>OX439382.1:24825605-25548496 GCA_949319315.1 Zelleria hepariella
ACCAAGAAGACAAGGTTACAAGGTACTAATTATTGATCTCTAAAACATGGGCCACACGGTATAAATCTGAAGAATTTATGGAGCTTTATGTACCGTGGCTTAAAGACAATGCACAAATTTAATTAATAAGTAATTTTTAATAAGCTTTATTCCTGAAATACGTCAACTTCTAAATGTGATTTCCCTCAACTTTTGTTCTTATCGTGTGGGGTGCACAAAGAACCAATTTGGAAGTAGTATGAATGTCTAAATGAAACTACTGCGTAGAAGTATTGAAAGGATAGATGCACAAAGAATTACTGAAAATTATCAATATTAGAAATAATAGCGGAAGCGAAGTCACAGGGAAGGCTAGTTCGATTTACAAAATCAAGCTTTATTTTAAATCAGGGACTACGATTTTTGGAGAAAACACTGCTATGCTATCCTCTTAAGGGGCCTAAGTATGACCTCTTCGTATGACAAGGTCTCTCTGCTCCACCCTGTATAAGAGCGTCGGACAAAGGAACACTAACGACTGGCAGCGGTCCACCCGAAAACAGAAAAAAAAACTCCGGCGACATCAAGGGTCGAAACAACCGCGATCAAAATAGAACGCGGAGGAAATGCGAAACAAAACCGACGAAACAGAAGAGTCGAAACCTAAAGGTGTGAATTCACTGAATCAAAACAAACTTACTGACGATTTCTGAATTGAGAAATTCTCTAAGCTAGCACTTAAGTATCGTTCTGTCTCTGCAGATTTCTCGCAAAAGAACGTGACTGAACGATACTTAAGTATTTACTAAGTAAAATTCTCAATTTAGAAACCGGGCCTTTCTTTGTCATTTTGCCTCAAGCTCATTGATTTATTGACAAGTGGCAAACCAGCGAGCGGAAGTATCCCGCTAACATGAAGAAATTTACTTTCCTTTGATTTTTACATACCCCGACTCTGTAAATTAACAGAGTTAAAAGAGTCGAGCTTAAAAGGTCAAATAAATCAATGAGATGGAGTCAAGTTATGGACGATGATGGAGTCAAGTGAAAACACTTTAGGCATGATTCTAATAGCGGCTCTAGCCTTTTTGAAGAATAACCTAGGTCCTACCGTATCCTATACACGTCCTACTAGCTGGGCAGAGACCTCTTAAAGATAGATAGTTTAGGGGTGGCATTAATAGTCGTCAGCCCAAGCTCGAGCTCAAGTAGGTGATCCCAGAAAACAAAATCACCGACTTGAGACCTTGGCTAATATCAATATCAAGCTCAAGCCAGTGTCTATTAATATGCTGACAGCTACTCAAGCTCGAGAGCTTGAGCTTGACATTGACATTAGCGAAGGGGTGATTTTGTTTTCTGAGATCACGTAATTGAGCTCGAACTTAAGCTGACGACTATTAATGCCACCCTTAGTTTCATGACTACATATACCCACTGCAGATTGCGTTTTAAATTTCTCTAAAAGACGAAAACTTTTTAGCCAATTTTGATCTCAGCGCGACAAAAAATCTCAAGGGGGAGCAAGCGTTCGCCAGTGAATACTTCGCGCGAAAAACTCGTCACAAATCACAACCGCAAAAGAGATTTACAACATTCCAACCTGTGACATCGTGAAGAATATCGAATCTAATTCCACGTCGCGCGCCTCCCTAAACGGCACAACAATGCATCCCGTGACGTAATCGAAAATCAATGCCGACGTGACAGCGGTGGCGCGATAAAACACCGAAGGAAATCCTTTGCCCGAAATAGGTATTATACCTACCTACGTACGTGAAAAAGGATACCAGGGGCCTTAGCTTGTAACGCAACGGCGTATCGATGGCGTCCCAGGTAGAAGTACAAAACCGGGATTTTCTCGTTTTTCTCCTACAACCAGCGAACTAATTCAGAATATTCAGAATATTCTTTGCTGTAGGTACTACAAAAACATTAAAGGGACTGACACTGGAACGACAGCATTAATAAATCGTAATTAATGCCGTCAACCGGAAGCCCAGTTTGGCACCATTGCGTTACAGGCTAAGGTCCCAGTACGCTAGAAGGTATACACATTGACACCGCGAAAGGGCGCGGCGTGAGTCTGGATTTGTTTATTGGTCGCACCGTATAATACCAGTTCACAGCGTCTCAAACTAGGCTGATCTGTGGTTGATCAAAATACGGTCTATGGACCAGAGAACGATGACCTTAAACAATTCTGACCTTTAATCAATTATAGGCTAATACTTAAACATACTTTTCAAAATAGTAAACAAAACCAAACTCATTGGATTGAATATCTATTAGTAAGAGATTTTAGATAATATCTATCGAGATCAAGTACGCGACAAAATGAGCTTAGTATCAAAATTTTATGTTAGTTGCGCAGAATAAGGGACGTGTCTTCTCCATGATTATGATCTCCTATTTAAATCCAAACTAGTCGGATATGCCCGACCCTATTTATCGAAAAAAAAATTAACCGTCCGACACGTCATGGGTGGACATGGACATGTCCTAGCATACCAAATGTATGCTCTAGTGCCGTTATCCAGGGAAGAAATCAGGGACTTCTTTTGTATGGAGAAAAGAGACAGTGATAAGAAATTAGGGATGAGAACTGTAGGCCGGGACAGTAGCTCTTAGCGCGCGCGGAATAAGTCCGTCAAGCGTCAACCGAACGAGAAGGTGTATCCTAGCATGTAGCTGTATGTACTATCGGTTCAACAATATGAATAGAAACAATTAACCTGCAGAGCCAAAGCCGTCACTGCTGAAAATAATGCACGTGCATCGCGAAACGGTTGGCAAAATCGATACGGACCGATCGTGACCTGGTTGCCTTCAGTATCTCGGTTCAGAAGCCATACTTCAGTTGATATTTGGTTGTTTTTACCAAACATGGACAATCTAAAGTTTTTGGGTCACTATTACGGTAGGACAGCAGTTTCGAATCTTACTACCGACGCATACTCCGGATCATAGATAAAATCACGAATGTCAAAGTTCTCAGACGTATGTACAAAAAAGGAGGATTATAAGTAGAATTAGAAGCAGCAAAAGGTTGCCTACTTAGGCCACGTTTCAAGACAAAAACGATACCATCTGCTACACACCACAATGATGGGCAAAATAGAGGGAAAAAGACGGCCAGGAAGGAGGAAAATTACATGGCTGTGTAATATCAAGGAATGGACCTGCATAAAAACCGTGGGAAAATTATTCAGCCACGAACAGAGAGCGGTGCAGGGAGCTGACTGCCAACCCCCAGTGATAGAGAGGCACTTCAAGAAAAAGAAAGGTAGGACACACGGACAGACAGCAGAGTAATAGGGTCCGGTTGGGCACCCTTCAGGTACCGGACCCTAAAAATTGCTCACAAGCAGATTGTGAAGGTTTTGTGGGGTGAGGAAACCTTCTACCCTTACCCGCCTGTCCCGATCCTGCCCCGAGCGCGGATGCGATACCGATAAAGCCGTCGGACGTGACGCTGGTGGCGCCTCTCAAAGGATTTTATACCTCGCGACTGACTAGGTAGTGTCCCGCGCGCGTTCCTTCTATCTGTCATTGGACTGGGGCCTTAGCCTGTAACACAATGGCGTATCAATGGCGTCCTAGGTAGAAGGACAAAACGGGGATTTTTTCGTTGTTCTCCTACAACCAGCGAGCTAATCCTCTAGGATTAGACTCATAATATTCTTTGCTGCACTACAATAACATTAAAAGGACCGACACTGGACCGACAGCATCAATAAAGCGTAATTAAAACCGTCAACCGGAAGCCCATTTTGGCACCATTGTGTTACAGGCTAAGGGCCCTTAGGTCCGAAATACACTGAGCATATCTTGCGCGACACATTTTAAGCGTAAATATAAGTACCAATACATCGTGATTCGTGCGTGCTACATACAAATACTCCTGCACGTCTCACCACGACACTTTGACAGCGTATTTTGACAGCACTTTCCAGATAAAAAAATCACGCATTAAATGTGTAAAATAAGTGTCAAACTTTTGTCTCTAACTTTACTATTGATTGGAGTATAGAGTCGTTCAATACGGAGCTTGAATACCTCGCGCGACTGACTAGTTTCCCGCGTTCCTTCTATCTGTCATCAGCCTAGTTGTCTTATTTTCAGTCTTATCGGCTCTTTGAGATCCAGCAGGTGATTTTTCTTTGCCGTGAAGCAATGTTTTATTAGAATTAAAAACTTAGATCTACACTAGAACATTTTTTTGGCAATGAAAAAACTAAGGCCTTTGCATCTGCGTAATGAGATAATTTATACAGCGTCCAGTGGCACCTTCACTCACACTAGATGGGTGAAGAGACCACTCGGCGCTGCAGTGACTGACAGCTTAGTCGACCTAGCCCACAGGAAAGACAGGTCAATACGTATGGAGCCAACTAAGCCGCGGGTTTCCTCACGATGTTTTCCTTCACCGTTAGCGAGTGGTATTGCTACTACAAATTCACAAATGTACGTAACTTTGAAATTAAACAAAGTATACATGCCCGCACTGGGAATCGAACTGGGTACCTCTTGCTTCAGAGTCCACTGTTCTACCCACTAGACCACCACCGTTCACAATCATTTTGGCAATGAAATCAGGTGATATTTAGGGGTAGAAAATAATTTTCTCCTTTTGTATATTTAGTGAGCGCGGTAAACAACGCTCTCAACACCAATACAGATTTTTGACTCGACGAAAAGACCCGTAAGGCAAGAAATCATGATAGGTAATGTACCTATAATATATCAACGCTATAGTGTGAGTATGGTTGGGTAACTAGGTATAATTGAACGCTGTGTAAAATCGTTTAAAACAACTGAAAATGCATATACCTGCGCTTCTAGCGCAGGTATATGCATTTTCACCCTTCTGTTGTCTGTATTTTGTCGCTACACTCTTTTTCTGTATTGTGGCTACACGACGTGGTATCACACATACCTACAGCTTTGGCCCAAATGAGCTTTGCATTTGGCGACTGGCCCAGCCCATACACTTGCCGCATGCCAGCCATTTGGGGCCCGCTTGAGCCAGCCGGCGCAAATTAGACTCCATGTTAGGTTAGACGTCTTAGCAAAATGGAAAAGTCTCTAATTATAACTTACGGGGCTAACTAGCACCACAAAAATACTGGTTTTCTAAAGTTCGATCCCTACTAATATAACTACCTAGGCCTTTTTATAACACGCGGAATAGGTAGCTTGAGTAAACCAATTATTGATGTTTTTTTTTTCTGAGGCACTAACTTGTTATCATCATCAACCCACCTCTGCCCACTGCCTTTTCTCCCTCACGCCACCTCTCACGGTCCCTCGCCATCCGCATCCATGGACCATGGACACAACGATGTCTTCCGACCATCGGGCTGCTAGTCTGCCCACCAACCGTCTTCCAGTTCTTGGACGCCACTTTGTTGCTGCCCTAGTCCACCGGCCATCTTCCCGCCTCGCCAGGGGGGTTACCCTTGACGCTATTGCGTTCAAATTGAAAAAGTTTTAAAACTAATTTCTCTTTGAATTCGCATAGTAATGCTTTGATTTTAAATACTTCGTCTTCGAATTTGATTTTAAATACATACTTCGTAAGGCTGTTATATTCAAAAAAACAAAAAATGCGTCTTATTATGTAAAATATTAAATTTTGTAAATTGCGCCATAATTATTGCGGCCGTATTGGAAAAATGCGTCAAGGGTAGAGGGGTTGGTGTCCTATTCGTTTCGATAGTTAGGCACTTGGCTCGGTAGCTCAGTTAGTTAAAGCGCTGGCACGGTTTGTCTGAGGTTGCGGGTTCAAGCTAGTTGGATTGAATGTTCTAAAAACTAAGGCCTTTGCATCTACGTAAATGAGATGATTAATACAGCGTCCAGTGGCACCTTCACTCATACTAGATAAGTGAAGAGACCACTCGGCGCTGCAGTGCCTGGGACATTGTTTTAGATGGCGTAGGCTTGCCCAGCACCTCTATCATCAAATTTTCTATAACTGTTAAACTTTTACCAAACTTGTATCACCTCAAAGTATTTTGAGCTCACCCGAAAAAGCTCTATTGTGTTGACTGCAAAGTTTTAATATCATTACACATTCCGTAATGTTAGGTCTATTATGGGTTTAAATTAATTTAGGGGAAGTTTCTAATTGTTTCGGCCGCTAACAAAACTCATTATGCGCGCGTCTGATACAACTTATACGGCGAGATTAGATTTCCCTTGACGTGCAAAGTTGACGGGAACAAGCACAGAGGCAGATCCAGGAAGGGCGTCTGACAGCTTAGTGGGTCAATGGCCGCTTTTCAATGACAACTACTTGACACTGTCAGTTTAGGTTCGCTAAAACGAACTAGATGCCGCAGCAACAGCATAGCTGTCATAATAATGGTATCTAGCAATGATTTTAACAAAAAAACTAGATGTTTTCGTAAGACTAGATGTAATCGTGGTTATTTAGGTAAAAATAATTACCTTTAGAAAATCCGAACGTCGTTGGTTATACAAACGACTGGCCATCCGAAATGCGATCCCAGCTGCTTGTGGGAAGGTAGACTTATTTCAACAGACGAATATTAGAAATTATTCAAGCGCTAACTCAAGGGTCTATAGCACATAATTTGATTAAAAAGCTGTCTGTCCTAAAACTAGCCATTCCAACAAAAAAAAATTGGTTGTTATTATTGGTTAATTGTTATTGGTAAATTAGTAAATAAATGTATAGAGTCTTTCCTTATTTGATACCCTAATCCGTCCCTGCGCAATTCGATCGACGAGGGACAGATATTCACAAGTCGCGTTGGTTTCAATTTTAAATTAATTTTGTCTTTTAACATCATTTTGTCTTTTGACACCTCGCAGCGTAGCCGAAAATCAATGGGGGGATGAAAATTGGGGCCTGTTATGAGATATCAATATCATTCAGTAGCGGCAAACGAAACCCGTAGCTAAGGGTGGCATTAAAAGTCATCAGCTCAAGCTCGAGCTCAAGTAGGTCAAGTAAGTGATCTCAGAAAACAAAGTCACCGAATAAAAGCTCAAGCTTGAGGAGCTGACAGCATATTAATAGACACTAGCTTGAGCTTGACATTGACATTAGCCATGACGTCACAAGTCGGTGATTTTGTTTTCTGGGTTCACTTATTTGAGCTTAAGGTTATGCTGACGACTATTAATGCCACCCTTAAACTCTAATTTTTAAATTGAGTCCACGGAATGACAGTTGCTAGTATGCAAATGTCAGATAAAGCCTTTGTAGCAACTGTCATTCCGTGGACTCGAATAAAAAATTAGAGTTTAGTCTCCGATGCACCCAAAATGTGTTAATACAGTTTTGTGTGTAAAAAATGCAGACCCATTCAGACTATCAAATCTGCTCCACCATTTAATTTGCGTAGCGCGATTCGATTTCGTAAAATTGCACTGAAAGGTGGTACTGATTGCGCTTTTACATGAAATATATTCAAAAGCTTTTTGGTTATTTTAGGCTCTTTGTGGACAAACATAGCAATGAAAGTCGTAATGGCCAATGCATCTACATTCTGAAATAATGCAAATAAGGGTAAATTAAGATAATGACGTGTGAATGTCGCAAATCATTAAAAGACACTTCTTGTATGGTTATCATTGCATTAATGAATTCTCCTATTCCATCTGAACATGTCCTAAGTATACACTCTTGTCTCGGTTACTTCAAACCTCTAGTGTGAGTGGGGACGCTGTTCTTTATGCGAAAGCCTAAGGGTGGTATTCTTGAACACTAAACTCAGTTCAAACTAGAACGCTACTTAAACTCTGTTTAAACTCAGTTCAAAATAGAACGCTCCTTGAACTCTGTTTAAACTCAGTTTAAGTAGAGTTTAGTAGTGTCGATAAAACAGTGCATGTTTTGATTTGAATATCCCTCCCTTCATATCAAAACATGCTCTGACTTATCGACAGTCTGAACTGTGTTTAAACTGAGTTTAAGTAGCGTTCTAGAGTACCACCCTAAGTTTCGTGGACAAAAATATTTAGAGTTAAAAGGTAACAGTATCTATCTATTTATTATGTATCTATCGGTATGTAGGTCGGGTAAATAGTTCAGCTTCTCATAAGACGAAAGTTTCAGCTTATTGGAAATCTGCGTAGGTCGAGGGATAGGGTTTTGAGTCTCGTAAGACAATACGAATTGTTATCTTATTAGTTTTTGAACATTAATTGATTTTCGAGATTCACGAGCCTTTACCTACTATTGCGTACCTACAATGGTCTCACATAGAAGTCCATCTTTGTAGTATACTCACACAATAAGCACACAAACTATTTGCACACACGACTTTGCAAAAATTCTTATCAATAAGTTAAGTAGGCAAGCATCACGTTTACATACATTTACAAAAACTTCGTTACTATGCAGATGCAACGAATAGAAAAATTATTCACATTGAAATAGCAAAGACGTAATCTCATAACTTTTACCTCTAATGACATAGAAAAATACTAAGAAAATATCATCCCACTAATCGCAACATCATTTGTATTCTTTATATTATGTGTAAACCAATATTAGACAGCACCGTATGCCGGGATTCCCCGTAGCAAAGTTAAACCGTGTTACTTTTCTCCAATTCCCGTAAATGAGATGTCATTTTTATCGTGGTAATTAAGCCGACATATTTCACGCTTACGCTCTGAGCGCTTGCAGGAAATTTCAAATCAACGCCAGATGCAAATAATGAGATTCTTATTACTCGTGTACCTGTAGGTCTTTTGCGTAGGCGTCAGCTCTGCAACGTAAAGAAGCGCGACATTGCACGGGATTACGCGGGCACTATTCCTACAAAACTTTAGGTCAAGATAGGTGTGACGTAGCAACGCATTGATGTGACCTGGCACTATGGACGTGGTTGAAATAAATAGTTCAAATGATCTGAAAATTAAATAATATATTGTAAAAAACGTAATACATGTTTTTTTATTGGTATCGCTTGCTAGAGGTCCTATCATGCGTAGGTAGGTACATCCCCAGTGTGTGCCACCTGCATCTTATTGATTTGTTATAAGCTTCCTTCTCAGCAACGACCTATACCTGGTTAGAGCGCGATTTATTTCTACGATGAAAATGAGGGTAGGCAGGTAACTGAGGCGGGAGTTTCTAGAAAAACCGTTTATTTTTCGCTGAAGATAGGTTTTAACAGCCAGCTGGCAGCTTTCCTTTTTTACCTTTTACAGGATTTTGTAATATGTAGAGCTCCTGAGATGGTTTACGTTAATACAGCGCAATTTTTAAATAGCTTTATTCCTGAAACCCGTCAACTTTAAAATGTGATTTCTAACAACTTTTGTTCCACGACTTTTTGCATAGCTCGATATTTTTTATTAAACGGTTTTATTTAGCTCACCCCGTTTGTTTTATTTATTCTTGGGTCAAATTTAGTAATTCAAATTTCACCCTCTTCCTGTCAACCGATTAATCTGAAATTTTGTATACACTTTTGATTTTGGTGACAATACAATTATGTTTATTCATTATCATTATAAATTCAAGATGGCCGCCGCTACAAAATGGCGGATAATTTATGTTTTATTAATCCCATCAATATGAGTATAAAATGAAAGGGCTCAACAAGCAGAATACAATATACTATAAAAAATTGAAATCCAAGATGGCGGCCGCTACAAAATGGCGGATAATGTAGGTTTTATCAATCCCATCAATATGGGTATCAAATGAAAGGGCTCAACAAGCAGAATACAATATACTATAAAAAATTTAAATACAAGATGGCGGCCGCTACAAAATGGCGGATAACGTAGGTTTTATCGATCCCATCAATATGGGTATCAAATGAAAGTGCTCAACCAGTATAATACAATGTACTATATGAATTAAACAGAATGCGAAATAAAAACTAAAAACTAGAAAATAAAAATAAGTAAAAAAACTTTTTAAGTTAAACGGTTTTATGTTAAACATACATTGCAATGTTTAAGATAAATGTACTAAAAACCAAAAAATAATAAAACAGATACAGTCGCGGGAATTATAAACATATGCATAGACTAGACTAAAATAAAACCGTGGGGCACGTCAACTGCCTAATTGTAGTGTAACATTACAAAACAAACATTTTAATCAACGATTGTATACAATTGACGTGCCCCACGGTTTTATTTTAGTCTAGTCTATGTATATGTTTATAATTCCCGCGACTGTATCTGTTTTATTATTTTTTGGTTTTTAGTACATTTATCTTAAACATTGCAATGTATGTTTAACATAAAACCGTTTAACTTAAAAAGTTTTTTTACTTATTTTTTTATTGACTGAACGTTTGTTATGAAAGTTTGCATTTTTACCATTTCTTCGCGATAAAAATGCGCTTTCACCAAAGTAGTAAAACAAAAGTTGTTAGAAATGACATTTTAAAGTTGACGTGTTTCAGGAATAAAGCTGTTTAAACATTGCTCTGTATATAAGCCAATATGTAAAGGCGGTGGGTTTCCTCACGATGTTTTCTTTCACAGTGATTGTCGAAGCGGTCACTTCATCCATTTCAGGTGGATGTGCCGCTGGACGCTGGATATAGCCGTTCGATATCTATCTATCCAACCCATGAAATGCCGCCTACTGTTTGGGAATACGCCTCTTGTCATCTCCACCTCTCCTGTCCCTTGCTAATAGTGTCTACTGCTTTCCAGTGGCCTTTTTGATATTAAAACTTTACTACACTACAGTTCAGCCGAGCTTTCGTTTTTTGACCTAACGTTTATTCGAGCTTTCATTTTTTGACCTATCGTTCATTCGAGCCAACGTGATTCGAGATTTCGTTTTTCAATCTTCAGTAGCGTACTAGGATTCATTATCAGCATAGAATTTTCTGCCAGCCAACCAGTTTAAGGGTGGACGATAGCAGCGTGGCTAGAAATTCAAAATTTGCACAGTTTTTTACATTTTGTATCTAAACTGAGCTATTTTTGTTCAGCGATTTTTCGTTCGCGGAAATAACAAAGTATTCTTTTCATTATTGTAAACAATAGAACAACAATAATTCAGCCAATTATGTGTTCTGGTCTACGACAAGTTTTTTGGGCAGTGCCACTGCTTCGTAAACCAGAACACATAATCGGCTGAATTATTGTTGTTCTGTTGTTTACAATAATGAAAAGAATACTATGTTATTGCCGTGAACGAAAAATCACTGAACAAAAATAGCTCAGTTTAGCTATAAAATGTAAAAAACTGTGAAAATATTGAATTTCCCGCCACGCTGCTATCTTCCAGCCTTAAAACTTTACTACAATAAAGTTCAGCCGAGCTTTCGTTTTTTGACCTAACGTTTATTCGAGCTTTCATTTTTCGACCTATCGTTCATTCGAGCCAACGTGATTCGAGATTTCGTTTTTCTAGCTTCAATAACGTACTCGGACTTATTATCAGCATAGAATTTTCTGCCAGCCAACCAGTTTAAATTACAGACATCGTATATCCGGCTGTCCTTTGTTTCTCCATATTACCGCACGCTGAACCGCACTGTGGGATGTTAATTAATTTTAATCAGCGGGCGTTTTGCTAATTAATTACAAAACGTCAAACTCACGTGTAGAGTTATGTACCTAGCTAGGGTTGCGTGGGCGCCTGTTGTTTTGATATACAAGGTGTTACAAAAGATGCTAACTCTTTTTACAGGGTAATAGCACCCGGTGATAGGGATCACAACCGAAATATTTTTTTGCTCTATGACATTCCGTTGATTTTTAAATTAATAAAATGTGAACGCTGTGGCGGGAGAAAAGTATTTTTTATATATTGTTTTCATTGACTTTCACAGTGTTTTAACAACTCAAAGCTATGCAAATGCATCTACAACCACACACATATTTTTAAATTTGAGCTAATGCCAAAAACAAAAAAGTTATGATAAATTTTCAATTTTCAAGGTTATAAAATAAACATTGTTTTTTTCAACTTTCTTTTACAGAATTGACATCCTGTTGACCAGTAGGTTACACCCTGTAAAAAGAGTTAGGATGTTTTGTAACACGTTGTACAGGGCATTATACGTCTGGTATTCTCTAGTGTGAGGATCAGGCTATAACCTGAGAGGATGGTATAATCCACGTATAATCTGTCATAAGTCCAAGAAAGAGCGCCAACAAAAAATAAATCTGAGATGAACAACAAAACACGAGCCTGTGAATACAGTCCACGCGTGTAAGCGTGCCTGTGAATACAGTCCACACGTGTAAGCGTCTGTCTATAAGCAGGATAACGTGCCTTTTGCAGTCATCTCATATCGTTTCCTATTTTAACAAGTTATTTAGTGCTTGAAATAACTGGGCTGGGTAAAATTTGCATGTACACGAGTGTACCTAGATTTGTTGTGGGGCTAATACAGAAACCGTCTATATTGCCTTTTCTATATTGTGTAACATGTTTTGTATCGTTATATTTATAGCAGATATTACACCGCAATGTTAATTACTAATCACGAGGTTACATCGCAAATCATCGAAACATCGCAGTGCAAAATGTCCGGGCAAACATAATAAACTATCCCAATTGACTTGCGATTTCAATCTGTGCCCTAAATACCAATCAATAGTGTCCTTTTTTAAATGTCAAAGCAAAACAAAGAGATATAAGTCGTTGGTACAAAAACGAACCCATCGAAATGAGTCGACCTAACTTGCTTATCGACCAGTTTCTGGTGGCCTATCAGATCGGCTATGGGTCTTCGTTTTATTGGCAGTAGTAGGGGTCATTATTGGATGGACAATGGACATATTCCTTCCATCCCATGGATCACATTATAGAGGAAATACTGCTACTAGAATTCCTTTTTGTTGTTATCTGGGGGCATGGCAGTGCCCCCGCCAGGTCGAGCGCGAAGCAAACACTGCCGTACCATCCTTTACTGGAACCATTTCGCCGCATTTTCAGGCCCCTATTTGAGAACCTCTGGATAAGACCAGAACGCAGAAATTTTCGAAAAGCTATAATCACATACTTAAAATCCAAAATTTCAAGTCTGTAGGTCACTTAGTTCCGAAGTTAAGCGAAAGCAAAGTTTCGTATTTATGACACTCACTCCCTCACTCACTCATGATCATCAGAATAGAACTAGTACTTCCCATAAACTCGAAATTTGGGAGCTGAAATTTGGTACAGAGTTAGGGTTTAATGGCCACATAAAGGGAAACTATAAAAACTAGGATAATCGAAGATCTGGAGTACCTGGTGACCCTGATTAGAAAACATAAGAGCCCAACCAAACTATCAGAGATCGACATATACCGCCTTTACAAAAAATATTCAACTTGGTGGGCCGCTTCATTTGATGTCAAAAATCGAAGGTCTGAAGTAACTGATCAAGAACCCTCAGCTGGACTCAGCTTTATCAGAGTTATGGTAATGCCCCTTCTACTATTGGTACATAAAAAAATCAACTGTCATTGCAAAACTCCAGCGTAGTGGGACACATCTTCTAATTTAATCTAGCCTATAGCGTACCACTGCTGGGCGAATGCCACCCCTTCTGCTTTTAATACGCATATAAATAAAATGAAAGGAACTGGCTTTTATACTTATACTTACAAGTTAACAAGAAGAAATAGTCAAACGATTAACTTTATTCTACTCGAACATTACACAAATTAAAAAACTGTGTCAAATAAGAAAATCTAATCAAATAAATCAATATGCCCACGTTTCTACAAAAAGAAGTGAAATCCCACCAAAAACATTCTGTAAATAAAATAGGTAAAAAAACTTTTTAAGTTAAACGGTTTTATGTTAAACATACATTGCAATGTTTAAGATAAATGTACTAAAAACCAAAAAATTATAAAATAGATACAGTCGTGGGAATTATAAACATATGCATAGACTAGACTAAAATAAAACCGTGGGGCACGTCAATTGTCTACAATCGTTGATTAAAATGTTTGTTTTGTAATGTTACACTATAATTAGGCAGTTGACGTGCCCCACGGTTTTATTTTAGTCTAGTCTATGCATATGTTTATAATTCCCACGACTGTATCTATTTTATTATTTTTTGGTTTTTAGTACATTTATCTTAAACATTGCAATGTATGTTTAACATAAAACCGTTTAACTTAAAAAGTTTTTTTACCTATTTTATTTTCTAGTTTTTAGTTTTTATTTCGCATTCTGTTTAATTCATGTAGTACATTGTATTATACTGGTTGAGCACTTTCATTTGATACCCATATTGATGGCATCGATAAAACCTACGTTATCCGCCATTTTGTAGCGGCCGCCATCTTGTATTTAATTTTTTTATAGTATATTGTATTCTGCTTGTTGAGCCCTTTCATTTGATACCCATATTGATGGGATTGATAAAACCTACGTTATCCACCATTTTGTAGCGGCCGCCATCTTGGATTTCAATTTTTTATAGTATATTGTATTCTGCTTGTTGGGCCCTTTCATTTGATACCCATATTGATGGGATTAATAAAACATAAATTATCCGCCATTTTGTAGCGGCGGCCATCTTGAATTTATAATGATAATGAATAAACATAATTGTATTGTCACCAAAATCCAAAGTGTATACAAAATTTCAGATTAATCGGTTGACAGGAAGAGGGTGAAATTTGAATTACTAAATTTGACCCAAGAATAAAACAAACGGGGTGAGCTAAATATAAAACCGTTTAAAAACCGTTTAAAAACCGTTTAAAAACCGTTTAAAAAGTAGCCAGGTCACGATGCAGCTGCTTGTTTATCTCTAAAAAGTAATGAAATCTGACACCATTGCACCAATCTGACGCCAGAACCGCTTGTGTACCCTTCAACGGCCAAGTCACACAACATTAACTATAATACTAAAGAAATCGCAGTAAGGAACCTTAGACTTGGCACGACTTTGTCTAGATTTCATAACTTTTTAGAGATAAACAAGCAGCTCCATCGAGACCTGGCTACTTTTTTACAGAATGTTTTTGGTGGGATATGATTTACGTATAACAAAAAAAGTTAGTTCTATGTTTCTAGCAAAAATATCACAACTTGTCAGACTATTATTCTAGGAGTCACTATACATATACACGCTCGCCGGTTACAATAACAAGTGCTTTTTATTTGGCCAATGTTGAGCCTAGCATATTATAAAACAGTTATTGATGAAAAAATCGCGTCACGTTATGATACTCAATGGTAGATCTTACCGCGCGCGACATATAAGTGCATCAATCGAATAAAAAGCGGTATCTGCGCGTGTAAATAACTCAAAATCAAAAGCGATTCTTTATGACTTGGAACTATTTGTTTTGTGTGCTTTCGTGACGCAGATCGCGTCGCTGTCTTGTGTAGCTTCAGCCTTATTTCCCACAGCATAAGTGCGCCAATCGAATAAAATGGTGTATCTTAGCATGTCGCTGACTGTATCTCCTCTACACCCAGTGCAAGAGCAAAATAAGTGCGCAAGATTAATTGTCCCCCACGGACATAGCTGCACCGGAAGCGCATCCATTCGGCCACTCGCCGCCGCCATCTTGGACTTCCGGCGGAAGCGACCGAAGACGGCGGGGCTACGACAATAATTACGAATAATTGGGATGTTATTGTAACTGTTGATTGTTTGGCTCGTTATTTCGGGTCGTTAATATCTAGCGTTTATCTATATTTTAGTTTCGTATTGAATTATATATAAGTTTGTTTTTTATTATTTTATTGGGAGAGATAGAAACCTATATACATTCGCTAAGCCACGGTGCATGCATACGTGTGTTGATTAAACTCTTACTCGAAATACTCTCTGTCGTCCGTGTGGTCACTTCACCTATCTAGGTGTGAGTGACGGTGGCACTGGACGCTGTAAAAATCATCTCATTACATAGATGGAAAGGCCTAGGTGCCCACTTGCTAAAAGCCGATTTTCGCGCGCAACGCCCCCTTAAGGGGCTTCGACACTACCTACACACGCTAATTAACAAACTTCCGCTTAATAAACCTACCTTAACCGTCCGCTGCACTTCGGTGGCCAGTAATTCCACTCTAGTTCCCTAGTTCGGACTTTCCCAACCTTTTTTAAAAGCGGACCTCTGGCGCCACCTAACCATACCTTACCCTAAAGTACTCAAGATAATTTTTCTTGCTCTCAAAATTTTAATGATAAATTTGAATATAGCGTTTTAGGATGAAAGGTTATAAAGCTACCTATTGGCACTTGAGAAAAATAATTTCATCCCAAAAAACTGTGCCGCTACAACAAAATTCCGAGAAGATAATTGGTAGATCATCTAATTGAGCTGAGAGATGGTATAGGTGCTGGACCAACCGACTCTACCTACCAGGCTCTGCAGCATCCGAGTGGTTGCCTAACCCATCTAGCGTACTTGATGCCACTGTCCAGTTGTAAAAGCCTACCAGTATTTTTTAAGACAATCTATTTTAGCGCGGACCGCCAGAAGTCCGCGGGCCCCAGGTAGGCAAACCCTGGCCTAGTTAATCCGTTCGTTAAACGATCAATAAATCGCTTCAAAGTTTCGCAGGCAGTGCGTGGCGACCGGCCGAATGGTCGGCGATAAATATTGCTCGGCTATTGGCCTTTTTTTCAGGCTAAAGCTACGGCCACGAGGCAGGTGAAAGTTTTATTTCCTACACAGGTTACTAATATAACGCCTATAAGCTCCATAAGGCAGGCTTTGACTGATGTGCAATACACTGCTGCTGCCTATCCTACTCTACGTACATCAATAACAGATACAAATGGGTGAGATATAATTATTGTTCTTGTACTTGTTCAACTGGTTTCCAAAATAGTAGATTGTTACCCGGGGGAGTAAGGAACTATTTTTTAAAGCGAGATTTAAATACCCCGACATTTCAGCTCAGAATTAGCGCATCTCATAAACAATTAAATCTGTTGATAAAACATATCTAAAAAACTCGCTAAAAGTCCTGCTTTCAAATTAAAAAAAATCCGCATCCAAATCGGTTCAACCGTTTAAGAGCTGCGGTGCCACTGATGGGCACTCATACAGACAAACAGACACACACACACAGACAGACAGACACGTGGGTGGGGTGGGTCGGGGGTTAAAAAGATGTTTGATACCTGATACTTTTTTTTCACACAACTTCACATATTTTAGTTCGCATCCTTTACGATGTGCTTCACGCCGCCTCTCCGCTGACGCTGGGCCACTAAGTATTTAATGGCCCCAGTCTTGTACTCAACCCCCCGAACTAGATTTTTCGAGTAGACTTTTTCAGGAGTTATGACTGGGTTCAGTCGGCAGCGTAAAATTATTGCTATTAGTCCCATAAAACTTTTTAGCTAAAATAAAAGTCGATTTTGTGTCTCGTCTTTCAGACTGGATAAAATATTATATGCGTATACTTAGCATACATGTGCAATTGTCCGTACACTACATAAATATTATTATCTCTTTATTATAAACAAATCCTATGTCTAAAAATCTGCACTATCAGAAACGCAAATCTTTTGCCTCACTACTAGAAGTTATAAGCTTTTATTATTTTTATTTTACGGCAGTTTATAGTCAGTTAATGCCTTTTTATCCACTTTATTTCGTTTAAAATTAATTAAATCGCTGCAAAAGGGGTTTTTATTAGGGCTCAAAAGAGCCGTTTGAATATGAAAGCTAGATGACAAGCTCTCTCCATCCTGCAAACTTTCCTGCGGCGGACAGCCCCTTTTAAACTTGCGCTTGAGGTTTAAAACCGGCTTCAACCTGTTAAATCCGCTTTTCCCGCGAATGATAGCATCGATTCGTAAAGACTCACCCACATGGCCGCAAAACGCCCAACCTCAAAAACGGTAGCCTGACGCGAAAACGCTAAAACTCGATTTTGCTTATTGAGCTTATTTGAGCTTATTGCTGAAACGCCTTCTATCTCTGGAAACTCTGAATTGGCTTTTTATTAACTATGTATTTGTTACTCCGATATTATGTTAGCCGTAAGTTTTCCTTTTAAAATAAAATAAAAATAAAACGCGAGCACCATGAAATCGCAATAAAGCAAAAATCGCACCACTGAACTTGCGTATGAGGTTTAAAACTGGCTGCAACTTTTTATAGCCGCCTTTGCCAAAATTGGTAGTGTCGATTTGTCAAAGAGCACCTTTTTCCGAGCACTAGTCCTTTAACTTACATATTGGAAAATATAATTTTCGTAATTTTCGTTTTACGGCAATAAAATTTTATTCTTCTTATTCTAAACAGAAAAAACCAGTTAAAATCTGAATAATGAAATAGACTATTTCATTCTCGTGAAACAAAAATCGCTGAACCAAAATAGCTCAGTTTAGCTAAAAAATATGCTAAAGCCTAAATTGTTGACAGGTGCTTCAAACCTTTATTTCTCCAAATACTGGCCCCCAGTTCATTTCCTTATTATCAAACATGTTCATCTCAACTCCGATAGTACTATCAAAAGTCGTTTTTTTAAATCCATCGATGTTGGTGAAGTTGCCTCTTTGAAACTTTTCATGTCGGCGGAATTTATTTTTTATGTTCCAACTTTCGACCTTTTTGGTCGAATCTGAGCTCTTTAAAGCCTTTGTTCAGTTTGAGCGTGAAGAGAGATCATTTAAAATTAATAATAGAATATCCTCAGGCGTTTTAATATTGGAAAAGGATGCTGGAA
Organism: Zelleria hepariella; assembly: GCA_949319315.1. Taxonomy (NCBI): domain Eukaryota; kingdom Metazoa; phylum Arthropoda; class Insecta; order Lepidoptera; family Yponomeutidae; genus Zelleria; species Zelleria hepariella. The sequence continues at coordinate 24,844,198 of OX439382.1, forward strand.
ACATTGAACCCCATGGCTGATTTACCAAAGCGAAATTGTATTTTGAACTGCAGCTGACAATTGAATGGACGTTATAATAAATATCAAAGTAAAAAACAATGTTTTTATTAATTTACGCAGATAAATAGCAGATAAATAAATGGATAGATAGTACGGGGAAGAAGGGGTTGGGGTACTTAGCAACTCGTTATTGTACACCAGCGAGTATTAGCAGAAAAAAATATTTAAAATAAAAGTATAAATGGAGATCTTATCGATAAAAGCTATTTCTTCAAGACAACCCTTGGATGCATAAGACTAGAAACGAAAACACAGTATTAAGTAGATAACAATAAGAAAAAAAAGATAGGATAAATCCCTTAAATGTCAATACTTAGTTAACTTCAAACCAATTTACACTGTGTACGGTTTTTACAAGTTTGCATAAATACCGGACGCTTTCGTGACCCTCCACTCTCTACCACCTTTCCAGTCCCTCATTTGTTACTCATTTATTACTCCACGCCGCAAATGTTGCAAAAAATATATATGATTACAAAAAAATATTTTTTTACGTATAAAATGTTTTTGCACGTTTAGAAGTGGACGTTTTCAGGAATAAAGCTATTTAAAAATTGCCCTGTATAACCAAAGCGTCAGTTACCTCCGCCGTCCAAATCTCGAATCTTTCCCACACGATTTATCCACGTCATTGACTAAATTGGCAACAAAGGCTGCCGCGTAGGTGCGCAAGATTAATCGACCCCCCCGCCGGCACGAATGCACCGGAAACGCATCCATATCTGTCCACTACAGTACCATTCTGCGTTTCCGGTAGCATGTAAATACGTACGGTGCAGAGACGCATCTTGCAGTTATAGTAGGGCTTCAAAACCTATACTGTTTGACACCTGCCTGGCAAAAAGATGATGGGTGAATAATGCGCCAAGCAGAAATTAGGGGCGAAATTTTGTCAGTTACTTTTTTTACATTTTTAATCTGTGGAATTATGTGGAATGTATGAAATATAACGAGTCACAGTAAAAAAAAAACACGGAATTCTTGGTGTCGATGAAATGTTCAAAACTTTGTCGATTGTTTATTACTTAACATGCACGCTCAAGAAAGGCCTTATTCGACAATTTGCCACCGACATAGTAGTTTCTAGAGTTCAATCATAGATTTTCTTGACGTTAACATGAAAAAATGACATTTTGGCGTCGTCAAAAACACGGATATACCTCTATTGTAAAATAAAATTTTCCTTTAATAGTTTGCATTGTGACATTGCCTTTGCCCAGCAGTGGGACACTTTGGAGGCTACATAAATAATTATAAAAAACGGTGCATTCTAACGACTTGTGGGCTTAGGGTCCTCTGACCCCTTACTGAATACGTCCCTGGGCTCGAGGTAAGAGCTTGCACAGTACTGGGAAATGGCGTTTAGTATTGTGCTTACATTTTGTGAAAGGAATAGTATTTATTGAGATGTAGGAATGGAACTGAGCAAAGAGATTGCTTCAGCAAAATTATCTAATATCTAAAAATTCCCTTAAGGACATGGAGCATTTATGCTAAATATTCGTATATTGACCCAATATTTGCTTCAGTAACCTTTAGATGAAAGTTAATAAGTCTTTAGATTGTATCTGATTCTGAGACTAAAGGATTGCTCTGGACTCTTAATTTTAGTTAAACTTGCTCGTATTAATGACTTTGTTAGGACCCTGTCATAATACAACGTAGAATAAATTGGTCACTCACTCACTTCTCTGGGATTGTATTAAAATTTAATATCGGCAGAACATTCGCCCAAGGTCTATAGGCCTATATGAATATTCGTCTATGTCTATATTTGTATCCCTAAATTCTCATCAATGAAGGCTACAAATCTGTAACGTAGAACTTGCTACGCCCGTAGCATCTGATTTCGTAGAGGTTCTACGAGTCTACGCCGTAGCTTTGTAGATAAAAACTTAGGCCTTTGCATCTACGTAATGAGATGATTTTTACAGCGTCCAGTGGCAGCTTCACTCACACTAGATGAGTAAAGTGACCACTTGGATGCTGCAGTGCCTGGGACGTGTTTAGCTGGAGTAGATAGGCTTGCTTAAACAACCGGAAATAAACATCGTGAGGAACCCCGTGGCAGAGCCAACTAAGACACGGGTTCCTCACGAAGTTTTTCTTTACAATTGCAAAATCCATGATTAATTGTAACAAAACAATCCAAATATAATGTAAGAGTCCTCTGTTTTCCCGAGCACTCTACAGGGTGTTAAAAGACCGCCAACAAAGCGGGAAACCACGTATTGTCCTCATCATAAGGAACATTTTTGCCCAAGGAACTATGCCTGGGAAATCAACGGTTTCCGAGATAATAAGGTTCAAAGTCGGACTTTTCAAAACTTTTTTTTTGCAGAAATGTATTCTGTGTCTAGTTCTTAACATACCTTCTCAAGAAGCCATACCAAAATTATGAATATTTCTTACAAAAAACGATGTTAAAATTGTAACCAGCAATGTATTCTAAACATCGGTACTTCAAGCTTAAGTAACATAAACTTATACCTACGCTTGCGCAATATGACTTCTGTGCGTTACACTTCCATTGCGTGATAAAATATTTTTCAAAATTATAACCTAAAAAACCAAAATCATTTCCCAGCAATAATTTATCGAAAAAGTATTTTGTTTTGGTGTCTAGTATGCGTGGCTTTCGGGTCTGTTGGCGGTCTTTTAACACCCTGTATTTCCCATCGTCCCGCGCCTCGACAGCACAATGGTCGAAATTTCGCGATTATTATTCAAAACCACGTTCTTTAAGCAACTCCTTGAAATGACTTGCCAGTTTGCAAAAGGCCCCCCTTCGTGTTTCTTAGGGCGACGTCTAATTAGGCGATTGAAGGTCGCGCGACTTCGCGATTCGCTTACAATTTTAAGTTGGCTCAGATTAGACTCACTTCTCTTTCTTAGGCCTGTAAGGCCAAGTCTGTAAAGCATAGTTTTCAGAATCAAAGCTGAAAGTACAAAGCTCGCCCATTATTCATTGCACGCTCTTGAAAATAGAGACAGTTGAAAGCGATGAGGGTGTAATCATGTGATGTCATTGGTGGAGAGGGCGTAAAGTGCTACTTGTATGCAATAAAAATAGTCCTGTATCTTACGAAATTTTGTATCTGTAGTATATAGACATGATGCGCTGATTTTACGCAAAGTCAATCCAAAATAGTTCTATCGGAGTAAGTATTTATAAACACTCGAACCTGCCACATGTTGGAAGGGCTGGGCAACAGTCGAGCTACTGTCGCGCGACTTATGTTGCTTAGTTCATAGTCGCCTTCCTTGAAGTGCCTCGAACCTCCTCCGAGAGGGTGGAAGGAGTACGAGGCTGCATCGGTGTACAGGAAATTAAAATCAACGCCTAGCTGCCTCCCCGACGCTTGAACTCTATTCGATTTCTTGAATATCAATTCGTAAATATTACTACCTGCTAGGAACGGGAAATATAAGCAAAAATATGGCTTTGGAAAGTTCTGACTGTGCGGTAGTATTTAAGGCACGCGTGGCTGAACTCTCTGTCGCTCTACAATTATTGTACAGCCTCAATCTCACCTACGTAATTAAGTACAATATGTTTTGATACCTATATGAAATAGTAGTCACACAGTTTAACAGTTTAATTTCCTGTTATTGAACGAGCGAGCGAAGCGAGCAAAGTTCTCCGAGACTACTGGAACAATCCGGCGTTTGTATGTTTGTATGTATGTATGTATGTATGAATGTTCGTTCGACGATAACTTGAGTAAATTTAGTCGGATCGTTATGAAATTTGGTAGGGAGGTAAATGAGGGAAAGAGAATTTTTAAGTTCGAACATGAGCCAAATCGGTCGAGGGGTTGCTGAGATATGGTGTCGCGAGTTCAAAGTTCGGGGCGAACCACTAGTTATTTTAATCATCAAACAATGCTGAAAGCACCTGCACCTGCACGGTATGCGGAAGGTTGCGGGTTCAAGTCCTGTCCCGAGTGAATTTTTTCAACTTATTATAAATGTTTAAATGCTGAAAGTATTGTTTTTACCTTGTCATGTGGGGGTGTAACCCCTAAATTCCAATTTGATTCTCAGCGAGTTGCAAAACTTTGTACATGAAGTGCACAATATCGCATTTCCAACTCCGTAACCTTGTATACCGACTGTAATAAGTCCTATGAAGACGGGGGTAGTAGTTGCCCTCAGGTAAACTTTACGCGTAGCACAGTGTAGGAATAGATCAGTAGGAAAACTCATCAGTGTCCTTAACTACTCTCGGGCCTCAAGTCTGTAACGCAATCGTGTAGGTTTACAATTGTTAGGATACGACCGTTTTTTTCTCATTTTTCTCCTACATTGCTGAACCTATCGAGAGACAAAAGCGTAACACATTAGAGCATTCCCGCTCGACCGAAAAACGCGGCCTACGTACGACTGGCCATACAAATGTTATCTACCTACGTTCCGGGACGCACAAAGTTTCGAGTTTCGGCCATTTCTATAAAGATAAAGTACTGCCTCTGCTGTGCGCGTAGCCGGCCAGGTATTTGTACCCGTCTTGAATAATCCTCTCTGTCCAAACTTGGCTCACCCCTGCCTGTGCCTAATGCCTGTCCAGTTAACTAAGTTTGCCTGTCCTACTGGATATTCGCCCAGAGGACCTTTGGACGCTACAGAGTTAGTCTTTTGTGTTGTTGGCTAATAAATTGTAAACAACACTGTAATGTTACTATGAACCATACTACGTTTTATTTGTTCTAAAGCAATCCTTCATTCTAAGAATACATCAAGCCAAAAAAAGATCAATAATTTTGCATCAGCGAGCAGAAGAAAACATGGAGATCTCAAGAGCCCTGAGAAATGACCTAATGCATATGGTTCTCGTATAGGTGGAGTCTACAGATGGTTCCTCTCACGATTTTAGTAATTGGATAGACGTGACTTAGAGAAGACGTCAGTTTGACGCTGTCAGTATAATACGTCCAATTACATCAATAGCGCGAAAACTATCCACCAATGACGGAGTTTCTTGTTTTCTTAGTAGAATCATAAAGTGTAAACACCTGCAAAATCTAATTAGTCAAAAGTAAAACCAAAAGTACTTACCGCTGGAATATTTTTTTTTTTTTAATATTGTTTTATCACTTTATTATTTAAGGACAAACACGTTATCCAAACTGGAAAAGTCGTCATACATGGTAACTTCATACAATTTTATTCTGGTACATGGTAACTTCATACAAAGGCTTCTGCTGAGCTGATTTGAGTCTCTTTTAAGCATGGCAGATAATCGTTGACACAACCCTTCTATCCACCAATGTTAACAAGCCTAACAAATCACGCATCTGCATCGCTGTCAACCCTTAAATCCTCGCCAGCGCAACACAAAGGCAACCCGGCAGCCATTGTCTGCATGAAAAAGAGAAAGGTGATAACATACGAGGCGTATTTCAGCGCGAATGGCCGCCGCCATTAAAGCTAACGAGTGGGTAGACGTACAAAATGTCCCGCTCTCGGCCAACAATAGGCACCTTTACCTTACAATGTGTCCTGTAATGGGCGGTCACACAGAGCGAATGCCAATGAAGAGATTCGCGCAAAGTTTGCGTTACGGCGAGAACGCAATATGACGTCTTCCACTCGATGCCAGATTTGCCAAAGGTTGCGAGTTAAAATCCTGTCTCAAACGATTTTTTTTACGTTATTATCAGGGGGTCTACCGGCTAAGACGAAGCCGATTACCAGTGGCGAAAATCGAAGTTCTATTTTTGAATAATGTACTGCCACCCAGTTCATTTTACTGCCACCTAGTGAATTTTTCATAAATCGAACTTCGATTTTCGCCAATGGTAATCGGCTTCATTTTAGCCTGTAGACCCCCAGTAGTCGGTCTAGATAGAGCCATTTAGCGTCATCTGAAAGTGTTTGTTAGTATAAATATGCCTCTGGGATTCCGGAATTTCAAAATTATTAAGACTTCAATTTATACATATTAAAGTTTTGAAAGCATGTTGTTAGGGTTATTTAACATAATTTTGTCATAATTTTGTGCAGTGCTTACGAAAGTTTAAGTTTGAACATTTTGTCATTTATGGCATTTTCATGCTTTCATGTGATGTAATATTTTTAGCATTAACATTGACTCAAAAGAAATGACAATTCGCTCGCGTTCGTTCGCTCAGGTTCGGCCGGTGGGATTCTGCGACGCATGTGGTCCGTGTTTGTTAGATGGGTAAAGTGCGTTTTGTATATATCAAGTTTTGTGGGCGAGTGTCATAATAATGCTCAGCTCATATGGAGGGTCATCAGTTTGTTTTGTCTGACATTTGGCTGGATATTTTTGGGATTTTGGCCCTCTTTTAGGAGGAAATTCAATGGTATTGCTGACTCTTCATTTTGTGCTGAACCTTTGCTGTCGCTACAAGCAACAGATGCTATTTTATTAAATGCCATCCGTCATAGCTACAAGTAAAATTTTGCTGTTAAGAATTCATTTATTTTTGCAAGATGATTTGACAGCTCAGTGTAAAACCAGTGTTAAATCCTAATTTTGTGCCCTACCTTATTTTACAGGGATAAAAAAGCATGGTTGTTTTCAGAGATAGTTTTTTTGTAATTTACCGCACGAATTATCATTAATTATGGAACGTCGTCTCGTGACTGCGGTCTTAGATAATTGCACGTGCATTGTCCTTAAAGCAATTTGAAGCCATTACTGTCTGACTAAATTATGAGGTTGTTGAATGGAAAAACCAGGTGAGTAAAGTTGAGTAGTTGTCACGTAATCGTTACAACTTGTAAACAGGGAGGACCGGTGGACTGAACAAAACCAAGAAAAAAACAAAAAAAAACAACCAAAACCAACCCTACGTGTGAAAGTTTTGGCATTTTAATACGGTTATTCTTGTCCATAAAGTGATTCTTTTCATAGTGCTCCCTAGTAATATCAAATATTATGTAAGTACATATTTTATTTATCTAGGTACCCGAAACAAAGTTATTGATAGGTGGTTCATTTTCCAAATATCTATGTATTCTATGCATAATAAAATGTATCTAACAAAAACGTTTTACGTATATTCTTATACTACCCACATTTATATAAGTATTGTAAGGTATTTTTTCTGTGGCTTTTTCAACCTAGTTTTTAACTTTTAAAGAAGTAAATACATCTGCATTGTAACATTAATAGGGTGACTTGCGTAATCACTGGCTTTTAAGATACAGGTCTCCTAGTTTAAGAGTCAGGGCTTGCTGTAAACTCATTTCTTTTGATAAGTGCAATAAAGAAATTTTAATTTGAATTAGAATATGTTTAAAATCTGAGCTGGTATCAGATTTTAAACATAATCGACCAACACCTGGCATATATTGTACAAAAACTAAAACCCGGACAAATAGCAACGCCAAAGTGTACAGCAAAATATATGGTGGGATTAGGTTTCACGTCCTACACGTTGACTCGGGTCGTGGCTGGCCACATCAGTCTCACTTCTGTACCGGACTGTACTGGCAGCGGCACCAGCAAGTACGTTCAAAAGTCGCTCTTATGTCTAGCGCGTTTGGAGCGACTGCAGGGCTTACAACTTTTATATCGGCCACCGTATCCGGCCTTAATAAATACAAATATACGGGCCGTATCTCTTCGCGTTCTGTACTCGTTTGTACTCTTTAGTAATACAGATTGTAGAGAAAGAGAAAAATAAAATAATCTTGACGTAGCTCAACCTAAGAGGAAGTATGTATGGAGTTGCCATAAAATAAGGTGACCATTTCAAGCTAGAGCGAGATAGCTAAATACAGTTAACAACATAGTGACAAATTAACTGTTTTTGGGTTCCGTACCAAAGGGTAAAATGGGACCCTATTACTAAGAGTCCGTCCGTCTATTACCAGGCTGTATCTCATGAACCGTGATAGTGAGATAGTTGAAATTTTCACAGATGATATATTTCTGTTGCCGCTCTATAACAACATATAGTAAAAACAGAATAAAATAAATATTTAAGAGGGCTCCCATACAACAAACGTGATTTTTTGCCGTTTTGTTATGGTACGGAACACTTCGTGCGTGAGTCCGACTCGTTTGAAAACAGGTTTTCTAGCGAGTGTTCTTAGATATTTTTTATCAAATTTGGTTCAGCAGTTTATTAGATTTGCAATTTTTTTTCTTAAATATCGGGCGTATTTTAAAACCGAGTGCCAGCTCTAGTTTTTATTATTTATGCAAGAGCTCAACCTACAGCCTCTTTGTCTTCTATTTGCACAGAGTAGAGGCCCACAAATAGCTTCGTAATTCATCAGGAAGCAGTAAAACTATCCGAGATCCAATTTGCAGCCTGAAACGGGCCGTAACTGGCCCGTTCCGCTTTGGACGCTTTACGTAAATGCTGAAGGAAATACAGTCTAGCTTTTATTAGATTAGTGTAGTGTTTTTCACAAGTTATTTATAAATCAACTTAAACGTGCTAGGTACTGGGTTACAATTTCTAGGATAATGCAATGCAATGAAATGAATAGTGTGTGTAATCAGGTGAACGGTCATGTCATTATGTTTTTTTACATTTGGCTGGATATTTTTTGGTAATTTGGCCCTCTTTTAGTGGGATCAATTTCAATAATGTTGATTACTCTACATTTTGTGTTGAAGCTTGGTCGTACAACTTTGGAAACACATTAAAACTAGTATGAGTCGTGTGTTTCACAATATATTTTAAATCTCAGAGAGTTGTTCACAAACTCAAAACTTGGGCCTTTGCATCTATAATCTATTTAGATGAATGGCATCTCCACTCACACTAGATGGGTGAATAGACCACTCGGACTCTTCAGTACAAGTTAAAATTGAATAGACTTGCCCAGCATAAAAAGACAAAAACACTCTACAATGACACAACAAAAATAATATGCGAACAGATTTTCATCTGATGGACGATAGTTGAGTATTGTTGACGAATAATCGAACCATAGAGACCGATCCCAAAGTGCGGTTATTGCCGATATGGGTTGCACTATTCATTTCCCCCAGGCCACATAGAAAATTAACCTATTTCATATCAATCCTCATAGGTTACACTAGCATAGAGCCAGAGCGACCATACAAAAGAACAACAGAAGGATTGGACCACGATTACATTGGACTCGTGGTCCAATCCTCATTGGAGTAGCAATGAGGTTTTCCAGAACTTAGTGCAGAACTTTGGCTTTGATACATAATATGTACCCCACATTTACCACTCGCAAAATGGTTAAGCCAAGAGTAGTTAAACAAAGTTTCTAACGTACAACGTGTTACAAAACATCCTAAATCTTTTCACAGGGTGTAACCCACTGGTCCACAGTTGAAAAAAGTTGAAAAAAAAACCATTAAATTGTTATTTCATAACCTCAAAATAATAATAAAAAAAACATAGCATTTTTGTTTTTGGTATTAGCTCTTATCTCTCTCCCGCCACAGCGTTCAAATTTTATTAATTTAATAATCAAAGGAACGTCATAGTGCAAAAAAAAAGTAAGTTGTGAACCTTATCACCGGGTGCTATTACCCTGTAAAAAGAGTTAAGATCGTTTGTGACGCCTTGTATGTAAACACATATCCGTCCATCTCTGCTTTGGTAGATTATAGTTGAGGAACTTGATCACCCGCTCCTCATGAATGTCGTGTGAAAAATCTCCAACATAACTTTACTAGTGTGCTTATTCTGTAAAAAAAAACCGCACCGTTGCTATGCTAGTCCTCCTGGTTCATTTGTGGGAAAATATAAATAAGAATATTTTTTCGGCATATTTTATAATATTTTGTATGTCGTAAACGGTTAAACTTACTTGGATTTATGTCGGTGTTTCGGTTCTCATTCGGTGTCCTTAATCGTTGAGTTGAGACGGCCGTCGCAATGCCGTGGCCAGTCTCAGACTGCGCGTCACTAGACGCTGCGTGCGCCTATTTTTTATTTTTTTTGTAATGTGTAGCAGGGCAAAGGCCTGCTAGACTTGCCACCGAGTGGGTGCCCATAGGCGGATATCGCAGACGGAGCCGACCGAGAAGAAGATGGAGAAACAACCTCGATAAATATTTGCCGGAGTGGTCGGAGGTGGCTCAGGACCGAAAAATCTGGGCCTATTTTATAATACGTCTTGTTTATCGAAAAAAAAAATACGATAAGAGCTATTTTTCTGCAACTAAACCGGTTTTAAGGACTAGCAACAGTGCGGATTTTTTTCACAGAATAAGCACAGAGATCCTTCTACATCCCCTTACAGCGCATACACGATGGCGTTGCTAATTAACATTGCAGTAGATTTATGTTTATGAATGTATAATATAAAGGCGAGTTCACAATGGCGCGCGGCAGCGACACTGCGCTGACCAAACGACTCCTTGGGGATCGTGTATATGCTCCCCTAGTTAGGGTGTGGTCCAGTGGCAAGAAGGCGCGGTAAGCAGAAGCGACGATGAAAAAGACGATGAAAAAGAAGAATGTTTTAAAATTGACGTATACAAAACTACAATGGCGTTACAAACAGTTGATAAATTATCACTTCGTCGGGGTAAACGGAATCGAAAGATAAGAAGAGACCATCGGAAAGAGCAGCCCTATACTTGGCTTTTGACTTTACTTTCATACAATATCTCTACCTCTACGGAAGTGTACATATAAGCTGATTCTACAGAGGCCATCTTAGCCCGATCTCACTAATACCTTTTACCACAAAAATAACTTTAAAGCACAAATATTTCACGCTTCTATCTTCGATGGTTTTTGCTACGCGTTATCTGTCAATGTGTCAAGAAAGGGTTAGGGATATTGGAAAGTAGACCAACTTCGACTCGCTTTATACTCGTACTTTGTACCACGATCTCGGCTCATCTGAGGCGGGCTGTATCGCGGTCGAATCGCGTCATACATTTTAATGAACCTGAAGTAATTAGTTTTTTTTAATGCCTCCTCAGAGCACGATTCTGGGCTAACCATTTTTGCTCTTTGCGAAATAACTAACCTGGCCGCTTAAATCTATTCTTATTCTGTGATTGTTAGCATCTATTATTCATGAATTCAACTTTATCATGTAGTACCTAAATGAACTTTTCATGGCCTTAAATATTACTTGCCATACATTTGATCCGGCAGTCTTGACGTGTTCATTTTGATTATGTAGGTATGTGAACTAATCTATCTATCTATCCAATCTAGCCCATGAATAACGCCCACTGTTGGGCATTAGGCCTCTTCTTTGTCGCGCCAACTAATTTAATGTTTCTCATGATTTGTAGAGATTTTGTTTAGTTTAGATGTCATCGGATTGCTATACGTGTGTATCATTGAAAAGGTCAACAAATCTGTCACACAAAAGCATTCAATCGACTTCAAAGCCAGCCTATAAAATAAAACTTCCCGCGTCATCTGTTTGACGTAATTTTCGATAAAGTGTTATTTCGCACCACGCGTGTGAAGTGCCGTAAAAGCTCCTTTGTCGTCGTTTGTGAAATCTTTGATTTTATCATAGATACTGTGCCGGCGAAGCGTTTTGCTCGACGTACTACTCTCGAGGCTCTACTCTGGCTCTTAAGCAACTTAGGTTGATATTAAAAGTCGTCTGAGATCACCCCTGTATCAATTATCAGTCCTAGACGCAAATCAAGTTTAGTGATACTTTCCCTCGTAGGTACTGCTGAGCGAAGACCTAAGGCTGCTAAGGAGCTAAGGCGTTTAGTCTACGCAAATCGTGCCACGCGGCAACGACATATGCGGGCTAAAATGTCTAAGGCCCGGTTTCTGAATTGAGAATTTTGCTAAGCAAATACTTAACTATCGTTCTGTCACGCTCTTTTTTGAGAAATCTGCAGAGACAGGACGATACTTACCCTTTTCTTAACGAATTTCTCAATTCAGAAACCGGGCTTAAGGGACCTTGAAAGAATAGCTAGCAGAGGCACCAATTGATTTACCCTCCATCTTGCCGAGTAATTTGGAAGTTCCGAGTGTGCCCCCGATATTTTTATTATACTCTCCGGTAAAGGGAAGAGCTGAAGGTTTTATGAATATTGTTTAACGCGTAACTGAGCACTTTTATCTTCCGGCAGAGAATATCGGCCAATAAAATACCTCTTTAAAAGTTACCTTCCGATCCGCTACACATTGGAACGGAAATAAATTTGTTGTACAGAGGTCGTATAGTCTCATGTAGATAAAGTCCTTAAAATATATCTATATTGTGCTGTTTAGTCAAAATGGAACCAAATTATTACCTTCTTTTTCAAATCAAATCAATCAAATATTTATTTTAACCAAACGATAGGAAAAACATATTAAGGTTTGACGATAGCAACGTGGCGTGAAATTCGAAATTTTCACAGATTTTTACATTTTGTAGCTAAACTGAGCTATTTTTGTTCAGCGATTTTTCGTTCGCGACAATAAAACAGTATTCTTTTCATTATTGTAAACAACAGAACATAATTCAGCCGATTATGTGTTCTGGTTATCATCAAGTAGACCAGAACACATAATTGGCTGAATTATTGTTGTTTTGTGGTTTACAATAATGAAAAGAATACTATGTTATTGCCGTGAACGAAAAATCGCTGAACAAAAATAGCTCAGTTTAGCTACAAAATGTAAAAAACTGAAAATTTTGAATTTCCCGCCACGTTGCTATCGTCCCTTAAGGTGTCCCTTAACGTAAGTTTAAGGTTGCTATCGTCCCTTAAGGTGTCCCTTAACCTTAAGCTTAAAACTAGTAAATTAAGATAATGACAGACTTAAAATGTAATGGTGGGTAGTTTTTCTTTTATGCCGGATTGAACTGTGATCCCAAACTAGGCGAACCTGTATCCTGAATCGTGGCATTTTCATTTAATCTATGGCATGGAAACTTCATTGCTTCAAAATCTCGCATCATGGGTCAACACAAGCCACACAGAACTCTTCAGTCACTGGGGCAGTAAGGATAGCCGATCTCGATAGGAGATGTCGCCAAAAGAAGAAGGTTGAAAAGCGTTTCTAAGTATATTGTAGAGGAATTGGGTACGCAACATTTTTTTATTCGAAAGTACGTTATTGGCTTAAACTTATCTTTAGACAGTATTGAGAAACTAATTTAAATATTTTTTATTTTGGTCCAGTAGTTTTGTTTTTATGCGCTAAAATATTTTGTTCCTATGACCGCCAGCAGTATGCAGACCGTCGCGTGAAGGTCATAAAACCGTATCTTTGAAACGTAAAATCCAAATCGTCCAGACCGTCCCATGGCCCTCGATACAATATCGTCTGGCATTCCACGAAATATTAAAAGCTTGTTTGAAAATCTATAATCTCATTCCTTTTGTTATTTTCCATTGTTTAGTTTTCTTGGAAGAGTAAAGAAGATTTCACCGGCTACACGGTCCATTGTACAGGTACAGTCGGCGACATACTAACGTACATTAGATCTTAATAAGGATTTAACAATGGTTGAAGGTTGACTACTGTCCCTGCTAAAATGTTATTTTCCTCTATCGAATCTACTGCTCAAATTACACCTTAACAATAGTTAATGACCACTTTTTGTTTTTTCTAAAGCACTAACCAGTGCTAGGAAATAATTTAAACGGTATGCGAGAGGTTGCGGATTCAACTCCTGTCCCGAGTGAATTTTTTCAACTTATTATAAATGTTTAAATAGTTAATGACCCATTAAGGCTGGAAGATAGCATTGTATGCTAGTTAACAGTATGTTAAGGTGGGTCGATAGCAACGTGGCGGAAAATTCAAAATTTTCACAGTTTTTTTTACATTTTGTAACTAAACTGAGCTATTTTTGTTTAGCGATTTTTCGTTCGCGGCAATAACATAGTATTCTTTTCATTATTCTTAACAACAGAGCAACAATAATTCAGCCGATCATGTATTCTGGTCTAAGAAGCAGTGGCACTGCCCAAAAAACTTGTTGATGACCATAACAAATAATCGGCTGAATTATTATTGTTCTGTTGTTTACAATAATGAAAAAAATACTATGTTGTTGCCGCGAACGAAAAATCTCTAAACAAAAATAGCTCAGTTTATGTACGTTGCTATCGTCCCACCTTAACATACTGTTGACTCGCTTACAATGCAGCCTCAATGTAACTGTTGGTAGTCATGCATACAGCCTCAGTGTAACCTTTCCCGTTTTGTTTCAGGTGTCGACGATACACACAAGTTCCTTGGCAACGAGACACACACGGACTTCTTCAGATTACTGCTCAGAGACGGCAACTACCTTTTAGTTGGCGGGAGGTGAGTTTAGCTGGATTTTATACAGCCTTTTTTAGAGTTCCGTACCCAAAGGGTAAAAGGACCCTATTACTAAGACTCCGCTGTCCGCTTTGCGTGTTGGATCGTAGTGTTGTGTTTTACGCAGACTCCATAAAAAAAAAACACTTAAGCCGTTGTATTTAAAGTAGATGATTTAAACAGCGTCCAGTGGCGCCTTCATTCACTTAAGATGGGTTAAAAGACACCTCGGACGCTGTTGTGCCTGTGCTATGGTTTTAGATGGAGTAGGCTTGCCCAGCAACTATACCATTCACAGAATTCGATGGCTCCTACGTAAACTACCGTATCCCACAAAATGGCGTTTTTCATGTTTTTCGTTTTTTGTCATTAGATGATTATTCCGCATGTATCCCAAAAACAAAAACTTAATAATATTCAAAAATGAAGATTTTTTCAGACGTAAATTATCGTATGTTGATCACGGGCGCGCCGTAAACTATCGTATTGACCTCTTGCGGTAGTTTACGTGGGACACATTGCATGCTACGCCTACCGTAAGTATATCTTACCATTCTCTACGTGGGAAGTACGTAGATCTGAGTTTGTGTTTTGTGATGAGGCATGTTCTTACTAAACATGTTAAGTATTCAGTTTTGTTAGTTTTACTGCGTTTTCTATCAATCTTGTTCAAAACTATAATATGTAACACATACGATTACGTACGTAGATTTTTCGAGGGGGTATGCTATAGTATGTAACACATACCATTTTGTACGACGTCGATAAAAAGTGATGTTGTATCGTATGTAACACGTACGATTATTTACTTGGTTTATATGAACCTGTTAACTATTGTATGTGTCACTTAGATTTATTTACGTTGCAATATTAAGCTGAGCCTAAGACAATATCTTACAGATACGATAGTTTGCATGGAGGTTGAACAAAAAAAAATAGATCATTTATTTAAATATTCAAATAATTCAAATTGTTTATCTTACTTAAGCAGATTTGATTAATATTAACGTCTTTTTTATGTTAGAAAAATATTTTTAATACAAAACCATCACTGAAATCGACTATTTATTAAACGGATGGAACAAACTAAAAATCAAAACAAAACCATAACATAAAAGTTTCCGCTTTGTGTATCGTATGGTGGAAAACAAATATACTTACTTCATGATGGTAAATTACACACTACTGTTTGGGACCTTCACTTTCACTAGAGTTATTTTTAACAAGGATTTGAAATGACACAGGGATGTGGTTTCTTATAGACAGACCAACCGTTTTTGTATGCATGCTTGAGATACGCTTTGGTTGACGATGAAATTTCAATTACCCGGGTTCTAAATTTCCGAGACTCGACTTGGCGTAGGCAAATCAATACCAATAGAAGCTGAACACCAAACACATGAAGGTAACAAGAAATTCATTTATAAAATATATTTTTTACTGAAGATACAAACACTCTCCACAAAGGAGCTTCAAAACAAAGATTAAGAGATCCTCATTTAGTTCATCAAATACTCACAAACTTAGATCCTAAGGATTTAAAAAAGGCCCAATCTTGTGGTAGTTTGCAGCAGACTTTTAGACTGAAAATCTGTTCATAGCCTGTAAGTTAATAAATTCAAGTATTAAAATCATAGATAAATCTGTATTTATTCTAAATGTATTCTTTTGGCCAGTTGGATGGACTCAAGACTTGTTGAGAACTGTGTCTGTATGCTTGACAAGCTCAGCCGTCACCATTAATTTCATTTGGTCTAGTTCCTAGACACGCGGTGTTCATGTGCATGGTAACGAGAAGATGTTAATGGATCAGTGGCCTTTATATAGAAAGTATATGAACGTTTCTAAGTATTAACACAATAGTAAGCCAAACTGAAACTCCGATCTGCGTGGTGTATTGTATATTCCAAAACTTTCATTGTTGCCTAAGGTAGGTACACTGTGTTTTGCTTGGCTTCTTTTACTAAGTCTGTATACTAATAGGTGAAATGTCTGACTCATCTTTGGATCACAAAGTAACCAACAACCACCACAACCAAAGAGTATTCTATCTGTCAATCTACGCCAGAGAAAATACACGTCTGAGTCTGAGTGACTGCTGCAGTCTTCTTGGGATAACTATCATGGACTCCTAAGCTTGAAAGTTTAGGTAAAGTTTAGCTCTTAGCCTTTTGCACGTCCTGAGTAAGAATAGGAAAATGGCTGATACAAGTTATCCCGAAACCCGGCACTGAAGAATAACTATGTGACAACATCATCCTAAATTTCCAAATACGAATTTCCAATACAGATTCGTTAAAATTTACAGGAATTCTTAAGATTGTTCATATCTTACTAATTTACAGTATTTATTTCTAACTGTTTTCTTCAAAACTGTAACCGGCATGGTGTTTGAGAAAAAATTGCTGCGTTTACCACCTCAGTGGCAAATATGAATTTTATTTCCCAACCGTCCTTTTCGAGCTCATCAACGGATAATATCGGGGTTGGTTAGCCTAAAGTAGGCCTCTTTAAAGTTTATGCAAGCCTTTAAAAAAAACCCAAGTAATGAGAAAAGCACTGAGGCAGAGAGTCTACAATGGGCTACACCTACTTTATTTAAGTCTAGTACTTTTTCATTAAATATCTTGAAGTCGGAAAGAATAAATAGTTGATTCGGTCGTGAGCTTCAAGGAAACTGTTGAAAATAAAATTCCTATTTGCCAGGGTAGTAAACGCCACTAATTTTACCCAAGTCCCCACCCCGGTGGCAGTTTCGAAGGGGACAGTTGGGAAAATAGGAAATATACAAATTGATTAGTGGAATGGAAACATAAGGAAGTATAAAAAGTTATTTCATATAAATGTTTCTTTAAAATTTAGGTTTAGGTTCTACTAAATATAATGAATTAAGTAAATATGAATTATCTCTTAGATAAACCTCTGGTCCCATTTAAAATTGTAATATTTCCCCATGTATTTACTAAATAAATGTTACATACCATACTATTTTTCATGAGATTTACAAAGTAAAAAACTGTAAGTGCCACATACATGTCATTTTACCTGCGATTTATCCATGTAATACATGGTATGTGAAACATACGATATTTTCAGTCACCTCATCCACGCCGTAAAAAATGGTAAGATTAACATACGATATTTTCTTACTTCGTTACCCCGTCGTAAAGAATCGTAACAACAATATCTCCAAAAGTATTCAAAATACAGCTTTTACATTAGCACATAAAAATCGAGCCCAAAATAACCTAATTATGGTAAAAATTTCAAACCAAAAGCTTTAAAATCAAAAGAACGGTTAAAGAAAACATCTTTAAATGGCTCTCCTGGAAAGTTAGCTTTTTGAACATACGGTAGTTTACGTAGGAGCCATCGAGATAGCGATCAATATAGACTCGCACTTTTTAAATATTCAAGTGAAGACACTCGAGCGCGCTAGCGGCGACACCTATTCCGCTTCTAAAAGGCTCGAAACTTATTCAGCCGAGGCACTTAGTTATTTGTTTTCCAAACTCCACTCGCAATTCGTGGGCCCTTAGCCGCATTGCCGGGCGCGGCCGATGCCGACAAAGCTGCCTTATCTCTACGTTTAACCCCCGATGCAAAAATAGGGATATTATAAGTTTGACCGTTATGTGTTTGTGTGTGTGTGGCATCGTAGGTCCGTAGCTCTTAAAGGGGTGAACCGATTTGGATGCGATTTTTTTTTTATTTGAAAGCAGGTTTGCTAGTGAGTGTTCTTAGACACGTTTAATCAAAATCGGTTCATTCCGTTGACTGCCAGAGCGACCTTCTACCGGCTCCAAAAACGTAGGTTAGGTTAACCGTAACTACAAGCATAAATAAGGCACGATAGCGATATTTTTTACTGCAGCATTTATTTTTGCATATTACTACGACTGGCTTTTAAAAGCTTCCTTAGAAATGTTTTTCCAGGCTCAAAAACTTGGTGGAACTCGGCTAAAACCGCAAAAGCAAGAACGTGCTGTATCTACTGTAGACCACAGGCCATTAACTCGAATGCAACTGTCGCCGTCTCCCTCTGGCCCACGGCTGGGCGATAGTGCCGTCTCGTTTGCATTTATAAAGATTTTTGGCTTGTGTTTGGGTGGAGGCAAGACGACTTAAAAACACCCCACGCCCGCCCTAGAGAAGGGAAATGAAGGCACTTGGTTTTTATCGATAAGACTTACAGGTAACAGATAAGACTCTTAATAACGTTGCTGTTTAGGTTATAAATTATTCAAGTTGGAATATCAAACAGACATTATCGTGCAAAAGTCGCTGAACGCCTTACTGACTATTTTTTTTCGTCAATAATTATAATGCAAAACTAATTTTATTATGAGCTAACCTAACCGCATGACTCGTTAAAGAAATATCTCACATTGAGCCGTTTTCAGCACAAATTCACAAAGCATTTTATAGATGGCGACTACAAGCGTGGCCATAGAAGATCCGCAATACGCTGTCAAAATTAATCTGTGCTAAGCGAAATTTGACAGCCATATTCCTATTCTTCTATGGCCACCCCTGTAGGCGCAATCTATGAAATACTTTGTGAATTTGTGCTGAAAACGGTTCATAGGGTAATCGTATCTGGTAGTGGCTACCCCTCCCACAATTGGACAATTTAACTTATTTAGAGAAAAGAATTAACTCCCGCTTTAAAGTTTTGTAGTATTTCGTTTCTGAAAAAAATTTATTTGCGTTCCAGGTGCAAATTTTATGGCCTAAAATATTCTCAAAAATCTCCTTGCCCATATCTTCTATCTTCTATATATATAAAAATGAATCGCCGTGCATTAGTCTCGCTAAAACTAAGAAACGGCTTCACCGATTTGCATATTTACTGTTTTGTTTAGTTCACCATAGTTCAGGGTACGTTTAAAAGCAAAGAAATATGGGAAAAGTTAAAGGATTAGCTGAAAAAAGGAAGAAATAAAAATTGGTCATTTTGTATTGGAATCGCCATTTTTGACGCGGAGATTCAAACTATTTCAGGTGATACGAAGTTCACCGGGTCAGCTAGTCCATCGATAAAATTTGCGCCCAACACTACACTCCACCTTACACGGAGGTTATACGTTTTTGGCGCGACACATCTGCCTGCGCTACGCTGCTCCAAGGAGCGGCACAGTCGTTCTATTTGCCTAAATTACTCCCGAGAATACACCCCTTCTGTGCTTATTTTATGGCCTATAACCGACCGAATGGCCCTTTATGAATTCGCTATTTAGATTTTGCTCCGGCTTGTAAGCAACTTGTTTTATTTACGCATGTTTTCCGAAACTTATAATTTAAGGTTGGACGATAGCAGCGTGGCGGAAAATTCAAAATTTTCATAGTTTTTTAATTTTTTAAGCTTAACTAATTTTTTTTTTGTTTAGCGATTTTTGTCCGCGGCAATAACATAGTATTCTTTTGATTAGAACAACAATAATTCAGCCGATTATGTGTTCTGGTTATAAACTAGTTTTTTGGGTAGCGCCACTGCTGTGTCGATAATTTCAGCTTTATCGCCATAAACGCTACTTATATAACGCTACTTTAATTAAACCTTAAGATTGACCCAAAAGATAAAAAGCAAATATTACAAAGTCGATCATTGCACGAGCTCATCTTGAAGAGCAACCAACGAAGCGTGCTCACGGTTTCTTGAAATTTTTTTGCTTATGTTCTTGATACCTAACTGACTTTTTACTAACACGCTCTTAGGTCTTAAAAACTCCATTAATGAAAGTCTTAGTTGAATCAGACTTTAATTTTTTTTTGTTACTAATTAATTGAAGCACTTTTGGATGGTCGTTCAATTTTAGGTAAAAACCTGATTGAAAGCGCAAAAAGCCAGCTCAAAGTCTCCTAATTAACTTTGAACCAATTAATGGCAGTTTTTCGAGATTTTAGTCGCCAATTTTTATTTATTAAATCCATGCAGGTAACAATTACTTGACTAATTGCCGTCCCACGTCCTTTACTTGACTTGTTATTTATAGAGATTCATAGCTCCTATTCTCAGAATATATAGGTAATATCTAATCCCTCTAGCAGGATACTGCAATCAATATCGGATAAATCAAAATGAGTAGTCTTTTTTTTAAAGTTATTGCCGTCTGAATGAATCCATTGCACTTTATTCTCTAAAAATCTAGTGGTTCGCCCCGAACTATGGACTCGCTAGTGTGTAACTTTTTGCTAACCCCAATTGCGCAGGCGCGCGCACATTGCATATAAACTTTACAACCCAATATCTCGGCAACCCCTCGACCGATTTTGCTCATGTTCGAACTTAAAAAATCTTTTAATTTAATTTACCCGCTTACCAAATTTCATGATGATCCGATCAAATTTACTCAAGTTATCGTCGAACGAACACACATACAAACATACATACATGCAAACATACATACAAACGCCGGATTGTTCCAGTAGACTCGGAGAACTTCGCTCGCTTCGCTCGCTCGTTCAATAATTTCTTCAAAAGTTCCGCCCGCGTCCAGGCAAAAATCCTATACTCGTACTTATCTATGAACAAAAAGCCATGTGAGCCACCGAAAAACCGAGAATTCGAATTCCTACACTGGCTTACACATCTCTGCAAAAACGACCCTACTATTGCAATCGAAATGAACAAACTGGTGATCCCTTATCTCTCACTAGTACTTTGAAGGTTAGTGGACCAGATCTTCTAACAAATGGACTATAGATAGATACGTTACTATAGATAAAGTAGATACCCGCACTTCTGTCACAAGTACTTAAGCCCGTCCACTGCAGCCCCGCAAACTTTGCTAGCCCCCCCTAACAAGGCCAAATGGCACTTATTGCCACGTACTAAGAGTTACTGAGGCTAAAGCCGGAGGCACCGATAAGTTAGTCGATGTTTTCAGGCTTTAAACTCGTAGACTTCTTGGTTTATTTCTGTTGTAAGAAACGCGATGCGGGAGGAAAGATACCAACAAGTGACGCTTCAGTAGTTCTTTGACAAGACATGCGTTGACCATTAAAGCAACGGGAAAAATAAACCAACAGAAATCACCCGGATAAGTTGGGGTTACTTTTAAATGCAATATTAATGTTTAAAAAATTGTCAATCGAGATAAAGATTTTGGTAATTTTTGCTCTAAAAATCATGAGGTCAACTAAAAATTAATGTAAATTTATAGTAGCATAAAAATACGCGTATTACAAATATTTGTTTTTAAAATATAAAATATAGTTAAAATATAACTTGCCAGACAGCTTCGATTCGCACAGTAACTAAAACGCTTCCAAACAAATAAGACAAGACAAATCTAGTGGGGTTTTAAAACTGGTTCGCCAGCTGTATTATTCTGGAACATTCGATAACCGAGTAACCGACTATCGATCGGTGGCATCTCAAGTATCGAATACGTTAAAAAAAAAAAGAGAACAGTCGATCTTAGGCCGCAAATCCAGGGCTTTCAAGCTACTGTAAACTTTGATACAGAATGTAAATGTTGCAATGTTTGTAAACGCTGCTACCTCTAAGATGATTCGGCAGAGTATCGTCTTCTCGACACTCCTACCTTTCCTGAAGGTTACTGAATAGGGGTCGTCAGAGACGTCGATAAAAGCCTCTCGAGACGGCACAATAGGACTTGAATTCTAAATCTGTGTGTCCAACTCCGTGTGAGAGCCTTCGAGTGGGGCATCTCCGCTCGTTCAATAGTAAATTAATGTTAGGGTTGGAGTAAATAACGCTTCGGGAGCGGCAAGAGGCGTCGCTTGCATAACAACACAATTATACTAAGGCCCGTAGTTCATTGCCTTACAACTTAGAATTCAAAAAGCTCGTGCAAGCGGAGGTGAAAAGATCTGAGGTGACAAGTAGCAGACAACGTTAAAAAGGTGAAAACTGGGGTCATGTCCTACCTAAGGTTAAATAAGTAGCTAGATACTTAATATTAATTTATTTGATATCGTGACTTTTTCACTTTTGACGTTCAGTGTATTTATTGAATACTGAATAAAAATATTTGAGTTTGAGTTTGGTTATCATAATTATTAAGAGTCGATGAAAGTAGCGTGGCGTAAAATGCACAATTTCCACAGTTTTTTTTTTATTTCATTAATTTTGTAGCTAAACTGAGCTATTTTTGTTCAACAATCTTTGTTTCACGACAGTAAAATAGTCCGTCATTGTCCGCTAATGGTTCCCGTGACTTGTTCGCTAATTCAAGGTCCATATTTGCGGAGCCTTCTAATCCGCGGTTTCCTCACGATATTTTTCCCCAAAGTTAATGATTGAATTGGTCGTAATTTAATACGTGCCAGAGCATCAGTGTACACTGTATATATTCAAATTATTTTTTTTACTTTTTATTAAATTCAATGGAATTTCAAGGTATGTGTACCGTAGTATGCGACAGTATTCACCCATTACCCACTCATGAAATTCAAGATGATTTGCGCTAAGTGGCAATTTTTAAGGTCTGGACTGAGAGGTCTTGTAGCGAAACCTTTTTATTTTCATTGTGCCTAAAAAGGCAGAAAGTGGTCTAAAATTATTCTCTTTTAGAAAATAATACATTGTTGATAATAAAATTGTAGAAATTTAACATCTGCCTCGGGGGAAGTTATTTTATTTATTTAAACAATAGGTTACTTAGTGTTTATATTAAGTATGGTTAAAATCATTTGTAAATATATAAGTAAAGAAATAAACTAAAATGTTAGTGAAATAAAACAATCATTTTATATCTCTTTGTTTTGCTAATAGTCAATTAACGTTTCAACTTCAAAGTGGAATCGGTCTATTAACCCTTCAGTTCATACAATTTAATGAATCTAGAACCACGCCTAGAGGAAAGTTAACTTAAAACAAAGTATCATTAATCTAATAATGTGTTTGCGCAGGGCAAACACATTATTAGAGTACCCTAACATTTACTCTTATGACCTGGCTACACGAAGGGACTGTGCCAAAAAGATGGATTACGTGTGCTTATACAAGGTGTTACAAAAGTACCTAACTCTTTTTACAGGGTGTAACCTACTGGTCAACAGAATGTCAAATCTGTAAAAAAAAATAGAAAAAACAAATTTTATTTTATAACCTCAAAAACGAAAAAAAAACATAACTTTTTTGTTTTTGTTATTAGCTCAAATTTAAAAATATGTTTGTGCGTGTAGGTGCATTTACATAGCTTTGAGTTGTTAAAACATTGTGAAAGTCAATGAAAACAATATTAAAAAAATACTTTTCTCCCGCCACATCGTTCACATTTTATTGAACGAGCGAGCGAAGCGAGCGAAGTTCTCCGAGTCTACTGAAACAATCCGGCGTTTGTATGTATGTATGTATGTATGTATGTATGTATGTATGTATGTATGTATGTATGTATGAATGTTCGTTCGACGATAACTTGAGTAAATTTAGTCGGATCGTCATGAAATTTGGTAGGCAGGTAAATGAGGCCAAGAGAATTTTTAAGTTCGAACATGAGCCAAATCGGTCGAGGGGTTGCTGAGATATGGGGTCGCGAGTTCATAGTTCGGGGCGAACCACTAGTTAATTTAAAAATTAACGGAACGTCATTGAGCAAAAAAAAATTTAGGTTGTGATCCTTATCACCGGGTGCTATTATCCTTTAAAAAGAGTTAGGTACTTTTGTAACACCTTGTATAAGCTCGTGCAACTCAAAAAAAATTGAGAAAACCAAAACTTTGCCGCCTTTGCTCTTTCCCAAACTGTTTTGAGCAAGCATGACAGAGCGTATATCCAAGCCATTACATTAAATCGATTAGATATTGAGGGTCAAGGAGAATCTCGTACCTTATACACTTTGTCTTTTTATCCAAATCACTAATCAACGTTTCGAATTGAATAAACTAGTGGTTCGCCCCGAACTATAAACTCGCGACCTCATATCTCAGTAACCCCTCGACCGATTTGGCTCATGTTCGAACTTAAAAATTCTCTTGGCCTCATTTACCTGACTACCAAATTTCATGACGATCCGATTAAATTTACTCAATTTATCGTCGAACGAACATTCATACATACATACATACATACAAACGCCGGATTGTTCCAGTAGACTCGGAGAACTTCGCTGGCTTCGCTCGCTCGTTCAAATATGGAAGTGGCCGTATCTACGAAGCTACGGCGTAGAGCATCTACGAAAACAGATGCTACAAACATGCTACAGGCGTAGCATGTGCTACGTGCTGATTTCATTCAACATTTGGTTTATATCTTTACTTATTACAAATTATTTTAACGATACCTAAATTAACAATAAGTAACCTGTCTACTCTTGGTTTGTAAGTATGTATGAATGTAGGGGGTAACCTCCAAAACCACTTATCCGATTTAAAAAATTCTTTCACTAATGGAAAGCTACGTTGTCGCTGAATTCTATATGCTATTTTTATTGTGATGACGGGAAAAAAATATTAAGTCTGCGCGGACGAAGTCGCGGGCAAAAGCTAGTTGTTTATATAAATAAAATAACTTCCCTCGGGGTTGATGTTAAATATCTACAATTATCAACAATATAACCCCTCTCCTTTTTTAGTTTAGAGATTCTTTGTGCATAGTGATTCACCTCTAGTAACAAAGTTAAAAACAAAGGCCCAACTATAACTTGGTACACCTATTGGCAGGTACTAGGTACCCATTCTCCATTCTCTGACTAAAAGTTTTCGTGAGAGAGTGAACATCTGACAATGTCAAATTCAATAGCTATATTCAATTTTCACGTGTTGAAATGTAGTGCTATGCGAAGCTGTATCGTATTATAAGAACCGCTTCGGATTACTTTTTAGGGTTCCGTACCCGAAGGGTGCCCAACGGGACCATAATAATATTACTCTGCCTCCGCTTGTCTGGATGTCTGTCCGTCTGTCAGTCCTACCTAATCTTTGGAGCCGCACTAGGTAGCTAGTTGACATTTTCGTAAATCAAAAATCAATAATAATAATAATAAAATAAAGTCGGACTAACGCGCCGAAAGAGTCCGAACAACCAGATTTTTTTAATTTTATGACAGTACGGAAACCTCAGTTCATGAGTCCGACTCACACTTGACCGGTTTTTTTATGTTTCCAATACCTGCCTTTACCGCAGGCCCGAATAAATAGCGTTCCGTTAATTAATTATATTCATAGAGGATCCAAAATCGATGTTTGGCGCGAAAACAACTTTTTCGCATCTTTTATATCCGACTATGATGAAGGTGGGATTAAAATGTGTGTGCTTAACAAATTGTGTTGTGACGAACGTGAACCAAAGTATTGGTAGATTAATATTCATTGCGTCGGTATCAAACAAAAACGTGAAAATGCCTAAGAAATATGTGGTTTGGTAGCAGATATTTTTGTCGTAGTTGGTTTTTTATTTCATTATAAAAATGTTGGATGAAAAGCGCTTATCATGTTTGTTCAAAACTTTCAATTTGTACCCTTTTCATAAATTGCTTCATAATATTCGTGATGTTGTATTTCTTTTTGCTGCAAAGAACGAAGCTTTGTGGCTCCTAAATTGGCTTATTTATGTTTCTGTTGTTAGTTTATTAACTTTGTGAAGTATTTAGAGTATATAATTATGTAGAATGTATACGGTATAGTAGCAAGGCTCGCTTGCAAATAATTGTTTTCTATCTATTACGCTTAAGGGTCGAACACTTTCGATTGTTCTGACTACTAAATTTTATAATGTGTCAAAATAAAAGTTTTATAACCACCAGCGAAAGACAGTTATTTAGTTACAAAATCTTTAGACACTACAATCTCTATAGTGCTTAAAATTATGAAACTAAACGAACTTTAAGGGTAATAGGAATATTTGGTAAGGAGAAGAGCTGTACGGTTTTTTTGCTTGTCTGAAATCGACAATCCAACAAAATTGTTTATTGCGTATAAACTGGTGACAAAGTAACGCTACTAAATGTCACTATCGGAAACTAAGACGTCACGGTCCAAAGCGGTTTAACACTTTTCCCGGCAACTGTCCCTACAGCGCCGGGCTCCGCCTTGTCTTTGTTTCCGCGAAGATCGATGGAATAACTTTTGTAGCTCAGTCTACCGAAAGTAGGTCGAAGTTTGGAGTTCCCTACCAACCGCACAGTAGAATTGAACCCTTTATGATCGATCGTACAGTCATGTACCAGGTACATTGTAAGTTATTTTACTTTGGGAAAACTTAGGTACGTCCGTAATAAAGGTTGTAATTATAGGGTTTAAACATTTTTAAATGTAATTGGCAAAATAATTCCTTATCTATTGATACACTTAAACTACAAAGAATATTTTACGTAAAAGCTCCATCAATACCCTAAGCTGCGTGCTAGCTTGATGAAATTAAGATAAAGAATTATCGCATTTACTGGAATTAATTCAACATTTCACCAAAAGGTGAAATCTCACCAACTTGGAACCACAGCGCGCGAGTGAAACTTGTACTTGGCCGGGTTTTTTTTTTTATAGAGCGATAACTTTTTACGGCGTTCTGGAACAAATAATCAATCAAAATTGAAGTTGATTCAATATAAAATAGGTTCCGTAGCCTGCCTTTCGAAGGCTCTTTTTTAATGTATTTAGGATTCTTTTGATAAGACTTTCATTCAAAATGCCCAGATTCTGAACACATAGGTTTTTTTGGCGAATAACGAGTTCACGCTTTCGTCGTTGACCGGGACACTGTTTTAACCCCCCAACCTAAAAAGAGGGGTGTTATATGTTTGACCGCTATGTGTGTGGGTGTGTGTTTTTCTGTCTGTCGGTGTGTCTGTCCGTGTCTTTAAACCGCTCATCAGTATCACAACATTCACAACGTATCACAACAACACAACATTTACAACCTATAGGCAACCCAAAACAACATGGCATCTTATCTCAAAGGAGAATGGTATCACTGTACCGATCATTGGAAGGCAACAAAACAAAAACTTCTCTCAGACAGCGAGAGATTTCACCGAGTCATCAGACGTGTACCATTCATCATGTCGCTATAGGAGAGGGGACAAAAAAGCATAAAAGCATTAAGGTATGGTTAGACTCGGTGACACCTACCTACACGCAAGCAATAAGTTGGTGTTGGCAACAACATAATATAATGTTTTTGCTTATAGCTACATTTTTATATTTAAATGTTGGCAACATTGTATCCACTTTCTGCGTTCATACTCGATCTACTCAAGACGATTTCAATCTAACTTAATTCTATAAAAAAAAATTACCTTCAGTGCCACATATAGTGATCAATACAACAGTGTTACATTACCCGAGACTAGAACATTTTATTTCTCACATTTAAATCAAAATTAAATAAAAGTAATGTTTGTTATAGAGCTTGCGACCACTGGGATACGATCCTGGGACCTCAACCTTTGGAGGCAACATTTCTTACCAACTCTATGCACTATAAGTTGTTAAAACTACTCCGGTTAATCTACAAGCACCCTAAGTGCCTACTCGAGTGTTGTGATTTTCCTCTGATAGATAGCTTGAGGAAAAATTACGCTTTTTTATTGTGATATAGAGGAGGACACCCTCTCCTAATGGTTTTTGCTAATCGAGTCTGTTTTTTTTTATATATTTAGGGAAGGAAATTATAATAAAACAGTTTTATCTAAAAATATATAAATCTCAAAGTAATTAATTGCTTTCCTAATACCCTTTATACGTTTCAAAAATAAAAATATAGATACGCTGATATTTTGAGAGGTTCCTAAGCAATTTAACACCGACAATTATGAAATACGTACCTACAAACATTCATAAAGATGCAAGCAATTTTCAAACGTTGAGAAAATTAGTCTATTGAATAAACAAAGTTAAATATGGGGAGAAATCTTGCGGGTACATTCAGCAAGAAAAGTTAATTTAAAATTAATTAAATAAAGGTAATTAAGAATTACTTTTCGATCGAAACTATGTGATTCAGAGGTTTCGGAATTTTTAAAACCACCTAGAATCACCACTTATTTACAATCCCATTTGTTTATCTGCCAGATAACTTCGTATAAAATCGGCCATTTACGATATCTGAAAAAAAATACTATTTGGGTCTTATCAAACTAGGCCAAAGACAGTTGGTAAGCTATGTAATGCCAGATTTTGTTCTTAGTCATGTAATGATGTACCTAGTTTAAATAAAATATTATGCATGCGCATTTGTGTTTACGCCTGTACTCACGCATGGAAAGGGTTGAAAGCACAAATTAAAAAAGAACAGATGCGTTTCAAAACCTACAAACGCTCCGGCCATAGTGGAGCTGTCAAAGTGTCAAAAAATGGATACCTTTAGTGTTGTCGACAGTCAGTTCATCGATATCGATATGCTAGGGATGATTTTGTCGATACTTCTGTTGTAGCTCTCATATTACTTAGAAGTATTCATGAAAAGGCAATGAAGTTATCGAAATTTGTTTATTCCAATAAAAAATATAATATGACACAGATAAAAGCAGACCAAGTGACTCCACAAAATACATTTTAGGTTACAAAACTTACAAATACATAGTTGGAGCTTTAATATCAGCTACGGCCTCCTACCATTAAAAGTTGTGGAAAAATTAGGGTTTTATTTATACCTATAAAAGTACCATATTCCAGAAAAACGACGACACGGTTCTAATTTCTAGCAAAAAATCATTGCAAATGCAAATAAGTTTCACTTTAATAAGAATAGTTAGGTATGGTTGGGGCCACTTGGGGCGCATGGAATGCCAACAGCCGTCTGATTATTGTATCTTGATCCATGTTGATTTTTGCTTCTGGGGTGAGATACTGGCTTGCTCTCTAAATATACTCAACAGTCCATGTATTGATTTGTCGAAGACCTGAAATGAAAAAAGTTTCTTAGATATTTGATAGACTATGGCCCGGTTTCTGAGTTGAGAATTTTACTAAGCACATACTTACGTATCGCTCTGTCACACTCTTTTGTGAGAAATCTGCAGAGACAGGACGATACTTACCCATTTGCTTAGCAAAATTCTCAACTCAGAAACCGGGCCTATAGCAATTTTTACAGCGAGCGATAGGAACGTCGAGTTGATGTGCAGATGGGGATTTGGGATGAACCATACGCATAGGAAAAATAAATTAATTAATTAGACCACGATAGCGCGCGATACAATCTTTGATAAAGGTAAATAAAATACCTGCAAAGTAATTCAAAGTCATTGCTACAGCACAGTAAGTAAGTAAAGTAATTGTATCTTCAAAACCTTCAACCCGCCCCCAACTTGACCCACCAACATTTATGTTTCTGTAGTACAGCAAAGAATAATCTGATTCTAATTCTAGAGGATTAATTCGCGGGTTGTAGGAGAAAAACGAGGAAACCCCGGTTTAGTGCTCCTACTGGGACGCCATCGATCGCTATTGCGTTACAGACCCAGGCGTTTGATTGATAAAGGGTTGATAAGTTAGGTTAGGTGTGGAAAACCAGTTCAAGTACTTACGAATAGACAGTATGAGTCTGTTTGAGGAGTCTTTCATCAGATAATGGATAGAGGGTTTCAGTTAACGAAGGTTAATCTTAAGAACCACTCTGCACATGAACTTTCCTTGTTAAAGCTTGATGACAATTATACGGTGTCTTTGAACGCACGAGTACACAATTAAGGACACAAACAAACACTATAACCCACGTTTCTTGTTTAAAAATACTTGTGAATTTATAAAAACCTGCAAACAACATTTACTCCCCGAGTTTACTCCATTTCCACCATCTTGACCACAGATTACAAAAAATGAAAAAATATGTTATATCGTCTGTGTTGGAGCGAACGACGTCTTGAATTTTTCAACCAATGGGAGGCGTTCACTAAAGACGGTCACTCGTGTATACGGCAAGACGATTGGTCCGGTTGATTCTAGCGCGTGGTTGAAAGCACCCACCCCTCAATTATAATTAACGAAACAGAAAGCTTTGGTGCTGATTTGAAGCTCAGAAGGTTACAAATAATCGTAATGTTACAAAGAGTTATTTTTTTTTTCATTTAGTAATTACATTTAAAAGTTTTGTACACAATGAGAGGAAATTTGGTATTTGGTAGGCGGGTAAATAAAACTAAAAGATTTTTTAAGTTCGAACATGGGCCAAATCGGTCAAGGAATTGCCGAGATATGGGGTCGCGAGTTCACAGTTCAGTGTGTACTAGTGTATTACTAGTTTACTATGGCCGGTTGTCCACGCCCGTCACGTCTCGTCAACCCGAACAGTTACCAAAAATATCTCATACCCGTTGACGTTGAACGGTGGACAAACTTCCCTAAAGTGAAGGGCAACACCGTGAGAAAATCCAAATTAAGGGTAGACGGTAGCAACGTGGCGGGAAATTCAAAATTTTCACAGTTTTTTACATTTTGTAGCTAGTTTGGTAGCACAGTTTTTTTTGGGCAGTGCCACTGCTTCGTGGACCAGAACACATAATCGGCTGAATTATTGTTGTTCTGTTGTTTACAATAATGAAAAGCATACTTTGTTGTTTCCGCGAACGAAAAATCGCTGAACAAAAATATCTCAGTTTAGCTACAAAATCTAAAAAACTGTGAAAATTTTGAATTTCCCACCACGTTGCTATCATCCCACCTTAATTATGCTTCGTCGAAATGAGCAAGTACCTAGCAGGCGTTTCTCTAGTGGAAATTCAAATGAAAATATATCCAACACTTCTATCGGCACTAAGTCGAAGGCTATTTGCTCGGAGCCTAAACAAATAAAGTAGTTTAGGGGAAACAGATATGGACGCTAACTTGTTAAGTGTATGAGGGTGTATTTAGATGTGTTGTGTTCCCCGAGGAAGAAAGGCAATCGGCCTTTTGAATACGAAAGCTTACGCGACGGAGATTCTACTGAGATGGGGTTTATAGGGTTAACAAAAGAATAAGACACTTTTTTTACTGTTACAATACGTTGATTCCGTAAACAAACATAGGTAATAATGGTTATAGATTTTCTAAAATAATCGGAAAGTGGCGGTAACATCGTGAGAAAACCCTCGTCTCAGTCAGCTCATCTTGTCTTTCCTGTAGACTAGCTGAGGGGGCACTAAGGCATTGCAGCGTTCGAGTGATCAGTAGATGTCTGGAAAGCATCGCTTTAAGCGACAGGATGGATATTGATCAATTTGTAACTAGTTTTATTTTTTTAATGAAGCGCGCACAGCCTATTTGGGTTAAGGCTGAAAGATAGCAGCGTGGCGGGAAATTCAAAATTTTCACAGTTTTTTACATTTTGTAGCTAAACTGAGCTATTTTTGTTCAGCGATTTTTCGTTCGCGGCAATAACATAGTATTATTTTCATTATTGTAAACAACAGAACAACAATAATTCAGCCGATTATGTGTTCTGGTCTACGACAAGTTTTTTGGGCAGTGCCACTGCTTCGTAGACCAGAACACATAATCGGCTGAATTATTGTTGTTCTGTTGTTTACAATAATGAAAAGAATACTGTTTTATAAGTCGCGAACGAAAAATCGCTGAACAAAAATAGCTCAGTTTAGCTACAAAATGTAAAAAACTGTGAAAATTTTGAATTTCGCGCCACGTTGTTACCGTCCCACCTTAAGGGTCCGTATAAGGCTAACTAGCGCCGCCAATGTTAAAAAAATCATATCTTCTTTTAGAAGAAGTTTCTGGAAAAATCCTAAGATGAGCCTATGCGCCATGCTTTTCTAGATTTTTAAGTGTAGACACCCTCTTCGAAATTTAATTTTAAGCTAAAAAATTTTCGATAACCGCCAAAAACGGCCGTTTTTGGCGGTTATCGAAATTTTTTTAGCTTAAGACTAGAAATTGAGTTGGGTACCCACACTTAAAAATCTAGAAAAGCATGGCGCATGAGCTCATCTTAGGATTTTGTCAGAAACTTCTTCTGAAGCGAGATATGATTTTTTCAACATTGGTGGCGCTAGTTAGCCTTATACGGACCCTTAAGCAACATCGGGCGCGGTCAGTCCATGCATGGGTGACCGCTAGTGGCAATAATATCTGAGCGCTTCCGTGCTTCGGAAGGCACGTTAAACCGTTGGTCGCGGTTGTTGTTGATTAATAACAATCGTTGAGCCATGTCAGAGGCCCTTTTGGGCGGCCTTATTACTCCGACATTATAAGTTGAAGTGCCGCTGGACGCTGTATTCTATCGTAGGTAGATGCAAAAGTATTTATAGGTTTTGTTTCTTACACGATGTGATAGCGTACTTCTTCGTTATCGCATTGAAAAACAAACAATAAAGAAACAAATGAAAGTGCAGGACCCGCCTCACTATCTCCACCTTGAGCGAACACATTATTTACGTGTAACAAAGGGAAGCAGAACATTTGAACAAAACCGGATAAGAGCGGAAAATCTCAGTGAAATCTCCCGTCAGTTGCGCCCGGCGACGTCGCTAAGTAAACCTAGATAGCTCTTATAGCCCGCGACATAAGTGCGGGTATCGGACAACAAATGTATACCTGCCACTTCCGGAAGTTCCTTACTATACCTACGTCTATATCTACACAACGATTGTAGATACGCGGCTAACATTTGTGGCGGTACGAGAGCGCTAGAATATACATTTATAGAGGTTTCAAGTCAGGTTAACAGACTAACAATGCAACACATTGACAGATAACATACAAATATCGCCGTATTCTGAGGCACTAACTATTGGAATGGTGAGGATATTAACTAAGTTGAAAACAAAAAAAAAAAACTTGTTCCACAAAGTGCCTAGCTAAAAAGTTATTGTAATAGAAGAAAAAGATTTCAAATTTATCAAAGAGCTCTTATTTACGAAAAATGAGAACCATTAATGTTTATGAGTTTTGTAAGTAATATACCTACTGAAACGCCTGAGAGAGGGGCGACACTATAAAATCTCTGCCCCGGTTCGAAAAAATCGTAGATCCGGGGCTGGTTTAAGTATGTCGGGGGTATTATTAATTTTGAAGTTAGTAGTTATCTTGCTACTACAAATCCGCACATGTACCAACTTCAAATTGCAAATATGGTACGTTATTGGAGTTTTATGAAAAGCATGTCCCTATTACATGACCTCTTTGTGCGCAACGGTTTTCCCACATCTTTTCTCCGTAGAATGAGACTTTCGTCTATATCTCTTTTTTGTCGGGTACGAGGAAAAAACAGGAAAGCTGTTTTAGTTCGCCGATTCGGATTAGGAGTATTTTCTCCCCTAGGGCTAACAAAATAAAGAATGTAACTGTGTATTTCATATATATTTCGTAGGTTATTGGCTAAGTCTAGTCTAGTAAAACTTTTTATTTCGAACGAGTCGAGTAGTTGTAATGTTTTTGTTCATGGTAAAATTACCTTATTATTATCTGTTATAACTGCCACAAACATTCATACTTACAAGCTATATCTAGTACTTAGGTATATATTGGACATTGAAGCGTTTTTTGTGCCAATTTTCGTTCCACGTAAAGTGGCCCAGAAAAGTTCCGTTATCTACTTCGCTCTAGATATGTTCCTATCTTGCGAAAAAGGCGGAAGGGGGTTCGGTACACAGTATCTGTGCAGGTATAAATAGATAGGGATTGTCTTGTTTGTTTGGTTTCTTGGAACAGTGGCGTGAAATGTGGGAGGGATTGGCAAATAGGTTGTCGGTTGTTATTAGTTCAGGTAGTTTTAGAAGGCCCTTTATCAGTTGTTGACGCATCTGCTGGTCCATTACGGATCAAACACCGAAGGCAATTGAACGCTTTTTGAAGCCTCTGTCACATGGAGCAGTTACTTTGATCGCCACTTTGATGTGGCACGCTCAGGCTTACTTACATTCTTTCAATTTCATTACGAATGAGCATGTTCAATCATCGTCACACGAGCACTACCCGCAGACCATTAGCTAGTAGTGCAGAAATTCCCTAATCGAAATTCATGAAACGCGCAATTCCTACTCGTGTATGTACAATTTTACATTGTACTACACAGCGCATAAGGGTAATTTTAGCGTGTCGCTGACTGCACAATGTATATGTAACAGAGTTTATTTTCCTCGAGAAAATTAGCCACTACTACCGACTACGATCTGCGACACGCAAGCGAACGAAACAAATAAATAGAACACGCTCGCGTTTCCGGCTACATCGGTCGCCAAATATCGGTAGCTTTTCATGCGTTTATTTCGCTATTCCTCTTGCATCGCAGTTTGCTGTTTGGTATAGCCACAACGTAAAGGTTACTATATACATATAATCGGTGAGGCTGCACTGAATAGTCGAACCTACGACAGGCCTTCCGGTCAGGCCGATCGATGTGATTGAATTGCTTCATTCACCGCGTTGGTCTTGAGGCCGTAGCATTCACGGTACGGATTTATGTCAGGTCAAGCGAAAGTGAAAGGAAAATCTCCTCAAAGTAGGCTGCTGAAAGACTTGAGCATTCACTGAAAATCAAGCATTCGCCGTATCTAGATTTGTCGACCTGAACAACGAACAGAGCCAATCATCGATACGATTTTTTTACGTATTCTATTCTAGCAAATGCTCTAGTAAATGCTCGTCATACTAGGAAAGGCGGCGGAACAATGAATGTCAAAATTGCTCGGCTCAGCAAAAAGCTCGCTAGAACGCTCGCTAAAACGCTCGTTTATTTTGTGAGCTTTTAACTGTAATGTAACATTCGCTAGAATGCTCATTATAATGCGTGCGGGATGAGAATGGGATGGAACCTTGTCAAAGTCAATCGAAAACATTCTGTATTTTACTTTGACAAGGTTGCATCGACGTGAGTTTGCTTACTGCGCACGTCTCAGTTCCAAAAGGTCGCATCCCATTCTCATTCCGCGCGGATTATACAAGTGAATGCTCAAGTCCATCATCAGCGTTAGAAGTCGGGGTATTTTAACAAAAACTGCTGCCTACCGACGCCGGCTATCGCAGCCCATCTAGCAATGATTTAGGTCCCTTATCGCGCCCTAAGCTCTTGCTACGAGGGCGGTTTAGATAAGGGCTCGAGAAAACACCCATTTGGTGATGTCTTTTGATGTGAAATTATAGTGCTATTGTGGCCTTAGAGACCTTTCTTGGGTAATTTCGTAATATTACTGCGTACTTCTCGCGTAAAAGGGTCTAGGCATCTAGGATCTTAAAGATCGTCAAAATACCGTACAGTTTTATTTTTATACTAGTTGTGCCCGCGACTTCGTATGCGTTTTTACTCATTTGACATTTAATTTAAATTCGACTGTGGAGGAAAACTGAAAAAGAAGGTTTTTTTTAACCTCCGACCAAAAAAGAGGGGTGTTATAAGTTTGACAGCTTTGTGAGTGTGTCTGTATAGGTATGTGTTTATGAGGGTGTGTCTGTCTGTGGCACCGTAGCTCTTAAATGGGTGAACGGAAGCTTTAGGTTTTTAAAAAAATTTGAAAGCAGGTTTTCTAGCGAATGTTTTTAGTAATTTTTTGTCTAAATTGGTTCAGCTATTTATTAAATATGCTTATTTGAAGCTAAAATGTCGGGGGTATTTTAATTTAATAGTTATTATTTCTTAACTTGCGGTAGCAGGGCTCAAAAGAAAGCAATAGAATAAAATAGAATAAAAACCCTAATCTAAACAATACATTTATAAATTTAATAATAAATATTTGTATTGTTTATATTAAGGTATCTCCCGTGATAAGATACCAAGAAGCTTAGCATAAGAATTGCTCAGGAAGTAAAGGGGTTTATATGTATCTCCCTCGACGTAGAGTGGGATAGATAAAGTTATAAGCCCATAGATAAGGTCTTACTCATTCTCATGCTAAGCCAGCAAGCAAAGCATACGGCTAATAACTCTGTCCATCACGCTCAACGGTAAACAATAGTTATTTGTTATGCTAGAATGCAAAATTATTGTTTGCGGCGAGTGCTAGTATTGAATACCAAGCGGTGTTAAAAGACCGCCAATAAAGTGGGAGACCACACGTCCTCATAACAATCATTTTTGCCCAAGAAACTATGCCTAGGAAATCAACGGTTTCCGAGATAATGAGGTTCCAAGCCGGATTTTTTTTTTTCGTTTTTGTTTTTTTTTTCAGAAATGTGTTCAGTATCACGTTATTAACATATCTTCTCAAGAAGCTATATCAAAATTATGAATATTTCTTACAAAAAACGACGTTATAAGTGCAACCCGCAATGTATTCTGAACATCTAATAGCCTAGATTGTGCCCAGAACCAGGACTTATCACGGTTCTAAATTTGACTGAAAACTATTCAGCGGTATTCGCGTGATGAGGTAACACACAGACAGACAGACAGACAGACAGACAGACAGACAGACAGACAGACATAGACCGATTTTTTTGCATTTTTGTATTCAGTATAGTTTACTTAGTAACCCCTGCTAGTTTTTTTCTAAAAATATTCAATGTACAGAATTGACTTCGCTAGAGTTTTATTATAAGTATAGATTAAGCCTTTCAACACGTTTATTATAATTGATTGGTTAATGTGTCTTTGTTTGACTAGATGGTTAAAGGAACGGCACTGCTTTTTTTAAAGTTGTGTGTAACAGGCCAGAGTAGAAAGCCATAGACGGAAATTTACAAAAATGCACGATGAAAATTCGGTTACTTTGTCCAAGCATTATATGATAATTTATAATACCAAAAGTCGTCCTATTAAAACGCAACAAATTCAAGCAAAAGCAGAATGAACTATCCCCGCTCCGCTAACCAGTACAGCCGGAAAGAGCAGTAGTTTTTTGTTCGATACTAGAACTTATTTCCACGGGACAAGAGCTACCGGGTGTCGCTGATGGTACAAAAACAATGCACGATCGCGGCCTTTTTTCTTGGCCCTCTTTTTGCGCCGACCGCCGCACAAATGACAGTTTTAATTTCGTCCATTCTCTCCCCATCCCGCTTCAGCGTCATAAATCACCCGCTTGTCAGAGAGAGACAACAGTAAAGAAGCAAAGGCTGGCGTTTAGAACACTTTTAATTAAAATGTTAAGAATTTCGTGAGTGGCCGCGGCTGCCCGGCGCTATGCTTCTTTACTCCCTTTTTCAAATGTGACGAGAAAATATTATTAAATTGCCGGGAAATGTCACAATGAAATACCATACAATGCGGTACAATACGAGTCCTTTACATCGGGGTAAATTTTTATAACAATAACATCACTTTTTCAAACTTGTTTGTTTATAGAACACAAATTATTCAGCTAATGAATAAAATAAAAATTGTGTGATTGCAGTTTTTTTGTCGGTCCATATTGGTTATGGTTATGTTATATTTTATGTGAAACACTGGCCCATATACTTTTCAGTTCGTTAAGTATGGATGACAGTGAAATGATATTCGTACGATCGGCCACAGTATCGGGCGCCAATCGAAGAAAAATGGGTATCCTAGCTCGTGACTGACTGTACATTGATCTCGTTTCCTAAGGGTCCTGTAGCATAATATTTTTATTCTATATGAGTATCTATCTATATTTTATTATTGTAAACAACAGAACAACAATAATTCAGCCGATTATTTGTCCTGGTCTACGAAGCAGTGGTACTGCCCAAAAACCTTGTCGTAGACCAGAACACATAATCGGCAGAATTATTGTTGTTCTGTTGTTTACAATAATGAAAAGAATATTGTTTTATTTCCGCGAAAGAAAAATCGCTAAACAAAAATAGCTCAGTTTATCTACAAAACGTAAAAAACTGTGAAAATTTTGAATTTCCCGCCATGTTGCTATCGTCCACCCTTAACATCTAAGAAAGGCGTAACATAGCGAGCGTATGTACAATGATCCTCGATTAGCAATGGTTTTGTATGCCTCGTAAACAACTTTAATTCCTAAGCCCAAAATCATAGATCAATTTATTTATGCACACACACAAACAACACAACAACAAAAGAAAGCCCGTCAAGTATCCGTCATAAATTCGATGAAATAAACGATGAATGTTGTTGCGAAACAATTGCAATAAATCCGGCCTCGTGTGGAGCGCAATTTCTCCGCAGGAAGTTTTCCAATATCGAGGCCGCGCTGGAAAAACCAAGATGGCGGCCTTAGACTTCTTTACCTACGGGCCTATGGCGCGGGGGCACGAACCTAATGGTGCGTTTAGACCAGCCGACAGGGGTTGCTGAATGACGTGCCTTTGATAACAAGATTGTGCTAACAGCAGTTTTCAGACCACCATAATTCTTTTGTGTTGCCATAGGCTACAAAAAAGTAAGTACAATATTGCGATCACATTTTTTTTCCTCTGACGCGACTTAAAGCCCGCCAACTGAGCTTTCGAAAAATATACTCAAACAACGTAAAGAATTTAAAATAAATCCATTTACCTCATTACATTAAACCAACTCAAAAATGCAAGCGTAAAGTATCACCAGAAAATATTTACAAGTGGTTAATTACTAGGTAAGAAAAGAAAATATAAAATGTTGGCACCTCAAATAGGCATCCGCTCACTCAGTCTCAACGCGGCCCGACCTCGCGGGCCCCGAATATCAGTTGTGTGCCATTTGACAGTCAAATGTCGATGATAAACATCGTGGAGTTGGCGGCATTCGATTTAACTTTATTGCACTCGGCTCGATCTAGTTTTTGTACCAGTGTTGGATAGGAGCCCAATACTTCTGACAACTTTTATTTTTAATTCGATTTTTACACGGCCATTTAACTAGCTTTTTCCTGAAACACCTCAACTTCTAAATGTGATTTTCAAATAACTTTTGTTCTACGACTTTTTGAAAGGCTCGTTTTTTTTTATTTACTGAACTTTTCTTGTTTTTTTTAAAGTTGGCTATTGTACCATTTCAGCGTTGCCTGCGCGGCGCGCTTTCGTTCTCCTTCACTCTCTACCACCTCTGCAGCCTCTCCTGCTCCTATTTGTTACTCCGTGCTCAAAATTTTTGCTTTTTTTTTTATATCTAAAACAAAACAACAAAAGTTGTTGGAAATCGCATTTAGAAGATGACGTGTTAGGAATAAAGCTATTAAAAAATTTCCCTGTATATCTCCCATTTTTAACTAAGGCAGATATCTAACAAACTAAGCATGAGAGCAACATACAGAGTGTTTCAGAAAGGTCCTGTGACTTGAAAAAGGTCGCTTAACTCACCAGTACAGACAACTTTTACTAAGCGACCCCTTTCAGTGCTGAAACACCCTGCATTTGTTTCTTACATTGACATGGGCATCTAATTAAAAATAGTAGAAAATAATGTGCGAAGGTGTAAATCTGTGCAACGGTACGTTGGAAGGAGGTCCAGTCCAATGGACTTGAACTTTTCTAATTACCATAGAGAACGTGAATTTCATTGTACGTAGCGCAAAATATCCACACAGTAACTTCGCTCTCTGACCAGGATCCAATATAGCACGTTATCATAATAGCAATACCTCGACACGGCCCGGGACCGGCGAAACTAAACGACATGCATGCAATTTGTTCGTGCACTCAACGACACAGTGCCAATATTGGAAAAGTTCGCGGCTGGCGCTCTCGGGTGGTGCAAAATCAATGCTAGGTGACGCCGCCTCGCCAATGGCAGAGTTGCTGGCGCTAGCTCAACTATGAGCCGAACTATGAACTTGCGACCCCATATCTCAGCAACCCCTCAACCGATTTGGCTCATGTTCGAACTTAAAAAATCTCTCCCGCATTTACCTGCCTACCAAATTTCATGACGATCCGACTAAATTTACTCAAGTTATCGTCGAACGAACATTCATACATACATACATACATACAGTCATACAAACATACAAACGCCGGATTGTTCCAATAGACTTGGAGAACTTCGCTCGCTCGTTCAATAATAATATGTTAATAATTGATGCTGAAGACTGTAGCTAGACGCAGAGATGGTAGATGGACGAAGTCCATCGTGGAATGGCGACCTCGAGAGGGGAAGAGATTGGTTGGGAGACCACCAGCCAGATGGTCCGATGACATAGCCCAAGTGGCCAGAAAGCAGTGCTTGCGTCTTATCTGGTACACCATCGTAAGCGGTGGCGTGAGCATGAAGAGGCCTTTACTTAGCAGTAGGGGTCAACATAACAAGCTGATGATAATGATGAATATTTACAATATTCACTACACAATCACTTTTTTCTGTAGGTGTAGGACCGCCAGTCAAATAACGCGACGAATCGCAGGATAAAAAATAGAGAAGTTTTTGAGATTTTAATGCCGAGAGGATTTTCGGCAGCCAGGTTTTTTGTGTCCCTGCATTTTTCATTGAAGCATTAGTGGAAGAAAAGTTATGTTTTTTGTTGCGCTTTATATAACCATTTTGTTCTGTTTTAAATCGTCTGTTTTCTTTGGTAGCTCTATATCTCTGTTCATTGGAGCACTTTGTGGTTTTCTACTTGATACAAAAAACATTTTCACCATTGATTATCAAGCAATTCCAAATCCAGCGTTCCAAGCTGATGGCGAGCGCTTAAATTCAGCAGGGGTGGTAAAATCGACTGCGACTGCGGCCCGTGGACTTTCCGGAGCAAGCGTTCAGAGACGCGCATAAAGCACGCGCGATTTATGGACGCAGTTCGCTTTGCGCTGTTTTAGTTCCTTTTTTGCGTTCGGAAATTCAAGAATGTTTTGCTAACGGGAAATTGGTCACTGGTGAAAATTACTATCATACTAAAATTCATTACTTTTGCAAAACTAGTTACTTAGGGTGCTCACTTGCAAAACTGGCTATTTGTAATTTTTGATCTTATTTTTTACTAAAACGTGCTAACTAAATAAACCATTATTAGGGTTTTCTTTAATTTTGTCCTATAGACTACCATCTTTAAGAGATTTTGTGCTTTAATTGTCCACAAGTAACTCAGTTTAGTTTTTTCCACTTTTCTCGAAATTGGGTTTCGGCAAACTAGCCAGTTTTGTAACTGGACTACTCATAAGAGAGGAATCGTGAACGCCCAATCGCCACTAATTTATTGAATTAAGCTTTGGTTTTGCCTTTAATTGATACACTACTATTTATGTACTTCCGAGTAATTCCATTGTGACAAGTAATTGGCAAACTTTTGTTCAAAATTCAGGCACTTTTCTCGGACGTCTGTCATGTACCTATCCTAAAACTCTAGTAATAAGGTTACTTGTCACTTTCAGTGACAGTGACAGTAAGCACTCGTGGTAGCTGCTCTGGTCACAGAAAATTCAGTTAGTTAGTTAAACACAATCAGCTAAAAATCAAACGTTCCGTCCGTATTGTTTTGTTTTCCACAAAGACTCTCACAAACTATCGCTAGCTGAATCTAATTTCCTCATAAAGAAAGTGATAGATCCGGCTCCACCATATTAGAAAAGCAACTCTATACATACTACGCTTGAAGGCATTCACATCTTCTATCGTAGATTTGTAGATGATGGATACATAGATGGAAGCCCTTTTCCACTGTACATCATCATCATCATCATCAGTTCCTTTTATCCCTAATCAGGGACATAGGGCTCTCAAAACAGTTTTCCAGTCTGGCCGATTTATGCACTGTACGCAGTAATAAATACTTAATTTAAAAAATATATACGCCCGACATTTCAGCTTCAAATTAGCATAGCTCATAAAGGGCTGAAGGTATTTTGATAAAAAATATCTAAGAACACTTGCTATAAAACCAATAAAAATGCAATAAATAAAAACACATCCAAATCGGTTCACCCGTTTAAGAGCTACGTACGGTGCCACTGACACGCAGACACACACACACACACAGACATAGCGGTCTAACTTATAATACCCCTCGTTTTGGGTCGTGGGTAAAAAATCATATCATGTAGATGCAGAAGTTAAAATAAATTCTGAATATACCGCGAGCTTTCAGTCTAGGTATGTGCGCAAAGACTGCCACGGCTTTGTGTATTGAAGTAAGTAAGTAAGTACTGACTAGTACTGAGTCATCTTTCTCCAATGCCTATTTCGCCGCACCGCCCCGAACAAAGTGAAGTCACAAATTAGATTGGTCAATAATTTATTCTGCGACAAAGGCATTGTCTCCCCCGCGTGTTTGTTCTGTGTTTTACTGCAGCTACTTAGAGCGGGCTTTATGGACCCTCCCTTATCTGTGGAGATGCGAGTTGCACAGAACAGTGAGATAGGAAAGGCTCCTTTTCATCGTATGCACCCGAAAACCGGGGCATTTTAGTGGTCGGGTAAAGTGCTACTTTTATGCCCGCTTTTTGTTTTGGGCATTCACGAAAAAAATCTTTGTATCTATGTAATGAGATGATTTATATATCGTCCAGTGGGTGAAGTGACCACTCGGACGCTGCAGCAATTCTAGCAATTGTAAACAACTTAAAATCTCAATGAATTTGAGGGGACAGTCTGGGAGTACTCCAGACTGTCCCCTCAAATTGAATGTATATTGTAATATAATACATTCAATTTGAGGTATATTGAGGAATGAAATCGAATGTATATTGAGTTTAGGCAGTGCCGTAGATCGGTATCGAGATATCGAGCATAGCTTCTGTGTATCTCTATGTTCTTATTTGTTGCTTCTATTACAACATTCATACGGAACTAGGAAAGGAATCGAACGAGAATCGCTTGGGGCAGTTGAATCATTTATTTAGCTCGCTATTTATATTGTATCCGTATTTTGACTTGGTTTATGTAACTTTTCAGTACATAACAATGTTCCAGGTACTGCAGCGCCCGAGTGGTCACTTCTAGTGCGAGTGAAAGTGACACTGAAAGCT
Source organism: Zelleria hepariella (assembly GCA_949319315.1). Lineage (NCBI taxonomy): Eukaryota > Metazoa > Arthropoda > Insecta > Lepidoptera > Yponomeutidae > Zelleria > Zelleria hepariella. Next base: position 24,887,109 of record OX439382.1, read on the forward strand.
GTATAAATCATCTCATTACGTATATTATTATAGGCCTAGGTGAGCCACCAAAACTGTGTTGGTGTAAAATTTGGATCCTTACCACATACCCTAAAAAGATAATAGATAAAGGCAAAATAAAAATTGATAGAGCAGGGAGAGAAAAAAATATATATTTCATACGCATTTGGTCCGGTGACGGAATACAAATGTGGCGTATCAGAGTGGCGTAGTCGAAAAACAGACAGTCGAATTAAACCAATAATATTATTTAATATGTAAATCTCGTTTTAAAAGCGGCACCGTGTTTGATGTTTTCATTCCGATTCGATCATTGGCCGAGGCGGCCATGTTTATTGATGAATGCCTATCTGATTGGCAGCCTGCGACTCACCCGATAGAATTAATTTATTAACACAAACAACAATTTATAAATCACGTTGCCAAATAACAATATTTTGGCTTACTAACTCGCTAACAACTAAACAACTTGGGCCTTTTAACATAGATGATTTATACAGGCTGTACTGTCTCAGACATCTCTTCTCTCTTCTATTCTTTAACCTATCGTGAATGCTGACTGGCTCTATGATATGTTGAGTATTAAATAGAGTAGGCTTGCCCTGCCCCATACAGGACTCGAAATGTAGGCAGACCAGCTGCACAATGGTCTGATGAAGGTTACAGCAGGCTGAACCTGGACTACAATAACCGCCGACTAGTTTAGTTAGATGTAAAAACATGAATAGGGATACATCCAGCATTGGACGGATAAATACTGAAGAATAAGAGAAGGCTCTCCCAGCTCGTATACTATCCTCTCAACTAAGTTTGTCTAGTTTAGTTCTCACTATGTTTTCCCTTTACAGTTAGCAAGGGAATACAACGGAACACTGGCCTAAAACAGTGTCAGAGGAAAAATAAAACGTACCGCGAAAAAATAAGAAATATAAATTGGTATTACACGATGCGACAATCGTAAACTCCCAAGACCATCAATCAAGGGCGTCCGCGGGCAAAAACACGAACGAATGTCCGAACAATGGATGACGCTGACGATCCGTCAACGGTCCAAGATGGCGTCGCCTTTTGGCGGCAGCCGCTGGACCGTGTAATTGACAAAGGATACTAAAGCCTTTGTATCCTCCAATGGACAGCCAGCGAATATTTCTTATTACAATAAACATGACGTTACGTATAGACAGTTTGGCACTGTCTCCTAAACCACAACATAAAACAATTTCGCTTTATGATCTCGGCCTTTTTTCGGCCAACCAATTCCATTTTCAAATTATACGCTGTAACACAAGCCCGTAATAATGTAGGTACTATTTATCGTGTAAAGAAATTGATTGCATCATATCACTTCGTTACACCACAAAAAGCGGGCATAAATATACGGTAGGTTATCTGTGGCTACAAATTGGCACCCTACTCGTTATGCTATAGTTGAGGGGCAGTTTCTTTCAGTCCCTGAGCTCACCCCTCCTTAGCAAGATTCATTATTTGCACGCAACACATCGAATATAGTTCACAAGTAAAGTAATGACACTATGGAATCTAATTTTGCCGGCACTAAATTACGTAGATTGTTATTGTGCCTTTTTAAATTCAATCAATGGCATTCTATAAAACGAATTTAGTGTAGTGAGCGAAATTGAAAACCAATTTATTTTGGAGCGAAACAGCTTTATCCCTTGTAGTTTGTTAAAAAAAGTAATTTAGTAACAAGTTATTTGGATGGCTTAAGGCTGGAAGATAGCAGCAGCGTAGCAGCGTGGTAGGAAATTCAAAATTTTCACAGTTTTTTTTACATTTTGTAGCTAAACTGAGATATTTTTGTTCAGCGATTTTTTCGTTCGCGGCAATAACATAGTATTCTTCTCATTATTGTAAACAACAGAACAACAATAATTAAGCCGATTATGTGTTCGGGTCTACGAAAAGTTTTTTGGGCAGTGCCACTGCTTCGTAGACCAGAACACATAATCGGCTGAATTATTGTTGTTCTGTTGTTTACAATAATAAAAAAAAGAATCCTGTTTTATTGCCGCGAACTAAAAATTGCTGATCAAAAATAGCTCAGTTTAGCTACAAAATGTAAAAAACTGTAAAAATTTTGAATTTCCCACCACGTTGCTATCGTCCACCCTTAAATCTACAAAACTCGTAGCAATGTATTCGACGCTTGGAAAACTCCTCATTGAAACTTGGCGAACACAATACTAACTTTCCCCTGCGACTTTGTTCCTTCTTCAAGCTTCTGATGTACCCTGTACACTACGATCAATCTTCTTGCAGAATGAAGGCCCTTTCGAAGTATTTAAAAGGGGGATCCCTATTTCCAACTCGTATGTCTTTGTTTTATTTTAGTCTATAGCTAAAGTTTATAACGTATCGAGGTAATTTCCCCAATCTTTGTTAGGCCATGCCACCTCCCATCTCAAAATTGCGAGCTTCTCCTAACTCTTTAATTAAAATGTTTGAAACGAGTATTCCATAATTTAAAGAAATTACGTTGAAAACTTTCTCAATTATAATGCTAAAGAACCGTGTGACCTACTTACGCTTACGTAATGTTTTTAGAGATTTATAGGTCAGGCGGGCCTATGTAAAAACGTCTCCTGGACACACCATCCGTATGTTCACATCATCCACCTAGTGTGGGTAGGGTTGTCACAGGACACAGGATAGGTAAAGCCTATAAAGGCTTTTTAAACTTAAACTTTCGTGAGCACTGCACATTTTCTATTAAATCACGGTTTTACTCACTAGTAATTTGTCGGTGTAGCCGACTAGTTTCGGTTCTCATTTGGAGACCTTCTTCATGGAGAACGAGACGGGCCTCGCGACGCCGTGGCTAGTCTTGCGCGCGCGCCGAGAGCTGCGGTGCGGGGGGTGGTGGGGGCTATAAAGGCTTAGTATTGTCACTAGCTTTTGAACCAACTCCTGTCAACCAGACATCTTTGTGTCATGCTCATACAATTGTTATATTAGTGTAACAACAAACAACTTCAAGCTTAATACAACCACGTACAATGAACAACGTGCCGTGCATCCACCCAAAGCTGGCCACCATTCAAATGTTTGCACACAGAGGGACTAAAGAGACCCATTCATTCACTACAACTCCACCAGCCTACTTCTACATTCAGCACAGGCAATTGTAACCTCTACCGCTCGTTAATAAGGGCTGAATGAATCCACAGGCTAGTCTCAGCTACACAGTCGCCACAGAGCAAACTCCCAACGATACTCGTTCGGCAACTTTACCTGGAATCTCTGTGCAAAAGTTAGGCGATTAAAACCGCGAACAGCCATTCTAGGACAATTTCTGGAGACTGCCGACCAGCTGCTTATGGCCTCCTGACCCTCCGTTTACTTTACTGCAATGTTCAGATAATTATTATCCTGTACTAATAAATATTCACACTCTTAGTCACAGGCCGGCTTTCATGTATTTATTGTTATTTTAAATACCTTTTCCGTAGTCTTTTTCTAACCATCTTTCTTTCTATATTTTTTCTAGCCCTTATTTCCTCTTCTACGTTCGGTCGCCTTGACCACTATTCAGAGTTTTATTCTTTCTTTTCTCAGTTTTATCCAGTACTAATATCGAATGCTTCTGACCTTTTCCGGTGTCTTTTCTGTGGTTCTGATAAAAGCGGTTTCCGTTCCCTGGCGGTAGGATTGAAAATCTAAATATCACCTCGAGCTTCTTCGTAGATAAATATAACAAAGATGTTAGTTCACTCTCTCCAAAAGAAGGCCTTTGCCCTCATAGTGGGACATGTACATTGTGTACAATTATTATTGTACAAGGTAGTTACATCTTACTTTTTTATTATTTCACTCCGAAAATCAACCTTACGTCGCGTGGACACCACATGTTTACATCACTGCCCTAGTTAATAGTTGCACTTTTCAGCTCATTGTATTCCACGTTTGCACGAATGCAGTCACACTTTCCCGGGCCTCCTGTAAGGCTGGATGACTCTTGTTACCTCCAACTTTTAGCTGGACCGTTATGTGGTTAGTTGGGTCGAGTTATAATGGTAGTGTAGTGGTCATGTTGTTAGTACGGAGTGGCCACATAGTGACCGGCCTCTAACGACGTTTGTTTAGATGTCTTTCTCAAACAAAAAGGTTGTAATTGAGTGGAACTATTCGGTGCGAAAATGAGCTTTGGTTTATGCGGCAGTACTCAAAGCTAAAATAGTCGTAGCGCCTCGAAATCTGAATTAGACACAGTCAACGCTTTGCAAATCTCAAATGTGTGCCAATACATCTGACAATCAACTAAGTTTGGCCTTTGCATCAATGATTTGTATACCTCAAATAGGTGAGATGACCACTCAAATCAAGATTGACATTAAACGCTTACCTTAATATATATTTTTAAATGTATGGCGCCATACAACAATATTTATTTTATACTGTTTTTTTGTACTTGTAGTTATAGCGGCAACATAAATACATCATCTGTAAAAATTTCAACTGTCTAACCATCACGGTTCATGAAACTGGCGGTGACAGACGGACAGACAGACCGACGGACGGACAGCGGAGTCTCAGTAATAGGGTCTTGTTGGGTACCCTTTGAGTAAGGAACTCTAAAAATGACGGATGTGTGCGTGTTACCGTTTTCACTATATCAAACACTAACAAACCCCCTGTCCCTTGTCCACAGGAACGTGGTGTACAACTTGAGTCTGACAGACTTGACGGAGCAGCGCCGCCTCGTGTGGTACTCGCCCGAGAATGACGTCAAGATGTGCGTTGTCAAGGGCAAGGACGAGGTAAGGACGAACCTTATTTTTAAGCCCGAATGAACCTTATTTTTAGAGGGGTAAGGATAACGTGACCATCCGTCCCGCTTTGGGCGGGTAAGAGTAAAATGTCCCGCTTTGGGCGGTTTGGCAAATAGTTGAATGTATTTGCAGCTGGGCCGGTGAGAATGTTGCTGCTGAAGACCGTTGGGTAGAGTTGTTCAGGCACTTCCGTGATCACAATCTCAACTGTGCAAGCTTTCGTATAATAAAATTATTGAGTACGTTTTATGTCTGCCTGGAAGTAATGCACCTGTCGAAAGAGTCTTTTCACTGATGAACAGAATATGGACCCAGGATAAAACCCAGTTAAGTGTTGGAGTACTAAAAGCCATGTTGATTACAAAGTCAATAAAACGCGTAATCAGCTCTTTAGACCAGATATTATCAAACAGATTTGCAGCACTGAAAAATATAAATCAAGTGCCTAGAGTAGAGATGTTACATAAATAAAAAAAAAATACATCCGTATGAATAACAATAAATAAAAACATTTACAGAAGCAACAACTTGGCTATGTTAGGCAACCGAAGATTTTTTGTTTGTTTTATCTGGGGGCACGGCAGTGCCCCCACCAAGTCGAGCTAAAAAGCGGCACGGCCGTACCATACTTTTCTCGAAGCAGTTCAGGCCATTTTCGACCCCCCTATAACTTCGTTTCGGATAAAACTAGAAGCCTGAATTTTCTGTAACCAAGAAAGTATTGTATAAACACGGAATATTTCAAATTTCATTCAATTTGAACCAGTAGTTTAAGAATTATAACTAGTCAAAGTTTCGTATTTTGTCACTCACTCACTCACTCACTCACTGATTGATCATCAAAACTCTAAGGCACTTCTAGCATACATAGAAGCTTCAAATTTAGAATATAATTAGTATTTAGTGTATAAATCAAGGAAAAACTAAAATATTTTGCAATTTCAGTCCAGGTTTCTAGGTACACCAACTGCTTGTGAGTTGAGAATTAAACTTTGTATTCCCATATAAATATATGGGATTACAAAGTTTTATGTGCATACATGTACAATGCAAATGTAACTTTGTAATCCTATATATTTATATGGGAATACAAAGTTTAATTGACCATGTCAGAGACCCTTTGGGTGGCCTAAAAACTCTGACACCAGGGGTGGCCACTACCTCATACGATTACCTACCTACAAAGTTTAATTTGCATACATGTACCCACGACGACAGCACGACAGAGTGTACAAACGTAACCGAGTAGAGTGGTAGGTTGTAAGGGTTTACATGCTGTCTTGTGTACAATGCAAATGTAAGTTTGTAATCCTATAATGAAATCAATAGGTGTAGATATGTACCTACATAATATGTACCTACCTACATATTATTATGTTCAAAGGTAACTTGTACAATGGTCAACGGAATGAAAAAGCCGGAATGGGATGTCTTGAAGTTGTACCAAAAACCCGCAAAGTATTAAGTAGATGGACAGAGGCCCGGTTTCTGAATTGAGAATTTTGCTAAGCAAATACTTAACTATCGTTCCGTCATGCTCTTTTGTGAGAAATCTGCAGAGACAGGACGATACTTACCCATTTGCTTAGTGAATTTCTTAATTCAGAAATCGGCAGTAAGGCCCGGTTTCCGAGTTGAGAATTTTACTAAGCACATACTTACGTATCGCTCTGTCACGCTCTTTTGTGAGAAATCTGTAGAGACAGGACGATACTTACCCATTTGCTTAGCAAAATTCGCAACTCAGAAACCGGGCCTATAAGTTTAGTTGCCCGATCGTAATTGAAGCCGTCAACTGGGAGCCCGTTTTGTCACCATTGCGTTACAGGCTAAGGGCCCTGGAAACCTTTGGGTACTTATCAGTCAGTATGAGTAGGTATACAAAATTTAATAATCTTTATATAAATCCAATTCTATAGAAAAATATATTTATGCATTTCAAAAAACATTGAGGGCTGTACTAGTTCTTGTTACTGTTATTTATTACGTACATTGACGGTATTTACATAATTAGTGAATGAGGGATAACAATTTTACCTAAGGATTAAATTTATGTTGTTGCACACTCATGTTGTAAAGTCGCCCGTAACGTAACCGAGTAGAGTGCTAGCGTGTAAGGGTCGACGTGCTGTCGTATGTACGGTCGGCCACAGTCACAGATACCCCATGGCGGCTCTTACCGCGCGCGGCATAAGGGCGCTAATAGAACAAAAAGGGGTATCCTAGCGAGTGGCCCACTGTACGTGCGTATTCATAGTGCGTAAGTAACGTTGATAGGTAGGTATAAAGGTTGTAATAAAATTGTAAATGACCGCGCTCGCGGTGGATGGAAGCGAGCGCCGCGCGCGCAGAGGTGAATCCCCCCGCCCGAGCGATCGGCAGCCGTGCAGCGACTTTGGAAGTATTAAAGCGCAGGAGTCCTCAATTTGTGAATACAATAGACTAAGAAGCATTTACCGTCCAGACTTATCGAAAATTATAACATCAAAGCCTCCGAGAAAAACCCATAGAGACAGGGAGTGGGCTTTGAGAAAAACTGTAGCTGAAGCTCAAGAAGTAGAACCGGAAAAGAAAAAGAGGAAGACTACCTACAAAAATAAGAAAAGCTCATGACAGAGAGTGGGCTTCAAGAAAATCCGTTGTTGGTATTCAAGAAGTAGAAGGTAGAAGACGTACTCGTAGAAGTAGAAAGCAAAAAAAAGTAGGACTATCTACAAAAAGAAATGAGATCCCATCAAAAACAAAACTTGTAAAAAAAAACCAAGCCTCGCTGCTCAGTTCTTCTACCTTAAAAAGTTTTGAGATCCATGTAATACCAAGTCGGTTAATTTATTCAGTCCCTACTTTTTAAGGGTCCTTCTGTCTTGAGTAATTTATTACGTAATTAGCTAACCTAACAACATCTTATAGTGACCATATCAAAATTAATCTTTTATGTTTTAAATAAATAGATTGACTTAAAATTTTAGAAATAGATTGGCCATCGCATGAAAACACAAGTAATACAAATTATATTAAATTAGATTATTTAATGCGATTGCCAAGTCAATCTAATTATTTAAAACATAAAAGATGTTTAATTTTGATATGGTCACTATAAGATGTTGTTAGGTTAACTAATTACGTAATAAATTACTCAAGACAGAAGGACCCTTAAAAAGTAGGGACTGAATAAATTAACCGACTTGGTATTACATGGATCTCAAAACTTTTTAAGGTAGAAGAACTGAGCAGCGAGGCTTGGTTTTTTTTTACAAGTTTTGTTTTTGATGGGATTATTATTTACTCCTTAGGTTTTATTGGTAAGTATTCCAACTCGCACTTGACCAATTTATGCAAAATTTGCAGGCGTCCCGCTTTGACGTAAAAAATAAATGGTCACGTTAGGTAAGGATCGCAATAAATAATGAGTATGTGAAAATGTGCTACGTCAGAGAAAGAGGCAGTTCACAAGGTATTTTTTTGGAATTAGGTATTAGGTAATCGTATGAGGCCACCCCTGGTGTAAGAGTTTTTAACCGGAAACGCCTCTAGCGGTCACCCATTTTACCCGCCCGATGTTGCTTAACTTAGAAATGTGCTAAATAGTTCTAATTTCAGACCTTCCTTAAAACATATGTGTAGTACTAAAACATGCCGGAGATTCCTATAATAATTTTCTTTAACACATGTGATCAATTTCGTAAGTAGAACTCTTAATTAATAACATACCAAGCAATCAGTAACTACCGAGAGCATTTTGATGCAATTATGTCTTACCTTGGTTTTACTACGCATTCCACAATAACTACTGTACATGCAGTTGTGCTACACCGTGAAACAATTTGTACAATGGAACTCATAACTTGTTTTGCAAACAAAAACTGATGATTGCAATTTTTGCCAACTGAAAACACAAATGGGCGAAGTTGGATATTTATCGCTCGCTCCATTAGTTTCAGACCATGAAAAAAAATGGTATTTCAAAAAGTATACATAGCGGGTTACGAAACGGTCCTATTTGTTAGAACATTTTATTTTGTAAATAAATTTTTCCAACAAATTAAGTGACTTCTAGACTATTAAAAAAAATCTCTAATATTTTACTTTAATTTGCTATAATAATTTTATAATTTAATTTTAATATGATTTTAATTTTCATATTTTTCGTTTTGATTAGATTTTTTGTAAAGATGACATTTTTATATTTATTAATTCAATTATATTTTTACGCCAAAAAATAAAATATGGAGAGACATTACCCGATTTATAATATCATCTTCATCATGACTTTTTAAACCCATATTTGACAAATAAAGTATTTTTGTACTTACATAATGTGGTTTTTGAACTCATCAAAACATGTAATGTACCTGGAGCAGCAAATTTTATTTCGTCACTTCGTAGCTAGCCCCATATTAAAAGTTCCTGGTATTAATAAGTTAGACAACCCCCTGAATTATTACAGGAACTTCTGTAACACCCGGTACTTTAAAAAACTACGGCGTAGCAATACTACGTAGATCTTTATCATAGCTTATGAGTTAAATGTTACATTTGGCACAATTTGTCGAGTGTCGACATTCCATGCCAAGTCATCACCAAGGATCGGATGTTTTGCGAAAATAAAAAGAACTTTATTCAGAAGCTTAGAGTTAGAAAAAAAATTAGAATTAGATAACCATACGTTTTAATTTAGATAAATAGAGGAGTGGGCGCTGATCGCTGCAACACAGGCTATAAACCTAGTGCAGCGACAGATGCTAATCAATTGTGACTGATAAATTACTTAAAACGTTTTTTTGTGCAAATACCAATGTAAAAAATTTCTGAGAAATAAATTATTCTTTATTCTTTATTTTTTAAGCAAAGTAATCAAAAGCTTTTAATGCTGTTTCCTTAAATAACTAATAACACAAAAAAAGGCTAAATAACGGCTAAATCAATCAAAATAATGTAGAGATTATCATGGTAACTTTATTTTACTGTGGAAAAAGACGACGTAGCAAATTCGTAGAGTGCTACGAAATGCTACGCCGTAGCGCTATCTCGTAGCCAGTTTTCGTAGCTGCTCCTACTTGGATTGTTTGTCGTGTCGTTAGGAATTTACTTGGACAAACTCGTTCGAGAAACCATTGTTATGAATTCGGTGTCCATTTAAATTCATGTAATAGGAGCTTGGATTCTACAACACTGAAAGTACGCCATTATGAAAACAAGATAGGAACGGGAGCGTAGTTTTTGTCATTTGCACGTGCTCGGATTTTAGGCTTAGCATAATTTTTGTTACAACATGGCTGATTTACAAAACCACTCGGTTTATTTTATTTTTGTTTATTTGTTATGTAAAACAGGTTAAAATCATCCAAATAACCATCGTTACACAATTTTGGTTGTAATGATGGAGCCACAAAAGAAGCGGGATATAATTTTTATTTTTTAAAGATGGTATCGGTATTTACCTTCAGTCTTACTCACATAACATAGAAAACTTTCTGCCGGGCTGAGATGGCTACCGAAGAATCCGCTTTTGTCTACACATTTTCTCTCCGGCAAGCTGAAACAAAAGCCTACCGTACATTATGAGGCCAAACTGAACAGACAAAACTGCGTCAGTCCTTCGGTCAGGCCGAGTAACCGCGTTGGCCTTGAGGCTTTCGCATTCATAAACGGTACGCAGATCAGGCAAAACTGAAGGCAAATCTCCTCTTGTACGCTTTAGGTTGGCATCATGGCATGCCAGCCTACTGGATATAACAGACGCATTACATTTTCCAGAAATGTTCAGCCTTAATTTTTGCGATTCAACTCATTATGAGAATCGTATCTCCAGTGAACATAAACAAGCGGGCCCGCCATTATTATTGTATAATTTAGCGAAAGATACCGACCGAATGAAGATAATTGAATTGCGGGAGGGATTGTTCTCGATTTCCGCGGCCTATCGAGTCGACAATCAATCGAGGGACGATTAGCGGACATTTTAAATTGAGACTGAAATTCTGGCCTTGGGCACAAGGCCTACTTCGGAGTCTGAGTCTGAGTGATGAATAAAGAGTTCTGTATTCTATTCTATGAATTGCACTAGCTTTCTTTAAAGTATACTATTTATTCCCGTCGGTCAGTTAGGTCCAGTTCCTGTTACGTCCAATATGTTTTGACGGAAATGCTACGTCTATTTCTGCATCTATTTACGTAAGATCTTCTAAACGTCTCTAAATGAAGACATGGTATGAATACCGAACACATACAGAGACATAGAATGGTGATGTAGGTACATTATGGTACACCGTTGTCGCTTTTTTTGTTCTTTTGATTTTGTGTAGCCGAGACTAAACGTTGACACAAAACTATTATCAAGAAAAGCACAAAATCAAGGCGTGGCTTTCAAATATCAGAGACTATGGGGTTAAAGCCAGTTTCACATCTATTTACCTTGGCAAATTATTTATATCTATGTATAGAAATAAGCATAGTGCACTCAACTTCCATTAGTGGAGAGGCACACCAAAAAGAAGAAGAATCAACATTTTCCAATTCGCTTCCGAGTAGGCCCAGGTGTATAATCGTTACCTGTCTCCATCTTGTGGGAAATAATTGAATTCTAAGCCTGTTCCCGTCCGATCCTTGGCTCGTTTGCGTGAATTTTAATAGGCACCGGTCTTTGCGCCCTTGTTGGAATTCACTCAGCGTAAAAGAAATGTCTGACCTTGGCTTATTTTTAGGCGCTTCGTCTGGCTTTTATCGATGAAAGGAACTGTGTTATTTGGACTAACAGTTCGAAGAAGAGTTTTGGCAGCCAATGAGCGCTAGCTTAGACTTATTACTTGCTTTCTACGCTAGTTCAGCGACCCGAAGTGGTCCTCCGCCTCCGCAACCAAAAGACTTCATCTCTCTCTCTCTCTAGAGCGCCAACTCCTTTCCATCGTCCACTTGAAGTTCGCGCAAGTTTTTGAGACTTCGTCAATCCAGTGATACTTAGGACTTCCAACTGTTAGACTTATTATTGGCCGTTTTTACCCGACTACGGCAAAGCCAACGGTTTGACTTACATTGCCATGATATATATACTCCGTGCAATTTTTAGTGGTTTTAAAGCCGTAGGTATTTTGTCGCACTGGTGATTCTGAGACAAATAATAATTACAAAATTTCATTCCAAAACGCGCGAAAAAAAATTCACTTCTACATACAAATGGTGTCGATTGGCGATAGCCGTTTGTATTGGGAAGTGTTTTTTATTCGCTCGTTTTGAAGTAAAATTTTGGAATTTGGCTCAGAATCACGAGTGCAGCTAAATACCTTCGCCTTTAAAACCACTGAAATTCCACGGTGTATGAGTATGTTTTCGGTTCTTTGTTCCTTTGTCGTTTCATGACATCACCAAAAAATATAACCCGCCTTTTTGGCTTATTCCTGGAGGTGCTGAATTTCTGACTACTTCATTTTGCTAAAACATTCGTTTGTGCACTCTCTGACACTCCATCAGCATTCGTAGAATATCCCCTTCTGTATATGAACTATAAGCAAATAGACAATCCATCAGACTTTTTACGTGTGTATATGCGCCGTTTTTACGTGTGTATATGTGTATGCGTATATTGTCGGTTTTTCATTTGTTACAAAATAAGGCTGGGTGAATAAATAGTTGAGTCACCTGATAAAACCAGAACAAGCCGAGTCAAGAAGGGGCAATCCGCGCGCGAAATTGGGCGGCGGTAGAATGTCTTTCCACCGTGTACGGACGAATTAAAACGCAAATCGAGTGGAAATACGTGCTCAAGAGTGCAGGCCCCTGTCTCGGGTATTACCTTCCCTAACTACCTTTAGTATATACTTGAGCTTAGTTTAGTGAGGTGAGACTTAATGAGGCTATGCTAAGGGTAGAAGCGGTATCTCAAGTCAGAACTTTAGTGTAGACAATCTTATTACAGATCATTTGAGCCGGCATAACCCAATTTCACAGTTAAATCGGAGCATCAGTCGTATACAGCCTATAACATGAGATCTTCTCATAAATAAAACCACTTTTGTACATTCTAAAAACTCAAAAAATATCTGAATAACGACAATAAATAATAAATAAATAAAAATAACTTTATTCAAAAGCAAAAATAATCAAAAAATGTACATGCTGTTTTCTTAATAATAATAAATTGAACGGGTTAAACATTTAACCCGATGAAATTTTACACCAGCTTGATTCTAACAAAATTGTAGATTCGAATGATGATGCATAAAATTAATAAAGACTGGTGCTAGTATAGATTCATAGTTTCATACCTCCTAAAATTGCAGAAAAAACGACATCCAAATTGTGTGAGGTCTATTTTATGAACGTTTCAGACGCTTGAATCTTACGTAGCGGACGTAAACAAACTAAAGTGGGCTAAATTCAATGCATTAGTTCCCCTGCTTAACACACTTCGGTGATGTGGGCGTAAGGGTATGTGAAATACGTAACGTCCCAACTACTCGTTGTACACACGACAGCACGTCGACTCTTACCCGCTAGCACTCTACTCGGTTACGTTACGGGCAACTTTACAACAATTAATGTACACTCTGACGTGCTGCCATGTGTACATAGAGCATAAAACAAGGTCTAAACTCACAGCACTGCAGTTTACAGCTTTCCGAATGATACCTCCAATTGAATGGTTTAAGGTAACCGACACCTAAAACACAGCAATTTCAGGTTTCACCATAAACATCCTGTATCGAAGTAGGTATCTTTACTGCTCTCGAAGATACACGTTCGCTGTAAAGTATCAGACAATTCTCTTGTTGGGTTTATATTGTTTTGTCTAGAAAAAAGGTGAAAAGCATAACAAAATATAGCGCAGCGAAGTTACTAATATTTAACGTTTACCGAATTGGTGTTTACACAACTCATGCGTAAATACTGCCATACACGGTTACGCTGGCATGGCCAAGTTGGTGTACCTACACCAATTACCGTAAAGTTAAACAGAAAAGTGTGCTCCAACGAAAACACGTTTAGTTTTACGAGTGAGCCCATTTATCTTGCTGTCGGCGAAATTAAGACTGTTAAATGTGAAACTACCTGCCCTGGCACGGTTTATGTCAGTCTGAATATTAATGCGGGATTAATACACATAAACTTGGAATAATACAGCACCAAATACTACAGGGTGCACTCTAAGTCGATAGCGGAACTTTAAGTGGGCTATCTACTGATCATTACAAACAACTTAGGTGGCGAAAAAAATGGAGTGAAAAAAATATCAGCTGTTCCATACAAAAGGTCGACTCAGTACTGCGCCAAATGTATGAAACAGCTGATATTTTTTTCGCTCCATTTTTGTCGCCACCTATTACAAAGTTGTTTGTATTGATCAGTAGACAGCCTACTTAAAGTTCCGCTATTGACTTAGAGTGCACCCTGTAGAACGAGCGCAGACTGGGAAAGTTACCCCTGGTTAGAAAGCTCGAATGCATAATTATTTTGCATCTACTTCCTATTATATTTCCGCACTCAGTCCTGTTCATCCAAAGATGTCCAGAGGAGATTGCTTCTAGCGATATGAACGTAATTTGTATACCTCTAATGTAGAAGTTTCTATGTGAAAATACTTTATGCGTACAATCAAAAGTTTTCTTTGTTCGCTGTAAGTAGAGCATTATGAACCATTTCAAGCTTTGACTCTGCGATAAACAACTATCTATCCCACTCTTGGTAGATCATCAGAGAGACTGTAGCTTCGACATTATTTGTATCTTTATCTTTATTGCACACGAGATACATTACAGGTCATTGCATAAGAAAATACATGTACGACATTTGTATCGTCAGTCGCGTAACTCTATGTTCGCTTCGGTCTTGCCTTACTAGGGTACCGAAGTAGCCTGATTGCTCGCAGGGACGCTGTCGGAAATTCACGCTTCACTAGCGACCATCGCCGTGCATGCCGGTTTGGCTAAGCAGTCCCCTCCAGTGACGGACCTAAGGGTGGGTCAGAGGGTCATGACCCCCTTTGAAACCAACCCGTCAGTTGTTTCCGCATTTGCCGCGAGGCGGTGGATGAATTGTATTGCTAATAAATAAATTTGTAATTTGTTATTCTTTCTCATGATTGTAGCAAATACGAAATAGATAAATAGAAATACGTTTATTAATAGCCACGGATATCACAATCTATTCTTAGGGGATAATCGAACTATACATGATTTGGCGCGCAAAGTGACACTTCCTAGTACCATTATTTTGTGAAAATGGTAAGTATTTTAGGTTTCGTTTTTATTAAACTCTAATCTGCCTTACAATAAGACTAATTCTGTTATAATGAAGCTGACACCTCGCAAAAACAAACTGTGACCCCCTCCCAATTTGGAGCCTGAATGCAGCCCTGGTGTATGTCACATGTCGGGAACTTGCACCGGTTTTCTAAACTTATTTGCCGAAGGGGTTAAATCAAATCTTGCTCCGGGCACTGTTTTTACTGCGAGGTTTCTTGACAGTCTTTCCCGTCAACTTACAGCCAAAAGAGGATGCTCTTAGTAGGATGCTTTTACATTGCAGTCTCTACAATAAATAATTATTATGTTCTCCTTGTGTTAGTTATTATTTGGTAATCAGCTGAACCACAAAAGTTACGTTTAGTAGACGAGTACGTTAGTTGAAACTGTAAAAAAAAACTATTGCTTTGACGTTTCTCAAAGAGAAACTTTTTATTTTAGTTTGAGTGATAGAACATTGAACATTCTCTTGTTTTATTCAAGCAACAATGTGACGAATTCGTTTCCCAAAGTCATATTCGCCGTTTCCATCCAGTTCACGGGAACTTATTTGATTTCTTTTTAAAGAGAACGATGCGTGTGTAAAGTTCGCTACAACCGCAGAAAGTTACAAACGCCCTCCGAGATTCGAGTTCTATTAGTTCTAAATTCAAGTTGAATTCTACGTTTGTTCCGTATTCAACGGCCGTGCTGTTCTAAATTCGAAAGTTGTAACGGTCTCGGCTGCTTGTACGGTAAAAGCGTAGTCGGAAGTCTAGTTTTGGCGATCGATTTAGCTTGCGGGAATCCTTTGTTTGTAGGTTAGTGGATACATAGTTATACTTTCCCGTAGACCACGCTTTTCTAGACTTCCACTTACAAAACCGAGAGAGTGTACAAATGTTGCAATTTCCATGAACAGATCGAACAGGGGCAGTCTTTCAGGTTTGAAACGGGGTGAACGAACATCATTGTCTGTGGTGGGTCTGAGGTGCATCCTATACTTGCGTTAATGAACACAGCTGCTGCTACTGAATTCGGAACGCGTCTACAATTTGGCAAGGGACAAGCTAATTTATGTTGAGTCTTACAATCTCAGGAGAATATCTTAATTTTTCCAAAATCGTTACGCAAAAGATACAACAAGCTATTTTTGTCCATATTGCACTACTACGAGTAATTGCAGTATTTTCGTAGACGCTGTAATACTGAACGATGAATAAATAAACGGGTTAATGGTTAGTTAATTGCCGTTTTTAATAGCACTTTTGGTTTGCGAAAGTGATTAGTGACACTTTTTTCTCAATTTACGGGAAGTCTAATGAATATTTGAAGCGGAAAAGCTTCATTTATCTTCATTGTTTATGTTTAACACAGTGGTAGGCACACTAGCGCTGCCAATGAAAAAAAAAATTGTTACAAAAATGGACCTTCAACTTCTCAATCCCAGTCAATTCAATCTCAATTCAACTTCTCAATTTTAGGACCTAGGACCGTGAACCCTAGAGGTAGAACCTACGAAAGAAAACTGCACAAGTAACTTCTTCTGGTGCAGTTGGTAACACGTTTTATTCAGTCTTAAAAAAATACCGGAATTGAATGTTGTTTTTTTTTTCACTGACATCGCTAGTGTGCCTATACCATCTCCTTATCTTCTTTGTATGTGTTTAAGTAACAGCATAGGTACGGCTGACCCAATTCCGTGTGAACCTTGCATCGCTAAATTTTTACCCCCTTAATTGCCCCGGGGTAATTACTAGAGGCATTAACGGCTTGTTGGCATTACGGATCGTTACTGCTACTGTATGCTAATAATATGGACTAAATAATAAGGTTGTATGCGGGTTCGAGTTCTATTTGTCCGAAACTGGTAATTACTAAGGATTATAATTGGTGGTTTGTGCGGGAATTTTCGGTAGTTTTTCGAGTTGTGTTATTAGTATCAGCAATGAGCCGTTTTCAACTGACAGTTAAAAGCCGATTTTAAAATGCTCGCTAGATGGCGCAGAAAATACGGCTACATAACGGCAGTCAAATAACGCTTTTTCCCACAGATTCACAGATTAGAAAGTACTAATACTAAAGATACACAAACACCACAGATAAGAATCAGGCTTGCAATGTTCAATCGGTAAAAATGCCGTGTCATATATTTGCAATTTTTATCCTTGAAAGCAAAAACATAAATGGTTTTTGATAAAATATAATAGGTAGGTAGGATACTGACATCAACTACGTGATGCGATAAAATTTGCAAGCAATGAATTGTGTTTCTAGTTATGATTATTACAGTTTACGGTAATTTATCGTACCGTTGGCAACACTGAATTGAAATTTCAACTGACTGCCGTTATAGTGCCGTATTATGGGCGCCATCAGTGGAGAAAAAAAGAACTACGTTTTTTTTCTGAAAACGGGCCATTGCATTATCACTGGCGCTATGTCCTTCATTAGAGATGACAGGAACTGATGATTGATGATGATAATGACAATGGAAAACATATGCGGCGTTCCGTCGTTAGCTCTTAAAGCCCTCAACATAAGCGTGAAAGTCATGCATATCTCTAAGTGTAGTTCACTGCATGAACGGTTAGCGACACGCTATCCCTTTCAGGTACCGCATGGTAGCTCTTACCGCGCGCGGCATAAGGGCGTCAATGGAATAAAGGGGTTATCCTGACGTGCCGCTGACTGTACCTAGTAGGTTCGAATACTAAAGAGCAGACGCCGTTGCCAAATGCGCTCATTTACCTTGATGAGGCCCGTTTAGAGCAACTTTATACGGATGAGTGCATAATTGGAATTGCTTTTAAACTAAGATGTGTTCACCGCCCAGACTCTGTCCATATTCTACTTGAAATCGTCTTAGTTTTGTGGAAAATTTAAGGGAATTCGAAACAGTTTGAGATAGAACAATGCACTGTAGTTTGGATGGTTAGTACTCAAATTAATTGTTTAAGTGCTCGGGTGCATTTCAAAGATCCTCAAGTAGTCCTCAGTGAATGCTATTGTTCTAGTTTTATGTTGGTACGAAATATCTCGTAGGGCATTCAATGGGTTAAATATTTTTTTATGTTTAAGGATTTGGATGTTGTATATTGTTAGTTGCCCAAAGAGTATGACTAATATTGAACCGAACCCCACATTATTGACAAGCAAAAGGGCTAGTACCTTCCCACCTAGGCACTGCGAGTGCAATGAACGAATCACACGCTCGAAAGCCCTTTCTAGCTCAATGGTCAGCGGTAAAACATGTGAAAACCTCACATATTGGATGGTTTGCGGAGGTATTTTGTGCCTCTGTAATCCCGTTTTCTATATTCTGTAATACAATAAAATGTGGCCAAATAAAAAGCGCATCAAACGATTTCTATTTCTCTTAAAATTATTTTTTATCTACCAAGCTTGGAAAGTACGCTGTTACTTTAAACATGCGATCGTATTTTTGTTCGCTTCGAAATTTGAACTCGACGCCCTAATAAAAAGAAATATAAGGAACTCCTTTAACTTGTACGGGTTGTTGATTTTATGACACTTCAAGAAGACACGATTTGTAATCAACAACCCGTTGCTGGCCCTAGGCTCCTTTGTGAAGAAGCAAAGAAGAAGGAAACTCATTTCATTAAGGCGCTGTACATAGTGAATAGCCCGCGCGCCAAGAAAAATGCACAAAATCGAGTCCTGTATCAAATACACTAAAAAAATCGAAAATTTTCACATATCAAACCCTAGAATTAGGTGAGACCTATCTAAAACAGCCAGTTTCGTGTTGACAATCATAAACGTTTTGAAGATATTTTTGATGAAAAAAAATAGGCGGCGCACTTTTTTTAAAAAAAAATATCTTGCAATTTGTTTTGGGTATCAACACAAAACTGGCTATTTTTGATAGCTCTCACCTAATTCTAGGGTTTGATATGTGAACATTTTCGATTTTCTTAGTGTATTTGATACAGGAATCGTTTTTGTGCATTTTTTTTGCGCGCGGGCTAATTCACTATGCCCAGCGCCTTAACCTCTATATACTCTAGGTACCTATGTCTATTGTTTTTCTCGCATGGCTAACAAAATCATGTCCTCGCTTCTGTGAGATGAAAAGTTTTGTTTTTCGCACGAATGCAATATTATTTGCGGTTCGTGCTTCTAAATACCTCGCTACGCTCAGCCCCTGTATTATCTAAAATATCCACCGTAAAAATAACGGTTTTTAAATGTCAAAAAAAGGATTGTTCATTTCAATAAGGGCTATTTTCGAGTGTTTTGACGCTCGTAGGTTTAGTGAAATTTTTAGATAATAGAGCTGGTTTCTTTTTTTGGACCACTCGCTACGCTCGTGGCTAAATTTTAGAAACCTTCGCTAGCTCGGTATTCAATACAAGCACTCGCCGCAAACAATAATGTTGCATTCATGCATAACAAATAACTATTATTTGCACTATTTGTAAGCAAATAGCCAGTTAGCCAGTTGAAAATAGATGAGTATAAAATACCATAAAGTTAAAAAGATATGACAGTATTTTTTTTTTCTTTTTGCCATGCCAGTATAATTTAAAAATGTTTCAAAGGTCGAACCCGATACCTTAGGTCAAAACTCCTTGTTTAGTAGTTATTAAAGTTTTTTTTCTTCTTCCCCAGGAGAGCTGCCAGAACTACATCCGAGTCCTGGTCTCGCTGGGGCCGGGCCGACTGCTCGTCTGCGGCACCAACAGCTTCAAGCCCTACTGCAGAGAGTACGGGGTCCAGAGGGACTCGTACCACATGGAGAGAGAGAAGTCCGGGCAGGCAGTCTGCCCGTACGATCCAGACCATAATTCTACTGCTGTTTATGCTGGTGAGGACTTTTTTTTTCATATACATAAATTATTATAGATAGATTTAGGAGGTAGGGGGAGTATAGGATAAAAATCGTCTAGAAATGCCACCCGCGAACACCCATATATGGCATAGAAATCAAGGCTTAACAAAGGGCAATAGACTGCAGCATGCCTGTAAAGAGGATTGATCTAATCCGGAACACTACGTGCACCAAAACCAAAATCTTAGGTATCGGAGCTCAAGTGGCCACATTTGGTTCGAAATAGGTCAGATCTCAGTTATTGTGGTAAAATTAGTAACATTATTTACATAGCCGTTTCTAACCAAATCATGTGGGAATAACGCGAATAATTTTGAGTTAACAGGCTCTTAAAAGTTCTTAGCAAAAAGAAAGTAAAGTAGGTACCTACCTTATTAAGTAAATCATTGGGTAAATCCACAGCCTCAAGGCCTATAGCCTCAATATAAACTTGGTAACCAACATTTTTATCAACCCCCGACCCAAAAAGTATAAGTTTATAATTGAAAGAGCGAGCGAAGCGAGCGAAGTTCTCCGAGTCTACTGGAACAATCCGGCGTTTGTATGTATGTATGTATTATATGTATATGTTTGTATGTATGTTTGTATGTTTGTATGTATGTATGTTTGTAGGATGTTCGTTCGACGATAACTTGAGTAAATTCGGTCGGATCGTCATGAAATTTGGTAGGCGGGTAAATGTAATAAAATAGTATATTTCATTACAAGTGTGGAAAGGCTGTCATTGCAAAGAGTTCCGACAAATGGCTACCCGAGCCGAGGCGCAGCCGAAGGCGAGGGTTGACAGTCGGAACAAGTTGCAATGACGGTTCCGCACGTGTACTGAACGACTATTTTTAATACAGTTGCGAAAAAATGAAGCAATTTAATAAAATAATAGAAACACAATAAACTCAACTAACTTAACATTTTTGACTTTTCCGGCAAAATGTTCTCCGAAGCATTTAGTGCAATTATACTGAGTTCCGGTGGTGTTAATTAAAAAAAACTAGGGTCGAAATTACTCATTTTGTGCAACAAACAACTAAAACAAAGAAAATTTCTGAAAAATCAAAATGGCGCCAACCGTAGAATATAAGCAGAGTTTTTTTTTTCTTTACCCATTCTGGTAGGCAAAGGCAACTATGCCCATACAGCCAAGTCTTCAGTAGAAATTTTTTCATTGATATGAAATGAAAATGAAATTTAATTAAATGAAACCTAACCAAACTCATTCAATCAAATCATTAAATCTGATATTGAAACAAATTAGTAGCTTCTTTTTAGAAATATACGTATTTGCATGAATCATAAAAACTTTTTTAGTAAAAACTTCATGGTTGGTTTTTCTTTTTAAAAGACATTATTTTGACAGTTGGGAAAGAGAACGCACGAGTGCGGGAAAGGTAAAAAAAAATCACGCGTGTGTAATAGCCCACATCCCGAACGCTATACGTCCCTGCAATACGCCACTTTTTGAGCAACTGTATTAAAAATATTTTTTAAGTTCGAACATGATCCAAATCGGTCGAGGGGTTGCCGAGATATAGGGTTGTACGAATGATTGTAGTTGAAAGTTACACATCTGTAACTGGGGTCGCGAGTTCATAGTTCGGAGCGAACCACTAGTTTATAAGTTTGACAGTTTGTTTGCTATGTGTGTACCTATGTGGCACCGTAGCTCTTAAACGGGTAAACCGACTTGGATATTTTTTTTTATTAGAAAGCAGGTTTTCTAGCGAGTGTTCTTAAATATTTTTTATCAAAATCGGTTCAGCCGTATATGAGATATGCTGATCTGAAGCTAAAATGTCGGGATTATTTTTAATTTATTAGTTACGTACGTCAACACGAAAATCTGTTTTATGAATTCTTAATGGAAACTACCATTATACCGCTGGCTAAAAGCACTTTAATGTAAAGGTGTTTGATTTATAGGGGTCCCACTTTATGAACGTTTTGAAAGGCCTAAAGTAAAACACTTTACTGCCTTTGTAAAACAAAGTGTAGGTCGTAGCCGAAACATAGGAGTCGCAAAGAACAAAATAGAAAAGCAAAAAATGAATTAGCTGGTGCCAAATTATAAGGCCGATATTGCAGAACCAAACTCTGAATATTTTCTCTTAGAAAATACATTTTGGTATAGAGGTAGTTAGCGAATTTTTGTATGACGTAGCTTTTTTTTTTTTCATTTCCTTGTTATTTTTATGTATAGATGTGTTTGCATCATTAGATCATCATCCTAAAGGCAGAACCTTATGTCGTTCCTTACTATTCATATACAGTACAGTCGGCCACACGCTAGGATACCCCTTTTTGTTCGATTGGCGCCCTTATGCCGGACGCGATAAGAGCTGCCATGGGGTATCTGTGACTGTGGCCGACCGTACAAATAAATGGCGAAGAAAAATCAATTTGCTTTGAACTCGCATAGAAACAGTAAAAAACCGGCTTTTGGTCCCCAACATGGCTTCTAAGAAGTAATAAAACAGCGAAACAGTAACCTTACGTACTGAATAAAGAATTGCAACTCCCAAAGGCTAAGTTTTGGGACAGGAAACTGTCTTCGACTTCTCCCTTTGTGATGCCCCATTTACATATTGCTATAATTCCCTCCTTGCGCTGTAGCTGCCCAGTTTCCTTCCGATTATGAACTATAAAACAAATCGAGACTACATTTTTAAAGAAAAAGTTTCCTTACCTAAGTATGTACGTTAATAGTAAGTACTCGTTCGATATCCGAAACATATTTTATCCTACATAATTTTTAAAGCGATTTCGATTGTTGCTATTTTACCTGAATGCAAGGCGGAGAAGTGAGTCTGGTTTCATGATTTACCAGTATTACGTGCAAAACAAAATTACTTTACATTCATAGAATTTCACTGCCCCAAAAGCTGTTTCAAGCGATCACGTAAATTACGAAGGAGTATAATTATACATTATTTAATAAACACCAAACGTTTCCCACACGTCCCTACTCACTCCAGTGGCAGTGAAAGAAATGTAACCCCGGCCCCAAGAATTGCGGGGTGAAACGAAGCAATCTAAATAAACTATTCAGGCGTCCCTTTATGTCTATCATTGAGCGGTTTGCTTTGCAACTAATACCTTTTGCCTCGCACTTCGTGGAATAGTTAAGGTAAAACTAAACCATACTAAAAGAGGCTCATGCATAAGTAAAGAAACAAAGCTGGAAACAATACAAGTCGGTGGTTGATCAGAGTATCGTAGATTAGACTTATTATTTCTCATAATTCTTCCCGACATTATAAAAGTAGATGACTAAGATGTACCCTATACATGTCCCACTAGCTGGGCACAGGCCTTATCTCAGAGAAAGTTCGGGCTAAATCACTACGCGAGCCCACAGCGGATTGGCGATTTTTGCGCTGAGGTTATCATGCCTCAGCCGCTTAGGTTTCCTCGTGATGTTTTCCTTCGCCGTCAACGAATGGTATATTGCAGCTATACATTCACAAATATTCAAGTACGTTACTTTGAAATGATCTAAAGAGAATAACGAATATGATTCAATAATCAGAAAACCTTGGATTTGTAGCTCCTCTTCATCTTTGATGCCTTACTCCTTCGTGGAGTCTAGGGCTGAAACAAGGTATTTCCTATATTATCTGTTCATGGCTAAGGAGGGCAGCCCTGACCAAGCTGTTCCATAACTACACTGCATTTATTAAAAGTCCCTTTAGAATTTCCCCACCTAGTGCAACCCCAGCATTCACCCGAACATTTGCCAACGTCGGCGCAACGCTGCAAGTGTTGCAACCGTCGCACAACGCTGCCCCGTACATTACTCGGACCACTAATGGGATTGGACACAGCCAAGTTACACTAAGCTCCCATACCAATTAGGTACGCATGTCCCCACCGCTCAGCCGACAAGGCCTGCAACGATGGAATACATAATCTAAGCTACGGAATAGGCAATGGGCATCGGGTGGTAATGCTTAAGGTTGGACGATAGCAACGTGGCGGGAAATTCAAAATTTTCACAGTTTTTTACATTTTGTAGATAAACTGAGTTATTTTTGTTCAGCGATTTTTCGTTCGCGGAAATAAGAAAGTATTATTTTCCTTATTGTAAACAATAGAACAACAATAATTCAGCCGATTATGTGTTCTGGTCTACGACAAGTTTTTTGGGCAGTGCTACTGCTACGTAGACCAGAACACATAATCGGCTGAATTATTGTTGTTCTGTTGTTTACAATAATGAAAAGCATACTTTGTTGTTTCCGCGAACGAAAAATCGCTGAACAAAAATAGCTCAGTTTAGCTACAAAATGTAAAAAACTGTGAAAAGTTTGAATTTCCCGCCACGTTGCTATCATCCCACCTTAAATCCTGAATTACAGCTCGTCACGAAAAGGCCCTGCGCGTAAATTCTCTAAAAGATCCACTCACGCGTCGACCGTCAAAACACTGGAAAATAGCCCTTATTGAAATGAAGAATATTTTTTATTGACATTGTAAACGGGAATATTTACTGTGATTATTTTAGAGAATCTATAGGGGCTCTTAGACATTAGGTACCTAGTCTACTCGTACTCATATGGGTCCACTACTCAAGTGCGACAAATACAGACAACTTTTACTATGGGGCCGAAACGCAAGAAAACTCAGGAAGAAAATCACAAAACAGAAATACACAAAACGGAAACACAGAAACAGAAATTCGGCCACTCTTCCACGTATTTAAAAATCATTAATAATATTATTTATTATCCGGTATTTGATCGAGTCGGTAGACATGATGAGGAAGAGGCCTATTCCTCTGAGCTGGATCTTGATCTTCTTTTGGTACCATCTCCTATCGGAGGTCGGCTATCATTACGGCCACTTTGGCCCGTGATATTGCGGCTCGGAAGAGTTGTGTGTGGCTTGTGTTGAATCGTTCTGGGAGATTTTGGAGCCATGATGTTTTTGGGCGGCCAGGTATTCGGCGACCCTGGGCTAGATAGAATAAATAACCATCTCAAAAAGAACAAAACTAGTATATTTTTAATACATATAACATAAGTAACATAACGTCATCATTCATCGTATAGCTCCACCTTGTAAAAGAACATTACGCTAATTGGAACAGCTAAGTGTGTTGTAGCAAGGTTGAAGCCTTGAGAGTCTTGAGACTGATTAAATATCTAGGCAACAGCACTAGTGAACATAGTGAAAACCTGAAAGCGTGAAAGACAAAAGAACTTGAAATTAATAAAATGGAGCGCTGTTAATGTAAAGTCGTGAAGAGTTTCACGGTCGCTTTTGTATTCCCTTTGTTTCCACTTTTCAAGTCGCGGTAGGTAGACCAAATAATTAATACACTAGACTTGGTCACATTATAAGAACAGCGCAGTAGTATTGCTCAGTAGTGTGCTTGAAATAGTAGTAACCGACACAAGTAAATTAAAAATGTCCTTCGTTTATTTGTAGGGCTAGGTACGTAGCTTTGTTTTATAATCCGAACGTTGTCTAAAAGAGTTAGTTTAAAAATATAGTAGGATGTCTTTTTATTGTGTGGCAACATTTTACGGTCTAATAAATCTTTTTACAGCAAAAATCTCCATAACGTTCTATCGGCAAATGAAATATATTTATATCACCCACTGTAAAAACTTTCACGTCTTTGCGAAAAAATACACATTTTATAAGATTTTGGGCAGTCAGATTTCACTCATATAAATCTTTTTACGAGAGTGAATATTAAATTACATACATACATTCATAATATATTTCACTCTAATGGAAAAAGGTTTCTTAAGAAATATCTTAGAGATTTAAAATGGTAATATTACTTCGTCTGTCTCAAGGTCTTTTAATAATCAAGATTAAAGTAAGGTGATCAAGTTCACCATCGGACTGAAGCCTGCTAGGTAACAACACTGCTGTACATGCGATAAGTTCACCCACGATGATAAGAAGGAGAAAAAAATAATTTCAGGAAAAAGGAAGCATTATCTGAACCATCTCGGTCCAGAAATAGACATTTAATTCCATTCAAGATCACAATATGTTCCGTGCCTTTCTATGACTCGCCCAAATATCCTCTTTAGCAACGGCTTTATTCCGCGTATAATGACTAGGTCCCCAGTTTTCGTACCTACATAAAAAGCAACTGACAGCCGCCGTTAACTGTTGATTAAAAGCCTGTTAATGTTTGAGAAATCAGGAGGTAAGTAGCACAAGGGCTTGAGGGAGCAATTACAACCTGAACCGCTTCGTGAATTAATCCCTCTACGATAGCGATCCTCTGCGATGCCATTGTCATGACTTTAGAAATGGAAAATCTTTTTCATGACGATTGAATCTACTTTCACAGTCTAGTGACATGCAATAGGGGCCCTTTGTCAGTATGAAAGAGCCCTCCTGAATGCGGATTTTATAACGTGACTATTATGTTCTTCTGTCATGTAGCCAGCCGTGAGCGGAACTACCAGTAGGGTAGAGATACGTTGGCGTGGGCAGCGACAAGCGATTACTAAGCTCAACAAGCGAACATAAAAATATGTACTTATTGAAGAATGTACAGGGTGTTAAAAGACCGCCAACAGACCTGAGGTACGCATACTAGACATCAATACAAAGTACTTTTTCAATAAATTATTGCTGGGAAATGATTTTCGTTTTTTAGGTTATAATTTTGGAAAATATTTTATCACGCAATGGAAGTGTAACGCAGAGAAATCATAGAAATCATACTGCTCAGCGTTGACATAAACTTTTGATACTTACGCTCGAGGTGCCGATGGTAGGAATACATTGCGGGTTGCAATTTTAACGTCGTTTTATGCAAGAAATATTCAATATTTTTACATGGCTTCTTAAGAAGAAATGTTAAGTAATAAATACTGAGCAAATTTCAGCAAAAAAAATATTCAAGTCCGACTTTGAACCTCATTATTTCGGAAACCGTTAATTTCCCAGGCATAGTTCCTTGGGCAAAAAATTTCGATATGATCAGGACAATACATGGTTTCCCGCTTTGTTGGCGGTCTTTTAACACCCTGTATTTACGACCTTTTATCTCTACCTGGGTATCTACCAGCCGCTGTATTCTCTAAAATATATAAGCTCCGTAAATATTCACATTATTAAACGACAATTTTTTTTTCAATGAGTGCTATTTTCCCGCAAACTAAACCTTTTTTGACGGTTGAAGGCCTCAGGGGATTTTTAGAGAAAACGCACAGCGCTCTACCATATGAGCCACCAGCGAAAATTCTCAATTCCTTCTGAACGTAGGTATCTTGGCCCGATGACGTGCCGTCATCAGTCATCAGTCGTCATCAATGGAGTGGCTTGGAGATAAACACGATAAATATACACGCAGTAAAGTGCAAAGAACACTGGCTATCCCTAAACACCACACTGCAAATTTCAGGTCTAGCTTCCGTTTCGCAGCCTCGAAGGTTTGGAATGACATCCCACCGCCTCTTCAGGCAAACATCTCAAGCTCTACATTAAAAATTAAATTAAAAATTATTTTATTCAACAAACAAATTGCTCTATCTAGTTGCCAATATAAAACACAACGGACCAAGAAAAAGAAAAAAAAGAAGTTTACGGAAGCATAGTAGCCCTGTTAAGAGCTATCAAAGTAAGAACACATCTCTATAAACTGCCCGAGCGAGACTGATTGCAAACCTATGAGGCAGGATTCATATTATCAAACATAATAAAGCTATACATATAGGTACATACTCTTTCATGCAACAATTGTATAAAATACACATAAAACAGTTTATAACACGTACATACACAATATCTACATGTACAGGTATATATATATTTTTTTTCTACACACACACACACACACACATACATACTATATTACTATTTTAACTACCAACGTAATAAGGTCTTTTTTTTATTTTTTTATTGTAATTTTCTTATTCTTTAATTGTATGTCTCCACTGATCACGCGCCTTCTACGCATATAACGTTATTTTAAATATAACTCCAGGGGCACGCTGAAAAACAGCGCCACCAACGTCTCTACGACGATGGCGGCACAGCTGAGCGTGCTCCCTTTACCAAAAATGTCAAAATTTAATTGTATATTAGCTTTTAAGTTTAGTTAAGTATTTTTGGTAATAAACCTTTTTTATTCTTTTTATTCTTTTTATTCTTATTCTCAGTTGGTGGTTTCACACCATGCAAATCTTGATAGATAAACTCTCTCTAATGTTCATGAATCCAAAGCTATTGGTTACGGACACAGCCTTCTTTATCTCTCAAGCCATGCTGTTAGGTTTGGCAACCTCGCATTTAAGGACTGCGTGAACCGGTTGTCTGTCTTGTAAGACTATCTAATAATTATTTTTCCAGCGACTTAATAAATCGTTATCCCGTGGGAAAGAAAACGTAGATAAAGGTCTTTCTTCTCTCTTTAGACTTGAGTCGTAATTCGACTTACAGCAGGGCACACAACACCAGCGAGGCATTTGAAAATAAATTCATGATTCAATGTTGTGTTACGATTGGTTCTCTAGGATCAAATTGTAACTACAAATCGTAACTAAAACTATGAAAATACTCTAAAAACATACCTTAAGCTGGCAAGTCAAGTTAGGCTGTTTTAAAGCAATGAATAACTAATAAATTACTTAATTTTCACTCACAATATCAGCCACACAACAAATCAAAACAAATCCTTACGTCAAATGAAGATGACGTATTATCCAGCTAACTTAAAACTACAAGAAAAATGGTATAAAAACAAACAGCATAACTGCCATGTTATTTAGCCGGGTATGTATTATGTGACTAAAATTAATGGTTTCCAGCCAGAGTTGAAGTTAGTGAGACTCGGATTAGTTTTAATTTGGTCGTACTATCATAATGGCTTCTGACAGACAGTGCACTGCGTAAACCGGTTCACGGGCGACGTTGCCAGGACTTGCACAGCACGGCTTGAGAGATAAAGAAGGCTGTGGTTACGGAGGTTACATAATATCTATGCTTGTGGTCTGTGGCTTACATAATGTTTATGGCTGGCGTGACCATAGTAACCAATCCGCTTACATCACCGCTAATGCTTGCTCTATATCTTCGTCAACAAAACCTCAGTTCAGCCTTTCTACAACTTGGGCCTTATCGCAAAGTCCTAAAAACTAGTTTCCCAAGTGAAATATAGAATTTCTAGATTCAGGAATTGTGTTACCATTGTCCGAGATTTTCTCGCCGAACGGAGGACTCCGCGAACTTATATTTTCTAGGGACTTTTCTGCATTAGAATAATAGTCAGTCTAGGGTTGTTGCCAACTAAGATACTTGGTAGGACGGGGATAATGCGACTGAAGGATAGCAAGTTTAAACTTTTTTTTTACTTTTTACTTTGGTCGTCAAAAGGGATTTTTACTCTAGAGTATGGCTTGTTTAATCATATGATATAGTGGCCATTCGTTTCTGAGGTTTTTAGACCGCCCAAATTTTACCAAGGGTCTCTGCTGAACCCTTGGTAAAATTGGCTCATGCATGGCTTATTTGGACTTCCAACGAATATATCAACTTTTTTGTAGAGCGCCTTACTGCCTACGCTTTCTGAATTGAGAAATTCGCTAAGCATGTGGGTAAGTATCGTCCTGTCTCTGCAGATATCTCACAAAAGAGCGTGACAGAACGATAGTTAAGTATTTGCTTAGCAAAATTCTTAATTCGGAAACCGGGCCTTATTATGTTAAACTGAGCCCTTTGCTTCTGTTAACTCGACCTACAATTCTACTACCTAGACCTACAACAAAAACAATTAATAGCTTGGCTACAAGAGAAAATGTTTTATACGACAAATTAATTCTTAGAATATAATAAACGCAAAAAATTTAATTTTGTAAATATTTCATTTTAATAATAATTTATGTACCTACCAACTATTTTTGCATGCTAATCTTAAGGCGAAATGTGTAGAACGTAAGTACCAAGAGGTACCCTATAAAACCTTATGTAATGTACACACCACATTTATTGCAAATACAAATTCATATCATTTCATTTCATTTCTACAAATTGGCTACGGGGCCTACGGTGTTCCAAGCAGAGTTCAGCGGCACTTGACGATCGATATTCCGATTAGCCTTCTAAGTTCTTCCCACTATTGACCCATGCCCATGCCTGACCTATATCTATGAGCTTAATAAAACTTTCATCGCCCACTTAGTCTGCAAACTACCACACAGCTATTAGGATATACTCGTAGAAGGCCACGTGCATGCATTGCATTTGCATGGCATTGTTGCTCCCAATCGAATGGGTTGATTTCAATGCGTATTTTTTGTCCAGACATCGCTTTTTGCACTTTGTAAACGGTTTCACTTACTTTTATTGGTGTCGGGATAGCTGACTAGTTTCGCTTGTTGTGTTATTTTCAAGTTTATATTGTCGCATGTCGCGTTCAAACGAGTTTGTATCTATTACCTAGATATACAAGGCGTGGGTATTTCAACCTGAATGACACGGACGAACTCAGCCCCTATAATCATTATAACAGAAAACGTCCCAAATGTTCCAGCAAACAAAAACCCAGCTCCGACCGTAGCGAGTAGCGAGTGTAATTTGGGGAGCGGCGCAGGTGTGTCCCCGGCCTAACGCGGGCTGCTAATTAGTGCAACCGCAGCGTGGCACCTGCCTGTTCCCTGGACTGTGGACAGCGAAAGTTCTTTGACTGTTTTTGGACTTTTTTTTGCCACTGAGTTTTTTTTTCTTCGGGTTCAACTATTATGAGTTTATATGTTTTTTCCATTACACTCCCCAAACAGACGCGTTTTTAAGAACTCGCGTTTAATCGTGCTCGGGTGTTTGTGTCAGACTTGCTTTTTTGCGTGTGTTTTTGCACAGAGCGACTTAGTAAAGTCGTATGATGCGTCAGACTTCACCATTGGCGCGGTTGTAACAAAACACTAAACTCGCCTACGTGATGGAGCATTTTTAAGGCTTGAATCTGAATGCAATGTAGCACTTCCTCCGTCGATTGTACTGCAGTAACCAGTGGGTGGTTCATGAAATCTCTGGCCGTGAAGTTTTATTTAAATTCAGGAACAATGATTCAAGGACCTTGTACAATTTCTAGACCGTGTGTCTTGTTATGGTCTTATTTTGGGGATTATTTGTGACTCTGATAGGCACTAGTATACAAAAGTGGAAAAAGTTTTTTTTTTATTCACGAGTAGGTATCTGCAAGTCGTCAAAGCATATAAAAACTTTACATGGGAGTTGTATCCTCATTTTCACCTAACTCGAAGGTCTTTTTAGTATTTACTTGACGTTATATTTCAAAATTGCGTTAGAAGCGTAGGTATTGTTGTTGGGTGGTATTGGTTTGGTAATCTTGAAGTCCTTGTGTGTTTGACTTGTTATTACAATAGTACACAGAAAAACAGTAAGTACTACTTTCTTCGGTACAGGGAAACTAGCTGCATGTTAAAATCCAAGCGCGTTTTTATCATCTATTTTTCCTGCTCATGCCTACCTCCATTAAGTACGAGAAAGATATTTACACCATGGGCCTAATTTTAGAAGACACTCCTATTCAAACTTGCACTTTATGCCAACAAACAGCAACCCCCGGGGCCCAAACTTCACAGAGAGCAAGCAAACAGTGGGTGATAAATTACACTCTCTTTCCATTTGTGCAATGCGCCTTTACATGTCCCCTCACCAATTCACACTAGACACACATGCTTAGTTACAGACGCACACAGAGCGGCAGTCGTATGGACGTATTTGCAGCCAGGCTTTTCCTAACTTGTAAATTTTTGGATGCTGTCTGCTTCTGAAAAACAATTTATGAATGTGATGAGATGAAACAAAAGTATGTACTCGTTTCGAATTAAAAAATACTTGTGAATTAAATACCAGAAAATAAGAAATCCATAGTAAGCTACTTAGATGAATTTAGTGCATTCATCTATTTATGAGCAACTTTGATGTCTCCCACGTTAATTTCAGGCAGGTATATGCTGTCGCGTGGTGGAATGTCACCCAAACCCTTATAAATGATGTGGGCGACAGGACTGGGGGCTAAATTCTCGGGAATCACGAATGCGACTCGTTATTAATATTTTCATCGCAGAATCTAAACTGAGACATTTCCAAAATTTACCCCCAGTAGGTGTATGAGACAAAATTTGTGGGCTTGCGCCCTCACAAC
The DNA here is from genome assembly GCA_949319315.1 of Zelleria hepariella. Classification (NCBI taxonomy): domain Eukaryota; kingdom Metazoa; phylum Arthropoda; class Insecta; order Lepidoptera; family Yponomeutidae; genus Zelleria; species Zelleria hepariella. The sequence continues at coordinate 24,919,107 of OX439382.1, forward strand.
ATATTTATATTAGTGTTCAGTTGGGTAAGTTGACGCAATTTTACAATATTATATCACTTTCTTTCGACGGTTCCACAAAAGAACTCTGGCAAAATTGAAGATAGAGATACTTTCAAATAAAGATATTAAAGTAGTGCGGTAACAAATCCACTCGGTGTCGCATGTTCTAGTTTCAAAGAGTTGAGGAAGAATATTTCCTGACTTTTAAAGTTCGATTCATACTGTTTGTCGATCGGTCCAAAGTAGAAAGTAGAGCTTGGAACTATTAAAAACTATTCTTATGACGTTGTTTTTCGAACTCGAACCTTTTTATAATTCAGGAGCATTCAACTTTCATTGAGCTCTCAAGCGGTTGTTATTTGTTATAACTTTACTTACCTAAATATTTTCCTACTTACTTAAAAATACGTAAAAACACGCTAAGTCTACTAATAATTTACAACTGTATAACTGTGTAGTGCCTCAGGTCTCATCTTTCGTGGCGGGTATTGTACTTTATAACTATCGAGTGTCAAAACGAGCCATTTGGGAACGCCCCCGCCGGCGCGAGTCCATTACCACGGACACGGTTAGTTATCTTCTATTGATCTGCTCCAATTAAGTAGCGCAGCAGTTGGGTTCACCGGGGAGCGCTGCCCGCCTGATAGGTACCTTTATGGTGAAACGTACGTACTGGCCAGACAAAAGCACAATAAAATAAAACAAAAAATTAAAGAAGTATACTCTTGCCCCTGGCTGCAAAGAAATCCTGATAGGTAGAACAACCTTTATGGTAGATATACGTACACACGACAGCACGTCGACCCTTATACTCGGTTACGTTACGGGCGACTTTACAACAAAAGTGTACAGTCTGACATGCTGTCTGACGTCTGTATGCTTAGCATGGTCGTTTTGACACTCTCTCGAACTCGAGTGACAGACGTGCCATGTCTATTGTGCGAGCATGGCAGGCGGGACTCGAGATGGAAATAGATTAGGTACATGTCGAGCAAAAAGTAGTTATTTCCATTTTAATAAAAATGTTGTATTTTTGTCTCCATCGCCATGTTGGCGTAGAGCCAACTCGAGCCCGACCGACAAGTTGACAGTTTTGCATAGAGAAGGGCCTATCTCGGGCTTACCATGCTGCCCGTACTGGCCGACTTTGTTTATTCATAGACAAAACACATAAAATGTGAATGTGAACTTTCTGCATAAGAAAGCACAGAGGTCTTAGCGTAAAGCGCACAGATTAAGAAAAATATGTGTTTCGTGTTGGATCCTTTAAGTAATGCTGAGCTTCAGGTCTGTGAGGAAGTAGTTTTTCGTTAGGACCAAAGTTGTAGGAAAATAAACACTTTTCATTGCAAAATATAGACATTATTATTGGACCTAAGAATGCCAGTGTATGTTTACAAGGCGTAAAGTGCTATAAAGTGTGAACAAACTTCGTATTTCGTGCATTTTCAAAAGTGTGAGAACGAAACTTGTACAGAATTGATAGTAGTATCTACTATAGGTATTAATACTGCTATTCAGCAACTGAAAAAACATATTACGTACACTGTCCAATTCAAATGTGAGGACTGAGTGATGGATGACTCAGTGAGGGCTACGGTTTTAGTGCTCACTAGTTGGCGCCACTTTCGAGTAAGGTCATGAATTATAGCTCCTCAAGTTAGTTATTTCAGAAGTAAAAAGAAGTTTACTCACCTACATTAAAATAAACTTGTATACCTACCAACTGTACCATTAAAGTACATAGACCAAACCCCGTGTTGTTCGAAAAAAGTAGAATACAATTTCAAAAGACTGTTTCAAAGCAGTGGTTAGTAGCGGGACAGCAACTATTTGCCATAATTAATCTCAGGTGTTGCAAAATATTCACAATATTATTCTAATTAGCCCATACAAACAGTGATATTTTTGACCTTACGCAGCACTAGCGCCCCGAGCGGAAAATCCAAGCGGTAGCCCTCATTTACAACCATATTTTTCGACATGACAACAGCACAACGAAGCTAGCATATCAGCAATACTCCATGAAGCTCCATAATTAAGCTACGCCGCAGACCACACTTAATATACGTTCATTACATCGAGCATAAGCATTTAACGCCATTGTAAACCTCAATGACTCCATTATTATAGCCAGTTTACATAGCCATTATTGTTCCCTAGTTTAAAAGTAATGTAACAGAATTTAAACTAAGGCTTTGCATCCAGTGTAACAGTACTATCCACTGTAGATGCAAATACAAATTATTTGTACCGCATCAATACGTGCGGGCCCAACGAATGGAGGGCTTCCGCACGATGTTTTCCACAGTTTTTTTCCTCTGCGACAGGCCAACAAAGCTAAGCGGATGGTATAGGTGCTGACTGCTGGGCAAGCTTATTCCATCTTAGAGTCATCGTAGAGACATAAAAATTAATTTCATGACGTATGAAAATTAAGATAAAAGCTGAATACCATTGTAATCCTGTCGACAGTATTGAAAAGAAGATAATTATATACTTACTAATGATTTTGTCTTCATCGGTTGCGCTTGGAAATCTAGCTTTGGTTTAATGAGTCTTTGTGTGTAGGTAGGTATGCATCTATCAGGCCCATAAGTAAAGCCCATTGCTGGACAAGGCCCCTTCCTTTTTACGTCAACGGCGTCAACCCCCTCGGTCGAATGCCAATCTCGTTCATTAGTGAAATTCATGTATGGGCTATTTCAGGCTCCAGACGATCGATTTTACAATCGTATAATTTCCTCTTTGTCCTTTGTTTCGATGACAGAACCACTAATAAATTATCACCTGAAAAAACACACGCGAAATACGAATTCATCCGAAATATATATTTTTTAATTTTTATTAAATGAAAAATTACAAAAAAAAAACACTTTATCAGAGAGGTGTATCGGTGCCCGCCTTATCGCACAAAAAAAGCGAATGAAGTCGAGCGCGCGGGTTGACAGCCGGATAACCGTTAGGTACCTACCCGCCTAGTCAAGTTAGTTACTTTTTTATTTATTTATCGTATTATACTTTTAATATTGTGTGATGCCTAGTACATAGAAAAGTGTAACGTTGTAGCGTTGAAAAGCGAATTATTATACTAAATCTCGAGAATGTAACGCCGCGGCGCGCCGTAGTATCAATTCAAAACTTAAGGGTGGTATTCTAGAACGCTACTTAAACTCAGTTTAAACAGAGTTCAGACTGTCGATAAAACAGTGCAGGTTTTGATATGAAGAGAGGGATATTCAAATCAAAACATGCACGGTTTTATCGACAGTCGACACTATTAAACTCTACTTAAACTGAGTTTAAACAGAGTTCAAGGAGCGTTCTAGTTTGAACTGAGTTTAGACAGAGTTTAAGTAGCGTTCTAGTTTGAACTGAGTTTAAGTAGCGTTCTAGAATACCACCCTAAATGTGTCGTCTCTCTTTATTCTCAGATGGGGAGCTATATTCCGGTACGGTTGCTGACTTCAGCGGTATGGAGCCTATAATCTACCGGGAACCTCTACAAACAGAGCCCTACGACTCTATGACGCTCAATGGTAAGTTTACATATTTTCCAACCATAAAGCAGATTTTCCAGTCTCTCACACCCATACTATAAGGTAAAATCAAAAACATATCGTTTCGCAGAATTTTTAATCCGTGAAGCGTCACATTTCATGCGTTGAGCTGCTGTCAAACGCTATATTCTGTTGGTGACTTTTTAGTGACATAATTTTTGGACACTTTTCGGATAGTTTATTCCAGAGTTTATTTTTATTTTGTGCTATCGTTAATATTAGCTGGAGAGCTGGCGACCAATCGACTTGTTTTGTCGTACAAGGTTGGCTGTATCACGAAAATATTTCTTTTTGGCCGCTCATTTTGACATTTTGGCTAAGCACAACATTCCAGTGAGAATTGGTTTCGCCTATTAAATGCCTACAATGCTTTCTCCAGCGAACCTATCAAGCTAATGGAATGAATTCATTACTGCTGTGTGTTTGATAACATTAGAACAAACAAGCCTCTCGCATCTGAGTCAATCATACAATTACACACAAATGCTAGGAGATACAACAGAAGGACTGGTCTTATTGCGAAATTGACAGATAAATATACAAACCTGCAGCTAGGGGAGCACAATGTGACGATAAAAGTTTTATCCCATTATCGGCTATCGCCATCTTGCTTTATTTCACCGCGTGAAGCGAGATGCCGCTACGCGATAGTGGGATCAAACTGTTATCTTGTTGTGCTTCCCTACCTGGAGTTAAAGATAGATAGCCACGGCACGAGCATCGTCTTTCCTCTTCTTTCCTTCATATGGAAGAATTCATAAGAAGGTCGAAACTAGTCGGCTATCCTGACATAAAACCATTATATTCATTCAAAATAGATCTACAAATAGATAGTCCAACAGAACCAATTTAAATGCAACCTACAAGCCCACAAACGACAAAAGCGATCTCTTCCAGGCACCTCTTGATGTACAGGAATAGGCACCTACAATATGTAAAATTGAGAAGTATACGTTAGATTTTGAAGATTGAACAGTTATTGACACAACGTGTAAATTCTACTATCGGATATTGGGGCTATAATTAATAGCGTTTCGACAACATATGCTTAACATCTGGGCAGTACTTCTGTATGTATCATGATATTATGATGACTTTGGTGCCGTCGCGTTAAAATAATATACAAACATAATTTAATTTAACTCTTCACAAAACACTCTACGGTCGATCAATGTGACATGCATCGAGCACCTACGTTTCGAGTGTTGACCTTTTTACGTTTAATCAATTTGTGAATAGGGTTGAAATTCGACAACTTAATCAGACGTGTCAGTTAATTACACTTTGACTGGTGTTACCCGCGGCTTTGATCGGGCCAAATTATTAACGCGAATGATGGTATTTGTTTTAGAACCCCTAGTAAAAAATTAAGATGTAGCCTGTAAAATTGGACATGCCCCACTAGCTAAGCAAAGGCCTTCTCTCAGAGAGAATGTTCGAGCTTAAACATCACGCGTGCTCAATGCGGATTGGCGATTTTCGCTATAAAGGAACAATGCCTTATACGCTCAATTTTTCGACGATGTTGTCCTTCACCGTTAGCGAGTGGTATTGCTTCTATAAATTCACAAATGTACGTAACTTTGAAATAAATTAAAGCTATAGTTACATGCCCGCACCAATAATCGAACCTGCGTCTCACGCTTCCGAGTCGATTGTTCTACCGCTATGCCACAACACAACCGCTGTCACTACCACACCGCAGAATCCCTAGATAAATATAAAATAGTACCGCAAATGACGCACATACCCACAGACAATACACAGCCAAAACCATTAAAGATAGAATACTATTTAGCAGATAATAAATATTATGAGAAGATGATTATCATAAAAGGTGATACATCCATTTTATCTTTTTGTACAGACATCAAAACGAACCATCATAAGTTCGTTAGGCATTCCGTTTTGTACAAGAGAATCACCTCTATTCCCTCTTTACCCATAAGGATAAAGTACTTAAACTACAGAAAAAATCCTAAAAATCATCCTTGGGATGCAGTTACGTTAATTTGGGGACGCAGTCACGTGATACACTTCGCGTAAAACTCATGGAGAAACCAGAGACAATGGCCATGGCAAAGAACCAGAGAAAGATAAAGTACTTAAACTACAGAAAAAATCCTGAAAATCATCCTTGGGATGCAGTTACGTTAATTTGGGGACGCAGTCACGTGATACACTTCGCGTAAAACTCATGGGAAACCAGAGACAATGGCCATGGCAGAGAGAGAACCAGAGAACCATGGCAAAACTCATAGAAACCCCTCTCTCTGTTTGTCTATCCGCCCGGACGCCCGCCACCCGGTCGATTACTCTCGAATGTGTCTGTCAAACATAACATCCGTCAACTTAATTGGGTTTCAATTTAGAATGGACATAAAGTAGATAAATGCGACAGAAGGCGGCCCCTGGTACTGATTCTGCTAAAATAACACGCATTTATTCGCTTTGTGCGTTCCTTTGTTTTTTGCCTCGCCTTTAGAGTTGTTTCGTACGTTATCTTACCTTCCCTTAATTTGCTATAGTTCAAAAGTTTTGTAGGTATATCTCTTGTACGATCCAAGAGGTCTAGCTAACAATCGGTCTTCCTCCATATTGTACGTATCTACATACCTAGCAACCTATCTAAATTATGCAGTATTTTTATATCGAAGAAGACGCAGTTTTATTCTTCCTGAGCCAATCTAGCGCTTGACACTCAACCATAGACTAAGGCCCGGTTTCTGAATTGAGAATTTTGCTAAGCAAATACCTAACTATCGTTCTGTCTCGCTCTTTTGTGAGAAATCAGCAGACAGGACGATACTTACCCATTTGCTTAGCGAATTTCTCAATTCAGAAATCGGCAGTATGTCGCGAGGAAGGGACGGCTATAGTGCGTTTCACGAAAAAGTTCCCTTGGGTTGAACAAAAATAGTCCCTATTACATGGTAATAAGAGTTTTGTCAAGGGAACTCTTTCGTGAAACGCACTATAGTTGGAGATAAAGTCAAAGTTGTTCTTCTGTATCGTTTACTTAGTGCGGAGGCCTTAGCGGGAACTGGCGGGAAGTCTCTGTCACGTGAGTGACTTGACGCCTCGGTTCGCGCCAAATTGGATTAGGATCGTGTTATAGAAATTGTTAGTTGCTTGCTCCGCTATTTATACGTATATCTAAGTATACATTTATGTCTGTTTTAGTAGTTCCGTCTTAGTTTCTCTGGGGGTTTGTCTGGAATATACGGTTTTTCGTTTTCACAGCTTCCTAATAAGTGGCGCTACCTGTAATATTTTAAAATTGGAACGATTTGCTAGCAGTCAGCCCCTCTACCCTTGACGCATTTTTCCAATACGGCCGCAATTTACAAATTTTCATATTTTACAAATTAAGACGCATTGTGTGTTTTTATTGAATAAAATAGCCTTACCTTTGAATAAACATTACAAAGTATTTAAAATCAAAGCATTACTATGCGAATTCAAAGAGAAATTAATTTTTAAACTTTTTCAATTTGATCGCAATAGCGTCAAGGGTAACCCCGCAGGGCCGTCTTCTCCATGGGAGTCAACACATGCATACTAAGCCGTGGTTTTCCTTACATTTTATCCTTTGTGACTCATAAGATATAGTATCTACCGTATGTTATATCAATACTTTGCTGCTACAAGTTTACAAATGTAAGTTGTAAGTACCTACCTAACCTAACGATTCGACCTAAAAACTTCTTCTACTAACCGGGCTCCCATCACGCTCTGCCCATGCTATTATGTAATTCCAAAACTAATGAATTTCATCTTTGTCCACAGCGCCAGACTTCGTGAATTCTTTAGTGCACGGCAACTTCGTGTACTTTTTCTTCCGGGAGACCGCCGTAGAGTACATCAATTGTGGAAAGGTGTGTATAAATATCTTGCCGACATGTTAGTCTTGTCAGAAAAAGTCAGTGAAAATAGGAAGCAAACCATTTTCGGCACCAATCGGTAGGTTGCCTAATAAGGGCTAAGAGTGACTTTAACTGCTTTTGAATTTTTCAACCTCTTAATAGCTCAGTGGGAATATAGATCCCACAATAAATTGAACTCTATTGCTTCGAAATACAGTCCAAAACCAATGAAATTTGTATAGTGGCTCTGCTGCTGCTGCGGGTTCACTGCCCGGTTAAGTAATCTTTACCATAAGCTACAAGAGTTTCAAAATTAAAATCTAAGTTACATCGATAGATAGGTACGTATAACCACCAAATCTTTCAAACCCTAAATCTAAGTATAACTTCTAATTACTGTTTTCCGTCCTGCCTCGCCTAAAATGTCCACCCTGCATTGCATAAAACACTTTACAAACGATTGAAAAGATAAAAAATAGAGATTTTTTGACAGCGATTCTAACTAAATCGCTCGTCTAAATCTGTGGTTTATAATGGAACCACGGATTAATAGACTTATTTTGACAGTTATCCTAACGACATATTTTGATGCTTGGAAAAATCCTCACTGACCAAATCTACCATCTTCTTTACAGTCGGTATTCTCCCGCGTGGCGCGAGTATGCCGCGACGACCGCGGCGGGCCGCACCGGTTCAAGCAACGATGGACCTCCTTCCTCAAGTCCAGACTAAATTGCTCCGTCGCTGGCGACTTCCCCTTCTACTTCAATGAGATACGTAAGTACCTACACGAAGCTAAAGGGAAAAAAATGAAGCGCAAGTGAGTTAAAAGCCACAGAACATTGTCAAGGCGATCTCCGTTGCCACATCATAATACTTTTGACAGTCACAATTATATCAATCCTTGGACCTATAAGAGGTCCAAGTAACAATCCTACCCAGAACAATTTAACAACAAAAGACATCCCGATTTAAACCAATAAATAAGAGTTCGTAGAGGTTCTACGCGTAGAACCTCTACGAAATTCTAGCACTCTTTTAAATTTTCTCTACAAAAGCGCTTCATATATCACATGCTAGATGAAATAATACAATGACTTCTATGAGTATAATTTATAGCTTGACTCAAAATTCTTAAAATAACGTCTACTCTACGAAATCGTAGCACTCGCTAAACTCTACGAAAGCGCTACCTATCTGTTAGTTGAAAAACTCATACTTCTAGAATCAAAATGCAGGGTGTTGTTTTTTAAAATGAAACCCGACTCAGGGGCGATTATAAACACGATAGTGAAAGCAAAAAAATAACTGCGAACAATACCCAAAAATCATTCAATTGTGGCCTTCCTTACTATTATACTATCACTTTCGGCCGCACTCGCAATAACCAGCGTCATATCGAGTGATTTGAGAAGGCCGGGGTTGCCCGCATGTCGCGGTTACTAAAGAACAAATTGAACAACATAATTTGTAAATAAAAAAAAAAATTGAAAAAACTTACTTTAGTTTTAAGCGTTACAGATATTCTATCTCACGAAGTCCGTTTGGTTATGAATGTTGTCGGCGTGCATGTATACAATGCTTTATTGTGCGTTACAAATAAAACTAAATTCCCAATTTACCCCCTTCAGAATCGACAACGGAGCTAATAGAAGGCGTCTACGGCGGCCTCAACGCGCAGCTGATCTACGGGACGTTCACGACGCCCCCTAACAGCATATCGGGAAGCGCCGTGTGCGCCTTTAGCATGCAAGACATCGCCGACACCTTCGAGGGAACATTCAAGGAGCAGAGCGCCATCAACTCCAACTGGCTGCCTGTGAATAGCGCTAAGGTATGAGGGCTAACTGATGTCAATAATACCATGTTGACATGACGTTACGATTGCTATTGGAAAACCAGGTTAATTGGTTCACTATAATCTTAAGATTAAAACAACAAATTGCTTTCGTTTCGAAAAACCTAGTGCTTGATGAAGTCGGAGTATGAATCGTCACTTTCAATAGCACTTAATAGTAGCAATAGATCCTCTCAAGTAAGTTGGTCCACAGAATATAAAACGTCAAGTGGCGTATATTACCGCTCACTAACAATGAAGTAAAATATTGCATAGAAATCCGCAGTTTAGTTTAAACGCCAAATCGATAGTGAAATCCACTCACATTCTATAATTCCTAGAGTAGCGTCATCCTTTGGTTTTCATCCATATCGGCATCTAGGTCATTCTTAAAAAGCTCGTGTTTCTCTTTTAGGTGCCAGAGCCTCGTCCCGGGACGTGCCACAACGACTCTCGGACCTTACCGGACCAGACACTCAACTTCATCAAGTCTCACACGCTGATGGACGAGTCTGTGCCGGCCTTCTTCGGCGAACCCATCGTTATAAGGACCAGCTTCCAGTAAGTACTCATCAATGATGTCAGGAAACCCTTGGTATGATTAAGAATGTATGTAAGGAAGAGAGTGGGCCCTAGTACGCACCCTTGTGGGATGTCGAAGATTATTATTTGGATATTTATTCGTTTTGGCTATCTGGCAGCCGAGTGAAACAATTTCATTTCATTTTAAAAACTGAACGTCTGTACATGCTCCAAAGATTATAAAATAATAACATGCTTTTCTCTTTTACAGTTATCGGTTCACACAAATCGCTGTGGATCCCCAAGTCAAAACGCCTGGTGGGAAGGCGTATGATGTTCTTTTCATTGGCACTGGTGAGTTTCTTCCTTTTTAAACTTAAGAATTAACTCCATCAATGGCCATCAAACATAATTAAGTAGCTACTTCTTATCTCGGGTATCCCTACTCATGCGGATTGGTGATGTAGATGCTGTAACATGTTTAGATGTTGCAGGCTTGCCAAGCACATTGCTACTGACCATCCACTACTCTCACCATCACAAGGGTCTTACTAAAGAATCTCATCCAACATGATTACCACGATCACTTATTTTACTCGTGGCGTTGGATAGGTCATATGCGAAGACCCGAAAACCACCCCTCCAAAATAGCGCTTAAATGGTGTCCAACTGGAACACGGAAGAGACGACGCCCTAAAACTACCTGGCGTCGATCAGTGCATCAGGAAGCAAACAGTCTCAGGACGAGCATATCAGAGATTGAGATGAAAGCACAAAATCGGCCAGAATGGAAAACTGTTTTAACCTTCTCGCTCGGAATCCGGAGCCCTATGTCCCTGATTAGGGATAACAGGAATTGATGATGATGATGACCTTCTTTACTCTTTCCCCCGCAGACAATGGCAAGATAATCAAGGCCATCAACGCGGTGTCCTACGACTCGAACAAGCGCGCCGTTCCAGTGGTTATTGAGGAGCTGCAGGCCTTCGCCGCGGGCTCCCCAGTTCGAGCCCTGAGGGTGGCGAGGGCTGGCAGAGATGCGGCGAGACTAATAGCTGTCTCAGACCGAGCGGTGCTTAGTTTGAGGCTGCATCGGTGTTCCAGTGACAAGATCAGCTCCTGCTCGTAAGTGTCATCATAATTTTCAGAATACACAGATGAGACGACTGCTCATCCCACAGCACGACGCTTTCATAAAAGTTTTTATCTTGCCTTCTATGTACGTAGTGAAATTGGCGCTAGTCGAAAGCGGGATATTTTTTTTTTTCAATGCGTCGTTCAGGGTGACATGAAGGGGAAAAGGCCTATACCCAGCATTGGGCAAATGTGGCCTGACAATGATGACGATGATGACAATGCGTCGTGCCGTCAGACCAGCGACCCAACTTACCATCTCGCCCCACGGCCAAGATAAAACCAACAGCATAAAAATACTCTTCATCTAAGATTATCCTCCTTATAAAAATAAAACGCAAGCTTTTTAACAAACTTCTCAACTCCACAGAGAGTGTGTAGCGCTGCAAGATCCGTACTGCGCCTGGGACAAGCAGGCGGGCCGCTGCCGTGCCTATTCGCACGGCGTGAGCCGCTGGCTTGATGAGAACTCTTTCTACCAAAGCGTCAGTACCGGAAGCCACGCCGCGTGTCCACATAGTAAGTACATTCAAAGTCAGACTCGGTGAAGCACTTATGTACTGTGGCAACGGAATCGCTAAGTATTTCGAGTTTTCGACCGAAAAGATCCATCAACATGTCGTGACGAATGTACCAAGCTGTAAAGAGCCATCAACGTAACAGTTCCCATACTACCTCTTTACAGCTTGGTACATGCGTCATAAAATAGCGTATTCGTAGACACAGTACATAAGTAGTGGCATCGTAAAAAAATCCTGAAAAGTTTACAATTCTGACCACATTCTAAGACTGTTTTTTCGCCGCTCAAAAGGAGGGAAACAGCCATGGCATGCCTTAGCTGATACATTTTCAGCTATCATCTGTACCTACATACTATCTGGATACTTTACTATCGAAGGATGTTTTGTAGTTCTGGTTGTAGTTATATTACCTACTCTAAACTTTTTGATTCGTCATCAGAAACTTTCCTTTGAACACAGCGGCACATTTTTGTCACACAACATAAGCAAGGTACCTACTTATACATTTTGGTTCAAATATTTTACCATTCCTTTTACATCGCAGGCAAAGACGCGGGGGCAGTCGGCGGCCTCAGCTCCGGCCTCTACGACGACGCGCGAGGCGAACAGAAGGGCGAGGTCATCAACATCGTTCAAGACAAGGACGGGAAAGGAAGTAATGGCAACGAAGGTTAGCATGTGCGATTGTGTATCGAGCATGATGACTGGCTTAGGAACTAATAAATTATGATCGACGTAAAGTCTCACTGTAAGCTCCGAAAAAGTGTATTATGCTGAATTTTAAATGTTGAATTCTAATGGATGTTCATGGTTCTTTAGAGCTTGCAAGTGAACTTTACATCATACATAACTCACCCACCATTTAGGCCCGTAAGATCTAACTCAACTTCCGCGATCTCTGCTCAAACGTTGCGTGCAATAAACAAAACGTTGAGTAACAACTGTAATACAGGCCTTAGTGGCGTTCATTGTCGTTTATCACAAGGGGTATCAAGGGGTTACGCAAGATTACACCTGGGACCACCGCTATTTAAAAATCACATGGCACTTAAACCGACCACCCACTTTTATAAACTTGTGTGGCTACTACTCCCTGAACTTGTGTCACCAGTGAATAAATATCATGATGGCGCTACATAAACCAATATCCGATAGCTTATTAAATGCTATCTTCCCCCAGCCCAACATCTTAGGGCAGGGAAGGTCTGAAAATCAGGGCTCCCCGGAATCACAAGGTCCCGGGGCAGCAAAAGCTCAAACACTTCCCATTGCTTCACTGATCTCACTCGTTTTAAAAAATATATATACTTTTTTTGAGCCAAGTAATACCCTTTTATCTTTATTTCCTAAACTACCCAACCTACGAAAGTTGCTTGACGTTCCAAATGCTCTAACATCTCCACCCCTCCACACAGGTCCGGAAGTGTTAGCGGCTGACCCGCCACCGGCGGCCTACTCGGTCGAGACCCTAGCGCTGGCCGTGGCCGCGGGGGCCCTCGCCGCGCTCGGCGCAGGGTTCGCCGCGGGCTACATCTGCGGCCGACGCTGCAAGAAGGACGAGGACGACAACATGCCCTATCCCGACACCGAGTACGAGTACTTCGAGCAGCGGCAGAATATTAACAGGTAGGCATGATTCAAATACCTTCCTATAAACAAAAACACAAACTTACTAATGTTTGATACAAAATAAATAGGATTACTGATGATTGATACATCGATAGATGGTTCCCTGTCTCCTAGACCAGGTTGCCCTGTATGTGGGGGGTCCAGTGATCAAGATTATATTATTTCCTCGAGACTTGAACCCACAAACTGTGGTTAACCGTGCCAGCGCTCTAATGAGTCATGGAGGCACTAGGGTCAGCAGCCGAGTAATCTAAGCGAGGCCGAAGGCCGAGTCCCGCGGAGAGCGAATCTCGGAACGGGCCGGACGCTCCCAGTAACACCCCAACCCGCGAGACTGAAGGGCGAGCCGAGTAATACAAATTAAGCCGAAGACCAAGCTCCGTTTAACGAAGCCGAAGGCCGAGCTCATTTTAACGAGGCCGAAGGTAGAGTCCCGTGTAGAAGGAAACTCCGAGCAGCCCAGACGCTTCCACCAAACAACCCAACCCGCAAGGCCGAAGGCTATGTCTCGCGTTGAGCGACGCAGACGCTCCCACACAACACCCAATACCTACTTTATCTTTATCTTACCCACATTTTGTCCAAATCCTCCAGAATCCAAGCGGAGCCGAAGCTCCTGCAGCAAGTCGAAGAGGTGACCTACGCGGAGCCCGTGCTAGCTCCGCAGCCGAAGCCAGCCTCCCCTCGGGCCACATTGCGGAAGCACCCTCCGTACCATCCTCACCACGAGACGCTGTTCCAGTTCCAACCGGATTCCTATCGCCGGGACAACTTCGGGACGCTCCGCTCCCACCAGGTCAATGTCAGTTGTGCTTTGGTTTTTTCTTCTCTCTCTCTTTTTCGATGTAGTTTCTAGGCCGGCCTTTCTCAACGTTTTTTTTTAGATTGACAGTCTACTCCGTGCAATTTTAGTGGTTTTAAAGCCGAAGGTATTTTGTTGCACTGGTGATTCTGAGCTAAATTACAAAATTTCATTCCAAAACGCGCAAAAAAAAAAACACTTCTCCATACAAATGGTGTCGATTGGCGATAGCCGTTTGTATTGGGAAGAGTTTTTTTTTTTCGGTCGTTTTGAAGTAACATTTTGTAATTTGGATCAGAATTACGAGTGCAACTAAATACCTACGGCTTTAAAACCACTAAAATTCCACGGTGTATAGTGTCGCTGTGCCAAAGCAGCTGCAAATGGAGTTTAATCCGCTCATTGCGTTGAGGAAGGCTGTTCTAACTTGTAGAGATCTGATTTTTGGGTTCATTAATCTAGTTAATTCTAACAATTCAATAATAAATATTATTTTTCACAAAATTTATGATCACAATTTTTATTGCGAATAACAAAATCGTCATCTTCTGACACCCAAAATCCAATATCTGCAAGTTTCAAAAAAATTGCCGTTGCACGGCAAACTCTACCTACGTAAACCTAATAAGAACTCTATAATATCTTCTACCTATCTAATAGTTTCACCTAACAGCCCTGAAACAAATGCACTAACGCAATTAATTGACTGTTTGCGTCAAGTGTTATAGGTACTGTAACTAATGCACTTGGTGTCGTGATGTATTGGATTAATCTAAACTAATCAATGCCAAAACCACTTTGCTTATTATCATCATCGCTATGAGCTAACACCATATGTCACAAACTTATAAGATAACACATCGAATGCTTGAATTTAGTTTTGCCTAACTTTACTCACGAGTAACTAAAGCCGCGTTTTCGGTCTAGTGCACTCGGGCGAGTTAACTAAAATGACAACTATGATGCTTCTGTGTACTTATTCTGTAAAAAAATCCGCACAGTAGCTAGTCATCAAAACGGGTTCTTTAGCGGGAAAATAAAAATAAAAATATTTTTTTCGCCACGTATTATTTGTCGAAAAAAATTATCCCGGAAATCCCGAAAATAACCCCGTTTTGAGGACTAGCAACTGTGTGGATTTTTTATACAGAATAAGCACACTGATGGGCCGTTTTTTCATAGTGGACTAAAATGACCGGTATACACAATACGAGTAGCATCTTAGTAGTAAATTTAGTTGACTCGGCCCGAGCGTACTAAAACCGTGTAAACGAGGCTTACGTCTTACCCTCCTGCTGAAGATGACATTCAATGCGTAAAAAATGCATGACCTATTTTTAGTTTTCAATTAAGTACCTAACCATCAATTTGTCTCGGAAGGAGTCTAGAAAGCACTGAAACAAATATTTTAAACATACGCAGCAGCATTTAAGATCTTTACACAGAGCTATAAATTATAAAATCATACCCCAAATAATTATTCACTTAACTCTAATAACTATGCTGCTACTCCATCTCAACAATGTCCCAGGCACTGCAGCGTCCAACTGGTCGCTTCATCCATCTAGCATGAGTAGAGATGCCACTAAACGCTGTAATCAAAGTTCAACTCAGATCCATCCATTCAGTCGTTCCCTCAATGCTGAGGATCGTGACCATCATTGAAGGTGGCGGAGAGTAGAGTTCAACTCAGATAGTGACAAACAAAAGATACGCTTGCCTTTCTCACTTCTTCCGAGCCCCATTCACATTCATCGCTAACCAACTCGCCTCGCCTCGCACTAACGCACTCGCTCACTTCGCCACGCGGCAGTTAACGCAGGGTTATTCGGACCGCAGGGCGATGGGTACAGGCGCGGAAACGACAACGGCTTCTCGACGACGCGATCCGTGAAGAAAGTGTACCTCTGAGAAACAAGCGGGGCGGATGCGCGCGACCAAATGCACCACCACAAGCATAATACGCACCCACATCATACTTTGGGTGAGTTTAACTACATATTATTATACTAGCTAGTCCTATGAGGTAGGTACTATTTATTCCTCTACTAGAGTCTTGTAAGATTATAATAAAATATCTACTTAATTTCTACCTTCTTAAATAAGACAGTCCAGTAAAGATATTAAAAAAATATCTGAAATGCCAATGCAGCAAATATCTGAGTTGATTTGGCGTATAGTTTTTTTTTAAAGAAGAACAAACGAATGGCGATTCTCATACATATCCAATAAGAACACATTAACTAAGCTATTGCTGGTAGTGGCTGAATTGTGATATTAAACGATTCACTCGTTTATTCTAACTCTATATCTAAGTTTATTTGAGGTAAAACAAAGAAAGAAGGAAGATAGAAGCAAACAACAAATAATAGCGATTACAATGTCATGTACATACTAAAGCTGGTAGATGATGACCAAAATAGGTGAAAACCGAATAGGCGAAAAAAGAAAATGGTGAGAGGCCAGAAACATGTGAATAAGATATAGGTACTCCAAAATTTAAACCTAGTGGAGTGAAAGCTCGTCTTCATTGTAATAAGACTGTCTCGCTCGTTTCCAGTGTCGCAGCGTAGCAGCGGCTCTGGTTCAGGCACAGCGAGCGGTGGAGGATCGTCGTCCTCCCCCTCCCCGCCGTCCTCCTCGCCGTCGCCCTCCAACGAGCGTCCGCCCACCCCGCCGCCCCCCGCGCCGCAGCCTTGCGCCTACATCTACCGCAACTAGCGCGTCGCCCCGCTAACTCTCGACTTGCACGAGCCACTCGCCCCGCCACTCTACTGACGTGCGAACGAGGCATAGGAGCGTTCCAAATTTGAATGAATGAAAAGGAAAACAAAATGGACATTACGGACTTGAGACATTCCAAATTCGGATTCGATGTGTTTTTGTTTTTGATTCGAAGTGGTGTGGAGTTTGTGTAGCACAAAGTTTAGTTTTTCTTTTCGTTGTTGGTTTGTTTTGTTCTTGAGTGTACGTGTACAAAGTTATCTGTACGTAGACAAATTGATGACGAAGAAGATCGCAAATTAATTTTGTGATTAAGTGAAATCAATTCTTCCAAGGAAAAATATACGTACTGGTGATTATCCACATTCTAAAGCTGAACGCTGTCCCACGGCGAAGCGTGACAAAGTAATATGTATTTTTTTTAAATGAAGGAACAATATTATCGACTAAAGTGTGTAACAAAATAATGTAAACAAATTGTAGATTGTTTAGATCCTAGTTTACTGATAATTTATTGGAAACTAAGTAAGTTTTTTGTTGATAAAAAAAATGTTGATAAATAGTTGATGTGACATTGTGGCGCGGCATTGCAGACTCGTGTTCTTTTTGTTCTACAGGGTGCTGCAATGGCTTCACAAATCGCTTTTTACATAATATTTGTAGCGTAACATCGTAATTATAGAGGAGGTTCTCAAATTCCGAAGTTCTAGCGATACTATTAGAGTAACGATGAGTATAGTTGAACACACAAAAAGGTATGATAAAAATTTATATTTACCGTGTATAAAATAATAATAATAATAATTATGTAAAGTTCTGATACTTATATTCATTCATTAAAAGTGCTTCTTATGGGTGTATCTAGGTAATTAGGAGATCGTTTTGATAAATTGACATTCGATAATGTTACAGAGCTAGTGACTATGTATATTGTATACATATAGGTAGAGAGTAAAGGCAGTTGCCGTATGCCAAGTTAGTTTGTTGAGTGTAAGTTACGATGTGTAACTGTGATCATTGTGTAGACATACATTGATGTTTCTTCACCACTCCCAATCGACTTACGGACCTTCTTCATTTGTTTTTGTATTCGAAGCAAAATCGTGGGCCAAAAACTCTGTTTCGTTCTAACTTTACAATTTCGACTAAAAATAGGCTCTGCAGAAAGTTTGTTATATGGTAATTTTACTCGTAAATACAAACTTTTTTGTTTGTATTTTATAAAGCACTGACACGTGCTAGGGAACATTATAAAGCCGTGCTCGGTATGCAAGAGGTTGCGGGTTCAAGTCCAGGGCCCTTAGCCTGTAACGCAATGGCGGGTCAATGGCGTCCCGGCAGAAGGACAAAACCGGGCTCTCCTCGTTTTTCTCCTACAACCAGAGAACTAATCCTCTAGAATTAGAATCAAAATATTCTTTGCTGTACTACAAAAACATTAAAAGGACAGACAGTGTTAGCAAATCGTAATTGAAGTAGTCACCTGACAGCCCATTTTGGCACCATTGTGTTACAGGCTAAGGGCCCTGTATGCTTAGCATGGTCGTTTTGACACTCTCTCGAACTCGAGTGACAGACGTGCCATGTCTATTGTGCGAGCATGGCAGGCGGGACTCGAGATGGCAATAGATAAGGGTCATGTCGAGCAAAAAGTAGTTATTTCCATTTTAATAAAAATGTTTGTATTTTTGTCTCCATCGCCATGTTGGCGTAGAGCCAACTCGAGCCCGACCGACAAGTTGACAGTTTTGTATTGAGAAGGGTCTATCTCGGGCTTACCATGCTGCCCGTACTGTCCGTAACGTATTTTTTAACCTTATAAAAACCTTTATAATTTAAAAAAAATAAGAAAAAAACTTTTAAAAATTATGAGTAGAACGACAGAAATAAATACACAGGACCTTTCTGCAGAAACTGTAATTTCTATCAATTAGTGATCTAGTCCCGAAAATCATCTTCGCTCATCAAAATTGTTGACAGTTTTTTAATGTGTGTAAAGAAATATGTCAATTCTATTTGTATAATCTAATGACTTTAGTGCCTAAGCGAGCGGCAGTTGTAAATGTTAAAACACGATTTGTTTTCATTTTCGACGACTGATGTATTAGCGGGAGAAATAGGACGCCACTAGAGTAGCCATTACAATAGAAAAGACGGAGAAAACCGAATAAAAATAAATAAAATAAAAATAAACATTTTTATATAACTTTTCGTAAGATAATGCCTCTACATAAATTAAAATACTCTTCTTTTTTTCCTGTATAAACTTAACATACCAAAGATGCCATGATTTTTATCGTAAGTTATTTATTTGTAGCAAGGTTCATGACTACTGAAACCAATTACTAAAATATGTTGTTTGTTATAGAAGTAGGTAATGATAGATATACTTTTCATTGTGTTAAGTACCCAAAGTCGACGCACAGTCTCATATCTATTATTTTCCTACATTGAAACGTGTAGGAGCTTGACATTACACTGCCAATGTCTTATTTAAAATAAAAACTTGTTATAGAAATAATACTACAGTACCAGAGGCACCAAAATACGGATGAAGCTAGATCCGATGCATAAGAAGTGGTTCTATCAAATAAAAAAAAATATTCGAACAAATTAAAAAAAGTATTTCGCTACGAAAACAACTTGATTTTTGACCTCATGAGATAAAAATACATTTTGTAAAGTTGTATATAAAATTTTTAACCCAAGCTAATATTGTATGAGGTTTAACTGGTGTCAGGGTGGTGGTGGTGGTGGTGGTGACTAAGTCGTATCATTTCTATAGCCAGTGAATCGTTATCGGTAACCATTTCGAACTCATGACATACGTAAGAGAGGCTAGTATGTAGATGTACATAGCAAGTTCTGTAATGTAATTAGTTCTCGTCAAGTATAATAGCTAAGCGTTAGAGATTAAGTGCAAGAAACATTTTCGGAGGCGAATTGTTAATTGTTTTTTTGTATTACTTAAAATTAATATTGATGAAATGTACAATAACCATTTCTACGTTTAAATTACTGAACCACCTTTTTATACTCGTAAAGTTATAAAGTAACGATAATCATGCATAGAACGTCTTTTGTAATAAGTATAAATTATTGATTGATTTATAATATATTGAAGAAATATAATAGAACATACTGTAGGTTATAGGCCGCTTTATTTTTGTTTTGGAACTCGAAGCCTTAGTGTTAGAAATTGAAGACTTTTATTAAAATGCAAAGTAACCGTATCGCAGATTGGATTTAATGAGTAAATACATTAAGAATCCGCGACTTTATTGATATAATGTTAAGGTATAGCTCGTTTACGTCACGTTACTCTCAAACTATACATCACACATACCTAACTGTAGTTTATACTTATTAATTATTGGATTGAGTTAACGAGAGAGTTGGTTTAGCGTGTGCAATATTTTTCTACCTGCCAGAATTGAGAACGAACAAACTGTGGTGCTATTTTGGAGACCATCGATTTACCAAGACTCCTCTACTTCTAGGGACCAATCAAAAAACTCCTAACATAAATTTGGCAAACGAAAAAAACAACGGGAGACTGCTACGGAGTCCCTTCAAGTTAGGGAGTCTTGGCCAGTACTAGATACAGTTCGATTCTATCTTTTCGGCGGTTGTAACATGAGCTGAGAGAGCGGATCTGTGCTGGAATAGTCAAGTCGCAGATACTCACATGTTACTGTGGCGCGACTTGAGACAAACTTTTCATGTGCCATAAAGATATAATCTAACTGTTCTCGAGATGTGTCAAGCTCCAGCACACGCATTTAAATTTAGAACCAGCCATGGCCGCCATATTAAAATCGGTTACATTCAAAATAACGGACCACGAAAATTATATAGATGGAGTGTAAAGCAGTTTCTAACCATTGGAAGTGCCTAAATTATCTTGCATCCTAGTTGTAATGGCATCCAGATTTTGCTCCCGTGGCCCGAACATTAAAGCGCGGTTTATGTTAGCGTGCCTTTAGAGTTGTATCTACCGCCCAAATAGCAAGTCGAACTATCAACCTTTGAGTGACCATCTAGCACTGCTAAAATGCATCACAATTTTCCCCTACCTATTCCATGTACTTACCTATACCTATTACATAAGTCATTGTATACTTTGGTGCAAGCATGGTTACTCAGAATTTGATTAACTGTTACCTTAACTCTGTAGTGACTGTATTATAAGTTTGAGAAAAATCTATTCACATATTCTCATAATAAAAAAAAATACTTTCTTCGCATTGACATAGACTACTACATAATACCTACACATCAATCAACTTTTTTATATCATAGGATCTCTTGATTTTGCTTTTTAGACACTCCGTAGGTTTAAGTAGGAGTTTTATATTATACAAACAATCCGCTGACTAGCGGTAAGAATGAACTGTTACACTAACCGCTACCCGTATTTATAGAGTGCAATTTTTTTATAAACTAGAAACAATAGTAAAAAAGCATTGACTTGCAAAATATAAAATAACAAACGTCTACGACGGACGCACGATTTTGTATTTTACTCCTCATTGTTAACGAAGTTATGATCATTTTCTCATTTAAAAATATTATAATGCTAAATATTAGCAAAGGATAAAATGTATTCCTTTTCTTTAGTAAATAAAATTATTGAAACTTGAAGAACCATGCATTTTTTACTTATCTCCGTTTCAAAGTTATGTTTTACCATCCAAAGATTTATATTTTATTCAACCTTTATTTTTTTTAAACAAGTTATGTATTTTTAACAAACCCTTCATTACATTTTAAATTACAGAGACTGGAAATGGGCTCAAAAATATTATAAACCACTACTATTTTCCGCCAATAGACATTTCCTTACCCTGACGAACTGACAAAACGAATCTCTGACTGGCGACACAAAAATGCAGCCCGGCGAATCAAACTCTGACACCACATCACATTCTGTCACATCGTCTTTATCCGAGAACAAATCAGGTTCCCCTATCTTCAAAACCTCTAGTTTGACACACCTGCACTTCTCTAGAAACAAACAGATATCGTGCACCGCTCTGGCACTGATCATTTCTAGTTCACTAGAAAGATTCATTATGGAGATACCTGGGCAGTTCAGAACTGTGTTGATTACGACGCTACACCATTTCACGAATACTGGTTTGTTGACAGCCCATTCTAGGGTCACCCAGGGCGACGGTACCAATCCTTTATCGTCCACGCTGATGGTCCATGGTGTGGCGAATTTTGTCAGGACTACGATGTTGTCGAAGAAACCGACTCGCGCGATCACGTGCGCCGAAGCAAGCTGGTTCAGTCTATCGTTTAGGGCTGCGACGTCTAAGCCCGTGAGGTCCTGAAAAAGATTTGTTGAAGGTTTAGTGTGGTGTCGCCTTCGATCAAGGATAAAACTAGATACAACATAGATCTCTGAAATGTGTCTGGAAAAATAAATGCCCAAACTGCCTTTGGGAGCTTATTTGCTCGTAGTCTATGCAATTAAAGTAAAACTGTACACTAATGCAATAAGGTTGACATTCGAATATTAGACGTATGGTCGAAATGATGTTTCGTATTGTTCTATTGCTGATATCATTTGTTTCTGTGGGGACAAGTTTTTATTGTGATTTAATACGTAATGCGGATTCTATGGGATTTAGTTCGGTGGGTATAGCTTATTCCTAACTAACGCTATGTGAGAATGTGGCAAAACCGCTAATGCATCCAGCAAAATACCGACGCAATATTTTGAAGGGCGAGATAACCAAATTAATCGTCAACCTCCAATTTGTTCTTCTTTGACGGCACGCAAAAAAGAACAAAGGAATGTGATTTTAGAAAGTATTGGAAAAATGTGCCCAATTCAAGTTATTGATTTCTCTGCTTACATAGAGTGTGATGCTTTGTATGTGAGATCATGAGTGTGCAAATTAGCGCCCGGATAGCTCCAGAAATAAGGCGACAGCTACACTTGATAGGGGAGCAAAACGTCACGATAAAAGTTTTATCCCGCTATCGGGTAGCGGCATCTCGCTTTACGTAGTGAAATAGAGCACGATGGCGCTAGCCGATAGTGGGATGAAACGTTTATCGTGGTAGGGGCCTGAGTCTGTAACTGGGCTCCCAGTTGACGGCTTCAATTTCGATTTATTAATGATCTCGGTCCTTTTAATGTTTTTGTAGCACAGCAAAGAATATGCTGATTCTAATTCTAGGGGATTAGTTCGCTGGTTGTAGGAGAAAAATAAGGAGACCCCGGTTTTGTCCTTCTACTGGGACGCCATCGATACGCCATTGCGTTACAGACCTAAGCCCCTGGTTTCATAGCGTTAATTCTATGTACGAACCTGTAGCTCCTTGAATTTAGCCCCCTTTTCCTGTTTTCCCTCTAAAACTTCTATCACCTTGTCTCGCTTTGGATATTTATTGTTCGACTGCATGACGATGGCGGGCCTGAAAATTTAATAATACACATTTTAAAACGCGATTGTGAAGCGGTGTTAGTAAATAAATAGACACCTATCAAAAAAATATCAGCCGCTCCGTACAGATATGGAACATTTCTTTTTTTTAAATCTCAGCATTGGTACAGTCAGCCCTTTTTGTTCGATTGGCGCCCTTGTGCCACGCGCGGTAAGAGCTGCCATGGGGTATCCTAGACTGTGGCCGACCGTACCATACTAAAAGTTGTTTGTATTTATACTAGTGGTTCGCCCCGAACTGTGAACTCGCCATATAACTTTTTGCTAACACCATTCGCGCAGGCGCGTTCGCATTGCATATAAACTTTACAACCCCATATCTCAGCAACCGCTCGCTTCGCTCGCTCGTTCAATTAGAATGACCCCCTAGTATTTGTCAGGTCCTTCAGTAACAGCCGCCAGAAATGTTACAAGCTATACATTACAACGGTTAAGCTTCTGTAATTAATATTACCTTATAATAGCATCCTGCAGAAACTCTTCACATTTGATTTCAGGCTCCACCGGAGACGTCGCGCCCGCCTTGCTCCTCCAGCCAATCATGCCAGTTTTCAGCCGGAACGACGAATCTATTGTCATCTCAATCGTATCTAGCGTATTCATGTTACTTTGTTCATCCTGAAGCAAGCCCGATGAGCCAACGACGGTCGGCTCGTGCAATGTCACAACTTCGACTAGGTTTGCCGCCTGCCTTTCTAGCAATACGCAGTTCACTTCAGGTCTCGCCGGCAGTGGGTTCGGCAAATGTTCGTCCAATATCTTGGCCAAATCGTCGCCAAACCCGGTGTCGAACTTACACGTCATGTGCCGCAGGTAGTTAGCGGACATCCGGTAGGTCGATATCGTAGCCTTGCTGACGCCAGACTCGACTACGTCTTGGAAGGACAGTCTGGTAACAAGATTGTTGACGAACTTCTCTTTTGCGGCTACAATGCCGCTTTTGCGAAGATGCTCCATCGCCACGCGTATGAGCTCATCCGGGTATTGACCTAGAATATTGAATATTCTCATCGACGAATCGGTGTCCAGTTCTCTATCGATTTTCATCGCCAAAGCCATTATCTGAGCCTCCTTTATGGTCGTGATTTCGATGTCTAAGTCGGCCGGCGACTTGTACAGATTGAAAGGCATGCTGGATGTCGCTGTAGTAATGGTATAGTCTCTGTGGAAGTCTTCAAGGTTGACAGCAATGCAAGGCGTCCTTTTCTTGAAAGAATCACTCCTTAAGATGTTATATAGGTTCATAACCAATTCCATCAGCGGTATCCGGGCCGTATTGATGTATTTAGCCATACTATGCGAGTGTTCCAGTCTCAATCTGTTCAACAATCCGTCATATTTAGCTAGAGTGCGGTTGCGACGCCTAGCCTCATTTATGAGACATTCTTTAGTATGGGTAAATGTGGATTTGCTCTCCAATGTTAACATTCTTTTATGACATAGACTGGCCAATTTGTTTGTGTCGTAGATGCTTAGTATGTCCTTGGCTACTTGATTTCTGATAGACAGACACCCTGGTTGGGAGGTCGGACTCATTATAGTCATGCCAGCTTTACACAACATAAGTAGTTCGTCTTCCCACGGCTCCCACTTGCCCATAACCGTTGGCTTTCTCCTTCTTCTACGAATAATATTAGTACTAACTACCTTTTTCGGTCGCTGCCTCATTCTTATTTTCGTCTTTCTTTTTTTAGGTTGGGATGGCGCTTTAGTTTTACTCCGTATTTGTTTGAGCTTAGTTTTCCTCGTTCTCTCTCGATCGATTTTCTCGTCCGGGTTGAAATTGACAAGGTTGAGCAGCTCCCAGTTTCGGTGCAAGTCCATGCAGTATGCGGAGTCAAAGCCGGCCGCGCCGCGACCGTCCCCAAAGAGGGAGCCATCGTCAAGTTTCTGCACCTCGTGGTGTTGCCTTATAGGTACCTCCGGGAAAACCCGGTTCTTGGGCCGGCCTGTTATTATGGTGTTGGTAGAGATTTGGAAAATAGTCGTCCAATACTGCAGTACGTCGTCGTGGGTTTCGAAGCGCACTCTCCTTTCGAGCGTGGCCAAGTCGTCGACCTCGCGCGGCCAGTATCCGGACGTGTCAAAGTATTTAGCGTTGCGATTCACGTAAAACACGTACTGGAGAAGGCCCATTTGCTTCTCGACAGTCGACGCGCTTTTATAGCACAGCTGTAGGAGTCCGAACGACGCCAAGATCTTTAGGTTCGCCCGCAGGCAGACCTGAAAACTTTTCGACTGCAGCAGAATGCGATAGAAGTTTGCGGGGATGTCTTTCAGTTGCTGTTTGAGAAGTTGGTCCGTCAGTTTGATGTGCATTATCTGCGGCATGGCCGTGGGGCTGATGTGGCCTATGGCTAACTCTACGGTCATTTCCGGAATGATTTGCATGAGAGACGTAAAGCCAGGCGGCAAGTCGCTTTCTAGATTACTGTCGCCGCTGAAGTAAACATTTTTCGTTATAAACTCGTGTAGTTTCCTGACCTTCATGTATCTAGGGTATGCATACAGTACTAGTTGCTTCTGAGTGTCGCCCACAGACTCTTTCGATTTCGAGCGCGAGTTGATCACAGCTCTCATGCAAATCTCCTTGTACTTCGCCTTGACTATGGGGTTATTTTTTTCAATGTTGGCCGCACATATTAGATTCGTGTACTTGTTCTTGCCTGGCCATTTTAGCTTGTACAACTTAAGTTGGCCGTCAGAAACGAGCTTCTGAACGAACGATTTTACAGCTTTAGAGTCCATAGACGGCTCGTTTATTTCTTTGCTGACTAGATTGCTCAGCGTTTGGAAACCGGCGACGGATCGTTTTTCTCTGGTTATTTTTATTAGACCGTTGGCGAATTTCAGCTGGCGCATCGTAGGACCTTTTGCTTCTTTTAGCAGCGTCGAGTATTTCTTTAGGTTGTCTTTTAGGCCTTCAATGTTCGTTATTTCTATAATAGCGTCCGGTTCTTCGACCTTGGATGTATCTGGTTTTTCCACTTTACATTTCTTCTTGGGAACCTCTTCAGTGTCGGTAGAAGTGCTCGGGACCGCTGAATCTGGCACCTCGGGTACCGTTTCAGTGTTCGGTTTGCTTAGATAGTCCATCAACCGTTGTTTCTCTTGGGCATATTTCTCGGCCTCGACGCCTGTAGCCGCTACGGCTATAAATCTTAAATAAATAAAGTTTTATGTCATTGCAAACTCGAAATAAATAAAGTTTGATGTTTTTGCAAACTCGATAATATCTAAGTTGCACAGAGCGATGGAACATCGACATTCAGTAAATGGTTGTGGCAGTACTCCACTAAAGGTATGATGGTATGGAACAGCAGATTTATTTTTAGTGTTCTAGACCCCAAAAGGAAAAACAGAACCATTATGGCGGAATTACGTTACGAAACTAGTGGCATGAAATTAACGTCGCGACACTACTTTTACACTACTTCGCAATGCATGCATCACGAAACTACTTAATTCTTAATTTCATGCCACTAGTTTCGTAATGTAATTCCGCCTTTATAGGATCACTTTATAGTCCGTCCGTCTGTCAATCTCTGTCAGACCCTTTTCTCAAGAACGCATGGAGGTGGAAATTTATAAATGGTATCAGGTTGAACTTTATATCAAAATACCTACACATGAAAAAAAATGCTGAATAGTGAGCTTTACATTATCTTTGTCAGTTTTCAGCGTCGTTCTCACCTGGTAGTCCGCTGCCTGCCTTTGTCTTCTAGGAATTCTCTGATGATGTGCCTTCTCTTGAAAGCTCTGCAGATGGTGCGGCTCGTGTAGAACTCTATGCCCAGTTCTTGGCACAGCTGCATTTGCGTGAGTCCCTTTATACCCACCTCTAGAAACCTGTAACCATTTGATGGTTCAGATGTAAATAGGTTTAAGGTTGGACGATAGCAACAAGCGAGAAATTGAAAATTTTCAGTTTTTTTTAAATTTGAAAGCTAAATTTTGATTTTTGTTCAGCCATTTTTCGTTCACGGCAATAAAATAGTATTCTTTTCATTATTGTAAGAAACAGAACAAGACTAATTCAGCCGATTATGCGTAGCAGTAGCACTGCTCAAAAAAACTACTTTATCTGTATCAACTAACTACCCCCCCCCCCCCCCCCCCTAGAGCGCCCCGGTTTGCCCCCCCCTCTAGATACGTGGCTGGTCTGGCATTCTCAGACATCCTAAAGACGGGTTTTGTGGTCATACGCACCTCTCGTAAGCCTGCCGCATGAGTGACCGCCCGATTTTGTACTTGCATTCGACCTCTGTACTGGGCGGGGCTTCGTCTTCGGATCCCGAGGACTCATCACTCTCTACCACCAGTCTCAGCTGCTTGCGGACTCCGCGGATGTGGAGGCGGGGGACCTTTGGCGGTTTCATAGTGTCGTTTTGATCGTCCACTGCCACCTCTTCCTGGAAATGTCAAGAAGGAATACTTACAGATTTCAGTAACTACTGCGACAGAGAGGGCAGGCACAGCCTTAACATAACACTTAGGCCAATAGCGCACTAGGCGGCCAGGTCGCAGTGGCCAGTGAGATAGTGAGACTTCATACAAATGAGTGTATCTCACTGGCCGCCTAGTGCGCTATTGGCTTTAGCTGGCGATCTATGTGTGCTGTCCGGGAATGTATTCACCAGAGGTTTCCAATAAAATTATTTCTTTATTTTTTGGTCTGTTCGGTTCTTGCCCCCTTTCTGTCTTTGCCCCCTTTGTATGATTCCCATAGTATTTGTAGTGCATATGCCTACAGAGTTATTGAAAATTTCTTAAAAAAGTTTAAGACAGGCCATCAATAAGTTTTTTTTTTTTATAAAATAACTTGTCCTATTGGATTCTACTGGTGTTTGAGCAATGTAGTAAAATTTAAATGTAATAGTGTCCATTTCTCCTATTTCTTAGAAATATAGCTTAGTTCAACATTACTCACATATTTAACAATGTTACTGGTAGATTTCCTTATTTTCTTCATCTGTTTAGCAGTTACCATGCCGTCTCTAATTAGAACTTCCACCCGTTCTGAGAAATTTGGCTTATTCTTCAAATACGCTGCTAGTTCAGATTGTTTACCTAGGAAACAAAATATGCTCTTTTGTAACAGATGATGAAAGTAGGATATTTCCATGCATTTTTTTCTGATGTAGCAGCATTTATCAGCTTCCTACCTGTCCGTCACTTTGAGCATTCTATGCATAGCTTAACCAATTTATATACATTGAGTTTTCCCGCCACGATACTTTGGTCATACCTTACTATGTAACTATTTACCTATCTTAGGTAGACTCGCAAGCCGTGACTTGTGGAACCGTTTCAGCCTTATGAGTATAGCCTTGTTGCCTCTATTGGCCCGCTGCTGTATTGTCGTAACTGAGGATACCAAACCCATTGCTTGCAACCGTTTCTTGTTGTAGAAAAGCAATTTTTGATCTTTGAACAGCTTAACTAGGTTAGTTTTGCCGACACTCATTTGGCCCTGTGAAAAATTAAACCATCACACATTTAGTTTGCAAAGTAAAATGTAAATCGTCAATTTCAAGAACAACTCATGTTTTCACACAAAATACGTACAGATCAGTAGTCAAATTGCACAGGCTTATTACTGTCACAAATACGTATACAAATAACTCACATACTTTTCATCCTTGCCGAGGCTAGGTGTATTATACGAGCCTAAAGATATGTACTTACATTTTCCCTCCCTTTACCGATAAGTTCCAACATACAGTAATGTAGGGGAAACAAAGATTCGAGCAGTGTGATCGGAGCATGAGGGGCAAGGGCCCTCCATCTTTCCTGCAGTGAGGCTACCAGAACTAAGCTGTGGCCGTATTCACGAACGACTTGTTCCAGTGAAGAAATCTCCAATTTATCAAGTAATTCTCGTGTTGCATAATGTTGACACGAGCCATACTCGTGCCTGACCGGGCAGAATTCATATGGACCATCTGGATATTCTTCCTGGAAATTAAAATAATAATAATGATAATATTGGTATCTTTTACGCGTTATATTAAGCATAAAAGAAACTTTCAGTTTCACTTAGTCGACCCAGGTTTGATTCCCGAAGACGGAGTGTACCAGGATTTTTGAAGGAATTATGAATAGGTGGTCGTTTTACCTGCTGTAAGTACCTGTTGTTATTACTTACTGGATCATCCAAATGTCCACTCTCTTCATCGATAATAATAAATCTGTCTACAATCTCGAACGGTGCACGAGGCTCAGGTAGTTTATATACTTTTATATCCCTAAAGTTGATGATGAAATTCCAAATGCGAGCTTTGTTCTTCTCAGACAAAGTTGTGGAAAAGCGTTTTTCCACACGCTTCCATAGAAGGTCGAGGGTAATCCCTTCCAGACCTTCCAATGCGACTTCATCAATCACAACTTCTTTGAAATGAAAGGAGAACTGAGTAAGGACGTTAGTTTCCATTTTATACAGTGCTTTTATCTCCTAAAATCTAAATCATTTTTGTATTTACCACCACACAACATCACAACACATTTTTTTTGACAGATTATGACTTTTTTTTTAGACATGTTAGGGTTGGGCAGCACATATTCGAAAATAGCACAAAATAGTGTCGGTGAAAAGCAAATAAATCGAAGGTTTTATTGGTAAATGGTAAGCAAAACTTAAGCTTTGGCTTAGATTGTTTGAGTCGCACTGAGTGTAGCATTTTAAATAAAAAGAAGTTGTAAAAAGTAAAATAGCAATAGTGATGTGAAGACCGATAACTTTCGAAGAAAGTACACCGATCGATTGTCACGTAATTTGTCTAGTCTATGAACATTTTCACGAATGACAACACAAGGGAAAATTCGCCATTTTTAATTTTTGTGAAGGGACTGTGGAAAAAATTGTCAGGCTGGAGGACGAAGAATATTTTGAAAAAAGTGTGTCATTATATTTACTTTACCGTAGCGGAGACTATTATTTGAACCAAGCTTAGAGTAATATTGTGGTTTTATTTATTACTAACGTTTTGTATGTAGTGCTACTTCCCCACCGTAAGATTGCTCGCTGGTGTGTCGCTTTAGCTAATTCCTCGGAGCTAATTCGATGGCTATGATATCGAAGTGTTAATCTAACGCGTCGCTTAGACACTCTCCACACGGGATAATATCGAGAAGGCGAGGTGACCAAGTTAGAAATGAGCAGGTCTCAAGGCGGTCGCATACAAGTCCCGGATGACCTGAGAGAGATCCTCTTGGAGTTTACGATAAGCTACCTGCTGGAGCAGCCGGGTGACGTGATCAACTACGCGGTCGAGTTCTTCACACGGTTACAGAACAACCGGACCACGACAATCGTGCGCGCGCCCGTCGCAGGCACACCTGATGAGTCCATAATATCAGATGAAGAAGGTACCGTATCCCTCACACATTCCTCTAAGATCAATAACCGATACCGCGTCTACGCTGAGGTGGGTTCGGCAGGGCCTAGTGGTAGTTGTAGGGGTCATTATTTCCATGTGAATGAGCTCAATACCTATATGTAGCTAGCCGAGTGTAGGTGTGTATAACAGTCCCTTGCCTGTTCTAGTGTACTCAATGGGGAAACATAAGCCACACTGTAAACACATTACATCTTTAATTAAGGGGTACCTTTACCCAATGTTTAGACTGCACACCACATAGCATGTATAAAAACCTCATGACTTGTTTTATAATTTGAGTGAAGCAATGCAATAGATCCATAAGAAAGTTACTGTGAGTGCTATAAATAACAGCATGTTTTGGATTGACTTTTCGAGTTCATTTGAGTATTGCAGTGCCATTGACTTTGCTCCGACTAAAACTCATTTCACAGGTCTCAAATCCCATTCCAGAATACTGATAAGAATCTGTTAATAATGCTTAGTTGACTACAAGAATGACATTAGATGTTAACTAATTCTTAATGGTGCAATTTCATTTGCTTTGAAGTAGAAAGGGCTATTGGTGATTCTAAACCACTTTTGTTCTTACAATTTGGTATATCAGATAAAAATTTAGTTCCCATGTTCAAGTTAACACCACCGTTTACACGGATAACTCTGAATAATTTAAAAAAAAAAAACGGAACAAAAATTGTTTAGAATCATTATTTCACCTTTGAAGCAACTAAAATTGCACTAAGTGTATAATTTCTGAACTTCCCAAGGTCTTATTAATTGTTAAACCATGTCATTTATAGGAGTTGTAGATAAGACAGGTAGGTACCACACTCAACATCATGCTTAGACAACAGCTACAATCATACTGTGTATCATTTAGTTTGAATTCACTAGGCAATTGATTTCTTATTCCTTGTTTAATTACATAGTAAAAACGTAGTTTGTGTTGGTAACAGTGATACCTACTAATTAATTTGTGCCTAAAACTATCACTATAATTTCCCTCCAATCTTATCATATCTTATTTAACGTTAAAAGATGCCATTCTTGTTTACTCAAGTAGGTATGTAATTTTATCAATGATACTACCTAACGAATATCACACAATACACAGTGGTAGGTACCTAATCACTTCGCTATTTTCCGATTCAGTCTTAATGGTAAGTGCTAGAACATAAAACTAAAGAAGCAGAGAACCAAGGCCCAGTTATCTAGTACAATTTGTACTATCTATGATGAAGAAAAAAAGTATCTATAAATACTGAAAAGACGAGTTGTAAGCACAACTGCTCATTACTTGGCAGTTTGCCATTACAGTTTCGAAATACAACTTTATATTTACGATTAATATGTGTGATTAAGGGAAACTACTGTTGCCAAGTGATAAATAAAAGTCTCCGTCAGACGCTCTATTAATACTCCTAATGAAGTCTCAACCTTTTTGTGAAGACTACAAAGTATTCGAAAACTTTATTATTTTGTTCTAACAATAGAGCCATATTTTAAACGGAGATAATGGTAATGCCCTCATTATAGAAATGGCATCATCTAGGCTACAGTATGCGAGACTTAAAGCTGTTAATGTCAGCTGAACATTTTCCCCCGAAACGAATGTGAAGTTTACTACGCACACACTTGTTTGTTTTTTCTGTGCAGCACTTTGAAGTCGTGCTATGACGAGACGTGCTTGTTTTTCGGCCGAGAGCCGCACCAGATGTATACATACGCGCGTGATAGATGAAATTAGCTGAACCTATTTAATAACGCCTCACAGAACCTAGCCATTCAACGAAATCCACAGGTGCTAAGAGGGCCTTGGGCGTGTTTGCGTAAGAGAGCAACGATGCTCTGTTTCATTGTTACAAATGTATACCCACTTAACGTCTGCCCGGCCATTTGCTGGCCTAATGATGACGATTTACTTTCAACCTCATACCTCGAAAACATTCGGCTATGTTAACGACTTTCAATATTCAACTTTTAATTGCTCCACGCATAGCCAGCGCGATTGTTCTCCCGAACGCACGTCATAAGGTGCATCCTATGTAAACTCCACGTCAAAAGCGCCCTTCCTGTCCTAATATTAGAGACATAAAGTCAATATCTATGAGACACTCACGGCCCGTTTGTGTGACGACAGAGCCGCCGGTGGCGCGCTTCAACAACCGGCGCAAGTCCGTCTTCGCCGAGACCTACGACCCGGAAGAGGATGACTCGGACGAGGGCGCCCCGGCCGTCTTCCCCAAGTCGGACGCGCAGCGCTCCCGACTGGCGGAGGCGGTGCGCAGCATCCTGCTGTTCCGCTCGCTCGACGCGCAACAGATGCAGCAGGTGAGCCACATAGAAATAGCTCTAGGATATGAAGCATACTGAGAAAGATTAGGATCATTGCTGAGCAAGAGAAATAGCTCTAGTCTAGGAAACGGAACATTGCCAAGCAAGAGAAATAACCATAATAGGAACATTGCGATCAAGAGAAATAGCTCTAGGCTAGAAAGCATACTAAGAAAGATGTGACACATTGCTGAGCAAAAGAAATAGCTCTAGGCTAGGACTAGGATACATACTAAGAAAGATGTAGGAAAATTGCTGATCAAGAGTGAAAATGTACACAAAAGCAGGGTAACCGCTGCCAACGTTGCCCGGCAGGACAGATTTCGTCTCGATAGTTGGAAGAGCACTGGCATCGTAAGCCAGAGGACGCAGTTTCAAGTCCTATCAATCTTTGCGAAGCAAGCTCGACTCCGACCCTAGCTACTAAGCTTCCGGCGGAGACAGGCAGCACGTAAGTTACCAGCCACCTAACTCTGGAGGAGGATGATTCGGACCATCACCTAAGATTCCAAGGTATCATGGACAAACTACTGTAGGTCTGGCCGCCTCCGCCTTCGCTTCAATACCTATGCCAGGGAACCTGATTGATATTTAAGTTAGCGCTAAGTGTTTCCTCTGCCCACTACTGGTCTCATTATGTCTACTTGGCTGCTTTTACTGATGATGATGATGTTTTCCTGGCCGGTTTCGGCCACGGCGACTATTTCAACTCCGGCGTTCGTGTGCTCGCCGATTTATTTTGCAAAAAATAAACAAGATGAGTATGATGATTGGTAGATAAACTGAGTGAGAGAGGGCTTAGTATCGCGTACTATTAAGCTACTGTTATGGTTCTTCATATCGTAATACAGGACGCGCTAGGTCCAGCCTAGTTAGTGAATTTCCCCGCAAAATTGCATCCCAACGCGATAGAACGCTGCCCGCATCAATGAACATAGGTACTAAAGGCTCTGGATGTGTGGCTTGACACTTAAGAGAGTTTGAAGGAGACTCGAGTCTTCACGTGCCTGTTACGGTTGCCCACAAATAGGCTGTGACGTAGCTTGTGGGAAATGAAGATCTTGCAAAAATTCACGCCTGCAACCATAAATAGGCGCATATTTTTTGAAGATGATTTATACAGCAGCGTCCAGTGGCATCCCCACTCTAGATGGGTGACGTGACCTCTCGAATGCTGCAGTCAGTATGCAGGAGAAGGCTTGACCTATATCATCATCCCATTTCATACGACCTAGCCCTACAACCTAAGCCAAATAAACAGCCTCACGATGTTTTCCTTCAGATTAGCGAGTGGTACACAGGTACACACGACAGCACGTCAGAGCGTACACTTTTTTTGTAAAGTCGCCCGTAACGTAACAGGGTAGAGTGCTAGCGTAGCGTGTAAGCGTCGATGAGCTGTCTTGTGTACCTGTAACGGTATTGCTACGATCATAATATAAAAATAAAAATACCCTAGCGGTAAAGTTCTCTAATGCGTATACGCAGAATTACCAATTTCTATTTGACCCATGCGTGACAAGACTGACAAATGACAAATCATTCGCTGAAGAACCCTTCTAGAGTATGTCGTCCGAGGCTAACAACTCTTAAATGCAATCAGTTCTGTTCAGTCAGGCTGATAACATCTACAACTAACTTTGAAATATTTGCTCGTAAAGGTATTTATAGAGCGGCTATTGTTGGAGGAGTACAACGTTTTATTAAGAGGTGACATTTAGCTCTATCAGTCAGTCATTTATAAATTGGTCACGCCTGCTGCACTTCATTCAATCATTATATTTCGGTGTTAAAGGTCAACCACATATTGATTTAAACCTTAGCTATAATTGTGGTATGATTGATAAGGTTAACTATCTTTAAAATCTAGTCCATGCATGAACCACGGCAAAACTACAAACTATTTCGAATTTTCAAGGAATTGTTCGCTGTACACGATAAGTTTGTACAACAAGTGGCGCCTCTTATCATCGCATAGACAAGTTTGTCGCATTGGTGAACAGATGTTGTACACTTGCCTCCAACTGCGATAGTTGGCGTGAGTTTAAATTCATGGAGTTCTCTACATTGTTGCAAAATAAACGCGGGCAGAAGGTCGACTTACCGCAGCTTAGATTTTAACATTTATGCTTCACATTTCCCAATCTACAGGGTGCACTCTAAGTCGATAGCGGAACTTTAAGTAGGCTGTCCACTGATCACTACAAACAACTTGTAATAGGTGGCGAAAAAAATGGAGTTTCATACATTTGGCGCAGTACTGAGTCGACCTTTTGTATGGAACAGCGGATTATTTTTTTCTTTCCATTTTTTTCGCCACCTGGTAAAAGCTGTTTGTAGTGATCAGTAGACAGCCTACTTAAAGTTCCGCTATCGACTTAGAGTGCACCCTGTAGAGTTTTCAGATACGATTCCATGTATTAACTGCCACCCTGATGGGTGATAAAGATCGGCAATGGTAGCATAACGCTGCTAGCAGTGAAGACTTGTTATTGGCCTTCTGCCGTATTATTATTACGCTAAATCTTTGTATCGGCTGTAAGTTTTCCCAAAAAATAAATACACATGTATCCATTTATCCTGCTATCGATGAGCGGCATCTTACTTTATTTCTCTACATAAAGCTGATAAAAACGTGTATCGTGTGTTCTACCAGCTCAAATCATTGTTATTGAAAATGATTATAACTATAGGTGATCAATTACACCAGCTTTCAGCCCTGATTTAGTTTTATCCTTATTGAATTTCTTCGAACCATCTGTCCCTCCTGAGGATAACAGTATGTAAGTCAAGTCTAACTGAATTACCTACAGAATTGTTCTTCTGGTCCGCACATATTTATGTTGTTTCATAATAGTACGAAGGCAATGTGACTTCAAAGGCGCGAATGAGTTTTCCGTCAGAATAGGCGCCAAGAGTTCTCGTATACTTGGTTTATTAACGAAAATAGGTATACGGCAATGTAGGCAAGCTAGGTATACCTCGAAATAGAACTTTTGTTCAATACTCACACTTATGTCGCGTTCAATAATAACTTCCTACTTACATTGACTAGACATATTGTTGGTCATTAACTCATTCAAAGGTGTTTATACACTTTTAGTTTTACTCTAAAGCACCTGTGCTAGGGAAATAATTAAAGAAACCAACAATAATCAAACATTTTAATCCAGGGCTTGAACCTGCAACCAAGCTATGTCCTGTTTCCAACCATAAAACTCTTTAAATCTTTTTTCACTAGCAACCGGTAATCGGTTTTTCATAAACCTACAAATTGAATTCTAAAATATTAAATTTCATGTCTGTTTTACTGTAAATCTGGTGACAATAAACCCAACAACAATAGCCGGCGAACAATAACAAGTCTTATTACGACCGGCACAATAGCTAAAACTGAAGCGCTGACGCTAACTATTGAGGTCGGAGACACGCAACGGAAACTGGCAGAATGTCCACTCAATAGAGAGTAGGTTGTATTGATTACGCACATACATCGCACACCAGTGTAGTACAGCGTGGCGCAAAAGTAATGTCACAATGTGAATTGGCTACCATTTTGTTAGAAAAGAAAAAAATATAGAAATAGGTACCTACATTACTACCGCGGTATGTAATGGATGCGATGCTGGCGCGCTTTGATGGCCGACAACGCGCAGCGTAGGGCAGCTCCAGGCCATCACAGAGCGGTCAGCATTGCAGCCCTTGATGGAAAAGCCGAGACCGAAGGTCGAAGTTGGAGTAGGATGAAAAAAATAAATCCTTCAAATGACCAACTCCCTTTTTCTTTTATTTTCTAACAAGTAAGATTTAGCCTGTACAATTGTACAGAGAGTTCTGGAGTTCAGCGTTCAGAGTTCTGCGTTCCACGTTCACTGTATGCTGCACCTTTGATCCCTACACACATGAAGGGGTCAGACCGCGACGGTCACATGAGCAAAAGTGGACGTATGCGAACTCTAGACCGCGGTGGGATCGACGCCTTAGTTGCTGCTTACCTAAGTAGGGTTACCATCTTCAGACTGTGTTCAGATTTCTAAATCATGTAGGCACGTACCAAGATGCAGGCCCAAAAAGCGTTGGATTCACAGCATCGAAGAAGACCTTAGAAAGATGGGCCGACTGGCGAAAAGAGGCAAGGGCCAGAGACAAATGGAGATCTACTGTAGAGGAGGCCAAGAACCACAAAGGATTGTAGCGCCAAAGGAAGTAAGTAAGTAGGCACCTGTGGTAGGCACGTAACTATGGGCCTTCTGTCTTTGCATGCATTGGAAGACGTGTAGCGGATGACAATCGTTAGACTGATGAACCAAGCTCAGACTTTGCATATTAGGAACAGGATCTTGTTCTACTATCTTACTCGTACTATGGGTCGTGGACGTGGAACATAGCCAAAGTACGTTGCGACACACATTTATGGGTTTATTTATTCTTGACCATTGTCATAACCATAAGAAAGAGCCCTAGGTATTTTGTCTCAAACAGGTGAAGCGTGAACATATTTAATACGGTGATGACTTTTAAAAATTTACTTTATGGAACTTGATAATGCTTGATATCCAAAGAGGGGCGCCCGGACGCACCCAGACGCGCCCGGACGCTCGCCCTGTAAAATGTATGGCAATCGGCCGCGCGCCCGCAATTTCTATATCAAGTCCCTTACAAAAACCATGAGTAGCTTTTGCCATGCGGTAACGTTCACGGAAAATAAGCTTTTTCCGAGATCAAAAGTAGCCTATCGCATTCGCCCGCCTATGAAGTATGAACTCTTTGCAAAATATCCGTTGCTCCGTTGCTCCGTTGCGTGGTCCTTAATGTGTAGACATGTGTAGGTAATGCTTGTAATATTACAAAAGACATATTACACAACGGTGTCATGAAATATTACACATTACACGAGAGAATAAAGCATGGCACATAGCATTTCATTACACTAGATGACATGAAACATGACACATGGCATTTCAGCACACTGTACGTACTGCAATGAAAGTGTGCTGAAATACCATGATGTCATGTTTCATGTCTGCAATGAAGAAATACCATGATGTCATGTTTCATGTCTGCAATGAAGAAATACCATGATGTCATGTTATGTTTCATGTCTGCAATGAAGAAATACCATGATGTCATGTGTCATGTTTGGTGCCATGATATAAGGTAATATCACGCGGTATGAAATGTCATGAAATATATCATGACTTCGAAATGCACTGTTTCGCGCATGTCTATTAATGTGTACTCGTAATACAACGCGGCCAAAAAATCTGGGCATAAAATGAATCTGCCATTCCATACATCTGGTTTGACCTGATTTTTGGGCGCCCAAGTAAAAGTTGTTCTTTTCGTTGAGCGGAAATATGGAAAATTGGAGATACCGTTTGGGTAACGAATTCAAAGTCACTTGTAAAATACGGGAATATTGCTGTAGCGCTAGCAACTACGGGTCTAGGCAACGCGTCTAAATTAAGTCAATATTGTAGAAGTAGGGGTTCTTCAATCTTTTTTACATCGCCGCCGTATGATTTATTCATCCAGTTGCCTGAGGTAAAGTGAAACTACGAACAGACTGTCCTAGATCGCGGTTAAAGATTAATGAAGTTCCTACAACAGGGTTTAACCTGCGTTTTGTAGCCACGGACCACTTGCAAAATTACAAAATACACTCTCGGTACCGTATATTGCAAAAAAAAGGAAAATAATATTGTCGTGTATAATGCTCTCTCTCACTCTGCAACTGTCAAAGATCGATATGATCAACCGGGCTAAGACGGCATTCGTATGTTTACGCTTGTCGTATGCAAACGTACGTAGCTTTGAAAATGTGTGTATTTGTAGTAGCAATACCAACTGTGAAAGAAATCCCGCGGCTTAGTTGGCTCCGCAAGAATAGTTTTTTTTTTAACATGTGGGCTAGGCTGACTAAGCTGTCAGGATGGTCCTTACCATCCATGTGCTGGGCAAATCGTGGGTACCTAAAAGTTTCGTGAGTTTTGCGGACATAATTCATTCATTTTTTTATTTTATTTTATTTCGTACTTTCAAAATATGTTTTAGCAAACCGGTTCATGAAACACGATTCCAAGGGTTAACGCCTTTGCATGTACATAGTGAGAAGATTTATTCAGCGTCCAGTGGCAACTTCACTCACACTAGATGGATGAAGAGACCACTCGGCGCTGCAGTGCCTGTTCATTGTTTTGTGCTATCAGCCTCTTAACCCTTCGTGTATTTCGGCAGGTCCTAGACGCGATGTTTGAGAAGCGCACCGAGCCCGGCGAGTACGTGATCCGGCAGGGCGACGATGGTGACAACTTCTACGTCATCGAGAGCGGCTGCTTCGACGTGCTGGTGGCCGGCGACGACGGGGTCGATAAGGTGAGGACTAC
Source organism: Zelleria hepariella (assembly GCA_949319315.1). Lineage (NCBI taxonomy): Eukaryota > Metazoa > Arthropoda > Insecta > Lepidoptera > Yponomeutidae > Zelleria > Zelleria hepariella. Next base: position 24,958,262 of record OX439382.1, read on the forward strand.
ACCTTATGACGCAGGACATAGAGATCGACTTTAAACAATGCGGGCGCCGCCACCACATGCTCAGTGCTCACACGTAAGTTCTTGTATAAGGGCTCGCGCTACGAAAGAAGACCGATGGGTTAAGGAATTTTGTCTCTTAGTGCGATGGATTTAAGGATCCCACCGAGGGACTTCATTGGTGGCGCGATCTCTACGGCGTGGCGTAGATTGGTGTCTATAGGGACTTCGTTTTTATAGAGATGACAGCCGTACCTTTTGTCTCCGCTTGCTGTGGAGAAGTCTACGATCTACGCATAGTTAGAGCGAGATAAACAGCTACGTATCAAGCTAACAGCTCTACTACTGCTGCCATTTAGTCAGGTCAATTTATTTAAAGTCACCGTTGCTCTTGCAGTTAGCAAGCAGATCTCGTAGTTCACTGTCAGACGAAACCACAGTTTAGATAAAGCAATCGCTAGCTCCGGAGTCCCGAAAGCAAAATAGGAAGTCTCTATTGCTCCGAAGCGCCACTTACTTGGGGCCGTGCGTGGGTCTCGGTTAGTTAGAACTCCACTGTTTTGTGTACAGTGAAAGCACAAAGCGCTTTGGGCGGCCTCAGAACTCTACTACTGGATAGTACGGAAGCCGACCGCATGATCTTCACGTTACTTGATACAAAGATAAGCTCTATGGCTTCAAATAGAAAAAGTTACGCTGAGCTCGAATCAATCGGTCTTATCACTCTGAATTGGCCGAAAGGTCGAAAAAAAGGGCCACTTCCGGTGCAAAAAAACACCCGATTTTACGTGATCTGATACAAGAATGAAACTGGTGGCTTCAATTAGAACTTCTTTCGGAGAAGCAGAAAAACCAAGTCTGTCAGCTCTGGAGTGGCCGGAAGTACCTGACAGACGCCCTCAAAGATCATGATTTTGCTCCAAATTTACGTGATCTGATACAAGAATATGACTGGTGGCTTCAATTAGAACTTCTTTCGGAGAAGCAGAAAAACCAAGTCTGTCAGCTCTGGAGTGGCCGGAAGTACCTGACAGACGCCCTCAAAGATCATGATTTTGCTCCAAAATTACGTGATCTGATACAAGAATGAGACTGGTGGCTTCAATTAGAACTTCTTTTGGAGAGGCAGAAAAACCAAGTCTGCCAGCGCTGGAGTGGCCGGAAGTACCCGACAGACGCCCTCAAAGATCATGATTTTGCTCCAAATTTACGTGATCTGATACAAGAATGAGACTGGTGGCTTCAAATAGCCCTTGATTAGCAGAAACAGAAAAACCAAGTCTGCCAGCTCTGGAGTGGCCGGAAGTACCCGACAGACGGCCTCAAAGGTTGATGGGGACTACTACATTTACTTCATCTGGTACAAAAATTTAATAAGTTGAAAATGTTCATGTTTAAATAAAGGTTGTCTGGTAGATACACACTGGATCAGTCAGTTAGTAGAGTGGAGACTCGGACCTGGAAGTGTTCGCCAGAAGGATGTTACTTAGTGACCCGACCACAAGGATCGTTTTTGACATTCTCGGATAGAGATGGGCGGTGAGTAAATACTAAATAGTATTTAATGATTCGGTAAAGAAAATATGAGTATTTATTCGTTATTACACGTTTTTACTGAGTATATACCCAAAATCAAGAGTTAATACTTTTGTATGTACTTTTGTTGTTGGTTTACAAGGGCAGCACCATTAACCGTTAAAGCTACAGGAAAACTGTCGGAAAAAAAAGTCTTTGAATTGCGGAAATATCATGAATGGCATTTACAGATTTTTAAAAATATATACAGGGTGCAAGTAAATTGGTAAATTTCACCAAACTTATTTTTTCGTGCCATATGATTTTGTTTCTAGTAAATAAGGATCAAAAGCCATGGTCAAAACATTACAAATATAAAAAATCTAAATAAAACTTAAACTTAAACTTTCCATTATACAGGGTGGCGCGTTGAGGCAGCACCATGAACCGTTATAGCTACAGAAAAACTGTCAGAAAATAAAGTCGTCAGATTGCAAAAATATTACGAGTGGCATTTACAGATTTTGAAAATTATAGACAGGGTGCCAAAAAATTTGCGATATTGACAAAACTTTTTTTTTGTGCACATTCGATTTTGTTTCTTGTAAGCATCAAAAATCATGGTGAAAACACTGGCAATAATAAAAAAAAACCATTTCCATTATACAGGATGGCGCGTTGAGGTAGCACCATTAACCGTTATAGCTACAGAAAAACTGTCAGAAGAGAAAGTCATCGGATTGACTTAAAATTTATTGACATCTTTAAAAATTATTAACATTATTATTAATTATACTGTTTAGCATTATGTACTTATAATATGTGCATGCCTTAAATAGGTTGAATGTGCTGAGCTTTTAAATATCAACTATTTTAACATACGTAAGTAACTACCACGTTCAAAGCAATGTAAAAAATATTTATGATGAAACCAGAGTGTAAAAAAAATCGGAGTGTGTGGACTTAGGTCTTTACAGAAATGACAGTCATCAATAAAATTAGTATAGTGCCAACATATTAGATGTTCAGCTGTCAATTTGGTGCTGGTTGTCTGTTCCTTGATCGAAAAGAAAAAATGAAAAAATACCCCTTACAATGTGTTTTAGACATGAAGTTCAGAAAAATGGTAAAAAACGATACAAGTATTTAGCACCGTCCGCTTTTAATTTTTTTTTCGATTGCATCGACCAGTATAACTGAACCAAAGCAACAAGCACGCAAACTGGGATGCTTTTTGCGCTTTCGTTCCGTGGTCGGTAAGGTACACGGCCACGGAACCCTGTCAAAACAGCCTGACCACGGCGTTGTCTATTTGTCTATACAAAATAGGATTCATGGCCAGGCGGGCCTGTAACTTTAAACTTCTCTAACTTTGTCATTTCGTTCAACCTACCTCAAAACTCACGAATATGACTATACTCATATTCGTGAGTTTTGAGGTAGGTTGCAAGGACAGCCAGCACCATTAACCGTTATAGCTACAGGAAAACTGTGAAAGAAGAAAGTCATCGGAATGCGAAAATATTACGAATAGGGTGAAAGTTTTTTTTTTAAACTTAAACTTTCGTGAGCACTGCACATTTTTCTATTAAATCACGGTTTTACTCACGTCGGTGTAGCCGACTAGTGAGTAAAACTGTGATTTAATAGAAAATTGCAAGAAACGTTGTTTTTTTGGCATAATTATTTTTACGTGCCATTCGATTTTGTTTATTGTATTGATCAAAAGTTACTATCAGACCAGCCATGGTCAACACATGCCAAGAGCGAGTTGAACTCACGCACCGAGGGTCCATGAAACCATTTTTTTTATTGAATGGCTGCACGGAATCTTCGTTTCGTGAGTCCGGCTCGCACTTGGCCGGTTTTTATTTATATTGAAACATAGGATCGATACAAGCGATGCTTTATAATCACCAACTCACAAGAAAATGTAGAAACCAGTCGTTTGGGTATTTCTTCTTCAGCTTATTTAGCTCATCTTTTTTCCTTTGCTTGTCATTGATGTGGTATACAGACCTTATTGTTATTGCCATGTATTAAAAATAAATCAGTTTATGTCGAACCATCTGACGTATTACTACAGTCATAATGATTTTTACACTCCACACCCCTCGCGCCCTCTACCTGCTAAAGTAGCCATGTGCACCATCATCTACCTACACTATCTACACTAATCTACATCTGCACTATAATATTATAAAGAGGAAAGATTTGATTGTTTGTTTGTTTGTTTGTATTGAATAGGCTCCGAAACTACTGGACTGATTTGAAAAAATATTTTACCATTAGAAGCCGAAATAAAATTATCCTTGATGAACATAGGCTACTTTTTACCGCGGGAAAATGCTTCATTTCTACGGGAAAACGCGTAATAGGACAACGGGTAGTAAGAATAATTATCCTTTTTTACATTAACTTCTAAACGGCTGTACAACTGACAGTAAAAATCTTATGACAAGCAAAGGACAAAATATGAGCCACATAGGCTTTGAAGTAAGAACAGACAAACAACTAGTTTATACATTTTCTTGTGCCCGCGGCACCGCTAGTTCATGACTCAAAAAAAACATAATTATCTTGGCTTGGCTGGAGTTTTTTTTATATGAGCTAAATCAAACAGGGGTTGTAAAATGTTTTACTTTGACATCTGTCACTTGGACTTGTTACCTACTTGTTGAAATTCTGTGTTTTTTTGTTTTGTTTTGGGATTTAACATTTTAGAACATAACGCTGGGCCCATAACTGGGCCTGAAAGTGTTTTTACCCTTGGTGTACCTATCAATATCTTATTAATGAATTTTTTTGTTACTCATTGTGTCCAAAAAATACATTCCGTACAACAGTCCCGAGTAATGGATTAAAGTGGTCATAAAGTCCACAAAAATCTATCAATGGATCTTTTCAATGGATTTTCGTGGACAAAGGGCACTTAACCAGTAAACAAGATAGTGCGGGGGCCAAAACAAATCATTTTGTACAGATATAAAATTACAGTTAAATCTACCGTGTAGGTGTATGACTAGACAGAACAAAAAATTACCATTTTACGTGTTCCAAGTAGTCATACATGGATGTAGAACTAGGCGGTTTTTTTTTTCATAGTAGTCATACCTGTAGAACTAAGTGTAAGTTACGAAGTATCTTTCATAGCCTGAACAGGTAAGATGGTGATACTGTACACCATACACCAAAATCCTAATCTTTGAGGGCGTCTGTCGGGTCCTTCCGGCCACTCCAAAGCTGGCAGACTTAGTTTTTCTGTTTCTGCTAATCGAGGGCTATTTGAAGCCACCAGTCTCATTCTTGTATCAGATCACGTAAATTTGGAGCAAAATCGTGATCTTTGAGGGCGTCTGTCGGGTACTTCCGGCCACTCCAGCGCTGGCAGACTTGGTTTTTCTGCCTCTCTGAAAGAAGTTCTAATTGAAGCCACCAGTCTCATTCTTGTATCAGATCACGTAATTTTGGAGCAAAATCATGATCTTTGAGGGCGTCTGTCAGGTACTTCCGGCCACTCCAGCGCTGGCAGACTTGGTTTTTCTGCCTCTCTGAAAGAAGTTCTAATTGAAGCCACCAGTCTCATTCTTGTATCAGATCACGTAATTTTGGAGCAAAATCATGATCTTTGAGGGCGTCTGTCAGGTACTTCCGGCCACTCCAGAGCTGACAGACTTGGTTTTTCTGCTTCTCCGAAAGAAGTTCTAATTGAAGCCACCAATCTCATTCTTGTATCAGATCAATTCAGAACACGTAAATTTGGCCCAAAACCTGATCTTTGAGGGCATCTGGCAGGTACTTCCGGCCACTTTAGAGCTGGCAGACTTGGTTTTTCTGTTTCTGCGAATCAAGGGCTAATTGAAGCCACAAGTCACATTCTTGTATCAGATCACGTAAATTTTGAGTAAAATCATGATCTTTGAGGGCGTCTGTCGGGTACTTCCGGCCACTCCAGCCCTGGCAGACTTGGTTTTTCTGCTTCTCCGAAAGAAGTTCTAATTGAAGCCACCAGTTTCATTCTTGTATCAGATCACGTAAAATCGGGTGTTTTTTTGCACCGGAAGTGGCCCTTTTTTTCGACCTTTCGGCCAATTCAGAGTGATAAGACCGATTGATTCGAGCTCAGCGTAACTTTTTCTATTTGAAGCCATAGAGCTTATCTTTGTATCAAGTGACGTGAAGATCATGCGGTCGGCTTCCGTACTAGGAGTGTCCAGACTGGCCAGTGCCCTATACCTCGTAAGACGACCTACCTACCATGCGCTGCGTTTAGGAACTGTTATTTCACTGAGGTTGGATGCTTTTCCACTAGGTCATCTTTCTACACCGTCGTCACCTAGTACAAGTTGTTTGTATTGATCAGTAGATAACCCACTTAAAGTTCCGCTATCGACTTAGAGTGCACCCTGTAGATACCGTCAGATACACGTCTAGCATATGTCAAATAACGCCTCTGCCAAGTTCGCGAACTTTTGCCTCTCGGGCGGTCCCAAAGGTGGTGGCAAGCAGCTATGTTACTTATTAATTTACTGAATGTGTAATAGATGCAAACAACAGGGGCCTTAGCCTGTAACGCAATGGCGTTTCGATGGCGTTTCGATGGCGTCCCAGTAGAAGGACAAAACTGGGGTTTCCTCGATTTTCACTTACAACCAGCGAACTTAATCCTCTAGAATTCGAATCAGAATATTCTTTGCTGTACTACAAAAAGATTAAAAGGACCGATAGCATTAATAAATCGTAATTGAAGCCGTCAACTGGGAGCCCATTTTGGCACCATTGCGTTACGGGCTAAGGCCCCAGGTTGACATGTCGAAGCAGCGACAACTATGTTACCTACATACTTCCAGAAAAAGCAACAGGCAGACCCAGTGATCCGTTGCATCTGACACTTAACTAGGTCATACGAAACTGATGAAAACAAGAATGTCGAGTGTAATTTAGGCCTTACGTGCACTCTAGTCACAAGCTAAAAACCTTAGGCTTCTTCGATCTACAGGGTAACTTTTAATATAAATTTAAATACATAGGTAGTGGCAGTATTGCCACCAAACGTATTAATTATTTAGAAAGGATTTTATAGATGATTTATACAAAGAATTGTAGCCCCTCAATTCGCAGTAAACTGGTAAAGTGGCTACTCAACGTATAAATCGTAAAGTTAAGCTTGCGTCGACCCAAAGCTACCTACCCAAAGCGATAGCCTAGTTTGGGAGCCAGGCGGGACACAATGTATAAACTTTTATTAATTTGGAATAAACTTTTGCACATTTTATCCTAAAGGCCCTAGCAGACGAAAACTTTTTGGTTGGGACAACCATCATCAACCCGAATTGATTATTGTTTGTCTTTGTATGTAACCACTAACCAAGTTGTTTGTTCGGTTTCAACAAAATAATTATTGCTCCTAAAAAAGGGTTTTGCCTTGGGGGTTTGTAGGTAATTATTGTGCAATGCAAATGACAATGATCTCTGTCGTGTCGTGACATCGAAATCTCTGGAATTTTCAAAAGTCACATTTGAGGCCTTCAGAAAACAGTGTTTGCTCTCGGAAACGCGTAAAACCTGAACGAAAATTGACTCTCCAATATTGACGCCTTCGTACAAATTGACAGACAGAGAGACACTTCTTTATAAGTGTGTCGTGTCATTGTATATTCAACATTCAAGGCTAGTTGAAATTGTGATTCACATACGGTTTTCCTAGAAACCTTGTACAGAGTTTTGCTTACTATACCTTGCGCCCACTGAAAGTAGAATAAAGTAGAATTTTGCTCCGCTTAAATGATTTTCAAATTAGTTTACTTCAGAGTCGGAAATTCATATCCCGCTCCTGGCCTAATTTTTGTCATCTTAAAGATGCCATCAAAATCATCGGAAATATCCTAGTGTAAAATGCAGCCTATAATGAAAGTCCCACTAGCTGGATACAAACAGACCTTGTCTCAGACAGAAAGCCGAAGGAACCGAAAGACACTCAGAATCTAAAACCACCTAATACATAAAAATACAAATTCACTATACAAACTACTAAAGTGTCACGAACGACGTACAACGACCTATGCTTGCTTATGACGACACTGAACTCGAGGGAATTCGTCATATTTTAAGGGGGACACTGGTGAAACCACATCGCCCCATCTGTTTGCCTACACCTAGGCGGGCACCACACCAGCATTCGTGACTGGGTCCAATCCATTATTTTACAGAATATCCCCTAAATACTATCTACAAGGTGTTACAAAAGATCCTAACTCTTTTTTTTTTGCTGACGTTCCGTTAATTTTTAAATAAATAATAAAATGTGAACGCTGTGGCGGGAGAAAAGTATTGTTTTAATGTTGTTTTCATTGACTTTCACAATGTTTTAATAACTCAAAGCTAAATGCACCTACACAACAAACATATTTTTTGAGCTTATACATTAAACAAAAAGTTATGTTTTTTTTTTTCATTTAGAAGTTGACGTGTTTCAGGAATAAAGGTATATAAAAATTGCCCTGTAGAATTGAAAATAATATCAACGAGGGTTATAATATCTTTTCAATATTTTCTTCAAAAGAATGTTCAAATGACCTGACTGTAAGTTTCAAAGGTCCTCCCAGGTAACGAGAACCTTTTAGTCTTAAATCATATTCATAAAAGGTCAGCATTGTAGGCGGGAAAGTGCATAGTGCAGGCCTGATATTATTATTCTGTTTGACACAGGCGACAGCAGCAGTTGCGAAAGCTCTTATAACATGCACCATAAGTGCAAATATCGAACAAAAATTTGCGTCGCTAACTGAAGAGTCAGCGACATGCTAGGATACCCCTTTTTAGGGTTCCGTATCCTAAGGGTGCCAAATGGGACCCTATTACTAAGACTCCGCTGTCCGTCTGTCTGTCTGTCTGTCCGTCTGTCACCAAGCTGTATCTCATGAACCGTTATAGTTCACAGATGATGTATTTCTGTTGCCGTTGTTAGAACAACAAATACTAAAACGCCGACTAAAATAAATATTTAAGGGGGCTCCCATACAACAAACGTGATTTTTTTGCCGTTTTTTATAGATAATGGTACGGAACCCTTTAGTCCGACTCGCACTGGGCCGGGTTTTGTTCGATTGACACACTTATTCCGCGCGTTATAAGAGCTGTGGTAGGGGGTAATTTTCTAACTTTTGAATCTATCGCAGTCCCTTTCCAATTGAGACGTTTGAAGGGTGCTGACGACCTTCAGACTGCACTTACTTATAATGCATTTCCTTTTAATGACACAAACTGTCATTAAAAGCGATTGGGGATAGGGATTGCGACTCGATTTTGAAGGATATTGAGTGAAGAAAATAGCAAAATCGTTCCCTCAATATCATTCAATTTGTGTGGCATTTGGACCGTTCTGTTAGCGATTGTGATTTAAAACTTAGACAATTCCATTCTAAAATCGCAATCACGATCATAATCCCAATACCATTGAAAGGGATCGCGATAGATTAAAAAACTACTAAGGCCTTTGCATCTACGTAATGAGATGATTTATACAGCGTCCAGTGGCACCTTCACTCACACTAGATGGGTGAAGAGACCACTCGGCGCTGCAGTGCCTGGGACATTGTTTTAGATGGAGTAGGCTTGCCCAGCACCTATACCATCCTGACAGCCTGAGCGGTGGTGGTCTAGTGGGTAGAACAGTGGACTCTGAAGCAAGAGGTACCCGGTTCGATTCCCAGTGCGGGCATGTATCTATGACTTTGTTTAATTTCAAAGTTACATACATTTGTGAATTTGTAGTAGCAATACCACTCGCTAACGGTGAAGGAAAACATCGTGAGGAAACCCGCGGCTCAGTTGGCTCCACACGTATTGACCTGTCTTTCCTGTGGGCTAGGTCGACTAAGCGATAGATTAAAAAGTTAGACAATTAAGCCCCAGGTTATCCTATCGTGTCGCTGACTGTACACAAGACAGCACGTCAACCCTTACACGCTGGAACTCTATTCCTTTACGTTAAGGGCGATTTTACAACAAAAGTGTACGCTCTGACGTACATTGCAAGTAACCTTTCCGACCCGATCGCATCTATAGTTAGCGATCAAAGCAACACTGTAAATTGCATATTATTTAGATCAGTGGTTCCCAACTGGTGATCCGCGAGTGCATCGAAAGTGGTCTGCGAGTAGGGTTGCCAGATGTCCGATATTTAAGCGTGCAGTCCGGTATTTTCGAGGCCTGTTCGGTAAAAAATAAATGGTCATACCGGACAAAACAATGTCCAGTATTTTGAGGAAAGTCGGTACTACTGGTAAGAAGCGCCTACAAATTAGGCATATGAACTCCTTCAAACGCAAATAACGCCATCTCTCCTAAAACTAAAAAACTACTTGAACCAAAATTTTGTTACTAATTTAGTTGATTTATGTGATGTTGATTTATGCAAGTATTAGTTGGGGTTGGGGTTGTCCGGTATTTTTTCGCGACTCACCTGGCAACCCTATCTGCGAGAGGTCCTGCGGTCTTGCGAGAGGTCCTTTTAATAACAGTAGACTTTTTCAGATATAAATTTTGAAATTTTCATTATTCCTAAATGTGTATGACTTGTGGCGGGCTATACTTTTATAGATTTCAGACAGAAATTTTGATTTTTTTTTTATTCCTACATGTGTATGACATGTGGCAAGCTATCGTTTATACAAAATAACAACCTTGTGGTTCCTACAAACAACAGAATAATCAAAGTGGTCCCTGACCGAGAGAAGGTTGGGAGCCACTGCTCTTGAAAGAAAAATTAAAACGGAAGCCGTCCTATCCTAACAAGCCGATAGCGGTAGGTAATATAATTGTATTTTCCTTTTATCTTCGAGTTATCTAGATGCAACGGTAGTGTATGTAGGTCACGCATGGCGCTAGCACACTGTAATATAAGCACCTGGTAATGGCATCGTAATAGTGTGTTTTTATGTTGCTTGCATGCATATTGCGAGCTATAATTTAACAATTATTGAGACTTTGTACACCGGATGATTGTTTTTGTCGCTCACTAGAGGAAAATTGTAGAAATATGTAGGTAGCTGTGTGCCTGTCTGTGGGATCTGTTAGCCTTTAAACGAAGGGACCATGTATTTTTTCAACCTTGACCAAACAGCCCCTTTATTATTGAACGAGCAAGAAAAGCGAGAGAAGTTCTCCGAGTCTACTTGATTGTTCGGCGTTTGAATGTTTGTATGTATGAATGATTGTATGTATGTATGAAAGTTCTTTCGACGACAACTTGAGTAAATTTAGTCGGATCGTCATGAAATTTGGTAGGCGGGTAAATGAGGCAAAGAGAATTGCCTCATTTAAGTTCGAACATGAACCAATCGGTCGAGGGGTTGCTGAGATATGGGGTCGCGAGTTCACAGTTCAGAGCGAAACACTAGTGTAGTAGAATCTACTGGGTATTCCGAAACACTTGCGTAAGCGCGCTAGTAACGTCTAGTCCATCTTTAAACATATGCCGATTATTGTGTGAACAGAAAGGATAGATATTACGTTACGTAATAACAATAACGTAACGTACACACGACAGCACGTAGACGCTTACACGCTAGCACTCGGTTACATTACAGGTGACTTTACAACAAAAGTGTACACTCTGACGTGCTGTCGTGTGTACGTAAGTAAGATCTAGGTACAAACTTACTGGTCAATGATTGTTTCACACAGCTATGTACTTAAGTCACCTTGAGAAGTGATATCTGACACTTGGCTATTTCAGTAGCGGTTGAAAGCCATCAACAAGTGTGACTACTACCGTAAGGGTCTATGCACAAGAAGTTTATTTTACGCGCGTCGACACGCGATTTGTTTTTTTCTGTGCGAGTTTGAACTCTATATTAAACGCAAGCCCAGATGTCACTATTAGCTTGCTAATGTAAGCTCTAACTAGTAGTTCACCCCGAACTGTGAACTCAAGACCCCATATCTCGGTAACCCCATGACCGATTTGGCTTGGTTCGAACCTACCAAATTTCATGACGTTCCAACCAACGAAACTCAAGTTATCGTCGAACGAACATTACATACATACAAACGCCGGATTGTTCAAGTAGACTCGGAGAACTTCTCCCGCTTCGCTCGTTCGTTCAAAAATGCACTCAAGCCGTCATCCGTCCGAATCTGTATACATTTATGCTGGAAATTTTCAAATAGCTTATTGCAAGCAATAATCTTTTTTCACAGCTGATGACGGGTGGATCCACGGTGGATTTTTTAAATCGAATACAGGTGCACGTCTTCTTAGTATGAATTGACTGTACAAGAACTAGATGATTATTCAACCAGTAAATGGTTGCCCATATCGGTCCAATACGTAGACGCCAAATACGGAAAACAATCATGCTGATTGTAAATTCAGTCTCTGAGTCATTTGCCTGGAACACTGATAGAATATTAAATCTAGAGAAATTCTTTAGCCGTAGCTTGATTGTTAATACTATGCCGGTAATAGCTTAACTATCGAATAAGCTAGTAATTACTTATTTTTAGTGCTGTCTCCTATCGGAGGTCGGCAATGAGTTTGGCTATTTCGCCCTTCGAAGCTGCCAAACTAAACAAAGAGTTCGTTTTTTGTGGGAACCAGTAGCATAAGTGGTCAAGCCTTGATATTTTGAGTCTTCCAGCCCCTGTATTCTCTAAAATATCCACCGTAAAAATAACCGTTTTTAAATGTCAAAAAAAGATTGTTCATTTCAATTGATGTGTCACTATTTTCGAGTGTTTTGACGCTGGATTTCTTAGATAATAGAGGCGCAGGTCTCCTCCTGCCTGGTATCTTTCCTTGGATGATAAGTTGAAGGAGTCCATACTTGAAATTGCGCATTATAATTTATGTATGTCCAAAGTACTCAAGTATGAATAAAAAATAAAAAGGTCTTTATTTAAAAATAGTGTGTAACATAGAGAGGCCCCCACCGTGCCGGATAAAATATTTAAAAGAATAAAATGAAATAATAGTAGTAGGTATCCTTTCCTTGACGGTCTTCATTAATATTACTACACACTGATTATTTTTTGACATTCGGAAACCCTGCCCCGATCTCGCTAAGATCATCTTGTCACCTTTTATACCTCCTTTACTACACCATAATTACCTCGTCCGGATTATAGATAAGGCGTCTTAGAAAGAATACGAGTATTAATCTCTTTTATTTACCCAACCTCTCTATTTGCCTCCTTATGTGGAAGATAGCAAGTTATAAATAATTAATGAACTGTCATGCTGCTTGTAGCGAAGCGTTTTACTTAGTAACACATTATTTTTTACGACGTCACAATAATTTGCCCGCTGCCATATTTCACTACTACGTAACTTTTGTCGCTGTGTCGTGCCAGCGAAGATGTTTATTTTCCTTTTGTTCCCAGTAGTTCTACTGAACGGTTCTACGGTGGAAGTAGTGGGATTTTATTTTCACAATAGTTCTACGGTAGAACTAGTGAGTCTCTTTGTTCCCAATAGTTCCACCGAACAGTTGGTCCGTGGAACTAGTGGGCCTTTTTTTCTCACTAGTCCTCCAGTAGAACTAGTGAACCTCTTTTTTATCCCAGTAGATCCATAGAACATATTGGTCCGTGGAACTTGTGGGTTTCTGTATCACCCATATACCCTGCAGCGTCCGTGAGATCCCTTCACCTATCGAGTGTGAGTGAAGGGGCCACTGGATGCTGCGTAAATCATCTCATTACGACGTAATACGTATATGTAAAGTTATAAAGCAATATACCTTGTATTTCTATTCGGAAAAGATTCAAACACATCCTTCTTCTGTAGGCCTAGATCGTATAAAAGTGTAGAGTCTACACTTTCATTGTCTACACTGTAGACAAAAGCAGATTCTATGGCTACCATTTTAGCCCGGGAGTCTCGCAAAGACCCAAGCTCATGAACTAAACAATAGAATTAAATGAACGTGCAATTCATGGGATTGACTATTATCTAGCTGAAATTCACTAGCCACTGGAGTGGCTGGCGAAATAGACCCATCTTTTCGACCTCGACTAACCACAACACGACTAACGACAACCTACTTAGTAGTTTGGCGGAATTACTGTTGTAGCGACGGGGGGAGTACTGTAGCGACCCCTGTCGGGGGTACAGGAAACTGCTACATACTCTAGCTGTCAAATCGCTACTCGCTACAATCCTGCATCGCAAAGCAAAGTCTTCAAAGAAACTTGGGAGCCGAAATTATCAATTTTATTTACAATTTTCTATCTGTACAATGGTGCCACAGGACGTAACAAAATTAGACTGACGGTTGAGCCGAACAAAAGTATCTAGCAAACTATTCAATTTTAGAATTTCGAATTTTGTCCAAAATGTTTCGTGCTCCACACTGTAATAGTATAAGCTTTTTGGGCTGAATAAACCTTTGCTTACACGTCCGTCCCTCCGCAGGCGGTCCACACATACGAGGGCTCCGGCTCGTTCGGCGAGCTCGCCCTCATGTATAACATGCCCCGGGCTGCCTCCGTGCGCGCGCAGACGTCGGGCGCGCTGTGGGCCATGGACCGACACACCTTCCGGCGCATCCTGCTCAAGAGCGCCTTCAAGAAGCGCAAGCTCTACGAGGAGCTGCTGGATAAGGTGCCCATTCTGAAGGCCCTGCAGGTGAGTCTAACATAAACGCTCTAGGAATGCTCTACGAACGCTCTACGCTGCTATACGCTGCTCTTAGAACGCTCTAGGAATTATCCACGGTGTTATAGGAACGCTCTACGCTGTTTCCCGGTACGGGCTCGCAAAGTTACTTGGGAGGCTCCGCGTCGTCTCTAGAAATTGTACACTCTCTCTAATGGCTCGATAGTGTCTCTAGCTAGTAGCTCTTCTAGTGGCTTAACATTGTCTATAGTGAAATCTCGTGGTTATCTATTGGTTTAATACAGTTTCTAATGGCTCCTCATTGCCTCTTGTGGGTAACTTCCACATAGTTCCAAACAGTGTCTAATAGTCAGCGAGCGAGGAGCTGCTGGATAAGGTGATCATGCTGAAGGCGCTGCAGATGAGAGACTCACTTCACTAGGTCCTACTCTATTCCGAACTCTGGGAACGCTCTACAAATCCTCTACGCTGCCCTACGGGCTCGCGAAGCCTATGCGTCGCCTCTGGTAATTCCACAATGCCTTTAAAGATAAAGATAAAAGACATATTTTATTACCTCAATGCACATAAAAAAGTTAACAAAATTATCAATATTTAGTGGCTCCATGTTCTTTTTTAATGACTCCATACTGTCGATAGTGGATCCATCCACACAGTTTTTAGTGAGTCCACGCGTCCTCTTGTGAATTCGCGCCGTTTCTAGTGGCTCCAGATTGTCAGAACATACTGTTTTTACACTGTTTCTACTCGATGTGGATCTGTAGATTTTTTGCAGTGGAAGGTTTCAGTCATATTGCCAAAAGAATGTTACGATTACTTATGTATAATATCTCAATTCTCTCAAAAGTAAAACGAAATTGTAATGTGTCACATTCACAAAGACACTAATCATGCAATCGTGTACAACAATACTATTGGACAATCAAGTTTACAACAGTACAATCCAATACACTAGTAAACTAAATCAATCATTTTGCCGTTTATCGCACCGGTGCGGTGACGCAACCACAAGTAGAAGGAAGGAAACAAAGTTACGAATCCATTCTTACAGAAGTTACTATGGATGATGGATGAAAGAAATCCCATACGAACTTTATGTTTGGTTTTGATTTACATACTAGCGTTGGGAATTAAATAAGATGGAATCTTCAAAAATTGCAGCTAATACCATAACGCCACTTACATCGCTACCAAACAAACAAGAATGAAGAGAACAAATCCTTATGTCTGTGAAATTAATTTATTATTAGTTCTTGAAGCCCAAAAACTGACACCAGGGCAGGGGTGGACACTCAACCTCCCTTTATAAATAAAGTTTTTATCTTCCACTGTCAGTACTTCTGTCCAACTAGTAACACCATCCAACTAGTGACGCACCTCACAACATCAGAGATTAGACCACACAGCAGTAAAACCGAAAGAACCGATAATCTCCGTACATTCGCTTTATCTGATAAATTGCAGATTTAAACTCTAGATTAGTGCGGGTCGCCAAGTGACCGGTGATAAGTCGCGTCTTCAGGGACGTATTTGGAGCGCTTTCTTTGGGGCTTTTGTGAGAATTCTTCTTCTTTGTCTTCGCCTCTTCCCGTTACAATACGTGCGACGAAAGTTGTTGGAAATCACATTTAGAAGTTGACGTTTTTCAGGAATAAAGCTGTTTAAAAATTGCCCCGTATAGAATAATTTTATTGAAAAAATGCAACCAGACTACTCGGAAACCCAGCCAGCCAGCAGGTATGGGATATCCAGCGAAAGGTTAAACAGTTTAAAAAAAAAAAAAAATATAAATTACAAGAAACTAAAAATTATAACCTAGTTTTGCAAAACACAAACATAAAATATCGTATGACAGTCCGCGAGCTATTTTGATCTTTGGCGACCTACCAGAGATTCAAAGTGCTGTCTTATATTTATGGTTTTACTATAAGTTAGATGCATAGGTTTACACTTGCGATAAATGTGAAATTTGCTAGAAACACATAATTTTCTCTATATTCATTTACAAGAGGTTTACAATACAAAGTGTAAAACTGTAAAGGTGAACTGAAATCACTTACGAGTGAGTTTTTTCTAATAAAACAGTGTCCTCGGCACTGCAGCGTCCGGAGTGGTCCCTTCACCCATCTAGCGTGACTTGTGACTGGACCTGCATAAATCATCTCATTACGTAGAAGTAAAGCCTTTTCCAAATACATAGTTGGGAATTTACACGCGCCACTTTATTTTTTCGTGAATTTCTAATGCAGATCCTACTGACAGATGATTTTAAGCCGATCCGCAATGTTTTTTGTCCGAATCGACCAAAATAAATGAAAATCGATTGAAATAAAATTTCTTCCAACTCCAGTTTTTCGACTTTGATAGCAAATTACTTGAATAAAAGTCCCATAGAGTGACAAGTTTTTTGTATTATTCTGAAGAATGAGGCTTTGGAAAAGTTTTTGAAATCAATAAAAATTCCTTCCGGGAATTTACACGCGCCACCTATTATGGGTGGCGCGTGTAAATTCCCTCCCTTACTACGTCCCTGCCCTGTCTCACAGCGAGTAGCTTGGTCTAATGACTTGAGCCCTCCCCGACGCGTTAATACTGAACAGGAAACGCCAATTTGTCTCTTTCACTCGATTGCTTCGAGAGAACTTCCACACTTATATTATGAAGAAGGACATAATATTTTGTTTATGGTATTTGTGTAATAAATATAAAGTTATCTCAGAAATTAAATATGTGTTTTAACAAAATGTTGAGCGGACGCTACTTTTTTGTATGGAAAAGTCACAGCAGCCTTCAACAGTTTCATAATCGCTGGTTATTGTACTTACGGAAAATCTGGGGTTCATATATTGCGCCAGTTGATACTAGCTATACAAATACACAAACATCTATATAATCTTGTCCTATTGTAAGCTTCGCTTAATACAGTCTGTCGTAGGTGCGTTTGAACTCATCATCAATTTACTGTAATTAACTGCAATAGGAAGCAGATACGAATTATTCCCCCTTTAATTATTGGATTAGGTGCCTCAGATTATGGGATGGGGGATCACTAATTGATGACGTAATTGTGTATTGCTATACACTTTCAAATTGATTACATAATGGATTTAACACTCATAGGCCCGGTTTCTGAATTGAGAATTTTACTAAGCAAATACTTAAGTATCGTTCTGTCACGCTCTTTTGTTAGAAATCTGCAGAGTCAGAACGATACTAAAGTATTTGCTTAGTGAATTTCTCAATTCAGAAATCGGCAGATAAGGATATAAAATTAAAAGACAAGTTTGGTAGCCACAAATGGACACCTATCGAATACGCCTAAGCACCTGTTATATGCCTGTAGTTGTGTAGTTTTTGGCGATGTTCCACATCAGTTACATGTTTGAGATGAGAACAATTGCACCGACCTTGAAATATTGAATGTGGAGCCAGGATCAATTAGTTTGATATAACTACACATTTTGTAGATAAACACAAGAAAATAAATATGTACAACTAACTTACACGAACCCACCCTACGTCTCAATTTGGATTTGTTCTTTTTATGCGTATAGAACTAAACTAAAATATTTCATTCAGAAAAAACCTTCCCTAGCACAATCTTCTTAATCGATTCCTCATGGCTGAGGATCGCGACTATGTCGTACTCTTTGTATTTTCTAAAGCACTAACCCGTGCTAGGGAACTTTATAAAGATTTTTATAAGGTTAAAAAATTCGCTTGGGACAGGATTTGAACCCGCAACCTTCTTGCATTCCGTGCAGGCGCTCTACCAATTGAGCTACCGAGTCAAGTACTGTCTTTGCGAATTTTCTAACCTCATTGAAACTCGTCTTACGGACGATGGGGCGCCATCTAGTGTAATAGTTTGCACTTATCTACACTACCCAATGCGGTCATCATTACAGACGAAATGCTCATTGGAATTTATTTGATTTTACCACTACGTTTTTAACCACTTTTTGTATTTTCTAAAGCACTAACCCGTGCTAGGGAACTTTATAAAGATTTTTATAAGGTTAAAAAATATGTCGTACTCGCTTCCATTGGGAGCGGCATTCCGTTATTTGAACTGCCCGCTGAATGCTTCCTCCAGCCGTTGCCTTTATCGCATCAGACCATCTGGTTGGTGCCCTTTCCTTGGCGCGTTTGCCATTCACCTGGCCCAATATTATGAGCTTCTCTACACTATGCCTTGGCGACCGCATTGCCGACCAAGGTATTCTAAGCAGCCTCCTCCAGCACCACATCTCGAAAGCGTCTATTTTGTTGATGTCCTGTCTTTTAAGACACCAAGTCTCTGCAGTATTTAACTCACCAATATTTTATACCAATCTAATTATTGGCACAAGAACGCAAAGAAGATAAACAACAAAATATTGATTATGTTTGTAAGTAGGTAGGTATGATTGTGTTTACGTACGTAAGTGCCAATTTTAAACACAATCGTGTGAATATCGCAAACCATTACAACTAAATATGTATTCTAAAGACATCAATCATCGTCCTTCTGCTCTGCTGTTTTGATACCGGTCTACGTTCATGTTGCACAACCATTTCCACGTCTTAAAACATCACTAGAGTGAAAGTTTTACGTAGGTACTATCATATTGGTCCTCTGGCTTAGTAAATGATTGCTCACAAGGAGGATGTGAATGGAAAGGTCGAAAGCAGAAAGTTTGACTTCGGAACTTTATTTGGACTACTTAGAAGACACCCCACAACCACTCGTTTAACAAGCGAGCGAAGCGAGAGAAGTTCTTCGAGTCTACTGGAACAATCCGGCGCTTGTATGTATGTATGAATGTTCGTTCGACGATAACTTGAGTAAATTCGGTCGGATCGTCATGAAATTTGGTAGGCGGGTAAATTTAATTAAAATAAAGGGGTTGCCGAGATATGGGGTTGCACGAATGGTTGTAGTTAAAAGTTACACATCTGTGGGGTCGCGAGTTCACAGATCGGGGCGATCTACTAGTAAATTAGCTCAAAGGGGGATGTGAATGGAAAGGTCGAAAGCAGAAGTTTGACTTCGTAACTTTGGACTAGTTACGAGACAAACATACTAAAAATGTCCACCCCACTGAGGTACCCCACCACTAGCGGATTTAGGGGGGAGGGGCTAAGGGTTTCAAATTTTCAAAAAACTACGCTCATTGGGTTCAAGCCCCCAAATCAAAATCCTGGATCCGCCACTGTACCCCACCACTGTTCTTAATCCAAATTGTCCTCCACAGGCGTACGAGCGCGCGAACTTGGCCGACGCCCTCCTGCCGCGCAGCCTGGTCGACGGAGAGCTGATCATCCGGCAGGGCGACACGGCTGACGGGATGTACTTCGTGGAGGATGGCGCCATCAGCATCCAGCTCTCTCGGGACGATGGGGACCCGGTCGAGGTCAAGCGTCTGGGTGAGTGACTTGTGGACTTTTCCCACTTTTCCGCTCTTCTTTATCCGTCTACCAAGGTCTCTATAAGGCTTGGGTAAGTGGCTTTGTTTCGTCATCATAAGCTGGACGGCCGATGGGATGTACTTTGTGGAGGATGGCGCCATCAGCATCCAGCTCTCTCGGGACGATGGGGACCCGGTCGAGGTCAAGCGTCTGGGTGAGTGACCCTTTATCCACCTACCAAGGCCTCTACGAGGCTATGAGGCTTGGGTAAGTGGTTTTGTTTCATCATCATAAGCTGGACGGCCGATGGGATGTACTTCGTAGAGGATGGCGCCATCCAGCCGCTATTGAAAAGCTTTTTTTCGCGGGACCCCGCGCGGGGCATAAGGGCGCCAATTGAAGCAAAAGGGGTATCCTGCTTAGCATGTGGCCGACTGTTCGTAACACAAAAAACGGGTCGACCCATCGCTCTTTAAATCTTGAGGAAAGTGCTCTGAGGATATGTTACGATATTATGACCTTGGTAAACGCTGCTTCTTATTAGTTGTTTCACTTACTTTTATTGTTGTCGTTGTAACCGACCAGTTTTAACCTTATCCGGAAGACTTAATCATGGAGGACAAACTGAGCCCCCGCCCCCACTGCTAGCCTCTCACTGCGGGCCTATAGATAGACTTTATAAGATACATACGATGCTGGAAGTAGAAAACCTTCTGGTGGTCTTTATATTTTGTTACCATGACGGAGGTGGATGTAAAACAAATAGTGCAACGTATTATCGCGTGACGCGACCGCCCCACCGTATTTTTTTTAAATTAATGCATGACGTATGACCAGAGATGGGCACGTACCCGGGTATATACCCACCTGTGGGTATTTACCCGATATGTACCCGGTAAATACCCGTATGCACCCATTTGCTGGGTACATTCAATTTGTGATTTCAAGTATAATGAAAATTATTAAAATGAAAAACAAAGTATGCCAATCAGTTCTAAACCATATTCCCTACGCAAAGTACGTCTTAGTAATTTTTCGTTGAACGCATATTTACAAAGTTATGCATGTTTTTGTGATTTCTTTGTATGAAAACGAATATTCATAAGGATATTTGCCTTATATTTTTATAGAATTAACAACCGGTAAGTTTAAAAAGTACTTTGTCATACTATGTATGACTAATATAATAGTTTTTAATATGAATTTAACAATAATTATTATTGATTAGGAACCAAGTGTCAAAAATTGATATTTACATTGAAACGGTAAACAATACACTTATGAAGTCAGGTCATTTCGGTCTAATTAAAATGCGAAGACGGGTTAAGTGTTGCAAATAACAAAAATGTATAATCATAAAGTATGATTTTATGTTTGTTCTTCCCGAACAAACAATAACTAAAACTTATTACATTTGTTTATTTTATTTATTTTATTTTG
Source organism: Zelleria hepariella (assembly GCA_949319315.1). Taxonomy (NCBI): domain Eukaryota; kingdom Metazoa; phylum Arthropoda; class Insecta; order Lepidoptera; family Yponomeutidae; genus Zelleria; species Zelleria hepariella. Next base: position 24,979,227 of record OX439382.1, read on the forward strand.
CAAATGGCATTGTGCTCAAAATGCTATACGGTGAAATGTAAGTCGTCCAGCCTCATCTACACCGCCGCCTTGGATGGCGAACAGCGGGTAGTCGTAGTTGATGTGGGACATCGTCTGAACCCGCCCGCACACGCAACTCGGGTCCGACCCACAGTTACATTTTGTGTATTTAGCTCCGCACACCTTCCCCGTAAGACCCGGAATCTATTTATTTGAGTCCAGTGCTTTCTGGGAAGATGGGTACCTGGCACACGGATATCTGGCTCGGACTCGAGATGCTTGTTAGGCAGGTCCACAGATGTCCACTGATCCCGTCATTTCTCCATCAGCGTTCTGTCGTGCTGAAAGAGTTCGTGGGCCTGCATGGCATGGGAAAAGATCTCTCTGATGTTAGGCGAAGATCACTGCGAGTTGCCTGAAGATACGATACTAGTGGCAGGTGCGGCATATTGTTGATCTTATCATACTCCATTCTGATCATTAAATTATCTTCACAGACGTGACGGGAATATGTAGGAAATGACGGGAAGCCAATTGTTGTTTGTGGGTCTGACGGTTCCGGATATGTTCCTAATTTTGCTTTGCAGCCCCATGTTATCGCTGCCAGTTTCCGTATCAGGTTGCAGCTGTTTGATAACATTTTCTTTACTTTCTTGAGGGGGGCTTTAAAAGTGGAAGTTCTGTCTAGAGCTACACCAAGATAGCCTGGGTTAGGGTCGTGCTTCATTGCAGAAACTGCGTTTAACATCTTCACTTACTAGCTTGCCTATTGTTGGGGTAAAAGGAGCAGCTCACAGTTTTACGTGGGTTAGGTTTAAGTCCCCAGTCGATGAAATATCGCTCAAACTTTGCAACGGCTTCCTGAACCAGTGTTGTCGCTTTGTCCAGTGTCGAAGCTTGTGCTGTGATGGCAATGTCGTCGCCTACATAAATGATCAACCGGAGACTTTTGGTATGTAACTGACGTAGACGTTGATAAGCGTAGGCTCCAGGACTAAGCCCTGCGTAACACTATTGTTCAGAGTTTGGCGTTTGAAAGGAGGGCGTCATAAAGACGATTCTTGCGTTGCATTTAAAAAAAATTACGAGCTCGTAGGGTAGTCCCTGACTGTCCCTGTTTCCAGACATGTTCCATAGAGTTTCAAATGCTAAGCTGAGATCCACCAATACCGCCACTGTTTTGAGTTTCTTTTGGAATCCTGCTTCGATGTTAGAAGTTAATACAAGCACTTGGTCAAAGCAACCCTCAATTTTGGTGGGATTTTTTCCGAACCGGGGTTGCATCAGAGAATTGCAACCATCTTGCCATACCATGCAGGCCCATGAACTCTTGCAGGACGACAGAACGCTGATGGAGAAATGGCGGGATCGGTGAACATCTGCGGACCTGCCTAACAAGCATCTCGAGTCCGAGCCAGATATCCGTGTGCCAGGTTTCCATCTTCCCAGAAAGCACTGGACTCAAATAAATAGATTCCGGGTCTTACGGGGAAGGTGTGCGGAGCTAAATACACAAAATGTAACAGTGGGTCGGACCCGAGTTGCGTGTGCGGGCGGGTTCAGACGATGTTCCACATCAACTACGACTACCCGCTGTTCGCCATCCAAGGCGGCGGTGTAGATGAGGCCGACTCGGACGTAATGAGGTGGCTGGACGGCTTAAATTTCACCGTATAGCATTTCGAGCACAATGCCATTTGCAAAATAAAATAAGCGAATGTAATAAGTTTTAGTTATTCTTTGTTCGGGAAGAACAAACATAAAACCATACTTTATGATTATAAATTTTTGTTATTTGCAACACTTAACCCGTCTTCGGATTTTAATTAGACCGAAATGACCTGACTTCATCAGTGTATTGTCTACCGTTTCAATGTAAATATCAATTTTTGACACTTGGTTCCTAATCAATAATAATTATTGTTAAATTCATATCAAAAACTATTATATTAGTCACACAAAGTATGACAAAATACTTTTTTAAACATACCCGTTGTTAATTCTATAAAAATATAAGACAAATGTCCTTATGAATAATCGTTTTCATACAAAGAAATGACAAAAATATGCATAACTTTGTAAATATGCGTTCAACGAAAAATTACTAAGACGTACTTTGTGTAGGGAACATGGTGTAGAACTGATTGGCATACTTTGTTGTTAATTTTTAGTCACAAATTGTATATACCCAGCAAATGGGTGCATACGGGTATTTACCGGGTATATACCCAATGTACCCGGTAAATACCCAAATGGGTAGATTGGGTATATATCCACCGCCCATCTCTGCGTATGACCCGTTTACGCGTTCGTGTCGTCTTTTTTTTTCATTTCACTGGCCGGCATGGTGGCTTGACTTTATTAATGATACTTCGACCCCATGTAGTTAAAAAGGAGTGGTTTTATGCGTCGAAATGAGAGAGACGCCATAATCTTAAAAGCCTTCTTAAGAATTCCCTGTACAAGCGTGGGAACTCGGCGATGGCCAAGCGCGTGAAACACTGTTTCCTATAGCTGTTTCACCCAGATCGAGAAGGGGCGCGGGAAAAGTGAGAGGCAATGCGGCTGTATGAATCTACGTGTGTTTTTGTCCTTTCGCGAATATGTGGTTGTAGTTGTAATGTAATAAATATATTTTCCCAATTTTTTTCGTAGTTCAGCTGCCATTTCTACATTTTATTAGCTATTTCAAAAAAACTTATTAGCTATTTTTTTCTGACTAGTACAATACATTATTGATGTTCCCAAGGTTTGTTTCCAATTTCCAAAAGGTTAGTTAGACTCCAATAGACAGTGTAATAATGTAAGTAAATAACAGCTGAAGGTAACCCCTTTTTCGGCGCGAAAAACGCATCGCTCTAATTTCTTTCAGGCATTTTTTTTTATTATAAAAACTATTTGCAAACCTCCGTATTGGTCATCTACTGATATAAACCAAGTTTCAGCAAAATCCAGCCTGTAGTTTAGAAATTAAACCTGAACTACGTTTGAAAATGGTGCTCTAGCGCCCTCTTAAATGTATTCGATCTCGCAAGGATTCGTATTCGTATCTAAATACATCGCCTACTCTTTTGAACTAAAATTAGAGGTGCAGACATTGGTGTAGGTGTATCATGCAGCTCAAGCTAAGCCAGCCAGACATGCAAACCTTCAAAGGTCATAAGCTTCATAAAACCCCTAAGGTTGACGCTATAGGTACTCTTGAGCGTCGCAGTCAAATAAAACGTCTTTCATGTCACTCAACATACTTTGCAAAGTTAGTCAGACAGCCCCAAGTCCCATGTCGGTTGAGAAGATGTATATTCGAGCTATACAGGGTGTTTTAGTTAGTGACACGACTCAGGGACGTGGGTTTTAGTAACGCTTGAAACGAAAAAAACGTTTTTTTTTTCAAAAAGTTTTTGACTTACAAATTACCTTGTTATATTTTCTATAATAACCGCGACGTGCGGACACCCGGGCGCGCAATGTGCGCACGCAAATTGGCGCCCGATATTGTGATAGTATTAGTACAATTTAATGATATTAGGGTATTTTTCACTGAATTATTTTTATTTTTTTAATATATTTTTGGCTTTAGTATCGTGTAAATAATCACCCCTGAGTCGGGTGTCACTTTACAAAACAACACCTTGTATACAACGTGTTACAAAAGATACTAACTCTTTTTACAGGGTGTAACCTGCTGGTGAACATAATGACAAATCTGCAAAAAAAAGTTGAAAAACACAACTTTTTTTTATAACCTTAAAATTTTAAAATATTCAAATTTTTTTGTTTTTGGATTTAGCTCCAATTAAAAAATATGGTTGTTTGCTTAGTTGTATTTTAATAGCTTCAGGCTATTTAAACATAGTAAAATTCTATGGAAACAGTATTTTAAAAATATTTTTTCCGTCACAGCGCTTACATTTTAATTATTTAAAAATCAACGGAACGTCATAGAGCTAAAAAAGTATTTTGGTTGTGATCCCTATCATTAGGTACCATGACCCTGTAAAAAGAGTTAGCATCTTTTGTAACACCTTGTATAAAACAAAGTCGTGTTAGTTACACCATTTATAACTCGAGAGCGGGTGGACCTATTTTTATGATTTTTGATTTGTCGGATTTCTCTGCGCCCCGAATAGCAGAATAAAATTAAAACAACGGAAAAACACACGAGAAAAAAAGTCTGCGCGGACGAACTCGCGGGCCAAAGCTAGTTATTTATATTGTAACACTTGTCTATTTTCAGGTAAGGGTGGTTACTTCGGCGAGCTCGCCCTGGTGACTCACAAGCCGCGCGCTGCCTCCGCCTACGCCGTCGGGCCCACCAAGGTGGCATGTGAGTATTTTTTCCCCACTGAATTCGGAAGGCAAAGTTTTTTGTTCGAAAGTCCGTTATTGGCTTAATCTTATCTTTAGACAATATTGAGAAACTAATTTCAATATTTTTTATTTTGCTTCAGTAGTTTTGTTTTTATGCGCTAAAATGTTTTGTTCCTATGACCGCCAACAGTATGCAGACCGTCGCGTGAAGGTCATAAAACCGTATCTTTGAAACGTTGTAAAATCCAAACTACTGAACCAAAATAAAAAATATTGAAATTAGTTTCTCAATATTGTCTAAAGATAAGATTAAGCCAATAACGGACTTTCGAACAAAAAACTTTGCCTTCCGAATTGTGAATTGTAAGTTGTAATTTGTACAGAAAGGTCCTGACATACTTAAGAGATTAGTTCTACTGAGACGTTTTAGGAGATCGTTATCTTCATAAATATTGTGTTGAGCTAGTTACGAAATCTATAAATAATAAGGTCCCATAATTAAAGTCGTAAAACTCTGACACCAGGGGTGGCCACTACCTCATACGATTACTCATACGATCCTCATCTCATACGATAATCCTCTAAACTTTACTGTAAAGAGCTCAGTCACTCAACAACACAGAGTTTAGGTAATTATGGTTGGTGGTTAGAACAATGCATACATTTCTATTTAATAATAATTTACATGACTGAAGTGAGTGGCTGAACTTATAAGATCGTAGATATCTGTCATGCTGTGCAAAGTCATTGAACGAAATCGCATGCAAAACACAACCAGGTTATCGTTGTAATGGTAATGTTCCATCCACTGCATCATAGCTACCATTAATCACCTATTCACCATGCAATGTGTGTTTGAGCTAGGAATAAAGTGACTCATCCTAGGTACTTGCAATGAGAATTTTCACTTCAACATATCAAGCAGCTCAAATCAAATAAAAACATCTATAATCCTCGCGGGATGAGAATGGGATGGAACATTGTCGAAGTCAATCGAAAACATACTTTATTTTACTTTGACAAGGTTGCTTCGACGCGAGTTTGCTTACCGCGCGCGTCTCAGTTCCAAAAGGTCGCATCCCATTCTCATCCCGCGCGGATGTAATTATTTGATTATGTGTACATGTACAGCGTCCAATGGAACCGCTACTTGCACTAGATGGGTGAAATGACCACTCGGACGCTGCAGTGCCTGGGACATATTTAGACTGAGTAGGCTTGCCCAGAACCTACACCATTCTCTTAGCTTAGTCGACCTAGTCCAGACGAAAGTCAAAACAATTTAATTTTATCTATAAACCATACACAAAAAAACTAAGGCCTTTGCATCTACGTAATGAGATAATTTATACAGAGTCCAGTGGCACCTTCACTCACACTAGATGGGTGAAGAGACCACTCGGCGCTGCAGTGCCTGGGACATTGTTTTAGATGGAGTAGGCTTGCCCAGCACCTATACCATCCTGACAGCTTAGTCGACCTAGCCCACAGGAAAGACAGGTCAATACGTGCAATACCACTCGCTAACGGTGAAGGAAAACATCGTGAGGAAAACCGCGGCTCAGTTGGCTCCAAACCATACACAAACTACATGTCTATTCATAGGTGAATATTATGTGTGGGTCACATCATCAGAAGCATGCATTACGCAAGCGTACCGTACAGCTAAGGTTCATAAAGTATTTCCTCGAAATTTTATCTCCGATAAAATCTTGAGTGGGTTGTAAAGCTCAGATATGAGTTTAATAATAAGACTAGGGAAAGCTCTATCGATTTTCTGCATTCTATTTGATCTAGTATATCGTACAGAGACAAGATTAAAACCGATTGAGCTATTATGTTATTACCCGCTGAAAAAAATATCAGTATCTTATTTTGGTTCTTTAGAAAAAACAAAATTGCCCGTAGCCCGGTATACAGGGTGTTAAAAGACCGCCAACAGACCCGAAAGCCACGCATACTAGACAACAAAACAAAGTACTTTTTCGATAAATTATTGCTGGGAAATAATTTTGGTTTTTTAGGTTATAATTTTGAAAAAATATTTTATCACGCAATGGACGTGTGACGCACAGAAATCATATTGCGTAAGCGTAGGTATAAGTTTATGTTACTTAAGATTGAAGTGCCGATGTTTAGAATACATTGCGGGTTACAATTTTAACGTCGTTTTTTGTAAGAAATATTCATAATTTTGATATGTTTTCTTGAGAAGGTATGTTAAGAACTAGATACTGAATACTCTAGGGGTTGATACTGAAGCATAGTTCCTTGGGCAAAAATGTAGATTATGATGAGGACCATACGTGGTTTCCCGCTTTGTTGGCGGTCTTTTAACACCCTGTAGAGTAAAGATGTAATTATCTTAACTCTACCGGGCTACAATTTTCCGGGCTCGCTCCCATGTACTTTAGACTCATTATTGTGTGGACGAGTGTAGTGAGAACATAGGTATTATTATGTGGACATTCAGACAATTATGTGGAGTGAGCTGGTTTGACAAGGGTGAAAAAATCCCATCACACGTACAATAGGCGCAAGTTGAGAAGTATACTTCAGAAAATAATGCTTGTTTTACTATTACCAACAACATTCTCACGCGCTCACAGCCTAGTTAGTTCTTAATCGATTGGCAAAAGTTAAGCAACATGGATCGCGGTCAGTCCATGGATGAGTGACCGCTAGTGGCAATAACATCTGAGCGCTTCCGTGCTTTGGAAGGCACGTTAAACCGTTGGTCTCGGTTGTTGTTTGTTGGGGCGGCCTAAAAACTCTGACACCATGGGCCTTAGCCTGTAACGCAATGGTGCCTTGATCGGTTAGGCAGTACATAAGTAGTTATAAACTCATAGATAGGTTCGGTCAAACGCAGCCTTATGCTATGCTATTGCTGGCAAACTAGCTCAAATAAAGCCACACCCAAAGTGTGAATGGGCTGTTTTCCTAAGCAATAAAAAACGTATGTTCGCCGTGCAAGAAAAAACAAAAGTTGGTGTTTTTCTTGATTCACACGTATGGCAAACTTAGGAGAAAAACGAGGAAACCCCGGTTTTGTGGTTCCTTCTGCTGGGACGCCATCGACACGCCATTGCGTTACAGGCCCCAGTCCCCGTAGCATGACTTTTATCGAGGCGGATTTATCCAACAAAATGGCGGTTTATCAGCATTTTTGACGTTTATAGTGGGTTATATATCGTCGAGAGCGATATATAACCCACTATAGACGTCAAAAATGCTGATAAACCGCCATTTTGTTGGATAAATCCGCCTCGATAAAAGTCATGCTCCCCCCGCAGAGGTGGTCTGGCCACTACCTCATACGATTGCCTAGCTACCAACATTGTAATTTTTTTTCACGTTCCCTTCCAGTCCTAGACGTGGAGACGTTCGAGCGCCTGCTCGGGCCGTGCATGGAGATCATGAAGCGCAACATCGACGACTACGAGGAGCAGCTGGTCAAGCTCTTCGGCGACAAGAGCAACCTCACCGACGTGCGATGAACTGATGGACCCCCCCCCCCCGCCCCCCGCAGCGCCGCGCCTTCCGCACGACCGTAATCCGCTTGACACTCCGCGCCTCTATTCTCTGAGAAATCCATTCGACCTTTGAGCGTCGAAACACCCGAAAATAGCCCTTCTTGAAATTAACAATCTTGTTTTTGACATTTAAAAACGGTTGTTTTAACGGTGGATATTTTGAGAGAATACAGGGGCTGTTCTCTTGAGACTTTTGGGTTGGGTTGGGTTTTCTTTGGTTTGTTATTCTTGTGAGTGGACGGACTTGTTGTGCGTTGCGTAGCTTCGTTGCCCTCTTTACTACAGTCACCACGCCCGCTTCTCGGTCACACACAAGCCTCGGTCGCACGAAGCGAATATCCACTGCGGAAAAAGAACATGCCCTTTATCGCCAGCGGTGATTCGTGCTAGCGGCGGATATACTGTCTTACAAAGATTGGTTTTGCACTGCTAAGAAATAAGCAGTGATTATTGGTTTCGTGTGGCCGGAGCTACTAACTGCAGTAACAACAGTTCCTTTTTCAAAACTGCTTTTTTTTTTTTGTTGCTTTAGTTTGGAAGGCAGGAAGAATTCCTAATAAAGCGGCACCGTCATAGTATATTTCTTAAAAACCGCCGCTTGCTATTACTCCAACTATCCAACTCCAATAAACTGTTGGGAGATCACGGTCGCTATGTCACTGCCGCTTTAATAGCATCCAAAACTTTACTAGAGTTGCGACCTACGACGATTATACAACTCACAGCAAGTCCAAGCTTGTGGGGTAACTTAACTCGACTTCTCCAAAATCAAATCACACAAACAATAGTCTCCAAAAACCAAAGGCGCGCGTATGTTCCTCTAACTTCTATGTTATCTACAAGTGTTGTTACCCGAGATCTTCCAAGAATATAAATGTTTTTGTGTGTGAGCGTTGTGTACGAGTTAAGTCTACTATACCCACTTCTTTACCCGCGGTTGTGCTCAGCTCATGCTGGCAAGTTAGTGAGTAAGCTGGAAGGATGTCCAATCCAACGTGATTGCCAGTAGCATTGGACATCTTTCTCGCTTATACCTCACGCGAGTGACCTGAGGTATGACCGTTAGCATCGCTCTGGCTATTGCTTCACAGTTTGAAACAGTTTTTTGCTGCATTATTAACAAATTAACAAGAAAAGGTTCTCTCTTGACAGATCCCAAACTTCAATAAATCTGGGACATCAAACAACAGCCAAATGTGACATTGCGTTAGCCAAAGCTCGCAAACCGATAGGTCACTTATTGAATAATCCACTCGCACCGAAAGTTCAATTTCTATTTCATAAATTATTGCCATTTGGTTTAGTTATCAAATTGATTCGTTAATGATAAATGAAGTGTGCAATAAAGATGAAGAGATTACGCGTTGGATGGAAGGTGAATAATGATAAAAATCAATACGGACGCTCAACATTATTGCATTGATAACAAAAATGATACGCTTATTTTAGATAGAGAAATGCCTTAGTAGCTATGTAAATTTATTAGGGTCTCGAACCGGGCGTGTTACGACTAACGGACTGGCGACGTCGCCCGCACCGGTCCTCCGGTAATCACAGCAAATAAAACAGTCAATAATATTTTTTAAAAAATATCTTCCATTTCTCTTCACATTTATTTTTACCAACAAGTGACGTGCCATACATTTTCTTAGGACAAAGTTATTTTTACTGCTCAATATAAATCTTTATTCGCTGTGATCATCAGATACTTGTGTCGGGATATATTGTGCTTTTCATGAGGTGTTAACAAAAGTACCTAAATAGTAAAATATATCGGTGGTACTCTGAACGTGTCTGCTGTTTTATAGCCGACTATTAAACCATGTTAGCACAATTGAAAGTCTGGCCGGAGGGAGATGTTGAAAAAGGCATTAAAAAGTCGTAATTAAAGAAGGAAATCGTAATAACATTGAAAGCATTACCCTAGTGATGTGTTTACAACGTCTAATGCAATATTGTTCAGCGCTCGATGCCACATCAGTTGCGATGTAAACCAACCTTATAAAAACAAAAAAACTACTATCGCTAAATTATTATTTTTAACAAAAAATAGTTAAGATAATTAATCTTTGCAAGAGACACCGGCTTTTTGGAGGAATTACAATTAAATACCTTGTAGAGTAAAAGTAGTTAGGTTTATTTTTTATCGTGATCAGATGAAATCTTTTCACAAGATGATGTTATTTATTTCATTATATCACTTAAATTACCTGGTTATTGGATATCGTAATTATGTAACGTACCTATATATCGTCGAAGATTGTAAGCATATTGTATTTTGAATGCCAAATTAAATCATAGTTATGCGTTTGTAATTTTTACAGGATTATGCGAATTTACATATAGTTGGCAGATTGAATGATAGGATCCCGGATGTTGACCGCGAGACGGTAACAATAAGGAATATAATTTATTCGATTCGATTGTATGTTTCATACTATAATTTTTTTAATTAAGAAAATGGAATTGTTATTATTATGTTATATTTTTATTGATGTTTAAAATGCTTTTTTTCTTATTGTGAAGAGTTCCTATTGTTTTTGTTTTGCTCTTGAACATGTTTACAATATTAGATCTGAGGTGAGACGACTTTACACTGACAATTTAATGATAGGCGTCTCAGCTCCTCTTGACATAATGTACTATCGTCTATTTTGTGTGTAAAAGATTTTAAAACGGCATGTCGCTGGTATGAGGCCTTGACTGTCTCTGATTCGGCCCATTTTCGACACACTGACCAATTGAATATTGTTTGACCCCCAGGTGCAAACCAGTATTATTTTATTAGAAAAATTTACATCCCTTTACAATATTTTGTTTGGCTGTAGTCAAAAGTAGGAGTCATTCGGAAAAACCTACTATGTAGCTCTAAAATTAAGTAACTAATACGTAGCAATAGAGTTTTGTCATTTCCTATTAGAAATTTAAAAATATCATCTGATTCCGAAATTTTTATTGGAGAAAATCCTGCGGGGTGAGGATGTATTCATTTGACGCCATGTTCAAAAATGTACAAATTTTGTTCAGCTGCCATAGATTTGTTTAATTTATTATGAGATATAAAGTATAAAAATGTTACTATAATTTACGTACAAACCCGAAGTTGCAACTTGCAAGGAGTGCAAGACTTCGGTTTGTTAAAAGTTTACTTATCAGCTTCATCGCTTAGTTAAATTAACCATTTTCAATGCAATTAATCTCTTTGTAACTTAGCTTGTACATTCCCTGTTGCTAGCTGAATGTATATTTTTTATAGTTTTATTTTTGTTGAATATAGTATTTTTCCACCGGTGACGATATGGTTCTCACTTCAAGTGCCTCTTTCATACATTTCAAACTGAATATTTTTTATTTGTCCTAACATTTTCTAATGTTAATATCGTGTTTTAATAATTACTGCCTTTTTCTATGTGAAATTGTGAAATTTGTTGTGACGTTTCTGTATATTTAGTGCCATCAAAATCTTACCAGTTGACCAGTCCTCGTAGCGATTCTAAATGGGTTTATGTAGATAATAAAAAAAATATATAAAACTTTCGACGTTACTTTACTCAATAAAAAATTATATTGTAAGTTGTTCTACATGACTGTAACAATAATACTTACATAAAAATATAGTAAAACTTTGATAAACCAATTCTTACCAATTTCTTATAGATGTTACCCAATTGGATGGAGCGCTTCTCCTAATGTGTGGAGGCGAAGAGAGCCCAGTGGGCGCGAGGGCCTTTGCCTGTACATGTACATGTGTACACCGTACAGTATACAAGGACTCTTGGCTGTCGCAGCACATCTCCCTCTCTGTGTGTCCCGGTGTACCACCCAGTAGTCGTTAATAGAATCGTGCAATAACTAATTACTGTCACTTATGTATGTCGTTTGCATCATTATCATGTGTTAAAAGTTTTATGTCAGTGTGGAAAATTTATTTATAGAATTTAATTAAAAAGTAATAAATACATAGCGTAAGATGTAGGTCTCTCCCTTTACACTGGTGGCTAAGATATTCCACGTTAGTACACCGTTGTGTCGCATTGGTGTCGGCAGCTATTGGGCATAATTTCTCTGTGTAATAAATAATCGGTTACTGGAAACGCCATATATTTTTCAAACCTGTATATCAACTTCTCTTACTACTTGGTTACACTCGGCTCATTTCCCTAAGATTCACTCTCGCGAGAACATGAGCTGGATGTAACACGGTTAATAAGTAATTAATGTGAATAAATGCACAAATTGTTCATTTGCGGCGTCGTAAGCGGTACTTCTGATTCTGTTGTCTTCCATGGGACGCACAGACAGTAAAAGCTCACGCATATTTTTCAGCGGGGCACAATCTGGTATTCTGATGTAAAATGATAATTCAAATAATACGCTTAACCGTAGCGTAATTTTTTATAAATTAACTAGTCATTGGTGTCTAAAGTAGATTTGTAACCTGACGCACGATCTTCAGTCCACGCCATACATTCACGTTAGATGTAAGTCATGAATCTGTTCCATGCGACGATGCATATCAGGGCGGCTCGCCGTATGAGGTGCGTCCATACATACCTTCGTGCACATAACATCGGTAGCCAGTTGTAAACTAGTGCCGCTTTCACCACTTCATGAGCTTACCCTGTACATTTATAAAAATTATGTATCGTAAAATGTTAGAAAACTGAATTATATTTGTTTGTAGATCTATGTTGTGTTGTTTATTGCCATCCCACACCCTTGTAGTCAGTCCCCATTCAGTCATTGTAATGTATGTAGCTTGGTGTGGTGCTGCCACAAACAGTAGGCAGGCTAGCTATGGTTACTTCATACATCCAGGAAAAATAGTTTGTTAAAAGTTATTACCAACTGCTAAAAAGAAAGAAACGAGGCCAACTAAAGACAAAAAGTCAGCTAAAGCAGGCAGGGCAGGACATAATGAATGTCCTTTATGCATGCAGCCTTAGCGCGTAGACAGACGAGATGAAATTTTTCGTGCGCACAGACCCTGAGCGATCACCTCGTGACACGTCATATAAACGTGCCCTTATGGATAAAAGCGATTTCTTCAACCTATTTTATATTCTGCCTGCACTGCAGTTTTTTATTGATAAAATACTTAAAGAAAAACTAACAATGTATATCATAGATGGAAGTCTTTATTAAAATTCAATTTGAAACCACACTCTCTTAGATCATATAGGTTCAGGCTCTCGGCCATACACTTGCATCATCTTCTCCATTATTTCCCAGTTCTTCTCTTTCTGTAAATCCTTTGTAAACACCTGAAAAAGAGCAAAAATTACTATGAGTTACTAGGGCTCCAATACTCCTGTTACCATAAATGCTATATGAGGTCTATTGTTTTACTTGAAGAATCGTGTCCTAAGATTTTAATCATAAAGAACCTATAATAAATCTTTTGCTGAGTAAACTAACTTGAGATTTAGTAACCTCGATTGAATCTGTTTTTATTTGAGACCAAGACCATTGTAAATATTTTTAGGGATTACTTACAGAGTACCAGGCAGTATCATCATCCATAGTCGAGGCCAACGGCACAGAAACACCCAATACATGTAGGGCCAAAGTCAGGCTAGCAACCGCCACATGGGGCGCTCTATAATCCAGTATGGCCGGGGAATGATGGAAGTCTTGCAAGAATGCCATGGCAGTGCGCGCGATCGGTGCCGACCGTAACTGCGCTGGCGAGAACCATTCTTGCAAGGAACGCAAGTAGTGCAGCAAATATCGATGTGGGGATGGCGCATCCAGGTTGAAGCCTAGCAGTCTCAGAACCAAAAGCTCAGCTTGGGCCACGGCACCTCTCCATGACCAGTATTCTTCGCCCAACTCGAGAGGACCGCCTCCGCGGTTGATGGAATTGTGAGCGACGTTCACAGCGTCGCGTAACCTCACGGGCTCGTCGCGCGACTTCCCAGCGGCGCACAGACACGCGGTGCATATGACATAGCAGTCGTAATCGTTCTTCTCGGCTTCTTTGAAGAATTTGTGGTAAAATACCGCTGCTGTAGCCACTGTTGCCGGCTGGAGTCCCAACTTGACGCCGCACTCGAATATGAAGTTTGTGGCCAAACTGTGGCCCGGAGCGCTGCGGTAATCGGGCAGACGCCTCTCTCGTCTGGAGTTTTGTAATGCCATCACGTCAATCACGTCTTTCATATTATATTCTTCAAGATATTCTCAATTTCGAAATGACGCTCGCTAGGCACAAACAACACAGGCACAACCACTCCACAGAACAAAAACACGTTTTTTCTATCAACTGTCAAATACTCTTTGTGGTCTATGGAATAGTTTTGATTAGTCTGTGAAAATTTTTTTGTAACCCTGATGCTACTTGACACTAGATGGCGCCAGAAAAATGTCTTGAAAATCCCGATTTTTTTATCTTCAAGCTGTGACGGGGCATTGCGCCTAACAGAGACGCATATCATGAGTTCAAGGCTTCTTTCCATCCATTTGATTTGATTCAATACAAAAACTGACGCTGTTTGCAGCAGATACCATTTATTTACCTTCAAACAAGGAAAGTGGAAAAGGAATGGGCAGATAGGAAAAAAATTAAAACAACGCATTATTTGAACATAAAAATTAGAATATAATCATTTTCAGTAATTATTTAAAATTATACACTTAAAGTACATTTATAATAAATTCAATAAAAAAATACCAGTGGTGCAGACGAAATACAAACAAGAGAAAATATTGTTACATCTTGGTTAAATACATCGCTTTCAGTAAATGCAGTACAAATTATAGAAACAAGTTAGATAGAACTGAAAATAATAATATACTAAAGGTCACCTGATAGAAAAATAATGATAAGATTGAATCACATTCAAAAATTACCCACTAGAGACTAAAAATTTTACTTAGGGCGCCCCCACACTTGCCCTTGATGGGCGTTTACAGATGAGCACCATCGTGTAGAAGAGGGCCTATTATTTTGTAATCGGCCATGATTGGGCACGCTAGCTGACATCGCCTAGTATTCTCTATTTCGGAAAATGGGTAGGCGCATCCACACGATCGCCGTTTACACGACAAACTGACTTGTATACCTACATAAATTGTATAAATGGTGGCAAACAGTCCTGGCACTTCCATCTCATCTTGCTTCAGAGCTTGACGCACAGCAAATGACTACAGACAATCGTGTGGCCGCTCACGCAGTAGTCACGCCGCTGATGGCCGATTTAGCGATTACCAATCATGGCCGACAGCGTAGAGGCGCCTTCAAACGATTGTTCAGTTATTGGGACCTCCGGAGGCATGTAACGACCCTTGCGGGCAGATCTTACCTCAGCCAGGAATCCCACGCACACTCTAGAAATAAATGTTTACATGTCAATTCTATATTAGATATTCTTCAACATTGTACTCTGATCAGTACCAGTACGCCTTAACGTAGTCCGCGCCTTAAGGGTGGACGATAGCAACGTGGCGGGAAATTCAATTGTTTTACAGTTTTTTACATTTTGTAGCTAAACTTAGCTATTTTTGTTCAGCGATTTTTCGTTCGCGGCAATAAAACAGTATTATTTTTATTATTGTAAACAACAGAACAACAATAATTCAGCCGATTATGTGTTCTGGTCTACGAAAAGTTTTTTGGGCAGTGCCACTGCTTCGTAGACCAGGGCCCTTAGCCTGTAAGACAATGGTGCCAAAATGGGCTGTCAGGTGACGACTTCAATTACGATTTGCTAACGCTGTCTGTCCTTTTAGTGTTTTTGTAGTACAGCAAAGAATATTTTGATTCTAATTCTAGAGGATTAGTTCTCTGGTTGTAGGAGAAAAACGAGGAGAGCCCGGTTTTGTCCTACTTCCGGAACGCCATTGACCCGCCATTGCGTTACAGGCTAAGGGCCCAGAACACATAATCGGCTGAATAATTGTAGTTCTGTGGTTTACAACAATGAAAAGAATACTATGTTATTGCCGCGAACGAAAAATAGCTGAACAAAAATAGCTCAGTTTAGCTACAAAATGTAAAAATCTGTGAAAATTTAGAATTTCCCGTCACGCTGCTATCTTCCAGCCTTAAATCTATTCAATCTGAAGACGCGGAGCCCATAATTTTAGTCATCAAAGAACATACAGTAGGTATAAATAGTGAGGTTAGTATTAACTTTGGCAAATATGAATGAAGCATGGTGATATTGGTTTTTTAAATCGATAACATTGTGACAAGGAATCAGCTTTTTAAAAATACATTTTAAACTTACACAAACTGAACGTCGCTCGCTAAATTTTCCGTTTTTCCATTGATCCAAACGGTCTCGTCACTTTTTAATTAACTATGCACATGTGCTACATAATTACAATGAGACCTCTAAAAACACTCTCGGGCTACCAAACGCTAACTGTTCTTCGCCACAACTGTTTACATCATTTTAGTAATCCATTCCAATGTGATTTTTTTTTTCTTCTAATAAAGCGCGAGAATATTTTGAGCCGCAACATTTCAGTCTTCAAATAAGAAGCCTACGCAAATACCACGAGACGAATGGGGTACAATTTGAGCGTAACGGCCGCGACCTTTGGGCCCTATCCTCTTAGCGACCTCTGAGTTGTTGTCTTCAAGGATAGGGCGCGGTCCGCTGGACAGTTGGACACTTGGACAGTGAAGGCGACGTGTTGTGCGCACAATTGTGTCTTAAACGTAAAGTAAACTGGTGTGTGCGTCTTTGTTACTGACCCCATCTCTTACCAACTAAATGTGATTCGAGCGATAAAACAACAGCGGCGGCAGTGTACAGAAATTCACATCGCACATTCACTCGAAATATAACAAAGCGTACAGAGGTTCCCTCAATAAACGGCGCCGGCGGCGGAACACAGATTATTTGAAAATGCGAAAGTGACGATATTGAAAACTCATCCTTTATCGTACTAGTGTTTCTGGGGCCGCGGACTTTACATTTTCGGGGAGCGGCCGGGGGGTTTGCGGCCTATCCTACACGTATCATGCAGGGATCACGCCGCGCCGGCAATACGTCTCAGAAAGCTCTGCTAAGTTCGCCCTTCCTTCGTGGTTACCTTTCTTGGCATAGAAAGTGGCGCCGCTGAGCCATAGGAAACTAATCATCCCTAATCGGTCGGTAGTGCTGTTTGACAGCGAAAATCGCTTTCAGCTTGCTGACTGCAAGATTCAAGGCGCGGATCGTCCCCGGAGGCATCACTCCCCGCGCGGCCGTGAAATATTATACAGTGTCGCACACTGAACAACATCACTAATAACATTATCAATCACCCATCTTAGGGATGGGACCTTAACCCGTGAAGACATTATCTGAATGAACAAACTCACATAGAATCACCCATTCATTCGTTTTTAAAAATTATTATTTTAATGTGAAAGCTTACTTAAATGTAGGTTTTGTTTGGGCTCGAATGTAGAACTGCGCTAATTTAAATTTTTATTATTTCTTACGTACACATATTGTTACATAACAGTAAAAAACCTACCTAGCAACAAAGCGAGCGTCTGGGGCGCCGCGGAGGCGCGGGCGGGGCTCCGACCGGTGCATGCGACTCTCGCCCCTGTGCCCGTGTGACAAGTGTCAAGTGACAACTTCGGGCTCACTTGGGGCGGGCTCGTCGCTAATCTTTGGTGATGAGCTCACACGGAGCTCACTTGACTGCGGTCGATGGTGCCAGGTCCGCGCGGTCACATTGTAGGCGTTACATTTTCATTTATTCACTTTTTACATACTCATAAACGTAAAATGAAAAATAAATCACCTAACTATGACAATAGTAAAGGTTACCGTCTAATTGCATTATTAATTAATGTTTATTGATACAGTTACTGCCCTAATGCTTAAAAGTAAGATGTTTTTATTTTATTATTAATAATAAATTATGTTTATATATAGTATATAATGTATGTATAGTGGTTGATTACGCCAATTTCGCGAGTGTATAAGTTTATATACTCACATATCTTACAAGTGTGGCAAACGGAATAGTCCTCCACAGAATACAAACGTTAGGAAGTTGTGCTACAAGAGTTATATCAAAATAAAACTAGTATCGTATAGTATCATAAAATGTTTAGTAGGTATAGTTGTTTGTATGTTTGTTTGTTTATTTCACTTACAAGCGATCACTCAGCCCTTGCGTCACAGAGTAGCGTCCGCCGCCACAGACTAGCCGCGGAGGAGGACCCTACTGTAAACATTGATTAACTACAAACGATATCATTAAATACAAAACTAAACATGACGAACCTTTACATAATACATCCTTTAGTACAAATATGTTAGATAAAATAAATACTATTATTTGTTTTGTTTATATTCAATACAAGAGTAGATTCTAAATATGGCTACATCTTATCGTTAGCTGTAAATCGATATAGCAAAGAATATGAACACAAAAAAATATTGAATATGGCATAACTAATTGATCTTACATAGGAATAAATAATTTGTGCATAATATGACACTTAATTAAAGAATACAAAGTTGCAATGAACGACGCGTTCTCGCCAAATAATATTATCAAAGGTGTAAAGTAAATAAAAAGTTCTAACACAAAGCATCGATTAGATTTGTTCATTCAAAAGTTTATAAAAAATAACGTTCTCATTGTAAGCGATTGGTAGGTAGTTAATACTTAATAATGGAATGATGTTTGTTTTGTAACAGAGTAGGCCCGTGAACTGTTCGCTAGGTGCACCCCACTAGTCTGTTATACAAATTGGTTCCATGTCGGTTATTGGTCCGTAAGAGAGTGAGTATATAAGCAGATGCTGTCGGCTCCACACAGCACCGCCCGCGGGCGCAGAAACAATAAATATTCACTGTTTTTACAACGGCTACGTATTAAAAGTTGAAACTTAACATCTACACGCCCGCCGGGACAATGTTGCCGCGACACGGCGGCGGCGGCTAGACGCAGACCGAGTTAAAATGTCGTGTGTCATTCCAAACTTGTAGCACCAAACTTTAGAATTTAACAGACAAAAATCTCTAGATTAAAATGTACTCGACTTTTGCTGATAAAAAGAGGTGATCTAACACTCTTTCAACGTAAGAATCAGCCATCAATGCTACAGCTATAATGTAAAAAAAACTGTAATACGCTATTCCAAGTTAGGGTTAAAAATTTTAGATAAAAGAGTGAAAAAGATGTGGTCGGTCTATCCGCCGACGGTGTTGAGCCAAAACTGTAACATACACAGCGCCAAGCCATGTGATAAGTGACATCACATCGCCGGTATAATCTGTAAGCTAACTTTCCCATAAAAATATATATAATACGCGTAACTGCGAACCTGTGCTAAAGCGGTCTGGTACTTAGTCGGCTTGACCGGGCGACCCCCCGGACACCCATGAAGTTTCACATTACAGTGAAACTAACGTCGTCACCAGAATTCCAGTATTTCATAGGTCGCTTTGACGCCACCGAATACAACACAACGTGATATGCTTACGAAGAGAATCCAAATTGTTTTGTTTTTAGACAACAGTGACCTTTAGCGCTTACAAAATAGCGTTCAGTTTTACTTTATCATTTAGTGAGTGTGGGGGGAGCCGGCCGAATCAGACGCAACCGACGATCGAACGAGGCGAGACCGATGCCGCATTTACACCTACCATGTCACACATAGACCCATATTCAACGACCTATCTCCTTCAAAGCTACCACCGTATGCACACCTATTCAAAAAAGTTTCCTTCTCTGCTCATACATTTTCTAGCTCCGATTAGGACGCTAAGAGGTTATTACAACACTTTGTTATACAGCCAAAGCGCGATACTTCGCTTTCGGTCACACGCTATTGAGCCTCGAATGCTGTAATACCAGCATTACCTCCATATAGACCTAGATAGCGCTTAATACAACGCTATTCTGATCTACTTACTGCCGGTTTCTGAATTGAGAAATTCACTAAGCAAATAGGTAAGTAATTAAGTATCGTTCTGTCTCCACAGATTTCTCTCTAAAGAGCGTGGCAGAACGATACGGTATTTACTTAGTAAAAATCTCAATTCAGAAACCGGGCATAGAAGAACCGGGTCTGTGCATAGAGAGGTACAGACATAAGTCTTGAGCTGTAAGTCTCGACTATGCCAACTAGGGCTTCTGGTCTGCAATGCAGTCGTATTTCGATAGCTTCAGTGTTCCTAGATAAAACCTGTTTTTTTCCTAACAACTGTGCCTGCGTTTTTGCGGTTTTAGTGTGCTCCGACCGAGTGCTTCGTCTTAGTCAACTAAAACTTTACGCGGCTTACGATTGGACTTTTTCATCCGAGTGCACTAAAACGGCCGGTGTACACAATAAGAGTAGCATCTTAGCGAGTGCACTGAGACCGTGAGAACGCGGCTTTACAGAGCCCTGCACTATTCAAAGAGCATAAATACCACGTGTTCCAAAAACTCGGCGGCATCAGGTAGCTTGAATATCGACTCAGGGTCCAGCGGATAGGGTCCAAGGTGGCGTGTTTAGTAGAGGCCGCAGCCGCGAAGGTTGTTGGCGATGATGACATCGGTGACCGCGTCGAACACGAACTGAATGTTGTTGGTGTCGGTGGCGCATGTCATGTGGCAGTAGATCTCCTTGGTGGTGGATTTGTTCTTCGCCTCGAACTGCGCCTGGATGTAGGCGGCCGCCTCGCCGTACTCTTGCGCACCTGGAATGGAGGGATAGTTGTAGATCGGATCTATTATTTTTGAACGAGCGAGCGAAGCGAGCGAAGTTCTCCGAGTCTACTGGAACAATCCGGCGTTTGTATGTATGTATGTATTTATGTATGAATGTTCGTTCGACGATAACTTGAGTAAATTTGGTCGGATCGTTATGAAATTTGGTAGGCGGGTAAATGAAATTAAAAGAATTTTTAAGTTCGAACATGAGCCAAATCGGTCGAGGGGTTGCCGAGAAATGGGGTTGTTAAGTTTATATGGGGTCGCGAGTTCACAGTTCGGGGCGAACCACTAGTTAAGAAGCGACCTTTGGGGACCTTTGGGTCGGAAATGGCCCGGAGTGGTTTATTTGGTTAAGGTATGTGAGGGTGTGTGTTTGTGTGAGGGTGTGTGAGTGCATTTCTGATTGTGTTTTTTGGCTTTTACTTTGTGACATGTTTATTTTATTTAAAAATTTTAACGAAGCTTTTGTGAATTGTATTATGATTTATTGTATTTTTTGACATTTTGTTTGCATGAGTTAAATAAATGATAGTATTACTATGCGAATTCAAAGAAGCGGATGGTGAGCGGCGACTTGCGCATCTTTTCCTCGAACAGATTCTTCTTGTTGAGGAACAGGATGATGCTGGTGTCCGTGCACCACTTGTTGTTACAGATCGAGTCGAACAGCTTTTAAGACCGCCCTGCATATTCTGTGGTTACCCATCTTGGCATAGAAAGTATCGCTGCGGAGCAATCTGGAGCTAATCCTTTTGGTGCTGGTCTAAAAGCGAGAATTGCTTTCTACTCGCTAACCTAATAATATGTAGTCAAGGTACAGATTGGGTTATTCCAATAATCCCAACTGCAAATATTGATCATCTTATTTTTTAGGGCATCGATGGCAATACGATACAATCTAACTTTAGTCTAAACGGGAGTTTTTCTTGGTGTCAAATTTCGCTGCAATAAATGTCAAACTCTGTCTATTAATCTGTGGTTTCCATATTGCAGCAAAATTTGACACTAGGAAAAACGCCCATTGTTTGGTCCAGAATTCTGCATCGCTAACTGCGTTATCAGTGATTACTAGCCACCATAAGTTCCTGTGTGCAGGTGTTGACTCTTTCAAGGCATGTCAGTGGGAATTCTTGCAATAGCCCTGCGGATAGTAACAAATGTCTCACCGGTGTATTCAGGGAAGCAGATGGTGAGCGGCGACTTGCGGATCTTTTCCTCGAACAGATCCTTCTTGTTGAGGAACAGGATGATGCTGGTGTCCGTGAACCACTTGTTGTTGCAGATCGAGTCGAACAGCTTTAGGGATTCCTGCATGCGGTTCTGGAAAATGCCCGCGGTGGAAGGATTAATTTCGGTCTAAGGACTTGATATACAACGCGGCCAGGGGCCTTGGCCCTGTTGCTGTTGTCTCGTTCAGTCACTTATTCGGGTCACTGACAGAATACCAGCGTCACGGGCTGACAAACTGTCACCTGTTGACACATGCTGAGTCAGTGACCCTTTTGAACACTACAGTACACGCCGTCACCCGAACTATAGGTAGGTAGGTACCCTAATCTGTTTTATGTTTTGTCTGATATATTTTTAATTTAATGTGTGGCTACCTGTATCAATTATTGAATTTATGTGTGTGTTGTGGTGTCTAAATAAATGATTATTGTATTCTATTCTATTCTATTGCAATGGTGATTTTTTGTTAAAATTATGAATTGTATTTGATTTCTTGGGCTGCTGTTGTTGTTTTATTAGGTTGTTTAATATATCTTTTTTGCATGAAAACTATTATTTTTTAAATATTGTTAGTAATTTTCTGTTTTGTAACTAAATTAATGATTTGCTGGTATAACCCTACATCTTGTTAAACCTAATTAGGGAGCCCGCAATACAAGTTTACTCAGTGCGAGGCCCACTGTTTATATTTCATGTAAAAATCGTTTTGCTAATAAATTTTGTATTTGTATTTGGTGCCAAAATTGGCTCCCGGTTGACGGCTTCAATTACGATTTCTTAAAGCTGTCGGTCCTTTTAAAGTTTTTGTACTACAAAAACATTAAAGGTCAGCGCTCATAACTCGTGACGCTACCTGTACCATTACCATAAGCATCATGAGCATACTAACCGTTGTCTCGTCTTCGTGGAGGACCTGATCGTACTCCGACATCGCGACGCAGAATATGATCGCGGTGACGTCCTCGAAGCAGTGGATCCATTTCTTCCGCTCGGACCGCTGCCCGCCCACGTCGAACAATCTGGAACGACACAGGGGTGGTGGTGAGATTCAATGCAACGTGATGAGATTACATTTTGGTTCCTCCTCTGGTTTATTTTATAAAATGGGAGAGGAGGTTGTGGCGGAATATCAGCGCTACGGGCAACCGTAGCATTATGCTGAGCCACAAACTTTTTACGGCCATTGCACACTCTGTGTGCCGTGGCAAGTAAATAAACATTTTTCTATTGTATTCTATTTTACCCTAGTTGGTAAAAGTATGAGGTAGTGGCCACCCTGGTGTCAGAGTTTTTGCCGAAAGGGCCTCTGACATGGCTTAAGGCGCCGTGCATAGTGAATAGCCCGCGCGCAAAGAAAAACGCACAAAATCGACGAATCGAAAAAGTGAACATATCAAACACTAGAATTAGGTGAGAGCTATCTAACACAGCCAGTTTTATGTTCACCAAATTCTAGTGTTTGATACGCGCGCGGGCAAATTCACGATTGTTATTATGGTGCATCCACATGATATAACACTAGGTTAGTACGAAAGATACCTAACGTTATCTTGTTGCAAAATGTTGCTCTACATAAAGTAAACCTGCGATGTGGATGCACCAAGAAGCACGGAAGCGGTCAAATATTGTTGCCACTAGCGGTCACCCATCGATCGACTGAGCCTTAGGCCCGGTTTCTGAGTTGAGAATTTTACTAAGCACATACTTACGTATCGCTCTGTCACGCTCTTTTGTGAGAAATCTGCAGAGACAGGACGATACTTACCCATTTGCTTAGCAAAATTCTCAACTCAGAAACCGGGCCTTAGCATGCCCGATATTGCTTAACTTTGCCAATCGGTTAAGTAAGGCACAACAGGACGCACAACTAGCACCGCCAATGAAAAAAAATCATATCTTCTGTTTGCATGCGTTTTTTTGCTAAAAACTCTCCTGCAAAATCTCAACGCGAGGCTTAACTATTTTTGGGACCTAAGGTTTGGATTCCAGATTCTAGAACCTACGAATGCAATCGATTCTCGCCAAAAGTGGCCACTTTTGGCGAGAATCGATTGCAATAATCTTCAGGATTTTACAATAATCTTCAGACCGTTATACTCACTTGAAATTAAGGTTTTTGAAGGAGAAGTGCACTTCGACGATGCCGGTCGTTTTGACTCTAGTTCTTAGGATATCCTGCTCGGTGGGCTGGTAGTCCTTAGCACCTAACCGGTCCAAATCGTCTAGGAAACTGTAAACAAGGAAAAAAATATCGGTTAATAAAATTATACATCATATCACATACATTCAGGGTGGCCCAAACATAGACGTCAAGCGATAAAATCTTGATAGCTGACACCGAGGGCTACCCGAATCACCCCCATGTATGTTCAGCCATTTTTTGTCGTTTAGAAGTTATGAGGCTTTTAAGGTTTTTTTGAAAAAAAAATACCTAGAATTGGATTTTATTTTGTAACTTTTTTTTCTTTTGACATTTCAGTGATATTTTTTATTCTTTAGGGTCTCAGATAATTTATGTATTACAAAAAAAATAATGATTAGTGAGGGATTTCTAGAAATTACCGCAATTTTGGTCCAAAGTCCAAAAATGTTGTTTTCGAGAAATCGTCACTGAAGTTGTTAGTATGGAGAAAAAATTAAGTAGAGGTCTGAAGGACTTTCTTTTAATTTCAAAAACTTTCCCAAAGTCTTAGTGCTTAGAATAGTACAAAAAACTTGTCACTTTAGGGGACTTTTATTCAAGTAATTCGCGATCAAAGTTGAAAAACTGGAGTTGAAAGAAATTTTATTTTAATAGATTTTAATTTATTTTAGTTTATTTGGACAAAATTCATGGCAGGTAGGCTTAATATCGCCTGTCAGTATGGACTGCATTCGAAATTCACGGAAAAATAAAAAAAAATCCTCATTTAATTTTCGGATTTATTAGAATTTTTTTTTTCTAAATTTATTTTTTTCATTATTACAGTACTATTCCGACCACTAAGGCTTTAGGAAAGTTTTTGAAATTAAAATAAAGTCCTTCAGACCTCTACTTATTTTTTTCTCCATAGTAACTATTTCAGTGATGATTTCTCGAAAACAACATTTTTGGACTTTGGACCAAAATTGCGGTAATTTCTAGAAGTCCCTAAGTAATCATTATTTTTTTGGTAAAAGATAAATTATCTGAATAAAAAATATCCCTGAAAAGTCAAAAGAAAAAAAAGTTACACAATAAAATCCAATGCGAGGTAATTTTTTTCAAAAAAATCTTAAAAGCCTAATACTTCTAAACGACAAAAAATGGCTGAACATACATGGGGGTGATTCGGGTAGCCCTCGGTGTCAGCTATCTAGATTTTCTCGCTTGACGTCTATGTTTGGGCCACCCTGTATACAAGTTGTTACAAAAGATGCTAACTCTTTTTACAGGGTCATGGTACCTGATGATAGGGATCACAACCAAAATATTTTTTTAGCTCTGACGTTCCGTTGATTTTTAAATAATTTAAATGTAAGCGCTGTGACGGAAGAAATGTATTTTTAAAATACTGTTTCCATAGACTTTCACTATGTTTTAACAGGCTGAAGCTATTAAAATACAGCTAAGCAAACAACCATATTTTTTAATTGGAGCTAAATCCAAAAACAAAAGAGTTTTGAAAATTTTACAATTTTGAGGTTATAAAAAAAAGTTGTGTTTTTCAACTTTTTTTTGCAGATTTGTCATTATGTTGACCAGCAAACCGGTTACACCCTGTAAAAAGAGTTAGTATCTTTTGTAACACGTTGTAGTGGCACACAAGTAATCAATATTAGTCGCCTCTTTATATCTATCTAAAAAGATATCGTAGATGAAAAGCCTACATTTATAGCTTTATTCTATAAAATTATAGCTAACATTTATTCCATATTGGAACGTGTTCAATAACTGAAAATCTGTCGTTGTTGTCAAAAATATGTTGAATTTCATCCCAATCCGACACTGAACACTCCTACCAGTGAAATAGTAAAATTCATCGCATTGCGTACAACTCTTCTTACTAAAAATCCTAACCTAAATTCGATACGAATGATCTAATGTGGACAGAGCATGCCCCACACATTACCGACCACATTGGTCAATAGAAGGAGGAATCAAGATTCACGACGCCGACGAGGAGGTGACTGAGTCATACTCCTTCATTAAACAAAAAAAAAACTTATCTAATGGCCGTAGATAGCGATTCAAATGAGCCGTAACTAGTTAGCGAAGAGGTGTCTGGCTCGCTGAGCACACCAGGGCCCTTAGCCTGTAACGCAATGGCGGGTCAATGGCGTCCCGGCAGAAGGACAAAACCGGGCTCTCCTCGTTTTTCTCCTACAACCAGAGAACTAATCCTCTAGAATTAGAATCAAAATATTCTTTGCTGTACTACAAAAACATTAAAAGGACAGACAGCGTTAGCAAATCGTAATTGAAGTCGTCACCTGACAGCCCATTTTGGCACCATTGTGTTACAGGCTAAGGGCCCAGTTGGACCAAATACATAGTTTTTTTGCAATTTTATACAGCTCTTCCTTACTAAAACCCTAAACCCCCATCTAACGACCTGACCGTAGGTAGCGATTCAAATGAGCCGTAATTAGTTACCGAAGTCGTGTCTGGCTGGGTGGACCTCGAGAAGAGGGTGTCCTCTTATCATATCAAGTATCAAGTACATCACGACTTCTGCAACTGTATAGCCACAGCTCTTCCTTACTTAAACCCTAAATACCCATCTAATGGCCGTAGGTAGCGATTCAAATGAGCCGTAACTAGTTAGCGAAGTGGTGTCTGGACACACCAGTTGCATGGCCGCCGCCGCCGCCGCTAAAGAGCGGTGGGGCTGACGCCGCCGCATACATATTAACGAGCCCGCAACTTTGGCACGCGATTCTTGAATACAATGGCTGCAGGCCCGATTTAGTTGCGCAGCGGTTCTGCACGTTATTGAAGGAGGAAAAACTCCCTGTAATGAGCCGTTTTCAACTGACAGTTAAAAGCTGATTTTAAAATGCTTGATAGATGGCGCACAAAATAACGGCAGTCAAATAACGCTTTTACCCACAAATTTACAGACTAGAAAGCACTAGTACTAAAGATACACGAACACCACAGATAAGAATCAGGCTTGCCATGTTCAATCGGTAAAGTTGCCGTGTCATATATTTGCAATTTTTATTCTTGAAAGCAAAAACATAAATGTTTTTGGATAAAATATAGAATAGTAGGTAGGATGCCGACCACAACTACGTGATGCGATAAAATTTGCAAGCAATGAATGGTGTTTCTGGTTATGATTATTACAGAATACGGCAATTTGTCGTACCGTTGGCCACACTGGTGAAATTTCAAATGACTGCCTTATTATGAGCGCCATCAGTGGAGAAAATAAGAACTACGTTTTTTTTTCTGAAAACGGGCCATTTGAACATTCAGCACAAGATCAAAGTCGAAGATGTGGGCGCGCGAATCTTACGATTAAAATGGAGATGGGCATTGGGCAGGGCATCTGGCTAGGCGGGAGGATGGACGGTGGATTACGGCAGTCACGGAACGGTGGCCTAGAATGGGCCGACGGTCGGTGGGTAGACCGAAAGCTCGATGGGTTGATGACATTGTCAAAACAGCGGGAGGACAATGGACGAGATTGGCATTAGCTCGAGGGGGTTGGAGTGAAAAGGAAGAGGCCTATCTATACGTATACCCAGCAGTGGGCTTTATTTATGGGCCAAATAAATGTACTCATTGCTGCTCATTTTATTTGACTATGGTTTTTCGTAACATCAAAACTCGATACAAATTTGAATTGAAGTGCATCGTCGTCGAATGCGTTCGAATCAGGAAGTTTTCCAGCCGTATGCAAAGGTGCATCGCAGTGGGGCTTGAAAACTCAATCTGGGTATTGCCGATTTCCGATGATGGCATCTGCTGTGAATATTTAAAATATTTTGGCCTGCTACTTGCAAATGTGTTAAGGTAGAATTTAAAGCACAAACAAATAGCTCAGGGCCTTGTAAAGTTCCCATAAGCCTATCTACAAATTCATACTTTGGAAGAAAGGTAATGCTAATGACTATTGAGGAACTTGTGAAACCGGCCCTTCATTAAAGGGCGTTTATATTTATAGCCACATAATGCAATTACACCTAGTGAGCCCAAGTATCCTGCACGTATCCATGGAAAAAGCTCTTTCCCATCTAATTAAAAAACACATAAAAACGTCCCCAAGGTGCACAGCTACACGAACTGTACGTAAAACTTTAAATGTCAGCAGCGAGGGTGTTGGTCACACCTAAACAGTCGTCATGCCCATACATGACTATTTCAGTAAATCAATATCTAGTCTGTCGACCCTCAGTTTTCAATTTTGTTCTAGTCCCATATGGATAGGATTTGACGGTGAAAATGAGGACCGTAAACCGGAAATAAAGAATCCATGAGCTTAACTTGGAAAACCCTGATGTAATGTTGATGTTGTTGTTGAAGTTTGAGTTCAAATATGTTGAGAGTGAGTTTTTGTTAAATAAAAGTTCCGTTATCCATATTTTATCACTTTCTCGTTTTGATTTTTATTCAACCCAGCCTATAAACATACATAACCATCCAGTAAAGAAAACGAATTCGGAACGTATCTATCAAGTCAGCATCTATTCCGATCTCAGGATTCCAGCAATCAACTTTTATGCGTTTCCATTCGCTCGCTTCACTCCCAAAACTAGTAAGCTATTTCACCATCTCGTGCTATTGTCAGCCGAACGAGTTAAGAGTCGTCAGTTAGCCCCAGGGCTTCAAGTTTGAGATTTGTTAGCAACGTACGATGACATGAGGCACTATTTTATTCATTGCGTTAAAATTAAATTCCTACCACCTCTCTACCAATGACATGTTATTGCTCTTAACTCAACCAATGACATTCCAATCTCTCAACCATTAAAAACGCCTCTAATTTTCACGTTTCTTTATTGAAAACAGCTTTCTTTCAAAAGTATAATCACTGCGAAAAAAACTTTACGATTTAAGCCCCTGGGCTGTATGTAGCTGCGAGCGATAGACATTTGTTCCAAACGTCAAATTATACAGACAAAACTGAAAAGCAACGATTTTCGCAAAGTTACATTTTAATCCAGCAAGTGGCGGGTGAATTACAACCAAATTTCGATTGCATTGGCTTCCTCCAGCTGACTCTTAAGTTGAATGAGTTTGGTACTCTTCTACGCTGGCCGCCAGCCAACGATCCACTTCAGAGGGCGAACTAGTGAGATTGACCCTGAAATCGTATTCAAAGACGTGACATTGCCTTTGACAAAATGGAACTGTTCAGTCTGCATTGGAGAAGTCTGCTGCATTGACTGCCTTGTTGATCTAGCCATAAATCGCTTAATAAATGACATGCAATAACGTTAGTTTATTAGTAAGCTAGGTTTTCGTAGTCCAGAATGAGTCCAGGACTCAGCGTATCTTATTTCTAGATATAGGTCATTTCAGTATTACAGAAAGGTCCTTTGGCGGTGTATAAAACTCCGATCCCATGGCATAGTTCCAGTGTCAGACAGAAGGGCTTTGAGGGCACCAGTCTTGTAGGTAGAACCCCAATCCCGACAAGCAATTGGAAAGTTTTTTATTCGCCGGAAGGAATGCCTCTCATGTCCTAATCTGTAAACTTTCGTGTCACGCGAGCCTATAGCAGACGGCGAAGTACCCAAGTAAAGTGGAGAATAAAGAATAATGGCTTGTCGTTCGTTTGTTTTTTAATTTAATGCAATGCAAACATGCATCGAGGAAACTGTGTCAGTAATTCAGAGCAAAAACTCCAGTGGGAATATGCCATTCTTAGCATGCTATGTCTGTCTCGCTGTCGCCGCCTAGCATCCTTCGCTTCTAGCACAAAAGTTTTTTTCAAATTCAGAGAGAAGTTTGGGCTGCCTTTGGCTATTTGCCAAGGCTGGTAGGCTTACAGGTTCGCCCTTCGTATAATTTAGATTTTAGACAGAACGGTGGAGGACCTATCGCGAGCTCAAGAACCCTAACATTTCCCCACACGTTGAAGGTACTAAGCTTTCCTGAAACCCTTTGCATGACTTTCAGTACTATCGCTTGATACAAGTATTGAATCAGGCTAGTCTTACGTAACAAACTGGCTCGGCTGTTTAAACTGCTACCGAATTCGGTACGCAAAGTTTTTTGTTCGAAAGTCCGTTATTGGCTTAAACTTATCTTTAGACAATATTGAGAAACTAATTTCAATATTTTTTATTTTGGTCCAGTAGTTTTGTTTTTATGCGCTAAAATGTTTTGTTCCTATGACCGCCAACAGTATGCAGACCGTCGCGTGACGTCATAAAACCGTATCTTTGAAACGTTGTAAAATCCAAACTATTGAACCAAAATAAAAAATATTGAAATTAGTTTCTCAATATTGTTTAAAGATAAGATTAAGCCAATAACGGACTTTCGAACAAAAAACTTTGCGTACCGAATTAGGTGTGGATATTTTCGGAGTAGCTGGCCGTGATAGGAAAACCTGTCTGGGTGGATCGTATCGTAGCCATATAATTTGACGCAGTCCTACGAACTCGAATTAACTGCAACTTAGAGTTATACATGGATCGATCGCGATCTAGAAATTTTAGGATACAAGGATTCAGGATCAAGAGACAGCCGGTCAATTTGCATCTAGATCTCCAGACTAACCAACGTATCTCCAGATCCGATAGATCGCAAACGAGCGGTTTAGTTACTAAGCGACCAATTTCATCTTTCCTCAAATAGATGTTTTAGATCTTTCTGTATCTCTATCACTGAGGTATCTATTGCACGAGTCTAAAGTTAGAGACTACCTACTACAGTGCTACAGTATCGCAATGCGTGAAAGCTCCGTTCAGCTCGCGATAGGCCTTCCCTTCGGCACCGCACCCCGCGCAACCCCTCGCTCCTACGTCACACTCGCAATATAAATGGGTCAATAGATGAATTTATTTTCTGCTAATGAAAAATAAATCGACTCTGCTGGTACAAGCGCCTAATGGGGGTCTGAAAGTAAATTTCTAACCAAATTATCGTCTAGCCGCTGATGGTTTGATGGGTTACTGACGTGACGTTATCGCTTTGTTGATTGATGGCGTTTGATAACTTGCTTTCGCTGGAATTGTTTTCTGCAACAAATGTAAACTGACGAAACGACGACGAAAATCATCGCGAGAAAACAGATATTTCGAGCCTTCGACAACTCGACTTGCCGATCAAAACGGGGTTCCATTAATTGAGTTGATCTATTCCCATGCACACGAACCCTATAATAAATCTCAGCTCGAAAACTGCACTATCGGGGCAAAATCACCACGCGAACTTTGGTAAACCCTAGCTATTTCCCAACTTATTTTTTGCTGCACCCAGCTTTAATTAAACGGTGAATAATAAATGAGTCGTCGTGTAACAGTGTTGCAAATAATAAATTATGGTACCATGCGTCCGTGCATAGCATACATACACCCATTAGAATTTTAACTAAAGGGTTAGACATTTTATTGTATTTTTTAAGTATCACAAAGTGTCCCTTCCCCGCGACGTCGTCAGTGATTTTATGGGGCCTCACTCTACTGATGGCCTGGTCAAAGAATTCACAAATGCTTGCAGTTGTTGGGCATTAGTAAGTAGGTACCCATCCTTCCCTTAGAGGTGCCACTGGATTTTCATACATCATTTTTTCATCGGCGGCGGCGGCGGCGGGCGTGCATAGAACAAACGCCTCAAAGTCTCTTTTCAGTCCAGTCGCCCGCCGCGTTCCGATTTGCGGCCAAAGTTGACCGAAACAGGCAGTTTTGGTGTCAAAAGTCAAAAATATCTTCACACAAAGTCAAAAATATCGCTACCTCTCAAAGTCTATGCGCTTAGCGAGCAGGGGCCTAAGCATGTAACGCAATGGCGTGTCGATGGCGTCCCAGCATAAGGACAAAACCGGGGTTTCCTCGTTTTTCTCTTACAACCAGAGAACTAATCCTCTAGAATTAGAATCAGAAAATTATTTGCTGTACTACAAAAACATTAAAAGGACCGACAGCATTACTAAATCATAATTGAAGCCGTCAACTGGGGGCCCATTTTGGCACCATTGCGTTACAGGCTAAGGCCCCAGGGCGGCGGGTCGGTTCGTCAGTTGCGTGCCCCGGCAACAGGTCCGGCGGGCGCGGGCGGATCAATACGGCGCTCTGCCGCCCCCCGCGCAGCCGCAGCCCGAGCGGGCCCCGTGTGTCACCGGGCTTAGGCGGCTAAGGCTGGCTCCCACCCGGATTAGGTCACGTGCAGACGTGGGTTGTGGGAGCTAGTGTGATGCAATGCAAGTGAGGTAAGGGATGGGATGAGGTAAGAGCTAGTACGTAACAGCAAAATATAGCGGCCGCGGCATTACGATGTTCTTTAAACGTAAAAGGTGAAAGACTTTGTGAAAGAAATGTCACGTTGTCACACACGATACATTGAAATATCCCTCTAGAGGGATATTTTCTTTTCACTAGTGAAAGATAAAAGCAAAGAGGAAAGCCATGCAGAAGCTTTCAATCACGACGATAAACGCACGATAGAATTTAAGGGACATAACATAACCTTATGTAACATGTCTTAACAGGAAGGTCTTAAACGAAGTGTCTGGAGAGTATTGGACCGACAAGACTCTAAAATATAACAATAATTAGCGCTGTTTACTGCAAAGGTTAAATAGAATTAAGTAGTACTATTTAGCTCTAACTTGCTATTTCCCTACCGGTTCTCGCCCTAATCACTAATCAGCTCTTTGCAAGTGCGAACCGGGCTTTACGGTCAGGTGCGGCACGGTTCCCGCCGCGCAACCGCGGCGGCGCCCCGTGTGTCACTGGATTTATCAGGCTTACGTCAGGATATCGGGCTACTAGTTGCATGGTGGGGGGAGACGCTGTAGAACTTTAGACAAGCAAGATCAGTATAAAGTTCAGATTGTACTTTTTACCCAAGAAACGCAAATGATAAAGAAAGACTACATTTTAGAACACAAAAATGGGGTTGAAACTATGGTAGAAGGTGTGTACTTATTTTACACGGTATAAAATCTTAGACTATCCTATCCTAAAATCCTGGCATCAATCGCCAGCATTGGAACATATTTAGATATCTGCAAGTCGTGAAGGTTTCCGTTGCCCATAATAAGATGACGAGGGGAGATTTTGCTGTTATACGACGAATCTCAAGATACGTAGGAATCACAAAAAAATCAAGACTGCAAAAAGTACTTACTAGTAAGGGGGCAGGCAAGATATTATAAAGCTTATGGGTAATAGTGTGAGTAAGTACCAAGTACTTAAAACCGGGTCATTTTGCGGCAACCACGGGCGTAGACCGTACCCCGGCATTGTACTGGCAAATGCGCATTGCAGATGTAAAAAGCATGGCATTATCTCCACCTTTCAAACGTCGTTATGTGAATTATTAAGGTATTATTGACGCCTCATATCTCGATAAACCTTTACTTACCTACCTTGGGATTTTGTTTGAGTAGCCTACTTCATCTAACTAACTGAAACATGTAAAATATGCTACAGCTGCATCTAAGCGGTAACTTCACCCGTCTAGTGTGGTAGGAGGTGCCATTATTTAAATTAAATTATCTACAATATGGTACAAAATAAGCGTTTTACTTACTTACAATACAATGGTGTAGTAGTGACAATAAAGATATTCTATTTCTCTACAATCGATCTATGATGGCAAAAGTAGGTGCGTGACTCCTATACCCTTGAGTGCCCAAAAGAGAAGTACCCATACCTTTGTCTCGACTTGACACGGATTATCGGAGTCGGGCGAGGTTTTAAATCCATCGGATAATGAGCCTTAAAGGCAGACATGACTAGTTGACTACTACTAGGTTTGTAGCTTACTTAACCTAGGTTAATTTTCTGGCTTGGATTTGTTGTCCCGAAATGTTTACAGGACATTTTTTTATCACCTCACATGGTTTCAAACTCCGTAGTGTGTGTGAGTGCTGGGTAGCTTGGCACATAACGACCAATACTATGTTTCTAGCATACTACTAGCCAGCGTCGAACATCTATTTCACTTGACAAAGAACAGAGAAGAATATGAAGAGCTGACGGCCAACCTCCATTAGAGGAGAGGCACGCCAAGAAGAAGAAACGTAGGTTTCTGTACTGGCTTGGCTTTCTTGTCCCTAATTGTTTACAGGAAGGACCTTATTGTAATCACCTCATGTGGGCAGTGGCGTAGCTACATATTAAGGACAAAGCGGGACTATGTCTCGGGGCCCCCAAGCCCCCCAGTTCGGGCCCTGTATTTTAGCTAAGAATTATCCCAGGTTGGATAGCCCTCAGTGCGAAGAATCTAAAAATAAAATTTGTACTTCGGACCACCTTGTATTGTATACCTATCTAATACATATTTTGACTTGATAAAACAGTTTAGTTGGGGCCCGTTTCTTTAATGCCCCAGGGCCCCTGGTTACCTAGCTACACCACTGTACATGTGGGTTCAAACTCCGTAGCGAGTAAAGGGTTGGCTGGCGGGCGGGCGGCCACCGCGGGGGGCGGGGGCGGCGACAGATTTATGTGCGGATCGCATGACGCGGCACTCCGCAGCTAATTCCGGAAACACTTACAAGTTTACAGCGCCCCCCGCCGACGGTGGCGCCCTCCGGAGAGGATAGCGCCAGAGAATACTAACGTTTACATACCACGTGAAGGAGCGAGTGTGAAAAATAACCCGTTGAACAACGTGGTGAGAAAACTTGCGGCCTATTTGGCTCTGCAGGTATCTTGCTTGTTTCATCCCATTGAGACAATTTGAGATCTCTTCCTTATGGATTAGACCGGCCAACAGACCTTAAGTTTCACAAAGATAATTATATTATTAGGGACGTTCCCAGTCTGTATAAAAAAACTATATGAGACGATTGCGAAGTTCCGTCTTGATTATTTTAAAGCCGAGAATCTACAACATCTCTAAGAATATAACCGCCGTAACATCATTTAGTATGTAAGAATGCAGTACCTGTACTATACCTACATAGCGACAGTACATTGACTGCCTAGGGCACAAACAATGTTTCAGGATAACGACCGTTATCATCCCGCACTGACGAGTTTAAAGTTAGAACAGGGGCCTTAGCCTGTAACGCAATGGCGTATCGATGGCGTCCCAGTAGAAGGACAAAACCTGGATTTCCACGGTTTTCTCCTACAACCAGTGAACTAATCCTCTAGAATTAAAATCAGAATGTTCTTTGCTGTACTACAAAAACATTAAAAGTGCCGAAAGCATTAATAAATTGAATTGCCGCCAACCGGGAGCCCATTTTGGCAACGTTACAGTCTAAGGTCCCTGGCTAAAGTGACCTTTCTAGACGTTTGAAGAACATAATTACACACCATCAAGCGATGCAGTATAAAATGTTAATGTTCTGGCCTGCAGTGCAATAAATAAGTCCGAGACTGGGAGAGATATGAGCAAGATTTATAGCGACAATAAATGTCAATAGACCATTGATAAAGGACATTGGACGCTTAACTACATGACCAATACCAGTGTCACGATGACAGACACTCGTTGTATTTATAACTTAGATTATTCATTGATTTGATACAAGGAGACGACGCGGAAACGACCAATCGGTCTGAAATTTCAGAGGAAAACCTTGTTCATCCAAGAACTGAAACATGAGACCATGTTAAAATAAATCTCTACATTTTGGTATTTACTTCTTCGTATACCGCCAATGTTCCTCAGACTCTACTGGTTGACAGTACATCCATGATCATGATCCAACCATGGTCTTCAAAGTTTCACCATAAGAATTAGCTATAGTAAAATTTACCCTACCCCGGATTCGTGGACTTTCAATAGAACCATTAGGACGGCCTGAAATTATTATAACAAAGGAAAAATGCTGACGAATGGTGGGGCAGCTCTTATCGAGATCGTCATGAAATCTGAATCAGTTGGTGGGCATTTTCTTTTAAATTTTTACGTTTAGGCTGTTATTTGGGGCTTTCAATGATTGTAAAATTGTACTTACTTATTTAATTTTACGATTAATGCAATTATTGGTACGGAATACTTACGTACATAACATCACAACTTGTTTTAATAACAAATTAAACCACAACATTGAAATCTAATGATATAATGGTCACATACCTGAATCTATAAAGAGGACCGGCAAAATTTGACGATTTCTGGCAATTCAATTTTAAATATTTTATATCTATGTTTTTTTAGGGAACAACTTCTATTATTATACTTATTTATCTGACAGTTATTGCTTTACAATGTAAACTGTGGCTAATTTATTAAAAAAATACTGGACACGAGGGACACCCTCAAATCGTGAGTCTAAACGAAAATACGGGTTGTTCCGTATTCATGACACGACTTTTCATGCTATAGGTATATTTTTCCGGATTCATGGTACGAGTTATTATTATTCCTACTCATGATTATTTTCTATTTAAGTTTCCGTTTTCATTTTACATGTGTTCCGTATTCATGCTACCAATAAAATACCATTTAATATTGGCACGTTAGTATGGTCAGCGTAACAATTTCAATTATAAAATTGGTAAGTAAGACTAGGTACAGTCGGCCACACGCTAGGATACCCCTTTTTGTTTTATTAGCGCCCTTATGCCGCGCGCGCTAAGAGCTGCCATGGGGTATCTGTGATTGTGGCCGACCGTACCTACCTCAGTCTCTCCACAAAGGAACCAAATCATAAAACTTAAACTGCACACGCACGCACCTTTCGATACGCCCGCAGGCACTTTTGGTTATTGAAATAAAAAAAACCGTGGGACTCGCGCACCGAGGATTCCGTTTCACCTTTCTATGCATTTATTTGAAAAAAAAAAAAACTAGGTAGGCTGCACACAGCGCCATCTAGAGTTGAGGTTTGGAACTAATATAGAGATATAGAGGGCGCTAGTTTCTATGTCGTGTTACAACCCTCACCAGCATCATCAGGTATATTATTTTTTGTTCTTCTAGCATTAGTTCCTCAACTCAGCCAACAGATGGCACTCTACAGTCCTACATCGTGGATCGCGGTATGGCTTGGACTTTCGACTAATGTATCTTAGTAGACTTCGTATGAAACTCTTCCTATTGCACTGTACGGAACCCTCTCAACGCGAGTTAAACGCGCACTTGTCCGGTTTTTAGGGTTCCGTTACCCTCAAAGGGTAAAAGGACCCTATTACTAAGACTCCGCTGTCCGTTTGTCTATCTGTCTGCGCGTCTGTCACCCGGCTGTATCTCATGAGACGTAATAGTTAGACGGTTGAAATTTTCACAGATAATGTATTTCTGTTGCCGCTATAATAAAAAATAAAAAACAAACTGAATAAAATAAATAAGAGCGAGCGAAGCGATAAGAGCGAGCGAAGTTCTCCGAGTCTACTGGAACAATAGCGGCGTTTGTATGTATGTTTGTATGTATGAATGTTCGTTCGACGATAACTTGAGTAAATTTAGTCGGATCGTTATGGTAACGATTTTAAAATTTTTTTTTTTAACGTTAACGAAATTAAAATATTTTTTTAAGTTCGAACATGAGCCAAAAACATATTGTATATTTCTTGATTTATAAGAACGTTGGTTATTGACATGTTTTTTTTTATAATATACAAGATGATTATTTCTTACTTAATTTGTATGATTTCAATCCTATGATGTCCTATTCACTTAAAACCTGAGTAACCGGTCATCAATTTGCAAGGTACTATTGACCTACTTGTTTGCACTGCTGACGTATAACGCATACGTGATTATCCTATTCCTCATGGCAATACAAAGAACAATTAACATACCTCGTGCCAGTGTCCGTGGATGTCTTAACAAAATCCGTACCCTTAAGCTTCTCTGCCTATTATTTATTTCGTCCAATATTTTAGATTTTTTGCTGACCGTACTTAAAAGCAAAGTATTTTTATTAAATTGTATGGCAGCATGAATCCGGAAAGGCTCGCGAGACGAAATGTAAAAATTAATAAAATAATTTCCATAGCATGAATACGGCAGTCAAGTAAAATGAATCCGGAAAAAATATTCGTGACATGAAAACTCGAGTCATGAATACGGAACAACCCGAAAATACACTGTTGGCACAGTAAATAGAATAGATTTATTATCAAAAGTACACAAAGGGCGATAGTCGAAAGATTCATTTAACTCAAAGTCCTAAAAGTACAGTTTTTTTTAGAACGGCATATACCATCCACTAATTGAAGTTTGGGCTCAGTAAAGTGAGAATCGCGTACATATAAATAATATTTACGAATAAGAATATTTAGATACCAATGAAAAGGCAAATGTGAAACAGAATGAAGATTCAGAAACCAACGCAGACCGTACGAATACGACAAAAGGCTTTACGCATTGCAGTATACGAAATATTGACGTCCGTTGTTCTTGTGCATCGATTTTTGGTTGTAGTTGAAGGAAGAAATATAAAGATTGCTTGTTTTATTATTCTACGTATATTAGGTAACTAAGAAAAATATAATTAAGGCCCAAAACAGTTTTTCAAATATTTATTCTAAGCACAAATAAAAGTAAAATATTGACGTCCATTGTTCTTGGGCATCGATTTTTGGTTGTAGTTGAAGGAAGAAATATAAAGAATGCTTGCTTTATTATTCTACGTATATTAGGTAACTAAGAATAATATAACTAAGGCCCAAAACAGTTTTTCAAATATTTATTCTAACTACAAATAAAAGTACTTTAGGGTTAGCAATGACAATTAGCCTGAATCGTAGACGCTCGATATTCTCAAACGTGCTTTCAGTTAAAATTGGCATTTCCATTTTTTTTTTATTTCTACATAAAACCTAACCACAATTCCACAATACATTAGAGGCAGTTTCAGCTTGGCAAGAACAATTAGCCTCACGTGATATGAGCCGATAGGTGGAACCCCTAGCTTAGCCAAGAACCTAGACGCCTACTGCAATAAAATATTCAACAGAACACTGCTTTGAACGACCCAGCACTCAAACGAGACATATAGCCGACAAACAGAATATTATTAGCTCAATAATTCATAGATTGGAGAAACTTTTGCTTGAGAGGGTTATGATTACCACGATGCACAGTTAATAAAATAATTTTGTAAGTAGGTCGGAGTTCGAAGCCAAAGTGTCAAATAAGTCGAGAGATCAACGCCTTGTAACGACTTTGGAAGTATGCAGGAGTGACTACTACAGGGTGCACTCTAAGTCAATAGCGGAACTTTAAGTAGGCAATCTACTGATCAATACAAACAACTTGTACTAGGTGGCGAAAAAAATGGAGTGAAAAAAATATCAGCTGTTCCATACAAAAGTTCGCCTCAGTACTGCGCCAAATGTATGAAACAGCTGATATTTTTTTCGCTCCATTTTTGTCGCCACCTAGTACAAGTTGTTTGTATTGATCAGTAGACATCCTACTTAAAGTTTCGCTATCGACTTAGAGTGCACCCTGTAGTTCTTTAGACTACTAGACCCCTATTATCTTCATTCTCTATTATACAATTCTTGAGTTGTTATTTTACAAATACAACATATCGCAGAGAGTTTCCATGTCCATTCCCTATACCGTGCAATTTTAGTGGTTTTAAAGCCGAAGGTATTTAGTTGCACTCGTGATTCTGAGCCAAATTCCAAAATTTTACTTCAAAACGAGCGAAAAAAAAAACACTTCTCAATACAAACGGCTATCGCCAATCGACACCATTTGTTTTGTATGGAGAAGTACATTTTTTTTTTCGCGCGTTTTGGAATGAAATTTTGTAACTTGGCTCAGAATCACCAGTGCAACAAAATACCTTCGGCTTTAAAACCGCTAAAATTGCACGGAGTAGAATCCTATTAGAAAAGCGCTAAGTTTGGTGAAATTGCGGGCGCGCTGCGAGCGTTTTTTTTTAACTTGGCCCCAGTTTGTTTTTTGCCACACGCCCCTGGTTACTTAGCTACGCCACTGGATAAAGAATGTAGGTAATCCATTGAAACTACACAGTTAGTCGTGAGTGATTTCACAACGTCATTTTGCGCAATAGTGCGTACACAAACAGTCATGAGATGAGCGGTGGAAATATGCAATTTTCCGACCGTACGAACACGGCGGTTTCAAGACACTATGTTCCATGTGAGCATCAACTGTTTTATTATGACTCCGTTAGAGAAGAATTTGTGTAGACTTTAACTGCCTGGTTAGTAGGTAGTACTTAGGTACAATTAATAAAGGCATAGAAGTAGTTATAGCCTTTATTAATTGTACGCTAGGATTTACGATTACCTACCTAATTGTACGCTTGTGTTTATCCTTGGCGTGTTCACAAGTTTATCTCATGCATGGTATATTCATGGTTTCGAACCGGAACAAGACCAGTGTATGCATGTATTCTCAAAGATTGGGCACCATAAATAAACAAGTTTTTAAATGTAAAAAAATATATTATTTCTATAAGGGCTATTTTTGAGTAAATAAACCGGTTTTGATTATGATGTAGCTGTCTTGTCTATGAACCAAACCAAGTTGCGGTCGATTCAAACGGAGGCATCATGAAGATTACCTGCCCTTAAAGTAAATGTACTGACAGTATAATTATCATCAGTTTTTGCAAGCCTCTCCAACCCAGGTGTACGTTCACATAACTCGGCCTGATTTGACGAGTTTCTCGATAGCCTCGACCAGTTTCGATTCGAGATCGGTCAAGACATTTGGAGCAAAAAGTCGAACGGATCGAGGGTTTCGCTGGACCTGAAATTCCTTGCTACTTACTGTTGGATGGCTACTCGATTGAACAGAATCGAACAAAAAGGAATAATATGTTTATGAACTGCGCCTCAAATCTGTAACGAAGTTGTGTCTCAGTTGTAGGAGGAAAACGAGGTAAACCCGGTTTTATCGTAACAACTGTGAACCTATCAAAACTCGATCGCGTTACCAACTTGAGGTAAGTAAGACTGACAAATCTTATTTCGCTCTCCATAAAAGGAAAGACTCCAACCAACAACTATAGTACGCGGTTTATTCTAACTAAACGGACACGATGTAAATGATCCGAGTACAATGTGTTCCTTGTCGTGGCTCGCTTGTAGCGAGCGCATCCGACGATCGACCGCATTACATACAGTGTCTACCTAATCCTCTATCACTCGCACCAAAATCCGCCTTCATTCTCGCAAATTGTACGGAAAAGATCACGCATTCACTGCTGAATATTGTAGGATGTTACATACGCGTAGTAAAGGCAGACGAATCAAATATAACCACTGACAGTAGCGGTTGAATGTCCAGCAATTTCGCTGCATAATGCAGTTGCTTCATCTGGGACCATCTTCCTTCGGTCTTATATCCTCCTAGTGCAAGTATAATTTTGCGTTGAGCAAACCGTCAATTTCGAGACAATCCCTTCCTTTCCTGCTTTTAATTGCAGGACATGGGGAATTTTGATAAATTGGCCATTCAACGAGGACGGATAAATATGAGGAAGGAAGTCGAATTCACCTATTTATTTGCATGATAAGTTGGGGGCTTCTATAGCGGGACCGAATTGTTAGAGCAATCGTATTGAAGGAGAACTGCCTTTACCATTGTATCAAGCACAATTAAAGTCGCTTATTTAGGTGTCCTACAATCGTCGACCATTATGATTGTACTGGTTATGGCCCAGCGCAAACATAGTTTATCAGCCAACGAGACTATCCCGTAATTGCTGCGAATGTAAAGTTTAAATTGATATCGCGACTAGACATCGCGAAACGCGGACCATATGTTAATACTCGAGACCGGACGAGGCAATCATCGACGACGTAAGCGCAGCATACCAGCGCCGCGTAGGAACCCTTTCATACAGGCACTACAGCAATTCAAATCCATACAGACTGGGGTTAGGGGCAACCGCTTAGAGTGGACTGACCAGTAGAGATAAGACCCGGAAAACACAGTTGTGTAGTGAATCATAGGCCGATAGCCGCTTTACAAAGGTACTCTGCAAATGCAAGCATTGCTTGGGAACGAATCATTCGAGAGCCGCAGCCTAACTTATTGCGTTCTTTCTAATCATAACTGTATTGTAAACGTCATCACATAGGTCTCATCTCAGAGAGCGAAACACTGAAATAACTCAAAAAATCCTTATGATGTTTATCTTCACTCACCAGTATGGAAGTGTCATTGCTATTATAACATGTTCAATGTTGCCCTTTGTAGCATATTAACAAAAAGGCTCAGTTTCAAGACAAGATCCAATTCACATCTAGAATGTCGTTGTTACTGTACCACGGACTGTACCACGTCTATACCAGTCCCGTCTCCATTGGGGGATCCAGCTAATTGGCGATCGGAATGACATCACTGGCGGCACTGACAACTGCCGCATTGTATGGCCGGTCGAGCGGGGAGAAAAATATGTAATCTGTGTCCCTTACGTACAAGTCATGGTCCATTATTTATCGGTCTATCATTCATTACGTTATCGGTAATCAATACCCCTTGTCACAACCTGGTTACTGCTGCTAAGTATAGCAAAGCAACGCATCTACCATTAGAGCTTGTATCAAGCGATTTTCTCCGCCATTCAAGTCAGGTCCCGATGATGTCACGCATTACAACACAAAGGATTTCAAATGCAGGACGAATTGGAAACAAGACTTTTACAATCATGTAAATCGTGTCTCGGATACGTGTTACGAATGACACTACAGCAATAAAATAAAACATGAGAAAGGAATTTGAGTTAGAAGAACCGAATTGCGGAATCGGTCCCCAAATAGACGCCCAAGATGACTTGCAGTATTTGCGAGAGAAACAGTTTCCATCGCGCGCAAGTGTTAAGTGATGTTATCACACGTAACGACCCACATCTGACCTGCGAATTGGAGGCGTGTTTAGCTTTCCGCGCCGTCGCCATGTGGACACGGCTGGGCGACCAGGGTTGCGACACCACTGAAACTGTAGGCCTACTGTCGCCCCTCTGCTATGACAATACAGTTGCATCCCCGCAGACTCCATTGGTATTCGGTTCGCGATGGGTGACGCGCGGAGTTACGCCGGCATGCCCGGCCCGCGACCCTTGCCTTTGCTTGGCAACTCTTGGCGATTCGCGCTGAACCAAAAGCCGTGGAGAACCTGCGCTTTGGACGGAGCCCTGTGGACTTTGCGAGCGCTAGCAGGAGCCGGTGGAGCTGCTAAAGTGGCGAAGCTTTTCGGGCATCCAGATTTAGTGTTCCCGTTTTGTGCGGAGGAGACGGCGCGCATCTATCGGCGCGAAGACGCGATGCCTCATCGGGCTGTCGCGCCTTGTCTGCGACATTACAAGCAAGAGTTGAGAAAAGATTTCTTTGGCGACGAGCCGGGATTAATTGGCGTGTAAGGAGTGAACTTTGGTTCAATTCAAATTAACTCTTTCCTCTCGTGTTGTAAGGTTTATTATTGTACTTCCAGCCACGGCGAGCCTTGGTGGCGATTCAGGACGAAGGTGTCTAAGTCTCTCGCGGCTCCCGAGGCGGCTAGGGCTGCGGTGCCGGCCCTCGATCGAGTCACCGAAGACTTTGTACTCAGGTATGTGTAGTTTACACAAGACGCTGATAGTGATAAGGCTAGATAAGATATTCTTGGGGGACTCAAAATGCATATTTGTGATAAAATGCAGTCTCACCAAGGTTGTTCGTTGAATATTCTTGTGCATTGTTCACTTTGTGAGCATATTACACAGCAATTAAAGTAACTAACCCAATATAGACGGCGGGAAATTATTTTCATTAAAAGTTGCAGACTAGTTAATAGTAAAAAGTAAAGGTACTGAATCGTTGCATAACTAACAGGGCAGCGATACCACTTTAATGTGTCATTAATAACGCTTAAGCTCAAAGTACGTCAAGACAGGGCTGTTATTTATGTATACCTTGCCCGTCGGATTAACTTTAACTACATTTAAATTATGGTGATCTGCATGGAATAGCTAAACAACATTTCCTGGAACGATTTACTTGGCTAGACACTTTAACCCTGCCCCTCGAAGTGTCATACAATCACGTGAGCAAAAGTTACTACCAAGCCTCTTATCCAATACTACTGTATTATTTGCACAGAAAGCGTTTACATAACTGTTGATAACGAATTTAAATAATATGATCCGCCGACATGGCCTGTTTGTTTCGTGAGAAAGAAAAAACGATAAGTCTAATTGTTAGTGCTTTTCAACAGTTCTGTGGTATTCCACGCTCGGGTAACGGTTGAGACGTTTAAATGGCGTTGCTAATCGGCTTATTGGCGATAGTAATAGAGTTGAGAATCTAATAAATGTGTGTCTCGCTCGAGATCGTGTAGAATCACGGATAAATGACCACATCCCGTTCTTGGCAACTCGTCTGCGTTTGCGCTCGCATTTTTGTTTTGACCACTTTGTTTATGAAATGATTCACATTGCGGCGGACAACTTCCTAAATGAGCTGTGTTGCTTTTTAATGTGAGTCAAGTTTGTTTGCTCTCCTTTAAAATTAGGATTGGGAATGACTTGCGTTTGAGGAAAAGTTTACTCGAAAAGTTTTCTTCACCTCTGACTAATAATCAAAGTAATGTGTTTTTATAAAAGATTGATAACTGAGTAGGCGCCAAGCCAACACCGAGATAAGTTCGTCCGTTCAGTCGTACCTCGCGAAGAAGTGTCAAATGCAGTAACGGCTCTTTAACTCCCACTTCCTTTGGGAAGTGCAAAAGCAACTTGAAAATAAAGTCATAGAGCATGCCCCAAAGTCTGTAGCTTGCGATGTGTAATCATTCTACCACCTACACTACCGCAGCTCAACACGGCAATAGATAAGCGGTCTTCATACTTGATTAACATAATAATATTGCAATTTCTAATTGCAGAATGGAAACTTTGGTAGATGCCAAGCGGGAGTTACCAGCAGATTTCCTCACTGAGCTCTACAAATGGGCCCTCGAATGTAAGTACCTCTTAAGTCAACCCCCACTTTCTGAACATCGTCTCAAACATTCACAGAACGAAAATCGATAGGGAATTGACATCAATAGAATCAGGGTGCTGAATTCGCCGCCTCAGTGCTTGGCAC
This sequence comes from Zelleria hepariella, assembly GCA_949319315.1. Classification (NCBI taxonomy): domain Eukaryota; kingdom Metazoa; phylum Arthropoda; class Insecta; order Lepidoptera; family Yponomeutidae; genus Zelleria; species Zelleria hepariella. The sequence goes on from OX439382.1 coordinate 25,024,070, forward strand.
TACCTATCACAGACTGTTTTCATTGTTCTTATACACTGGGATGGGAATGTTTTGAAGCGTTTTGCTTTAGGAGTGTGAACGATGTGTTTCCAGTTTAGTGCGTTGCTTGCCCCTGTACGACCTTCTCAGTTTAGTCGGCGTAATACAAAATCAATAACTACGTGCGAATTTAACTATAAGAGAGACGTTTTAATTCACAGTTAGCGTGTTTTCATGAAGCCCATTGTGCAGGATTAGGACTGAAAAACAAGGTTTTTCGGGAAAGATGGTGTTTTAATATCGAGACTTGGAGGCGAACTGACATACAAATTAAAAACACATAAACAATAACAATAATTTTGAATATAAAAATAATTCCAAAAATATTTTTTAACCCCCGACCAAAAAAGGGATAAAAGGGAAAGGTTAACCGCTATGTGTGTGTGTCTGTCTGTGGCACTGTAGCTCTTAAAGTTAACCGATTTGGATGCTGTATTTTTAATTTGAAAGCAGTTTTTCTAGCGAGTGTTCTTAGATATTATGTCTTATCATAATCGGTTCAGCCGTTTATGAGATGTGCTTATTTGAAGCTAAAATGTCGGAAGTATTTTAAAAGCAGTTTAGAAGTGCGCTGATTGCATAAATGAAACTGCGTGAAAGTAATAAAAATTATATATTCCTAATTAGATAGATCGGGTCTTACGAGTATTAGGCTGTCGCGCGCCGTAGCTAATCAAAAGTGCTGACATTAACAATATTGTGCCGCTACAGTAGTTATCTTACTACAACATTAACTCTTTTTGAGGTGTCGGCGCCTGGGCCTTGGGCACGCGACTGGGTTGCCTGAGCGACGACGACGCCGCAGCCAAGGAGATCATCCGCTGCATCCACGGCTTCTTCCACAGCGTGCCAGAACTTGAACTATCAGCTCCCCTGTGGAGACTATACCCCACTCCAGCCTACAAGACCTACGTAGAAGCCCTAGACTCCTTCAGATCACTGTGCCTAAAAAGGCTTACGGATAAGGGTGTATGCTCACAGATAGCAAAGGCATCCGGCGAAAAAGTCGCCGCCATATTAGCATTGGATTTGCTTCTCGTCGGCGTCGACACGACCGCGGCGGCCGCGGCCAGCACTCTCTACCTTCTGGCGAACAGCGATAGGGTTCAGAATCAACTGCAGGCGGAGCTGGACCAACAGATGCCGCCCGGGCGCGCTCTCACGAGCAAGGATTTGGATAGGCTGCCTTATTTACGGGCATGCATAAAAGAAGCTTTGCGGTAAGATTTTGTCTCGCTGCACACGGATTTGCTTTGGCACACTACACTTTGTAGAGAGTCTGACTAAACCGACATGCATATTGCAATGAATTTAGTTTCGATTATGCTCCAAAGCTTTACGAGGAACTAGTGGAGAAGATAACATGGAAACTGGTGATTTCCTCACAGTGATAATTTCCACTTGTCAAGTTGGGTCAGAATACCTGGGTAACAGCGAACGGCAAAACATTTTGTACATAGGTACAGTCAGTCACACGCTAGGATAACCATTTTTAGGGTTCCGTATTCGAAGAGTGCCAAACGGGACCCTATTACTCTACCTCTGCTGCCTGTCTGTCCGTCCGTCTATCTGTCTGTCCTACCTTTAAAGTGCTGTATCTTTGTAACCGTACTAGGTAGCCAGTTGAAATTTTCACAGAATATGTGTTGTTATGGGGGACAGAACAACAAATTCATGTAAAATAAATAATAATGAAAAATACCAAGGGTTATCTTAGACTGTGGCCGACAGTACAATTAAATGAGTCGGTAACTCACTTCTGTATATCCTAATTAAAAACGCCTTATCAACCGACGATGGAGTGAAAAGGTTCAATACAGATATTTCTCTCATATTCTTCTCGGCAAGTACCCACTACCCATACCCGTAGGTAATCTGTAGGCATATTACTGGGTGGCAGTTTGCATAATATTGTCATTACCAGCCTAATGACACGCGGCAAACATCGGGAAGGGCCGATATCGGTTGGGCCCATAATACCCTGTAACGGCCCTGTTAAGGTGAGGGTAAAGGCACACTAGCGCCGCCAACGAAAAATTAAAACGTATCTTCTTGTAAGTAAGATGTAGCCTGTACAATTGTACATGTCCCACTAGCTGGGCAAAGGCCTTCTCTCAGAGAGAGAGTTCGAGCTTAATCATCACGCGTGCTCAATGCGGGTTGGCGATTTTTGCGTTGAGGGTATAATGCCTCACACGCTCAGGTTTCCTCACGATGTTTTCCTTCACCGTCAGCGAGTGGTATTGCTACTACAAATTCACAAATGTACATAACTTTGAAATTAAACAAAGTCATAGATACATGCCGGCACTGGGAATCGAACCTAGGACCTTTCACTTCAGAGTCCACTGTTCTACCTAAAAACCTAAAAACAGTCCGTTTTTTCGTTTCCGTGGTCTAGTGGGTACTAGACCACCACCCTTCTTGTGTATTGGTTTTTTTTGCAAAAAACGGACTATTTTTAGGAGCTAAGACCTAGCTAGATCCTATGAAGAAAACGTCTCGAGAACTCGTATAAATACCGCCAAAAGTAGCCGCTTTTGTGTTGTGCAGGTTTTATTCATAGGCTCTAGGATCTGGGATTCAGGTCTTAGGTCCTAAAAGAAATAGTAAAGGCTAGGGTTCATAACTTAAAGATCCGTTTTTTGCAACAAAAAAATTTTTCTTTTGTGCATTTGCGGCATTGGCTAGTGTACGTACCTATACTCTTTATCAGTATTGTGCCTATACCGCCATCTTAAACGCTGCGGGTATTGGCTGCGGCATGAAATTCTTTGTTTTATGGATCGCAGTGGCTTTGCACACGTTTTGTTTTGCGCAAATGGACACCCATTGTTCGAAAGTAAAGGATTGTCATTCAACATTATGAGAAGGTTATTTAATTAAAGCAAAATAAGGTCATCCCACAAGGGGTTCCATTTTGTATTAATAGTGTTTCAGTGTAATAAGATTTATTTGTCTCCTTATACATATAAAGTAACAAATTCTACTATGATCAATCAAGCTAGCTGGTTGTCGCCACCACCGAAACTGGGATCTTTACTGTGGTTTTTACGACCTAAGAACTTTCCTTTGCTTTCCTTGAATCTTTATATCATCCCACGTAGTTGTTTCGTCTATTCTGGCCACAAAACAGAAAGTTCAGACTTTATACCCCATTCGTTCTTATGCCGCGCGCGGTAAGAGCTATCATGGGGTTTCCTAGATTATTATGGTCGACCGTACGTAGGCAAACGTGACATTTCAAACCTATTTGAAAATTTCACGTTCTTTAAGAATATAAATTATGAGGTTCTATTTTTGTATACTAAATAAATAAAACAAGGAGCAAGAGACGCGTGCGAACCGACACAGCCTGCCGCTATCAATTTTTTATAGTAACAATTTTCTATGTATAATGGTTCCATGAAATAGCTTCAATTACGCGGTTAGGCATCGAACTTGTTTAAGTTCAATACTTGGACGATGCCTACCTACCCATTGGTTGCGAGTTTACAACCATGTGACAATCATCGAATTAAAATCAATCAAATTAAAATAACTATGCTGATTGACCACCTACACAAACACTTTTAGGATTCAATCTAACTTATAAATAAATACAAACAACGTTTACGTAAGCCTAAGGATCGAATCGGATGACCAGATTTCACAGAACTCGCTTGCTAACATTGAATCTCTCGTCACACGAGATAATTAATTGGTAGTACTGTACCAGGCACTGCAGCGCCGAGGGGTCTCTTCACCCATCTAGTGTGAGTGAAGATGCCACTGGACGCTGTATAAATCATCTCGTTACGTAGATGCAAAGGCCTTAATACTGTCAAATGTAACATAAAGCCAGTAGTCACCACGGGAATACGTGCTATTCTAAACTTCTGCGAGATACAGCCGCGCGCATTAGCTGGTAGCATTTTGCAATGTAATTTAAAACATAAGTTTCACATGTCAAGACGCAAGTTCAACCGCAGATAAGCCTTCGATCGTTAACTGTGTCTTGAAGCATGATTAATATTGGCCATTGAGATCGCAATTCAATCCCTTGTAAGGTGCTAGCTAACATTAATCGGCGTTTGAATCTAGAACATGCGACGCCTCATTGCCATCATTCAGGTGTCTCGTGGATGCGATGACAGTGCATAACTTGCTACAGTCAATTCAAATATAATTTTCGACAAAGGTCTAATGGACGCTGTTATTAACCCTTTTTGGAATTATTTTTATATTCAAAATTATTGTTATTGTTTATGTGTTTTTAATTTGTATGTCAGTTCGCCTCCAAGTCTCGATATTATAACACCATCTTTCCCGAAAAACCAGTTTTTTCAGTTCTAATACTGCACAGACGCGATGACGACTTGCTACAGTCAATTCAAATATAATTTTCGACAAAGATAAACAGACTGCTACAGTCAATGTCTCGCAAACATCTTGTCATTCCTTTTGATCATGAATCCACTACCAATTCTGTAATTTGCAAAAAAAATCACCCAAACAAAAAGTTACCGCCATCTACATAGACAGGGTTTTGAGATATTTATTATCTTGGTTAAAAAAAAACAACGTCCATCCATTACGCTAGTTATTCACAGGTATGATAAGTAGAGGTACCGAATGGACATTTCGCCTAAACATGTCAAACGGGTAGCTAGTCTATCGTCGTCGCCACAATTTACATGCCTGACGTCTCCTTGGACGTTTTTCAATTTGATTCCTAAGCAGACGAAGTAAGATAACATTTCTTGTAACATTCTGCATTTGCTCACTTCAATCTAAATACGGAGGAGGCTTCGGGCCTAATGCGGATGATATAAAGCTGCCTGTCATTTGGGACTGCCTAGTGGCACATTTGGGTCAAGGCCGCTCGGTTTGCTGATTATATTTGCACTTCAGCCTAATTTCTATTTATAGCGCCGCGCATTCCCTTGATGGCAAGACTTAATAGGCTGTTATGAAGCTGTACTTTGTCTACTCAAATATTAAACCAACTAACGAGGGGTGAACTCGTCTGTTTCAGAATAAAGCCGGTTATTTTGGGCAACGGGCGCTGCCTTCAGAGCGACGCTGTCATATCTGGATACCAAGTGCCTAAAGGGGTGAGTGTCAAATGAGCAAGTCCTGGAAAGAGTAGGGGAGAGGAGAACGTTGATGAAGACAATAGAATGCAGAAGAGGAAAGATGCTAGGCCACTTGCTACGTCACAACAAATTCATAACCAACATAATAGAAAGAAAGATAGAAGGAAAGAGAGGTAGAGGAAGGCCACGGAGAAGCTACTTTGACCAAATTAAAGAGAAGGTGGATGTCGTGACGTACCAGGATGCAAAGGAATTGGCCTGTGATCGAAGTGCATGGATAATGCTGCACCGACAAAAGGATAACTTTTAAATATAATGATGATGAAATGGGTGAGTGTTTTAAACGATTCAACTGACGGCGTCAGATCAAGAAATAATGGAACTGTTTTAAAAGAAACAAGTTTATTGATGAATTGCTAGTTGAGGTTGGACGAGGAAAGCCGAGAAGAGTGTTATTATATTAGGTATCGGCACTTACCTCTGACAAGGTTCTTAAACCAAATGTCCGCCCAGCGTGAATATTCCTTGAGAACGCCTCGTTTATTTTCTTGGCGAAACGTAACTAGCATAGTTGGAAAACGTATTAAAGCATTTTATTAGCCACGCGAGCATACAGCTCAGTCAGTACCTTTCTATGACCTACAAATATTTTAAATAGGAACTCTTTCTTTTCAGTCCCACATCGTATTTCCCCACTACATCCTGTCAAACGAAGAACGTTACTTCCCGTCACCGGAATCCTTCGTGCCTGAACGTTGGCTGAGAGACGAGCTCAATCCAGACACTAGTTCTACAAAGACGAGCAAAGGTGTCTACGAAACTGACACTTATAATGATTCCAATAGGGGCCAAAGTCCTTGTGAGCATGCGCGGGCCGTGTGGCGCAAACAGAAGGATATGGGGATACACCCGTTCGCGTCACTGCCGTTTGGGTTCGGACGACGAATGTGCATCGGGAAGAGATTTGCTGAGGCTGAGCTACAGCTCTTATTGGCTAAGGTAAGCGTGTTTTAGAAATTTAACTAATGAAAGAACTTTAAACTTTGCCCTGTTCTCATCTCAATTGATACGGTCTTAGCTTCCGTCAGCTCTTTGTATCCATCACTTTAGATTCAATGGTGCCATGCATCATACAATGATGTCCTTAAATTCACAGTCTAGCTTAGATTATGCAAAAACCCCGGCCAATATCAGCATAGATAAGGCAAACACTGCCGAACCGTCTGAACTGAAATGCCAATCGATAGCCCACAGTTTTGAAGTGTCAGCCATATTTTCATGGAGCGAAACATGAATATTTTATACCGGCGTGTTTTTTACAAGTCCCACTAAAATCCCTGAGGTGTGACCAGAGATAGAGGGCACGCACGCAGCGCGGGTTGGGCACGAATCCTCACGCAGCGCGCGATATAAATGTTGCCCCGTAATGGATGATGGCCATAAAGTTTTTGGCATAATCAGCAGACTCGCCTCGTAAACCTTACCTATACTGCGATATTTACATAGGCACGCGCGCACAACACGGAGACACAGTAGGTTCGCTCAATGGGGAATGCGAAATCTCATTTCATTTTCGTGTCAGTGGTCCTACGCCAGATTTTTTGCACCAGTAGCCAGGCAGGCACTTCGACGGTCGTTGCTGTCGACCTTCTATAGAACATTCTTGTGTGATCTTCTATAAGAATTTCTCACAACTCAAATGATCCATCAGAGCGAAAGCGTAGCTGTGTACAACGGACGAATTTTGAGATCTTACCCGCATCCTGTTCCCTACTTCCCCAGCCTACCAGACCGCCAGTGCTCTTTTCACGTCTTCTAATCTACATAGAACGGTACACTCATAGGTGTATCGAGGTGTCAACTTTGGATACTGCCAGTAAAAATGGGCAAAGCAAGCATTCTGCACCGTCTCATTCCACGCACGGTGTCGTTCAAGTAACGTAGTCGCGAATAAACAAAAGTGCTTGTTATCTTTCGCAGACATTCCAGCGGTACTCCGTGACGTGGCGCTACGAAGCGTTGACGTATAGCGTCACACCGACGTACATACCGAACGAGCCTCTGCAGTTCACTCTGACACCGAGGAAACCTTAGTCTTTAGGATGTTCTTTAGAAGTTTCATTAGAAGTTAGTGTAGAGAGGGTTCTCTAACCGTATCACTTATAATTTTATTACGTATGCATGCACCGCCAAGAGCTGCGTTTTAGCTGTTTATATGTGTGAATGTTATAGATAGACTAAACTAATTTTATATCATGCTATGTACACAAGACAGCACGTCGGACTGACAATTTTGTTGTAAAGTCACCCGTAACGTAACAGAGTAGAGTGCTAGCGTGTAAGGGTCGACGACGTGCTGTAGTGTGTACGTTAGATCACCTGATATGTGCAGTGCAAAAATTATGTAATTTAACTTTGTTTTATCAATAAATCCACCTGAAAGACAATTAATAATCATCCCAAAGATCCTACGCGAAATACGATTGTTATCCAAACTCATGCGACTTCTTGCGATTTTCAGTTTACGTTTTTGAACTTCTTGCAAGCACGCATAGACCTAAAAAGAAAAGTACACACGACAGCATGTAGACCTTTACACTTTCTTTGAAAAGTCGCCCCTAACTTAAGTGAATAGAGTGCACGCGTGCTGCCTTATGTACTGAAAGCAGCGAACCGAAACCCATTTAGCATTTGGCGGAGTTTGTTGGAGCGGCCAAAGCACTCAGTCCTACACTTAAGTTTGTTACGTTCAGTTTTCCATGCAAAAGCTCTAACTTGATAGGGCAACGCGTAGCTGCCACATTTTCCATACTATTTTGAGCTTCACGCTGACCCGCAACAACGCCTAAAAAGGACCAAGAGCTACTCACTATTTGGCGGAATCGTTGAGCTGGTACTCGTTGGAGCGGCCGAAGCACTCCTGTACGCCGTGGTCGGCCCACAGCCGCTTCATGGCCGCCAGTAGCTCCTCGCTGAATGGCTCCGTATCCTCCATCCGCTGGATCACGTCGAACACCATCTTGCCGTCGCTCTGCGGAGGGAGATTGGGATGAGAAAAACCAAGGCCTTTGCATCTACGTTATGAGATGATTTATACAGCGTCCAGTGGCACTTGCACTCACACTAGATGGGTGAAAATATCACTTGCCGCTGCAGTGCCTGGGACATACATAACTTTAGATTGAGTGGCTTGCCCAGCACCTATGCCATTCTGACAGCTTAGTCGGCCTAGCCCACAGGAAAGACAAGTCAATACGTGTGGAGCCAATTAAGCCGTGGGTTTCCTCACGATGTTTTTCCTTCACTGTTAGCGAGTGGTATTCACAAATGTACGCAACTTTGAAATTAAACAAAGTCATAGATACATGCCCGCACTGGGAATCGAACCTGAGACCTCTTGCTTCAGAGTCCACTGTTCTACCCACTAGACCACCACCGCTCTCTTGAGATGAGAAAAGGTGTCCGTTTAGTATAACGTGGCTCAGAAAAATCAGGTAATGGACAGAGACAGCCAGCGTCAAACTTCAATTTCGCTTGGCAAGGAACAGAAAAGAATATGAAGAGCTGACGGCCAACCTCCATTAGTGGAGAGGCACGCCAAGAAGAAGACTACCAAAGTGGAGATGGGCGGACGATGCGCTTTCATTCATTGAAACCTTCGATTAAGCATAAAACGCATCTCCTCTCGTCTTTGGTGGATTCCGGCCAAAGCGTAGACGAGACAAGGGAAAAAATTGCGTTTCCTAATACAACCCATCGGCATGAGATTATTGCTCACCCTGGCAAATCCAGAGTATCGGAGAACGGTTTGAATCATGAGTAAAATATTTAAGAAGTGGTCTGTGAGAAGCAAAAAATATGTGGCAAACCACCTATTTACTACTCACTTTACTTTGTAGGTAACAGGCAATGACATTCCAATACAAATGGACAAACTGTTCCGTACAATAACTAAGTCGAAACATGGCACACGCTAATTTCACCCTATTATGCTTCGACTGACTTTTTGTTTCTACATTGCTGCTGACACTTCAAGCCCTCAAAATGTATTGTGTCACTAAGCGGAAATGTAAATCAATCACGCAGTTTGAAGCTACGTAAGTTGATTTTTGAAGTTTATTGGAATAAAGACAGCAGTGGAGTAGCAATAGCCCATTTTAGTTTTTTGTTATGGGGAAAAAAAATCTGTTCCATGTTGCGGATATTATTTTAAACAGTTTATATTCAAAACTATGAAAAATAGGCAGGTAAGTATAATTTGTAAATAGCTTTTTTCCTGAAACATGTCAACCCCTAAATGTGATTTCCAACAAATGTTGTTGTACGACTTTTCGAATAGCTTATAGGAAAATAAAAACAGCGAAGTTTAAAAAACCAGGTGATACAAATCTACTTATTTATCCAGCCCATAAATAAAGCCCACTGCTGGGCATAGGCCTCTTCCTTTTCACGCCAACCCCCTCGGTCTATTGCCAATCTCGTCCATTGTCCTCCCGCTGTTTTGACAATGTCATCGAGCTTTCGGTCTATACACCGACCCTCGCTCGACCCATTCTAGGCAACCATTCCGTGACGCCCTAGTCCACCGTTGGTACTCCCGCCTAGCCAGATATCTTCGACTTTGGTCTTCTGCCGAATGAAGAGGGTGAAGTATTCGTGTATCAGTGTGGCGGGGCCTGGGGCCTGAGTCTGTAACGCAACTGTGCCAAAAAGGGCCTGGTGCACGAGGCCGACACAGACGTAACGACGTGGTTGGACGGCTTACCTTTCACCGTATAGCATTTTAGCAAAATGCCATTCGCAAAATAAATAAATAAATAAGGGCTCCCAGTTGACAGCATCAATTACGATTCATTCATACTGTGTCGGTCCTTTTTTTTTGTTGTAGAATATTCTTTATTGTACTAGAAAACATTTTAAGTACAGGAAATATTATTCTGATTCTAATTCTAGAGGATTAGTTCGCTGGTTGTAGGAGAAAAACGAGAAAACCCCTGCTTTGTCTTTCTACTTATACCGGGACGCCATTGACACGCCATTGTGTTACAGACTTAAGCCCCTGGTAGTTATATTATTTTAACTAAAGCCTATCCCATCATCTTACTCAGTAAACTGACAGGTCGAACTGTCATGTTAGTGTAAATGCCTGCCCCTTTTCAACTGACTAAGGATAGAGCAAGAACTGTGCGAAAAATTTTAGTCCTTAGAATTTTTACTTTACCAAAGGAGTCTCCATTGTTTTCTTTTCTGACTATGTTCTTGAAGCATCATTTTGTCTATCTCTTTCTGACCCGCGGGAGAGAAAGAAACAGAAAATTTTGTTTACAATCAACGGTTTTTATTGAAAATTTAATAGTTTCCTCTTAATATTTGTACCTTTTCTCCTGTTATCATATGTAAATAATATTAATTAACCGATGGTAGCTCACACCATCTTTATTTCGCATCGTCAAGGTGTTATTTCGGCACTTTTTTGTACCACATTTTGGCATGTTGTCAGCTGCGTAGTCATCAAACGTCTAATGAAAATATTGTGCTTACACTGAATTTAAGCACAATTTTGCAGTTACGTTTTTCGAGCGCCTATGAGTTGTCCATTTGTATTAGAATGTCATTGGTAACAGGTATAAAAAAGCCTACAATTTATTGTGGAAGTTCTAGATTTGTATGACTTGGTATTGGTGGCAAGTTTGACATTAGATTCAGCTGCTAACTTTGCAATAAATACATACATAATAAAGGAACTACCAAATAAAATCAATCGGGTATGAGCATCGAAATCAGACACCCAAATAGGTGAGTTTGAGTGATAGTAATCGTAACGAATGCTTCCTAATCAGGGTTCAATGAACGGATTCTATTAGACACACGCGAACGATAATCTATCCTGGTTAGCCGATTTCACGATTTCCATTCTTATGTTTTCGACAAAGTTGAAAGGTTAATTTATTCACAGAATTGTAACATAAGTATTAGGAAGGTCACGAAACAGTATATCCTGTGTACAAGGACATTATTATTTAATTGATTGCTTAAAAACGTCAAGTGCGGCAGCAAACAAATGTGTACTAGAAAAAGATGACGAAGATTGTTATATTATAAGGTAAATAAAGTTGTCTAATGGTGATTTTACACCTTTTCCATACAATGCACAAACACGCTGCGATGGGGCTGTTTGGCTGGCAACTACTGGCAAGTCGTAGCAAAACAGCCAAGCAACCCGCGTAAGAAACTGTTAGAGGGCCTTCTGTATCTAATATTCGTTGTGACTTGTGACGTATTTTAACTATTCAAAGTTATGTAACGGTGATAATATTTTGTGCCCACTACAACAATCATTTCTTCGCCCAAAATAAAAGCAGAACAATCGTAAATAACTTCAACCAAGGTTATTGAAAGGTCAGAACTTGAGTCGATAAATAATTAACTTTTTACCTGACTACACCAAGAGATGTTTGTCATTCTGTCAGTTACGCTGTTAACGCCCGAACCCATTTTCTGATTAGCGCTTGTATCACGCAAATTGGGTAGATACCTACCAACTGAACATTCCGAGCGAGACCAATGCCCGCAGTATTTCAATTTTGGTTTATTTGGGTGAATGAGCTAGTTATTTATCATTCATGTTCAGTGGGCATCCAAAATCTCCAACGGTGTCATTCTACAGTTATGCGTCGCTTTGGTCATTTACCAGCAGCCAGCTTAGTTTAAGTAAGCAAAGTAGGTAATATTAGCTTAGTAAAAATACTACTATCTAACGGTTAAGGAAAACATCGTGAGGAAACTCCTGTGGACTAGCTAGGCTGTTCTTACTTCTTAGGCTGGGCTTAGTAAGCTTAGAAGATAGGTGGGGCCAGCCTGGTCCATATGAACAGGCTGTTCTGCAGCGTCCAATCCACTGAGTGTAGATGAGATCCATTGAGTGTAACTTCCACTCAGTGGATTTGTTAGGCCAGAAGGTTACAGCTTCACAAACAGTCCAACCGATAAACCGGCTCGATTATAATGCGACGTGTTAGCTACAAGCAGGACATCAATGTCAGACCTCACCGCATCAATTCCACTCTGTGTTATCGTGTCCCTAACGCTCGTAGGCCGATAAGGGCAAACGCTTTCAAGGCTCTGAATGAGAGGGGGACGCGTCACCCGACCGCGAGTGACTCATTGGCGAGTCAGGGGGAAAACCGACTCTATTGCCTAGTCGATAATGTTGGCATCGACACCTGGTCATTTCATTAACACCTGCTTTGGTATAGGTTAGACATTAAATAGATCGATCAGATTTAGTTGAATAACAAAATAATCTGAAAAGTATCAAGTCTTCCTGCTAGGTTTTTCCGATCCAGCATAGCAACCGATGACTGACATGGCGAGTTTCGTACTAATTATCGCTTGACATTTCCTTGTACGGGTATCATGCTATGTTTGATTATAGATCCTTGTAATGTAATGATTCACAGACATCCTTTGTTTGATCAATCTTTCGAATCTTGAATCTTTCGAGCTGGCCTTGGTATTCAAAGAATAGCTAAGTAGCTCTTTCTCGCGATGAATAAGCAAAAATGTGGGAAGGTCCCTCAATAAAATCAAACTAAATAAGTATTAAGGACTCACTCACTAGCCCTGCCTGTGAACATGGGACTCACTAGCCCTATGAACATTTGGAGACATAATTTTGGTTCGAAACTGGTTGAATCGCGGTTACTTTTTTAGGTAGATGGATTACCTTTATTATCCCGTTGTAAACACGATTCGACCAGTTTCGAACCAAAATTATGTGTGAATATCGCAAATCATTAAAAGTTGCTATTTTGGACCGAATTTTTCTTGCTAGCGAAATAAGTATCATTCTCGCTTATTTCCCAGCGACATTGTTTGTTGCGTAACTCTGATGCACAGACATTTGACGTCGAACAAGATGAAAAGACGAAAGATAAGGTGTTATCGAGATTGTGACTTTCTTGCGCGACTTTAGCAGGAAAATCTGAAAGTATGGCTCATCATATTAGATCACGGAGAGACTGCATCTTTAAAGTTTTTTTCATGAAGTACACAGTAGTTTGTGAAAAAAAAACATTAGAGAAAAGCTCTATCTCACACACACACAGTTGCACGGTTTTTTTTTTGAGCTGATCAGCGAACTGAGATGTTCCCAAAATATTATGAGTAGGCGACATCTCGGACAAAATATTTTCGGACACTTGGTCCGAAATGTCGCTTTATATTTTTAATATTTTTGAGGCGACATCTCGGACACTCTCAAAATATTGATCCTGTTTCGTACAGTCAGATACTAAAGTATTCAAATTTAATACACAGGGAAAGAGCGTTACCACAGCTGCCTATTTTAGAACAGCCTGAATTTAAGCATTCGGATCGCGTTCGGCTCATTTTTGATGAAAAAGTACTAGGCTTACATAAGGTGCTAGGAGGATCATCACCTCAATTCTCACATCATTTTGTTCCTAACTAACCCTGCGTAATTATGTGGGAACTGAGGTGCTGATCCTCCTACCACCTTATGTAAGCCTAGTACTTATTCATCAAAAAATATTTGATTTAACGCTACGTCTTGATAAAAAACTATAACTAGTGGGACTTTTTGGATGTGCTGAGCCAAATTACCTAATAAAAAATTACCTGCGCAGTGACATGAGACGCGGAAGCAGATTGCCAAACACACACGAGGCAAAACATTCAAATATTGACAACATAATATAGTTAAGATATGCTTACATAAAATCGATCAAATAAAATGTGTATCGCGAGCGACACACTTGCGGGGGAGAGCAAGTGTTGAAGACTGCATGAGTACGCAAGATAGTATTTGCGTTTAACATTTTTATTAGTCTCCTCATAAATAAGATCGTAGGGAGTTTTTTATCCGACTGTACAAAACAGCTTTATTTGTAAGTGTCCGAGATGTCACCTCAAAAATATTAAAATAATAAAGCGACATTTCGGACAAAGCGTCCGAAAATATTTTGTCCGAGATGTCGCCTACTCAATATTATTTCATTTCATTACGGAATTTTTGATAATGCTTTGTGTCCCCTGAATGACAGAAAACTCCTATAATAACATCAAGTCCCCAATTCCCTAGTTCTCGTTTGTTTGTGTAATCTAGTTCAGTGTTGTAGGTAATTTTAGTAAATGTAAATTTTAGTAAATGAAATAAACAATGAAAGTGCATCGCGCGACAGGCTCCAATAAGGCGATCGTATGAATAAATTGGCGATATCGATCGGTCCTTCCATACCGGACCGGATTCCTCGAATTCGACACCAACACCAATACGAATTGTTCTATTTTGTCGCCAGGCGCTTATTACGGGCACGCGAGGTTTTTTGCAGTTTAGATTATAATTGGACAAGATTATAGTTGTAATACGAATAGCTTCTGAGAATTGTCATTGATATACAGTCGAGGATAGAATTCGCTATGAAATCTAGTGAAAATATTGTTGAAATGTGAATCCAAATAGCCAAACGCGAGCAAAAATTACATGAAACGTGCTAGAGGTTTGTTATCTTTACTGAGAATCTGTTCTGATCTAAGGAGTCTGGTGGTCTACACGTGAATGACAAATAGCTAAATCGGATGTTCTTATTGGTAGAAAATCACCTCAGACAAGTGTCGCCAAGTGAATTTTCGTCGGAATGACTGGATAACAGAAACAAACAAAATATCGTAGTGTTGTGACACCTCACCCCACATATTGATACCATCAGAAGTTCTCTCCACTAATACAAGATATCATTTAATTAGCACATTAGTTTTATTAATAGGAAACTACAAGGCCACAAATCTCGATACAAAAATTCGGAGGAGTTTCATCGCCGCCAGTACAGTAAAGCGGTCTCGAAAGCGAAAGTGTACCAATACGTTCGCTCGCAAACAATTCGTGTTTTGTTTGACTGTTTCAGCAATCATGTGCCAAGTGCGAACTATTTATTCGGTGCCACGTTCCACATTTCACTTTCTATTCTATTCTATCGAGATCATTAGACCAATTCGTGTACAAATTAATGGCCGTTTAACTTAATGGATGACTGGGTCTTTAAATCTAGGTTGAAGGCGTGACTTGGTGCGTATTTAGGTTCTATTTTAAACGTTTCATTCGTCAACGTATAGTTGGAAATTTACGTTGAGCTAGTTTTGTATTAAAAGTTTCCTTCCTTTCACGATAAGCAATGTTCTGGCTTCAAGTAACTGAAGAAAACTATAAACCTTTACTGAGTTTATAAATTTTAGTAACTGAAGAAAATATAGGTTGCATAACAATTATTTACAAACTAAATCATAAAAATAGAAAAGATGACGAAATCTTTTTTTACACATCTCTCCGACAAATTACAAACAGCTTGTTACATCAAAAGGCCAAATCGCGATCTGTCAGTAATAGCACCCAGAGCGTTTCAAACAACATTAGATTTAGATAGATCGAAGGAAGACGGAAGTGTGAGCACTTCGGCATACATAATCGAGATTATTTCTACTGACGTATTAAGGCGCCGTGCATAGTGAATAGCTATCTAAAACAGCCAGTTTCGTGTTGACATTCATGAACGTTTTGAAGATATTTTCGCTATATAAAAATGGGCGGCGCACTTTTTTTCAGCGAAAATATCTTGCCATCTGTTATGGATATCAACATGAAACTGGCTGTGTTAGAAAGGTCTCACCTAATTCTAGTGTTTGATACGAGTATGTGAACATTTTTGATTTGTTTAGTGTATTTGAAACAGGAATCGATTTTGTGCATTTTTCTTTGCGCGCGGGCTAATTCACTATGCACCGCGCCTTAAAAAAAGCACAGTTACGAAGGCAATAGAGCGGTTCTTCTTTTACTAACCCGCAACATGGGGAGCACTTTGACCTAACTACACGTGGAAATAGTCTTTGATATTCATAAGTTTGGAAATAGAACACACTGTGGCTGGCAATAAATTTTCGAATCGACCAAGGACTCGCTTCACATGAATCAATCACTCGATTTCATTTTCAAACACCTAATCATTCATAACTTCTTACTTTTTCGCCCATATTTAAAATGGCTATTATTTTTTCTTTTCAGGAACTTGGATCTATGAATAGACAATAAATTGTCGCTTCGTCTAATGTCCCTAGTTTAATTTTAGATTACGATGTGACGTCACTCTACATGGAACTTTATCCATACCAATTCAATCCTACACAATTTTTACCCGAAGTGTGTGGCGAAGAGCAAAAGAAAATGTTTTTTTTAACCCAATTGCCCCAGTAGGGTTGTTTTTCAAGTGTATGTATGTATCTTCGATAAAGGATAAAACAAGATAAAGCGCCAACTCTCAAAATGTATTTGGAACATTATTGGCTGCTGTACACGGGTAGAGTAAACGGTAGAGAAGAGCGGTAGAGTACTGAGACATTTAAAAGCAAAGGCAGCAACCTCCATACCAATTCGGAAGGCAAAGTTTTTTGTTCGAAAGTCCGTTATTGGCTTAATCTTATCTTTAGACAATATTGAGAAACTAATTTCAATATTTTTTATTTTGGTCCAGTAATCGGCACATAATCACACAACACATAATCGGCTGAGTTATTGTTGTTATGTTGTTTACAATAATAAAAAGAATACTATGTTATTGCCGCGAACGAAAAATCTCTGATCAAAAATAGCTCAGTTTAGCTACAAAATGTAAAAAACTGTGAAAATTTTTAATTTCCCGCCACGCTGCTATCTTCCAGCCTTAATTAAACTGCTTGATGGATATCACACACTCACCTCCCGATCCTTGTTGCCGTAGGCGATACCCAGGTTAGGCATTGCTCGCAGTATCGCGACGAGCGACTGGATCGTGTTGCTATACACGACGGGCCGGTACTGCTTGAAGTCCTCATTCGTGAAGCCACTTTCGTGGATGATCCTGGAGATTACACACTTTGGTCAGTACATACATTAATATGTCGTTTGTGTCTGTTGGTCTAATGTTTTTACTTCACCACGAGATAGGCCATGCCTAGTGTGGAGGTCGGCAAATGTAAAAGAGTAGGCGACATCTCGGACCAAATATTTTCGGACACTTTGTCCGAAATGTCGCTTTGTATTTTAAATATTTTTGAGGCGACATCTCGGACACTCTCAAAATATTGAACCTGTATCGTACAGTCAGATAGGTACTGAAGTATACAAATTTAGAAAGAGCGTTACTACAGCTGCCTATTTTAGGATAACCTAAATTTAAGCACTCAGATCGCGTTTGGCTCATTTTTGATGAAAAAGTACTAGGCTTACATAAAGTGCTAGGAGTGGTAGTCCTTCACTACAGGTGAAGAAGAATAGTAAAAAAAAAACAGCTTTGAAGAGACCATGACAATAAACTGATAAGGACACGTAGCCCTCCCTCCACACTCTACAGGTCTACAAGCTCTATCTAATAAGTTGTTGCTTCTATTTGCCCCATATATCCAGTACATAAACAGGGTATATTCAATACGATAGCTACAGCTACGTCATTCATTCTCGTGAGTGAATGCAAACAGCCAATAGTAATCATCGCAGAGAACGAGAACCAATCGCCTACGCTTCACACGGTCTGACGTCACTGCAGGCTTCCCAAACTGTGAGTAATTTAACTCAAATAACGGTGTTTATTATAAGAATCGTATGAAAGTGCAGGTCACCATTCGACGGTACAGCATATAATACAATAGCCCCTTTCGATTGCAGAAGGTTAACTAAGTACTGCCTAAGCTTGCAAACCCGGCCATTCCCGAGAAGTGTGGAGTACCTAAGTGTTCAATATTTCGAAGTTTTAGTGATTCGTTCGGGGACGCGTAGCAACATCGACGATGCCAGTTAATAACTACTAAATCGAAAATTTAAACAACCCCTCATTTTGCACTTCAAATTAGCATATCTCATAAACGGCTGAACAGATTTTGATAAAACATGTCTGAGGGTGGTATTCTAGAACGCTACTTAAACTCAGTTCAAACAAGAACGCTACTTAAACTCTGTTTAAACTCAGTTCAAACTAGAACGCTCCTTGAACTCTCTTTAAACTCAGTTTAAGTAGAGTTTAGTAGTGTCGACTGTCGATAAAACAGTGCATGTTTTGATTTGAATAGACCTCCCTTCATATCAAAACATGCACTGTTTTATCGACAGTCTGAACTCTGATTAAACTGAATTTAAGTAGCGTTCTAGACTACCACCCTAAGAACACTCGCCAGAAAACCTGCTTTCAAATATAAAAAACCACATCCAAATAGGTTCACCCGTTTAAGAGCTACGGTGCCACAGAGAGACACACACACACACATAGCTGTCAAAGTTATACCACCCCTCTTTCACATGATGTCATGTTTCATGTCATCTGATGTAATGAAATGGTTTGTGCCATGCTTTATTCTCTCTCGTGTAATGGGTAATATTTCATGACACGGTGGTGTAATATGTCTTTTGTAATATTACGAGCATTACCTACACATGTCTACATGACAGTAATATGACGTGCCTGCAGAAGAACGGAATAATCGTTTCACGTGCGATAGAAGCACACAATATCTGAGTGAGTAGAATAAGGAATATTCCCCTCTTCGATCCCATTAGAGTCTGGGGTCGACACTAAGACCAAAGGGCTAGGCTAGGGCTTTGGGGGAAATCGGACTTAGAGACAATAAAGTGATAGATTAACTACCAGCTGTTGCGGGTTATTTCAGCACTAGCACATTACTTTGTCCCAAATCAGGGTATAGTACTTAGTTTCAGTTGTTTCCCTAGTTTAAGGCTAGCTTCTGTACGGAACATAATTATGGCTTTACGATCCACTCTCCCACGACACCGATACGACGTGAGAGAAAAGAAAACAATGAGGTAATTTTTCGGTTCGCAATTAACCCGTGAGATTGTGTATGAAGTACCGACGATAACATTCTCTCTCGATAGATGGGAATGGTTCTCTGATGTGGAAGCTCATAATGAATTTTAGTTTTGAGCTTATCATCATCGTCATCAGCCTGTTAACATAACACCCACCGCTGAGTAAAGGACTCTTCATGCTCACGCCACCTAATAAAAGTTTATGTAAGTACCTATACAACGTGTTACAAAAGTACCTCTTTTTACAGGGTGTAAACTACAGGTCAACATGATGAAATTTCTGTAAAAAAAAAATAAAAAAAACAATTTCAACATTTCAAATTTTTCATAACTTTTTTGTTTTTTGTTGTAGCTCAAATATTTAAATATTTTTGTGTGTGTAGGTACATTTGCATAGCTTTGAGTTGTTAAAACATAGTGAAAGTCAATGAAAACAATATTTAAAAAATAATTTCTCCCGCCACAGCGTTCACATTTTATTAATTTAAAAATCAAAGGAACTTCATAGAAAAAAAAAAAATTTTGGTTGTGATCCCTATCACCGGGTGCTATTACCCTGTAAAAAAAGTTAGGATCTTTTGTAACACCTTGTATAAGCTCTTTGGTATTTTAATATTGTCATGATAAATTAGTTCCCTGATGACGAGGCAAGACAGTAACTAGGTAAGTGACAATCGAAACCTCAGGCAGGATGTATGACGTCACAAAATATGCCGATTGGCTGACCAAAAAACAGTTTCTCTATTACCGAAACACTAGTCAAAGCAGCCCAAATCGAGAACAATATAGCAATTAGATGCGGCAATTTGTTCGCCTGCGCGGTAGTGCGACTTCTCGCAAGGTGTTTTCAAATCGTTTTTTGGGGCGTTCCTACAATCATATCCTCATACCTACTTGACTTTGTTTTTTTTTGTTGTGAGTTTGTGACTAATAACACGGATTGATCTTGTCTTTCCTATGCACACATGGTCAGGCCATATAATGTCATTCATTATAGACAAAACCACCTTTGAGGGGTACCTCTGCACTAGAATGAAGACCCAGAACGGGGCGTAGAAATGTGAGCAGACAACCGATGAGACGGACCGACGACCGAGTGGAGTGGAAGAACAGAATGGATGAGAAAGCCCAGGACCGAAAATAATGGAGTGCAATAGTAGAGACATCAGACATACGCTCAGCATTTGGGTGGCTACAGGTGAAGAAGAATAAGTCTTTCTACGGCAGACTAAACTGAGTAGATGTGCTGGGCAAGCTTGCACGAGATCCTTGGAGTTTCTTTACAATGCCAAGAACGATCAGAGCTAGTGAAGCTGGACAAAAAAAGTTGCTAATTACTTAGTAGTAAGTAGATAGTAATAAGTAATTTGATTTATATTATATACTTTTCTTGACTTTTGATTATATTAATTTAAATTTGACGTTCAATGTAAATAACCCTCAGTCTTTGACTTTTGACTTTGACACGGGTCTGGACTGTCACTTCATCCGATTCATTCATCGAGTAAGGATGGAAGTGCCTCTAGACGTTGTATATCATCAACAAATACAAATTGATGTCAAGGTCTGTGCCAATCGTGTTAAAGGACAGTGGTTGCGTCAAGCATCGATCCGTGGCCTTATTTCGTCAGGATAAATGCAGGATTTGTGGCAATGTTGGCACAGCTCTAGGCTCAGGGTACTGGCAGAATTGCCCCGGTAACGGCGACTGGCTTGCTTCTAGTCATATAGAAATCGTTTAGCGACATGATAAATTCTATGCAACTAGACACGACGACTTAAATCACTCAACTCATCAATACAAACAACTTGAATAAAGCGCTCAAAAAAGGAACAACGTATAAAATGTGCAATAGGTGAACACCTAATGAACAAAACGTACGATTTTATATTTTCATTTTTAGCCTCATTCGAGTTGGCCATATAACAAAAGTTGAATGTATCATTGGACACCACAACGCCCCTTAAAGTTTTTCGAGTGTTTTCGCATTCACCCTGTAGCTGTGCTAGACGCATGGCAGACCACCTATATGAGCTTACCAACAGACATAACAAGTCAAACCAGTTTATCTAGACACGGGAAGTTGATGCAATAGTCACGACTATCATTAGTAAACGACCGGCATCAAATTATTTCTCAAGTAGAAGCCAAATAGCGCCTCGACACTTCACCAAACCATTTGTTTTCAAAAGGTACCCACCTACGTCACGAGTTGACGTGAAGGTGGTATTGTCATGCGCTTTGACGTCACAGAGCAAACAGGATAGCGCCAAAAGTAAAAACAATAGAAGGACGTTATCATCTAGTTGCAATAAAAAAAACTCGGGACCGCGAACGCGTGTGCGTTCCGCATTTGAGGCTTGATCTGAAGATCTATCCGGGACCGGAGATAATGGCTTCAGAATCTTACTTAAGGCGCGGTGCATAGTGAATTAGCCCGCGCGCAAAGAAAAATGCACAAAATCGATTCCTGTATCAAATACACTAAACAAATCGAAAATGTTCTCATATCAAACACTACAATTAGGTGAGACCTATCTAACACAGCCGGTTTCATGTTGATATCCATAACAGATTGCAAGATATTTTCGCTGAAAAAAAATGCGCCGCCTATTTTTCTTCAGCGAAAATATCAAAACGTTTATGAATGTTACCATGAAACTGGCTGTTTTAGATACGAGTACCTCTCACCTACTTGTAGTGTTTGTTATATGAAAATTTTCGATTTGTTTAGTGTATTTGATACAGGAATCGATTTTGTGCATTTTTCTTTGCGCGCGGGCCATTCGCTATGCACGGCGCCTTAATACGAGTTCAACTGACCACATTGATAGCCGGCTACGGGTAGCGTACCGTGGATATCGATGCTCCTGCCAAGAGAGTAACCAAACCAAGCCTGCCAAGATCTTGTAGCTATTAGAACAATAACTACAAAATAAAATCAAAAAGACCCCAGATATTTTAGCTTCAAATTAGCATATCTCATATACGGCTGAACCGAATTTGATAAAACATAATATTATCAAAGAATACTCGAAGAAACCTACCAGATGAGGGTTGCTATTTGATAAAAAACTTAACTCAGACATACAGACACGACTTTCCACAGTGATAACAACAATAACGATACCATTCGTATCGAAAAACGGAAAGTCAGATTGGAAACAAACTATGTTAATCTCGTACACAAAGCCGGAAAGTTAAAACGCCTATTGACAAGCTGTAGAGTTGATAAGAGCGATAAGGGACAATCGGTCTGTGTATGTCACTTTGAGTGCTGATATTACTTGATATAAGACGGTATAACACCAATGTTATTGATTACATTATTGATTGCGATTATGTTCTACACTGTATAGGTTGTGTATCGGCTTCATTTGTAAACGATTCATTCTATGTTTTGAACCCCGACCAAAAAGGGGGTGTTATAAGTTGGATCGATATGTGTGTGTGTGTCTGCCTGTGTGTGTGTGTGTGTGTCTATCTGTGGCACCGTACGTAGCTCTTAAACGGGTGAACCGATTTTGATGCGTTTTTTTTTATTATTTGAAACCAGGTTTCCTAGCTAGTGTTTCTTAGTGTTTTATCAAAATCGGTTCAGCCGTTTTTGAGATATGCTTATTTGAAGCTAAAATGTCGGGGGCATTTTAAATTTAGTAGTTATCTCTAAGCCTATAACATTGTATGTATTTCACTAATTCTCGACCATGAATTTGTATTGAGGCTACGGAAGCAAAGGATTTTGGCAATGACATTCTAATACAAATAGACAACTCATAGGCGCTCGAAAAAGGTAACTGCAATATTGTGCTTAAATTCAGTGTAAGCACAATATTTTCATTAGACGTTTGATGACTACGCAGCTGTCAACATGCCAAAATGTGGTACAAAAAAGTGCCGAAATAACACCTTGACAATGCGAAATAAAGATGGTGTGACCTACCATCGGTTAATTAATATTATTTACATATGATAACAGAAGAAAAGGTACAAATATTAAGAGGAAACTATTAAATTTTCAATAAAAACCATTGATTGTAAACAAATGTTCCTGTTTCTTTCTCTCCCGCGGGTCAGAAAGAGATAGACAAAATGATGCTTAAAGAACATAGTCAGAAAAGAAAACAATGGAGACTCCTTTTGTAAAGTTAAAATTCTAAGGACTAAAATTTTTCGCACAGTTCTTGCTCTATCCTTGGTCACTTTTTGTTTTTTCTAAAGCACTAACCCGTCCTAGGGAATAATTTAAACATATAAAAGTCCTGTCCCGAGTGAATTTTTTCAACCTATCCTTAGTCAGTTGAAAAGGGGCAGGCATTTTCACTAACATGACAGTTCGATCTGCCAGTTTACTGAGTTAGATGATGGGATAGGCTTTAGTTAAAATAATATAAAAAACTACCAGGGGCTTAAGTCTGTAACACAGACTCAGGCCCCAGGCCCCGCCACACTGATACACAAATACTTCATCCTCTTCATTCGGCAGAAGACCAAAGTCGAAGATATCTGGCTAGGCGGGAGTACCAACGGTGGACCAGGGCGTCACGGAATGGTGGCCTAGAATGGGTCGAGGGTCGGTGTGTAGACCGAAAGCTCGATGACATTGTCAAAACAGCGGGAGGACAATGGACGAGATTGGCATTAGACCGAGGGGGTTGGCGTGAAAAGGAAGAGGCCTATGCCCAGCAGTGGGCTTTATTTATGGGCTGGATAAATAAGTAGATTTGTATCACCTGGTTTTTTAAACTTCGCTGTTATTATTTTCCTAGAAGCTATCGAGCTATTCGAAAAGTCGTAGAACAACATTTGTTGGAAATCACATTTAGGGGTTGATATGTTTCAGGAAAAAAGCTATTTACAAATTATAATTACCTGCCTATTTTTCATAAACTGTTTAAAATAATATCCGCAACATGGCACAGATTTTTTTCCCCATAACAAAAAACTAAAATAGGCTATTGCTACTCCACTGCAATCTTTATTCCAATAAACTTCAAAAATCAACTTACGTAGCTTCAAACTGCGTGATTGATTTATATTTCCGCTTAGTTACACAATACATTTTGAGGGCTTGAAGTGTCAGCAGCAATGTAGAAACAAAAAGTCAGTCGAAGCATAATAGGGTGAAATTAGCGTGTGCCATGTTTCGACTTGGTTATTGTACGGAACAGTTTGTCCATTTGTATTAGAATGTCATTGGATTTTGGGATTTTGCGAAAAAAGTAGCTAGTTGTCTTCCCAGTTCAGTAAACTGGGGCTAAGATGTCAGCAGTAAACTTGGTTTTTGTCTACACTTTCATAGGGTAACTTTAAAGAGTAGACGTAAAGGGGTATTTGAAAGAATACCGAGGAACGTTATGTAATACTCACTTCATTTGTTTGACTATAGTACTCTTGCCCGACTCTCCGGCACCTGAAACAGAAGAAAACTCAAGTCAGTCAAAGGTACAAACAAGCAAGCAGTTAAAACGAGCTACCATAAAAAAAATACAGTCACTCTTCTTTCGTACGAAGTCTGTTTAAAACTCCCTGTCCGTCCGCTCGAACCGCAGGGCAGTAAAAACTGGGCAATGATATAAAAGCATTTAACGACTCAAATGTAAACTGTAGCAGTCAACATTATGCATGTCTCCCGATTAAAAATAACCCGCCAAAGTAAATAAACAAACTTCGGGATGCGAATTAGCAATCGAGGCGGGCGTCGAGAGCTCATTTAAATATCTCTTGTAGCCAGTTCATCTAAAAAGTAAAAAGCAATTTTCCAACTGACAAAGAAGCGTGATTAATCAGTGTCTGCAAGTTTTATTGGCGGTGGAACAGCGACAGATTAGGGCCCTAATAGACGTTCCGGGGGGCGCCACCGCGGCTCATCACTCGCTATCACCCAGGCAACGATACACTAATAGAATAGATGCCTAAAATTAGCGCCACAATATATTTTCGATAAACAGAGAGCTCTGACGCAAGTCTCGCCGATTTGAACCCGGGAACTGACCTAGACTTGAGTAAACATGAACACTAACCCAAATCTCGTCTCATCATCATAATGCCGAAGGTGAAATTAGATAAACGAGAGGACAAAAAGATAGCAGAGCACAGTGCTGCAAAAATAGATTGGGCACATTTTTGCAATTTTCTTTAGAACAAGGTAACTTTCGAGTCCACGCTGAAACATCTAAATTACTCAGCTATTATGTCTTTCTTAGGTTAAAAATCTGTGGATATTAGATATAGCTACGAAACGAAATCATGCTACTATTACCGCTGTGCCAATCCAGCTCTCCAGCAGCATTCAAATAAAAAAATATATCATAGTTTGCATTGACATATTACACTAGTCTGTGCGTGGTTACCAAAATGCGAGTTGAAGAGAAGAATTCCTTTTGTATTATTGCTATTATGTAGGCTTGGAATGGAAGACGTCGTCATACATATGTAGCTACACAAAAATATTCAATTAATCGACAAGAGCACCCTGCACGGCCGAACCCTGGAGGCCCTCGCGTGACCCCAGTTGCCATCAATTGGCAGTCAGCGAACAACCGATCTCTGACCTCCCTGATATCAACCATTACGACTGTATCACCTACGCAGGCCTTACCAATTCATGACTGAATGAACAATCTAGAATTCTAGACTGTGATGAATGCAACTTGCAAGTGTTAAGATGGGTCAACTGGTTGATAGGTTGTAGGTGTTTGTTCTATTTGTGAGCTCGGGGTTATTCTAAGTCAAAATATAGACAGTAGGCCTTCTTGTGGGCTTCGAAGCAGACGGGTTAAAACGCGAAGTGATTCAATTTTGTCGATTGCGATTCTGATTGTTTCTTTCACTTTAAATAAGATAAACGTCTTCCTTTTAATATCGAAATGGATTAGCTGAGGTTATCGGGAAACTTAAAATATCGATCATCGTGGAGTGTGGCTGGTGGCTGTCTCGAAATCGATCAACAACACAAATTAGATTAGAAATCAAATTATTTTAATGATCCAACGACGATTTTATTTACGACAAACCTGTTATAATGTTATGTATGAAAGAGAAAAGAGAGTTCGTAAATAACATGTAAAACTTTCCGACGTGAAAGAAAAGTAACTCGAAATCGCACAAATGTTTTTATTATGTCAAAATTGATTTAATCGTCTTGGCTGTTTATTGCCTCTTCAAGGCTTAGCTGCTCTACTGATCCGATTGTAAAATAGTTGTTATTACTTGTTATAGATATTTCTTTTACCTATCTTTTAAGTTTTGCATAGATCCCTCACATGTTACAATGTTATTTAAGATCTTATACACTTATGGTTGCAATAAAGTATTGAGTATTGAGAGTGAAAAAATGGCACCTAGGTTCCTATTTTTACACAGCTTCCCAAAGTACGGTCGGCCACAATCTCAGATACCCCATGGCAGCTCTTACCGCGCGCGGCATAATGGCGCCAATCGAACAAAAAGGGGTATCTGAGACTGTGGCCGATTGTAAAAAGTGGCAATTTTAACGTTTTTGGGATCGGCGGCGATCAATTTTTTTGGTTTTTAGTACATTTATCTTATACATTGCAATGTATGTTTAACATAAAACTGTTTAACTTAAAAAGTTTTTTTACCTATTTTTTTATTCTCAGTGGCATTCCTGTGCCTTGACTCTTGACCAATGACCATCCCGAAAACTCAGGCCTTAGTATCTTGGTAATGAGATGAGTTATACATTGTTCAGTGGACCTTCACTCACACTAGATATGTGAATTGACTACTCGGAGACTGCAGTGCTTGGGAAATGTTTAGATGTTTTTCAGAAGGTATGTTCCCACAGGAAAGACAAATGCGAAACGCTGAAAAATAATTCGCACAAACTGTTGGTAAAAGCTAGTTCTCTAACGAAATTGATTTCACTAAAAGCCAACAAGTTGCGCAACGATCGGGGCCGGTGTAAGCATTATGCACTATCATCGTGATAAGATCGGATCGGATCGAATCGCCCGCCTAAAAGCCGACCTGTCTCTGATAAATAATCTGCTCTGAACCACCCCCGAAACAACGTTATTTCAATTTTGTTTACCGATCACTTTAAAATACCAAAAAAAAGCAGAGTTAAAAGGAGTGGCTTATTTTTTATTTTTTTCATGATCCTTTATTTCCTACCGGACAATAATATCCCACCAAAAACATTCTGTAAAAACTAGCCAGGTCTCGATGGATCTGCTTGTTTATCTCTAAAAAAGTAATGAAATCTAGACAAAGTCGTGCCAAGTCTAAGGTTCCTTACTGCGATTTCTTTATTATTATAGTTAATGTTGTGAGACTTGGCCGTTGAAGGGTACACAAGCGGTTCTGGCGACAGATTGGTGCAATGGTGTCATGGAGCCCCTGGTTTTGTACCCTTGTGTACCCTTCAACAGCCAAGTCTCACAACATTAACTATAATAATAAAGAAATCGCAGTAAGGAACCTTAGACTTGGCACGACTTTGTCTAGATTTCATTACTTTTTTAGAGATAAACAAGCAGATCCATCGAGACCTGGCTAGTTTTTACAGAATGTTTTTGGTGGGATTTCACTTCTTTTTGTAGAAACGAGGGCATATTGATTAATTTTATTAGATTTTCTTATTTGACACAGTTTTTAAATTTGTGTAATGTTCGAGTAGAATAAAGTTAATCGTCCGACTATTTCTTGTTGAACGAGCGAGCGAAGCGAGCGAAGTCCTCCGAGTCTGCTGGAACAATCCGGCGTTTGTATGTATGTATGTTTGTATGTATGAATGTTTGTTCGACGATAACTTGAGTTTTGGTCGGATCGTTATGAAATTTGATAGGCGGGTAAACTAAATTAAATAAATTTTTAAATTCGAATATGAGCCAAATCGGTCGATGGGTTGCCGAGATATGGGGTTGTATAGTTTAAATGCAAAGCGCGCGCGCGCCTGCGCGAATGGCGTAAGCAAAGTTATACATCTGTAACTGAGGTCGCGAGTTCATAGTTCGGAGCGAACCACTAGTGGGACGCTATAGGCTAGATTAAATGAAGATGTGTCCCACTACGATGGATTTTTGCAATGACAGTCGATTTTTTTATGTACCAATAGTAGAAGGGGCATTACCATAATATCTCTAATAAAGCTGATACCAGCTGAGGGTTCTTCATCAGATTCTTCAGACTTTAGATTTTTGACATCAAATGAAGCGGCCCACCAAGTTTGTATATTTTTTGTAAGGGCGGTATATGTCGATCTATAATAGTTTGGTTGGGCTCTTGTGTTTTCTAATCAGGGTCACCAGGTACTCCAGATCTTCGATTATCCTAGTGTTTATAGTTGTCGCTTTATGTGCCCATTAAACCCTAACTCTGTACCAAATTTCAGCTCTCTGAGTTTATGGGAAGTACTAGTTCTATTAGGGCTCTTGTATTTTCTAATCAGGGTCACCAGGTACTCCAGATCTTCGATTATCCTAGTTTTTATAGTTTTCCCTTTATGTGCCCATTAAACCCTAACTCTGTACCAAATTTCAGCTCTCTGAGTTTATGGGAAGTACTAGTTCTATTAGGGCTCTTGTGTTTTCTAATCAGGGTCACCAGGTACTCCAGATCTTCGATTATCCTAGTTTTTATAGTTTTCCCTTTATGTGGCCATTAAACCCTAACTCTGTACCAAATTTCAGCTCTCTGAGTTTATGGGAAGTACTAGTTCTATTATGATGATCATGAGTGAGTGAGTGAGTGAGTGTGTGTCATAAATGCGAAACTTTGCTTTCGCTTAACTTCTGAACTAAATGACCTACAGACTTGAAATTTTGGATTTTAAGTATGTGATTGTAGCTTACTAGATGACGAAAATTTCTGCGTTCTGGTCTTATCCAGAGGTTCTCAAATAGGGGCCTGAAAATGCGGCGAAATGGTTCCAGTAAAGGATGGTACGGCAGTGTTTGCTTCGCGCTCGACCTGGCGGGGGCACTGCCGTGCCCCCAGATTAGAACATAATATTATAACAATATGCTATTTTCAGAAGAACCGCAAATATTGAGCCCTGTTACCTTGATACTGAAGTTTGCCGAATGCCGATAGGTGTAGATTGGATTGATTAATCTGCTAACATAATTATAGTTCAAACATAAAATGCTATTAACATTCGAGATGTAGCGTTAGAGGAGGAGAATGGAGAAATATAATAACTTGGACAGGAACTTGGAAAAGTAAAGGAGAGAAGAACGGTACCGAAGATGTAGTCGTAGGTACGGACTTTCGAAGGAAAGAAGAGGATAGATATTGTCACCGATACGATAAGAAGACTTGCGATAAAATAGAAAAAATAATTAATTACCTAATTTAAGGAAAGCGAGATTGAAAGAGAGGTAGAGAAAGGCCATGGCTTCACGAAGCACTTGACGTGATGTACGATCGGCCACAGTCAGAGATACCCCATGGCAACTCTTACCGCGAGCGGCATAAGGGCGCCAATTGAACAAAAAGGGGTATCCTAGCGTGTGGACTGTACCAGGCAAGTAGCGAAATACCTAATGCAACGACAAGAGTCTGATATTATGATGAGAAGATGATGGAAGAACAATAGTTTACATTTTACAAAGAGAAGGATATATCGTACGGTCGATAACAGATCCACATTTACACTTATTTGTTTAGCCATCAAAGCAGACTGATTATTGGGTTTCGTTCAGTTGTTTCACCGGAAATCGACCAATCAATGCTATGCTCTGCTGAAACCTAGAAATGTTGGCTTTGGCAATAGGTCTGTCTGTAGTTTCACGCGATGTTTTCAGAATCGAAGTTAGGCATTCGTTAAACATGTTATTATTGGTACATCGCTGCCGATAAATTAATTTAGCGTATCAGTCAGGTCAGCCAAGTTCGGGAAAGAAACTGGCGAGCCCTAGAGTGCGTATCGCTCGTGTAATGATTTTGAACAATTTTCGACAACTTTGAATCTAGGTTGTGCTTGAATTGCTTGTGTGTATGCTATGGCTCAAAAAACAGTTGTTCCACTCGATTTCATTTATTGCGAATTTATTCATTGTAATCGTGCGTACTGTCAGTATCGTGCGTGTAGCCAGATCGGCTTCAAAAAAAAACTATAGCTGCTCTAGATCTACCCTCTAAGTGGGTAAATATTATTATATTCATTCAGATTCATTACTTGCCGTATAACTTATCAAAAATGATACATATTTGAGGAGCGTTATAAGTCTGATCTTGTATGGGTGTCGAGGGTTTATCTAAGGTAACAGTTCATTTTGGAAAATGGTTCACTTGTCCAAAATAGTTTGGGGATCCCTGGTTTAAGGCGTTGATTAGTGGAGAATGTAGGGGTATTCAATTCAAGTAAGTTCAACAAAGTTTGACATGGCTTGTGCTAGCCCAGCTGCCCTTATCACGCTCTACTAATTAATTGCAACTATCTAACAAACTGTACCACTTCCTGGTATCGCTGAGTGTACCTCATTTACTAACCTGTGACTCAGACTGACAATAAAGGAAGATACTCATTTATTAACAAACAAACAGCATGGAAGCCTTTTTGAGGTTGAATGAACTCTATCGATGTTGGACAAATAAATTAAACCATATAAAATCAAACCATCAAATGTGGTAAGGGGGCGTCCATTAATTACGTGAGGCGTTTAGGAGGGGGTCGATCTCACCCAATCTCACGTAGGGGTGAGCAAATACCACGTAATTTTTTTCCGCAAGAAACAGCCTGTAGAAAATTGCGTTAGATTATATAAGTAAAAAATATTCTTTACTTAAACATGCGAACACCTCAAATTAGCACTCGATAGTTTAGCCGCCACCGGCCAGCCAAACGCGCAAAGTTTTGAAAAATCTCACGTAAGATTAGGGGGGGCGAGGGGGTCAGGCCAAATCTCACAATATCTCATCAAGGGTAGGAGGGGTCGAAAAATCGCCGAAATCACCTCGCGTAATTAGTGGGCGATCCCTAACAAACAGCTTAGGATACCCTTTTTTGTTCGATTGAAAGCATTAACGCACCTATGCCGCAGAGCTATCATGGGATACCCTGGGACCGAACTACAGGGTGCACTCGAGGTCGATAGCGGAACTGTTTAAAGTTCAAATTCGAGTACACCCTGCATATTACCATATATTTTTTTTAGTTCTTCTTTTATCTACGATGGACGCTTCAGCCTGTGTGCATTGAGTGATGTGTCTCAGGATCGATGCCAGTTGGTTTGGATGCTTCGATAATCGTTGCTTGTATAGTAGTAGTAGTTTAGTGTTCTATTTTGATTTCTTCCTCCACTGTGGGCATGTTGAGCATACACCTTGTTCTGTTCTCTGCCATGCTAAGCTGGTCACTGGTCAGTCACTGATCAGACGCGAGCCTCGCAAAAGGCAAATTAGACGCTGCCCGTTCATGGGCAGGGCCCTTAGCCTGTAACGCAATGGTGCCAAAATGGGCGCCCGGTTGACGGTTTCAAATACGATTTATTAATGCTGTCGCTCCAGTGTCGGTCATTTTAATGTTTTTGTAGTACAGCAAATAATGTTATGAGTCTAATTCTAGAGGATTAGTTCGCTGGTTGTAGGAGAACAATGAAAAAATCCCGGTTTTGTCCTTCTACCTTGGACGCCATTGATACGCCATTGTGTTACAGGCTAAGGCCCCAGATTGTCACCATGACTGGTCACGATCGCAGCGCTTTGACGTGTCACCTCAATTAACCAGTAGCATGTCACTCACGTATGAAATCGGTGGTTAATTCTAATAGCCCACATCCATTTCGACTGTCACCTACCTATGTATGGGGTAGATAACTTTCTAGAATTTCACATCCTTATGCGTTTTTCGAGACGCAAAACAAGAGCAAGCAGAGACGTCGAGTTGCAGAAAACAAGCCCCGTTTTACCATTACGAGGCGTTCTTGAATGGGTGTGACTACAATCCTCACTTATCTCATTTCTTCTTAGCCAATGGGGAAAATGTTATGAAGAATAATTGCTAAGTATTTATATAAACTGCCCATAACAAAACGGCATTGGCAGAGGGAAAACATTGAACATCATAATGTAATAGTCATAGATGACATGGACCATTCCAACAACATTGATGATGGGTGACTCACTATTACTCATTGATCATAGTAGTCGGAGCTTCAGAGCAGTGATTTAGCACAGGATGTAAAAAGTTGTAGTCCAAAAATGTTACTCATGAGAAACAGAACTCAAAAATCTTATTTGTGGAAAGTATTTTTGCTAAAAAGAAAGTTTATGCAAGTTTTGTTTTGTTTTCTAAAGCACTAACAGATGATAGCGAAACATTTATAGATAATCTCGGTCCGGCACAGTTTGCCTGAGGTTGCGGGTTGAAGTCCTGTCCCAAGCATTTTTTTGAAGCTGATAAATAATTTATTATTTATTTATTAAATTAGCCAACAGCCTCCTTAACGAGCTTTACAGTTTTTTAATTGGTTACAGAGTTTTTGGTCTGATAAGGATGCCAATTATGGGCTCACACTACATTAAAATATGTGCATCAAAGTAGGTTAGTCAATGTGGGTACTTACACTAAAATATTATGTAATAATAGGTACATTGTCGTCATTATGGCACATTATGGGGTAATAAATAGATTGGCAACAAAACAAATAAGAATTTGGTGGAGGTTTGGATATTTTATTGATTGACCTTGAGGGATAACCTTCAATATCTCGCCATCAACGGATCTTTACCACACTGTTTAAATAATTTCCTCTAAGTCTGAATAACGCTGGTATCTTCATAGCATAATACACAAAAATTTTTTGGGGCACAGATTAAGACAAATAGGAATTGAGTCAAAATAAACTGTGTGCATGCAGTGTGCAAATTAAGTAATGTAATTTAATTACATAACTATTGCTTCAATATAAAGGCCAATTTAAACATATCACAAATATCACAGCTACCTATCGCTGTGAACAGAGATGGGCACGTACCCGGGTATATACCCACCTGTGGGTATTTACCCGATATGTACCCGGTAAATACCCGTATGCACCCATTTGCTGGGTACATTCAATTTGTGATTTCAAGTATAATGAAAATTATTAAAATGAAAAACAAAGTGTGCCAATCAGTTCTAAACCATGTTCCCTACGCAAAGTGCGTCTTAGTAATTTTTCGTTGAACGCATATTTACAAAGTTATGCATGTTTTTGTGATTTCTTTGTATGAAATCGAATATTCATAGCGACATTTTTCTTATATTTTTATAGAATTACCAACCGGTATGTATAAAAATACTTTGTCATACTTTGTATGACTAATATAATAGTTTTTAATATGAATTTAACAATAATTATTATTGATTAGGAACCAAGTGTCAAAAATTGATATTTACATTGAAACGGTAGACAATACACTGATGAAGTCGGTCATTTCGGTCTAATTAAAATGCGAAGACGGGTTAAGTGTTGAAAATAACAAAAAATTATAATCATAAACTATGGTTTTATGTTTGTTCTTCCCGAACAAAGAATAACTAAAACTTATTAAATTCGTTTATTTTATTTTGCAAATGGCATTCTGTTCAAAATGCTATACGGTGAAATGTAAGCCGTCCAGCCACCTCATTACGTGCGAGTCGGCCTCATCGACACCGCCGCCTTGGATGACGAACAGCGGGTAGTCGTAGTTGATGTGGGACATCGTCTGAACCCGCCCGCACACGCAACTCGGGTCCGACCCACAGTTACATTTTGTGTATTTAGCTCCGCACATCTTCCCCGTAAGACCCAGAATCTATTTATTTGAGTCCAGTGCTTTCTGGGAAGATGGAAACCTGGCACACGGATATCTGGCTCGGACTCGAGATGCTTCTTAGGCAGGTCCACAGATGTCCACTGATCCCGCCATTTCTCCATCAGCGTTCTGTCGTCCTGCAAGAGTTCGTGGGCCTGCATGGCATGGCAAAAGATCCCTCTGATGGTAGGCGAAGATCACTACGGGTTGCCTTAAGATAAGGTACTAGTGACAGGTGCGGCATATTGTTGATCTTATCATACTCCATTCTGATCATTAATTATCTCCACAGACGTAACGGGAATATGTAGGAATGACGGGAAGCCAATTGGTGTTTGTGGGTCTGACGGTTCCGGATATGTTCCTAATGGCGCTGTTCAGTTCAACGTCAACCAGGTCAGTATGATGGCCGGCCTACACTGGCTCGGGCCGCACTATGGACAAGGGCTAGTGTTGATATGCGCAGTGTATCCGCTTTGCAGCTCCATGTTATCGCTGCCAGTTTCAGTATCCGGTTGCAGCTGTTTGATACCATTTTCTTTACTTTCTTGAGGGGGGCTTTAAAAATGGAAGTTCTGTCTAGAGTTACACCAAGATAGCCTGGGTTAGGGTCGTGCTTCATTG
Organism: Zelleria hepariella; assembly: GCA_949319315.1. Lineage (NCBI taxonomy): Eukaryota > Metazoa > Arthropoda > Insecta > Lepidoptera > Yponomeutidae > Zelleria > Zelleria hepariella. The sequence goes on from OX439382.1 coordinate 25,058,430, forward strand.
CAGAAACTGCGTTTAACACCACTTACTAGCTTGCTTATTGTTGAGCTAAAAGGAGCAGCTCACAGTTTTACATGGGTTAGGTTTAAGTTCCCAGTCGATGAAACAGCGCTCAAACTTTGCAACGGCTTACTGAACCAGTGTTGTCGTTTTGTCCAGTGTCGAAGCTTGTGCTGTGATGGCAATGTCGTCGCCTACATAAATGATCGCCCGGAGACTTTTGATATGTAACTGACGTAGACGTTGATAAGCGTAGGCGCCAGGACTAAGCAGTTTGGCGTTTGAAAGGAGGGCCTTGCATTAAAAAAAAAATACGAGCTCTTAGGGTAGTCCCTGACTGTCCCTGTTTCCAGACATGTTCCAGAGAGTTTCAAATGCTGAGCTGAGATCCACGAATACCGCCACTGTTTTGAGTTTCTTTTTGAATCCTGCTTCGATGTTAGAAGTTATTACAAGCACTTGGTCAAAGCAACACTCAATTTTGTTGGGATTTTGACCGAACCAGGGTTGCATCAGAGAATTGCAAGCATCTTGCTATGCCATGCAGGCCCATGAACTCTTGCAGGACGACAGAACGCTGATGGAGAAATGGCGGGATCGGTAGATATCTGTGGACCTGAATAACAAGCATCTCGAGTCCGAGCCAGATATCCGTGTGCCAGGTTTCCATCTTCCCAGAAAGCATTGGACTCAAATAAATAGATTCCGGTTCTTGCGGGAAAGGTGTGCGGAGCCAAATACACAAAATGTTACTGTGGGTCGGACCCGAGTTGCGTGTGCGGGCGGGTTCAGACAATGTCCCACATCAACTACGACTACCCGCTGTTCGCCATCCAAGGCGGCGGTGTAGATGAGGCCGACTCGGACGTAATGAGGTGGCTGGACGGCTTACATTTCACCGTATAGCATTTTGAGCACAATGCCATTTGCAAAATAAAATTAATAAAATAAACGATTTTAACAGGTTTTAGTTATTCTTTGTTCGGGGAGAACAAACATACTTTATGATTATATTTTTTTGTTATTTGCAACACTTAACCCGTCTTCACATTTTAATTAGACCAAAATGACCTGACTTCATCAGTGTATTGTCTACCGTTTCAATGTAAATATAAATTTTTGACACTTGGTTCCTAATCAATAATAATTATTGTTAAATTCATATTAAAAACTATTATATTAGTCATACAAAGTATGACAAAGTACTTTTTAAACATACTGGTTGTTAATTCTATAAAAATATAAGACAAATGTCCTTATGCATATTCGTTTTCATACAAAGAAATCACAAAAACATGCATAACTTTGTAAATATGCGTTCAACGAAAAATTACTAAGACGTACTTTGCGTAGGAAACATGGTTTGGAACTGATTGGCATACTTTGTTGTTAATTTTAAGTCACAAATTGTATATACCCAGCAAATGGGTGCATACGGGTATTTACCGGGTATATACCCAATGTACCCGGTAAATACCCAAATGGGTAGATTGGGTATATACCCACCGCCCATCTCTGGCTGTGAATTATAATTAATTCAAGGCTGGATATCAACCACAAAAAAGTCTAACAAGACACAAACTAACGCTGCATTAATCAGACTCATTCACGAAGAGATATGAAGCGACGTGTTGAAACAGATGTGCTTATAGCGGCAAGTCATGCATCCCGCTGTGTCAACGCTTGCCAACTCAAGATCAAGGCCCGAATATCACTTTCACACAAACGAGTTCCACACACATTTGGTATTCTCAATGAAAGTGATTGTAACTTTGTATTATAATTAGTCAATAAATTGAAGTAGAAAAGCGGCACCTCCTACAAAACGGTCCTCCACAGTCTTCCTACAAAAAAGTTCATTATCTGTTGAGGACATGTTTACCAATATCGTTGCCACAAAACTGTTACTGTGACACACACGTCTTAGCAACCCATTGAACACTTGTTAAACCCGTGTTTAGCAGCAGATTAGACATCACTAAGTTTTTGTAGTAAGACGGTATGAGTCTCCACTCCACACACAGACCGTTTTTGTAACACATTTGTAACCACATAGGTACTTCAACCCAACATTAACAGACTTCTTCCAAGTGACTAAGATGGGCAATATAAAGGCCAAAAGCTGGAGCTGAAAAACCAACCAGAAGAAATTTTTACAAAATACTAAATATGAAAAATATTTGAATCGGACTACAAACTGCTAAGACCTGTAGATTTACGGAACCAATCAAGGACATGGCTTAGTGGTGATTATTAGTAAAGAATAGCATGAATCATATGACCCATTATTTGCTAATGAGAGATTAGTTTAATGAAACTCTTGGTCATCTCTTGGTTCCAGCTCATATTGTATTGGACAATTGGACCCTTTAGTATAATGGTTGACCATTTTTAATAAGCAGGGAGCTGTAGGCATTATCTATCATGTCCTTGACATTCAGATAACAAAATAAATGGGGATTTAATGCTTTATGATCTTTTGCTGTCTCACGTTTCTATAATAAAAACAAGTACAATTTACCTACCTAATTGAAGTTATATGGAAGAGGGGAGTATTTTCATACCACTTGTAAGATGACTTCCTTTTCCTAACTAAAACTTGTGTCTCAGAAAACATTAAAACCTTCTCAAGTAAAAGATACATTGAATAAATCCTTAACGTTATGGGACACCTTATTATTTTATGGGGTTACCGGGTCCCAAAAAACAGAGACTTGATGAAACTGATGTAAGCAGTGTTTTGACAGGCAAGGATACCAGCAGGAAACAGTGCTATCTCTCACTCTTTTGATCTAAATAGAGCAGAACAGAGAATGGGGTATTGAGTTGTCAAGATTCAAAGTTGCTTGTCTTGCTAAGCCAGATGTTTTAGTACTTATTAGGTAGATCAATGATTCACAAGATAAAATTCTTAGCACTGAATCTATCTCTACTGCATACCTACTCTAGGTACAATTTAGTCAGCCATTTTCATAGAGGCAGTGAAACTGTATTTTGCAAACAGGCATTGATCAGTTTTTGAGTTGCACGTGCAACAATCAGGGCCGTCTTAGACTATGCTGGGGCCCTTGGGCACACAAGAGTTTGGGGGCCTTTCGGAAAAGGGGCCCCAATTGTTGCGGCGAAAAGGGAAACTACATTATTTCCTACATTACAATGCCACGTTTTCTGTTAAGTTTAACAATGTCGTCGGCTTATATTATTACTGTTACTGTGCCCGACAAAAATGTTTTGACAATAAATGTGAGAGAAATGTTCGATCCTTCGGGGCCCTGGGCACGGGCCCTGTATGCCCTTATGGTAAAGAAGGAATTGGCAACAATACATTCTGAGATTTATTAAAATCTCCTAGGATAGTCCAGCCAGTAGGTACCTTGTTTCGAAAATGTAGTCAACTGGTTACTTGATCAACTGATTGCCCATTGCTAAAAAATCAAGATATTCTGATTCAATTGGTTTCAATATTTTTGGCACCCACAGGTTATCTGGACCTTCCAGTCCTATGGATGAAAACTGGGAAATTTTATTGACCAGCCTTTACTTGCGAATCGATACACTCTGCTCAAAGCTACCAGGATAGTAGGCTGATTCAGACATGCAAGGAAATAAATACGAGAAGACGAATCATACGGACAATGCAGTGATTGATGCTGGCTGCTGATTGCGACTGTCGCGATTGATTGGCACCAATAAATGAGGCAGCATGCACTTTCATTTCGACGCGGAAAAGACGTACATACCAGCATATTGATGAGTTCCAAGAGAAAGCTGAATTAGTTACAGCCTGCCACATTTAACACCCAATTACACACCGGTCGCTTTCAGGAAATGGTCGATTTTGGTACAGAGACAGCCGAAAAACTTTTCGGTGGAAACTATGAAATACTGCGATCTGGGTGCGGCCAGTTGTCGCAGCAGCCGGCGGATACAGACCTAATAGTAGTAGCTTGATATCCTTGGAGGCCTGGATGCCATCCTCCTTGAGGTTCCTCTCGATTTGGCGGCTGCGTGCCGCCGCAGCGCGCTCCTCTGCCGACTGGGCGCACCCCATGTCGGCCCGTTCCCTGCCTCGGCCTCCGGCCGCCCCGAGCCGGGCACGCTCTCACCGCCTCCTCTGCATGCGCCTTGCACGCGCGCTGCTGCCCCGGCAGAACCGGAGCCACCCTAAACGTCACGACAACCACCCAACACTGTAACCTAACTGCAGCACTTTGCACTCGCTGCAACCCTCCCAAACGCACACTTCCAACAACAAACACGCGCACCAAGCGGAACTTCGCGACCTAACTCGTCACTCGTAATTAAAAACGCGAAACGTCCATGCGAACTGCAATTGATTTATGAAAAAGCCGTTCAAATACGAGATAATGGCGGCCGGTTAACAAGCAACTCGCTCCGTGACCGCGACCGCGCCCCGCTCGACTGACATTCGGGCGCGTTCGGTATTTTTCGTCGGGACTCGCTCACACATGCGTGAAAGTTCACTCACTCACCAAAAGGAAGGAAACAAAGCAAGTCTTGAATATTGGAAATTAAAATATATCTTTGCTAGGTGTTCGTACTAAGAAATAATATCACAAAATCAGACAAAATATCTAAGAGTTAATTATTTATCGGCATAAAGTTATTGTAAGAAACAGGCAGAGCCATCTGTTGCTGAATAGTAGCACTTTACATATGGTATGAAACGAACCGATTGACGATTTATCTTTTGTTTGAATTTATCGATTGATTGAATTAATTGGATTCTTCTTAGTGATCAATAATAATGAATATTACTCATTACTTTATTTATTTCACCGAAGTCAAAAACTTGGACGTCGTCGGTCGATGGTGTCTCAGCTTACCTCGGAAAAAATGCGTGGGCGTGTTTATCTCCATTGTCTATGGATTATTTTTTAAATTTTCGCCGTAGGGCCGGATAGGAAGTGTTATCTTATCTGGCGCAAAATAGATCCACAATTTGTATAATTAAAAAAAATTGCGGATCTCTACTTCTACATTGCCATATTTAGATGCTATGATGCTAGTTGCTAGGGCCTAGCTCCGTTTGATCCATCCTTCGAAAGTTCGAACCTACTTCCACGTCCGTGACGTGACGTGACGTCACTGACACCGAAGCAATGCCACCACTGGCTCGACAACAACGATACCAAAGCGGCGACGACTCGAGGATACCAATGACTTCACTTTGACACTGATGAAAGTAGCCGGAGGGTGAAATCCGGTACTCCGACGATATACAGGAATGATCCAAAAGAATCAAACGAAGGGGTGATATTTTGGCTGTAATGATTTTTATTATTTCAGCCAAAAAGGGTTTTTCAACGGTTTCAATGTTATGCTTTTTCTTATTTTTTGTTAAGCGACAAACAATATTTTTTTGCCTCATTTTATATATTTTTATGAAGATGGTTATGGATATCTAAGCGGTATTAAATGTGTCCCAAAAGCACCAATAAATAATAATGAGTCATAAATAAAATTAAAATTTCACTATAACCCACTGGAAGTATACAGGGTGTCCCAAAAAATAGTGTCAAGCGGAAGTCCAGAGATAGAGCACCCCTAGGGGTACCCGAATCACCCCCATGTATGTTCAGCGATTTTTTGACGTTTAGAAGTTATGAGGCTTTTAAGGTTTTTTTGGGAAGAATTACCTAGCATTGGTTTTTATTTTTTAACTTTTTTTGAATTAAACTTTTTTAATATTTTTTTTCTTTATTGGAGTTTTAGATAACTAGTCTATCGCCAAAAAAATAATGATCAGCTTTAAACTTGTAAAAGACACCGCAATTTTGATCCAAAGTTCAAAAATGCCGTTTTAGAGAAAACATCATCGAATAAGTTAGTATGCGGAGAAAAATAATTAGGGGTCTGAAGGATTTTTGATTGATTTAAAAAAAAATCCTACCACCTAAACCTTCAGTATAGCACAAAAACTCTGTCACTTTATGGGCCTTTTATTCGAGTAATTAGCGGTCAAAGTTGAAAAACCGGAATTGTGAGAAATGTAATTTAGATCATTTTTCTTTTATTTTTGTTGGTTATGACAAAAAACACTGCAGAAAGGCTTTATGTCGTCTGTCACTGTGGTCTGCATTGGAAATTCACGGAAAAATAATAAAATAAACACGATATTTTTTTTTTCGTTTTTTTTTTCATTATTAAGAATAAGATTATTTAATTATTCATTATTTTAAGATATTTTTTTACCGAATTCATTGACAAAACGTTACAAAAAAATTAATTATAGAAGAAAATACTAAAAATCTAAAAAAAAAATTTGTCTGCATTGGAAATTCAAGGAAAAAGAATTAAATAAACTCGATTTTTTTTTTTTCATTATTTTCATTTTAAGTAATTTCTTTACCGAATTCATTGACAAAACGTTACAAAAAAATCTGATTAAAGAAAAAAATACAAAAAATCAAAAAAAAAATGTCGGGTTTTTTTTTTATTCTTCCGTGAATTTCCAATGCAGATCATACTGACAGACGACATTAAGCCTTTCTGCAGTGTTTTTTGTCATAATCAACAGAAATAAAAGAAAAACGATCATAATTACATTTCCCACAATTCCGGTTTTTCAACTTTGACCGCTTATTACTCGAATAAAAGGCCCATAAAGTGACAGATTTTTTGTGCTATTCTGAAGGTTCAGGTTGTAGGAAAGTTTTTGAAATCAATCAAAAATCCTTCAGACCCCTACTTTTTTTTCTCCACATACTAACTTATTCGATGATGTTTTCTCTAAAACGGCATTTTTGAACTTTGGATCAAAATTGCGGTGTCTTTTACAAGTTTAAAGCTGATCATTATTTTTTTGCTGATAGACTAATTATCTAAGACTACAATAAAGAAAAAAAAATATTTAAAAAGTTTAGTACAAAAAAAGTTAAAAAATAAATACAAATGCTAGGTAATTATTCCCAAAAAAACCTTAAAAGCCTCATAACTTCTAAACGTCAAAAAATCGCTGAACATGGGGGTGATTCGGGTACTCCTAGGGGTGCTCTATCTGTGGACTTCCGCTTGACACAATTTTTTGGGACACCCTGTATGTATGTGAGAGCCCCCAGTGTGTTCTCTAAAATTAAGCACTATAAATAATCCCCTTTTTTAAATGTTAAAGAATTTTGTTCATTTCAATAAGCGCTATTTTCGAGCAAATAAACCGGTTAAACATTGCGGTTTTTTTTTCAGAATAGACATCCCATGTTGTTCCCATGTGATAAAATGAAATGCAGTCATCGAGACGAAGCTAGCTATGTTTGTTGTATTTTGTTCTGAAAGCCGCAGCACGTCAGAGCGTACCCACAATTTTGTTGTACCTAAAGTCGCCCGTAACTTAACCGAGTAGAGTGCTAGCGTGTAAGGATCGACGTGCTGTCTTGTGTACAGAGTACGTCTCATTGAGCAGCATTTTGCAAATTGAAAAGATTCATAATGTTTGATTTTTTCTTTAGAAAAGACACCTCTTTTTCCTACTGGATATACGGATATAGCGTGTGACCGACCGACTGTACCTACCTCTTATCGCGCGCGGCCTACTAGCGTGAATCAATCCATTATTGGGCATCCTAGCGTTTCGCCCACTGTATCTACACTCAACAATCTGCGGAATGAAACGGAAATAAACTTCATAAAACCTTTTCAGAAATATATTGCTTAGGCCCCGTATTTTAATTCACAGTTTAAATCTAAAGCTAGTTTAAACCCTGTCGATTAAAATGCGAGGATTTATCGCAAAATAGACGTCGAGGTGCGGAAATCAGCGCCTTTTTTCGTTCGATGATATTAGAACCAACCTCACCAACCTATGAGTTATATTACGCGCCTTAGGCCCGTAATATCAATCACAGTTTAAACCAAAAAGGCTAGTTTAAACCCTATCTGTCGATTAATTTTCATACAAAATGCGAGGTTTAATCTATGGTCTGAGTTTAAACTGTGATTAATATTACGGGCCGTAGTGGTCTAGTAGGTACCCTTTGCGGGTTTTTAAAGTGATGTTGTTACAGTTTCAAAAGTAGGGTAAGTTTTAACATCAGCCTAAATAATCTCTATCAGTGGTCCAATGTCAAATCGGCTGACGATGCATTCGGCTATCCGTATACGTGAAGCTGGCAGGCGTCGATAGAGCCCCGGTGAATGGGTGCGCGCGCACTTTATTGCTGAAAGAGATAAGGGGGAGCGCTCCATTACCAAGGAGCAGCAGCTTGATGTCCTTGGCGGCCTGGATGCCATCCTCCTTGAGGTTCCTCTCGATGAGCTTGCTGCGCTGGATGGCGGCGCGCTCTTCCGCGCTGGAAGCGCAGCCCATGGCGATAGCGCGCACGGCCTGGCTAGCTACGCGCGGCAGCGCCGTGCCCCGTGCATGCTCGCGGGTCGTCGTCGCGCGCACCCGCGCCGCGCACGCGCTCACGTCGCGCACGCGTGTCCTCGTGCGAGCCGATGGGCTACCGGCGCCCGACACTCCACCGACACTGCACACCGGCCTCTGGAACCTGGGCGCTCGCAGGAGCCGATACCTGCTGCCCGAGACACGAGCTGACACTACGCCGCCGTGGAGCCGCAGACGAATGACGCGCCGCGCAGTCGAACCGCGTCGCTTGCACTGCGCATGTTCGTCCTCCGCCACCACCGGTGCCCCCCTGACACACTAATTACACCCTTCGTCAACTTTGCACGATTGGTCGCGCCTGCTCTCGCGGTGTCCCGCCGATCTGCAAGACAATGGTTGCAATTATTTTACCTATTTTACTGAGTCGTCGCATGATATGCCGTAATCGGCCACTTTAGCTAGGTACCTACCAGAAGAAATTATGATTTTCTATTATCAATATCATTGGGTGGGCTTGTAACGGACGCCTCGCCACTATGGAGTAAGGCAGAATACCACACCAATAGGATAGGCCTTTTGCATTGGTGTTTCTGCTTATACCTCTGGCGATAAGGGAGTGATAAATTTTTTAATGGAAATTAAAACTATTTAAAACACGACTAGCGCCATCTGTTGTCAAGTAGATTTCAGTTTCTTTTTACTTGCAAGATTGTTATCTGTGGCGATTGTATTTTTTTTACGTTTCTCTTTTACAGTTGTTTGACAGATGGTTGTTGTGTCAACGAATTTCAGTTTTAATTTAGTTATTTATTTACTGGTTTTAGACAAAGACGAAATTCTCTGATAAAACCAATTAAAGACCAAAAATGAGTTCAGACAGTGAAGGAGAGGAGGAAGTACCAACTTGGAAAGGAGTTTCCGGCACGATCATACTCGTCAACTTGTACGATCCGTTAGGCCTCAACACTGCAGCCTCTTCGTACAAAGCAACCTGTGAGTTGGTTCAAAGCTACCTGCGAGAGACGAGCTCCGAGCTACTGGGCGTATGCCTATACGGCACAAATGATACCAGTGCATCCCCTTTGGGACTTGAAGGCCTACTGCAAGTGTTTCCTCTATCAGCACCAACCCTTGATGACTACAAAAAGCTGCAAGACGTAAACCTCTCTTCGTGCGGTCAGGCGAAGGAGTTTAAACTATCCGACGCCCTCTGGCACTCCAGCAAAATGTTTGCGAACTGCAAGAAACTCCTTGCTACAAAGAACTTGATCTTACTCACCAGAATGGACATCCCACCTGTACAGGCGGATCAGAAGCCTGCCCTAAAAAGGGTTGTGGACCTAGTGGATTCAGGAGTACAAGTGAAGATTATTAATGTCTCGGAGAACAACTATGTTGTTGACAAGTTTTATGAGAACTTCCTTACAGAAGCATCAAAAGGCAACGAGTATAATATGCCAGAGCCTATATGGGGCCACGAAAAGATAAGTAAACTAATGTATCATGATTCGCACAGGCATTTTGCTTTGGCTAGACTGTGCTTGGAGATAGGAGAAGGATTGTCTATTGGCGTTGGGGTATTCGGCCTTCTGAAGTCAACTTCATCAGTGAAACCAAAAAAGGTACAAGCCCTCAAAGAAACCAATCAGATTGTAACAAGTGTCATTACAAATTATAAGGTTTCCAATGATCTTGATATGGAATTAGGGGAAGGCATGGATGTGGACGGAGAACAGACCCCGCGGACAAAAGAGGTGCCTTTACTGAAGTCTGAACTCTTGTACTACCAAACCTTTGGCGAAGAAAGAGTACAGTTCACAGTTGACGAAATGAAGCAACTACGGAATCCATTTGGCCCACCCAGGATGAAGCTACTTGGGTTTAAACCAGCTTCTATTTTGAGCAAGGAGAAGTGGTTCTTGAAAGGCTGCCAGTTTTTATTTCCAAGTGAGAGTCTAGTTGAGGGCTCCACAGTGGCTTTCAAGGCCTTACACCAAGCTTGCACGGAGATGTCGGTCATAGCCATATGTGTGCTCTGCACAAGGGTCAACTCTAGACCTTTCATTGTTGCCTTATCACCAAGCGCAAATCCACTGGGTCTAGATGTGAAAATAGGCTTCGATTTAATTTATATTCCGTTTGTTGAAAACATCCGGAATGTACCAAATGAGGTGTGTGAGAAAGAGGTAGACGAAGCCCACAAGATTGTCCTCGGAGACATCATTAAAGATTTGAAATTCGACTATAGGTCTGACATGTTTGAGAATCCAGCATTGCAATCTCTCTACTGCGCTATTGAAGCCCTTGCTTTGGAAAAGAATGAAATTGATAAAATTGTTGATACAACAAAACCAGACGAAAAGAAACTAAGAGGAATAGACGCTGAGCTTTTTGAAGAGTTATTTGGTCCTTTTGGCACAGCTGCCGTCAAGAGACCTACCACATCTAGAGCCAATGGTGCTGGTGGGAAGCGGGAGAGACTTGATGGCGAAGTAGATCAAGCTCTGTTACAATCTAGGCTTGATGAAAGAAACATTCATAAGTACACAGTTGCGGATTTGAAGAACATTTTGAAGACTAGTTCCAATCCAGGTTTACCTGCACTAACAGGACTGAAGAAAGATGATCTTATCAACCTGGTTTACACGCACTTTGCTAACTGAACTATATATTCCACTTTGAGTATTGCATGCAGGTGTGAAAAGTAGTATTACTCTAAATTAGATTCAAAGTGTTGCTATAGAAATAAGAGTTAAACTAAGACTTGACCCTACTATTTTTGTTACAGTAAAATAAATATTTTTATACTGACTGCTGCATTAAAATTTCAAACCACAATTACTAGGAATGAAAAATTTTTTTTTATAATAACGTAATAAATTAACAACATCAACACGACACTTAGATATACAACGAGCCATCAGCTGGACCTAGATGGTGAATGCCAATCAGCAGAGCATCCACTAATGTCCAAACCCCCAGACCTCCAAAACTGAACAGCTTGCCGATACCCTCTTGCCAGTGTCCGAGGTAAAACCTATCGGCCCCGAAACCTCCTAGAGTCAAGGCTAGAATCAGAGCGGTGCCCCACCGAGTGCCACCAGTCCAGGAGCAGCGGATCTTCTTGAGAAACCGTCTGTTTCCTAAGCAGATGATGTCGTCGGAAACTGAGCAGTTAGTCCTGTAATAAGGATAAGACATTTAATTATTTCCTACATGAAATAATGTAATTCATAACATTTTTTTTTCTTATAAAGATTATTGTATTCATCACGCAATCATGTCTTAGTAAAATTAGGGAAATGAGGATGGATAAGACTTAATGTCTAAAATTATTATTTGTTCAAGAACATCTTAGAGCCAATGGAAGATGCATACAAACTTCATGTTATTTGCATCACATAAGAAACTTACACATAGTATTTGAGTGGCGATGACAATGAATTACAGTTGGCCTTTTGTTCACACCGATGCTCCCATTTCTCAGTTTGATAGCAAAAGCGACACATGGCTGTCCTGTTGAATGTCTTAGCCCCCTGTAAAGAAAACAATATTCTGTATAAAATCTTGCTTACACCACAGAGTTCAAAGGTGTTTGAAACTTATTTATTACTTACATTACAAACCACTTTAGGTTTTACATCACAAGTATAGTTATCAGATCCCCCGTAAGTACAGTGTATGCTTCTGTTGCAAGCGATACATGGGTACAGTAACTTGGAACATTCAGGTGTTTCATCTTGTTCAACTGAGTTTGGACATTTCTTCAAGTAATCATCATTCTCACTAAACTTAACACTTTTGTCGTTGGAATCCTCTTTAACTTTATTTTCTTTGCCATGTAAATCCATATCATTGTTTGCTGTAAACAAAAGTATAGTTTTCTATTAAGTTAGCAGAGGAACACCTATAAATGCTGCAACAAATTGGGATTTTTACTTACTCATATCAGTGACTTGAATCGTGTTGAAAATAACTAACATAATTAGAACGAAGCAGTCTCGTATTGCTATTCTTATTGGCACCACTCTAGGCATCGTGGAACGGTATTTTAATTAAAACATAGTCCAAAGTAATCTCCAATTTATCATAGAAATTGATTTCTTTTCTTTCTTCGACTGACAGAAAAACACAACAACGCCACAGAACAAACATATATTTTACGGCTGTCATTTTTAACTCACGCACTCAACGCATTTGGTTATGTGTGTCTCAAAATTCTAGTTTTGCTACTCGACACCAGATGGCACTGTAAAAATCCTCGAAGAGGTAAACAGAGACACCAAGCTAGTCTTATTAATTTGTAAAGCCACAGAAGGCTTTTGTAAAGCGATTATTATTATTCTAAAAGATGGTTACGATTTTCTCTCCTCTGTTGATAAAATAGGGATGTTGAAAGAAGGATATGTAAAAAAATTAATGCTTTTTGTTTATAATTTGAGAAAACTTTTATTTATTTGATACGTATTAATAAATTAAAAAACATTATAAACGAAACCTCTTTTTTATAATAATTAGACCTAAATCCTCTTCCACACATAAATTCGGAACACAAAGTTTTTTGTTCGAAAGTCCGTTATTGGCTTATTCAAAACTTTTGGCTATTTTAAGAAACTAATTTCAATATTCTTTATTTTGGTTCAGTAGTTTGGATTTGACAACGTTTCAAAGATACAGTTTTATGACGTCACGCGTCGGAATGCATACTGTTGGCGGTCATAGGAACAAAACATTTTAGCGCATAAAAACAAAACTACTGGACCAAAATAAAAAATATTTAAATTAGTTTCTCAATATTGTGTAAAGATAAGATTAAGCCAATAACGGACTTTCGAACAAAAAACTTTGGGTTCCGAATTAGAAACAAAACAAATAAGGAACATATTCAATCAATCTCAAAATTCACAAAGCATAGGTATTAGAGCTCGGTGGCGCGATAAACTCTAGTCAAGTCTGCAATAATATTAGTCTTTTGATCCTATAGCGTTTTTCTTAAAATCTAGCAGACTTGAGGCCCTTTCTTCGCTCTCAATCTCGACCATTCAGAACAGAATCGTCATGAAAGTCGGAGAGCAAAAACTCGCTCCTCATCATATTCGAGTCCAAGTCCGTATTCCGCGTACTTTTGCGACTAAGGCCTTCGGTCTCTCGCGAGAACTCGGTTATATCTGAGAGATCTGGCACGGCGCATATGACAGGGAATAGCTGTCGCAAGTTAGAGCCACAGCTGGAGGTCATGGAGCAGCTAGCAGGTCTAGATTGGAGAGTATTTGAGTTCTCATCCTCGCTTAGAAGGTACCATTTGTTGAACTGGTTGGAAGGCGGTGGAGGGTCATCAGATAGGTCTTCTGTCATCAAGCTAGAGCAGTGCGCGGAGTGGTATTGGGTTTGCGTCGGGCAGAGCTTCAGTGGGGACTTTTGGCTTGATTTGTCTGAAAACAGAAGCAGATTTTGACGACACACGAAGTCATTCGTTAGAGTAGGGACTATCGACGCTTTTTTTCAATATTGCGCGTCGATTGGCGTTATTGCAGGAATTTAGTTGCGCTGCATATTTTTGCTGTACAATATTTCGATTTAAATAAATAAATAATAAGAAAATCGAAGAATTATTTATGTGGATTGTTTAGATAATTTAGTCAGCTAACTTTTTTGTTTTTTCTAAAGCACTAACCCGTGCTAAGTCAGCTAAGTCCCGGTTTCTGAGTTGAGAATTTTGCTAAGCAAATGGGTAAGTATCGTCCTGTCTCTGGAGATTTCTCACAAAAGAGCGTGACAGAGCGATATGTAAGTATGTGCTTAGTAAAATTCTCAACTCAGAAACCCGGCCTTAGTCTGACTAAATTATCTAAACAACTAAAACTAAAACCGTAAACTGACTAAATTATCTAAACTAAAATCGGGCCTAATAATAGGATCTAATCGTATGATAAGTCTAGCATTCAATGTAAGATAAAAGGGGATGTTAAATAAACATATTCTTACCCAGAGAAGAAGCACCTTGCGCGTCGCAGCAGAAAAACTCGGGCGTCATACTATCTCTCACATTTCTCCTTCGCTTAGCCGCATTCACTTTGCTGCTATCTTTTGCATTTCTTCTTGGCTTCTTAGGCTCATCTTCTTTGATACTAGCCCTCGCATTTCTCCTCGGCTTCTTAGTTTCATCCGCTTTGGTACTAGCGGAGCTCGAGTCTACGGACAGTATGGGATTGGGAGAGTTTTCTATGAACTCGACACTAGGCGAGAGACAATCGTGTCCTTGAAGGCATGTGTCCGAGTGGTTATGTATGAAGTCGACTGTTTCATCCATACTTTGTAACAGGAGACTGGTATCAGCGGTAATGCCACTGTCGGTTAGAATGGAGAGTTTGCTTTGGCTACGTGTGTTTGGCCTTTTGGGAGCCGGTTCGTCTTTTTTCTTCGGTCTTTGTATTTTTACTTTGATAACCTCTTTGGGACTCTTGGGCTTTTTAGTCGTAGTTTTTGGGTTAACTTTGGTAGGTTCTGAAGTGTCTATAAGGATGGAATTCTCACAGAGGACCGGTGGGCAGGATTTTCGTCCTGCATGGCAGAACTCCATGCATTCTTCGATAAGAGGCTCAACTGTAGGAGTTTGCGCCTTCTTTGTCTCTTTCTTCTTCCTTGGAGTGGAGCATCTCTTTCGACTATTCTGTTTCTTCTCTACAACATCTTTGTCGGAGATTTTAGCGGCTTTTTTGTTCTGCGCTGCTATTTTCTTAGCACTTTCCAGCAGCAAGTTTGTGAGTCTCACATCTAGGTCATTAGTGGTGACGCTTCCTTCAATGCTTGCTGTGTCCATTCTATCTAATAGAGATTCGGTGACAGTTATGCCTTTTACAGGTATTTCGCAAACTTGAGATGTTATATTAGGGCTGATTGAACGTCGCTCGGTTTCCTGGCTCAAATTAGAGCTCACGGAATCTTGGTATATGTGAAAGTTGCACTTCTGCTCCATCAAAGGCACCGAAACATCAACGTTGGAAATGAGAAAGCTGTCACGAACTCTACTCTTCATTTCGTCGTTGCTTATGGTTTCATTTATAGTGGGATGCTCTGGTGCTCTCTCTAGATCATCTTTGCTTAACGAAATGTGTTCCACGATGGAAAGCTCTGGAGATATCGGCAAGGAAACGTTGCTGGAGTTACCTAGCTCGCTCCTGCTTCCCATGTTTTGTGACGCTGGAGATAGTTTCAGACAGTTAACATCGCTTTTTGGATCCACTTCGTTTGGACACGGGCTTTCGTTGATCTTCTCGAGTGGGAAGAAGTATCTCCGTTTCGGCACGAGCAGCTGGTACGACTCTGACCTGTACACCTCTGTGTTTAAGGACGAGTTTGTTACGGTGATGTTTCGTATAGGGAAGCGGAAGGATGAATTGCTGGATTCGCTTGACGCGTCGCACTCAAAGGCGTTGAAGGTGTGTCTTCGACGGTTGTATCTAAGTCGTTCTTTAGCTCTATAAATTGGTAGGCTGCACTTCTTCTTTCTCTTGTAGTGGCCACTTTGAGGGCTGAGGTCCGAATCTTGGTACCCGTGGCTACTCTCCAAAGAGTTCTGGGTGTTGTCTGAAGGCGAGGATATTTGTGGCGTCCTGGGTAGGCTGGAAGGCAAGAGGTTGGTGTTAGAGAAGAGTTGTCAAATTGATAAACAAACAAGGCGTGGAGTAAAAATATTGAGATACAGTTGGCACAAAATGTATGCACAGGTCTCCCGTGTAAGTCGGGTTTAATACCTGCACATTCAGCGCAGAAACTTCAGAGTTTTATATTTCTACACCAAATTAACGTTGATCAATGGAGCTGCATGAAATGAAATAGGTACACCGAGAGATATTTATCTTTCAAACATAAAATTAGTACCTACTAACATTTTTAGTTATCAGCAATTTATAATATTAGTGCTAATGAAGAATACCATCAACTTTTGATTTTTATCTTACCATACACTCTATTAAAAATGGAAACATTGGGTGAAAAATTTTTTTTGATACGACTTATAGTTCTCGAGATATTTAACTTTAAACTAGCTGTGCGACGGGCGCGCGGTCGTCAGCTGCTGTGACGTCACTAAACAGCTGGCACCCGATACATACACCGAAACACTCATTCAAAGGGCTGTATCTTTGGAACCGTAATAGGTAGCCAGTTGAAATTTTTAGAGATTATGTTTTATTATAGTAGATTACCCAAGAAATTATGAAAATAAAAAAATATAAAAAAATAAGAGGGGTCCCCATACAAAAAACGTTGTTTATACTTTTTGCTCTATAGAAAAAACGGTAAGGCATACAAGCATCAAACTTGGTATGATTTTAGGGCTTACTCCATAGTATAACAAAAAAATATAAAAAACGGTCAAGCGCGACTTGGAATCACGCGCTGAGGGTCCGTATAACCAGTTTTTTTTTATTGTATGGCGGTACGGAACTCTCAGTGCGCGAGCTCTACTCGCACTTGGTCAGTTTTTTTTTTGTGTGTTTAGTCAGTGTTACAGTAGTGTTTTAATATAATATTACTTATTTATTCGCTAGGGACAGGTTTTAAAGCCGCAAGCTATTCCCTATCACGGGTTAGTTAGTGCTTTAAAAATAACAAAAAATATATTATTACTTAGCTATGGATGTGGATGACGGCTTTGAAAAATGACAATCCGATAACTTACCAAAAATGACGAGTTAATGGTTGCCCACAATTTTTTTATGAGTAAAAATGTACCTATGCCTAGTTATACTAGTTTTATTACTTATTAATATTAATTTACTTATATCATAAAACTATATCGGATTGTCATTTTTCAAAGCCGTCATCCACATCCATAGCTAAGTAATAATATATTTTTTGTTATTTTTAAAGCACTAACTAACCCGTGCTAGAGAATAGCTTGCGGATTTAAAACTGTTCCTAGTGAATTTTTAACGTTATAAATAATTAATATTATATTAAAACACTACTGTAACACTGACTGAACACACAAAAAAACTGGCCAAGTGCGAGTAGAGCTCGCGCACTGAGAGTTCCGTACCGCCAAACAATAAAAAAACTGTTTATACGGACCCTCGGCGCGTGAGTCCGAGTCGCGCTTGACCATTTTTTATATTTTTTTGTTATACTATGGAGTAAGCCCTATTATCATACCAAGTTTGATGCTTGTTTGCTTTACCGTTTTTTCTATAGAGCAAAAAGTATAAAACAACGTTTTTTGTATGGGGACCCCCCTTATTTATTAATATTTTTTTATTTTTATTATTTCTTGGGAAATTCACTATAATACAACATAATCTCTGAAAATTTCAACTGGCTACCTAGTACGGTTCCAAAGATACAGCCCTTTGAATGAGTGTTACGTTGTATGTGTCGGGTGCCAGCTGTTTAGTGACGTCACGCGAGGTTGCCGAGCTCGCGCGAAAAACTCCAAAAGGTCGGAAACTAAAACCGTCATAACTTTAAAACTACTGGCTCGATTTGAAAGAAACAAAAACAGGCATATTTCTTAATTTTTAGGCTACACGGTCATAAAGTTTCAAGTGATTTAGCATACCCACGGACATTCTTCATTGTATGTTAGAAAGATAAAGAAAAATTACAATTGATTAACAACAATAATGTTTGGGTGCTTTAAAAGTTTGTATTAATTTACAAGTTGTATAATGTATTGTGCCAAAAAGGGGAATTTGTGACAGGGCTGGAGTGATCAATAAACATAAAAAAACTTGCCCAACATCATGTAACGTGATGTCCTGTAATGTGTTTCGGGTGCAATAAAGTATAAATAAAAAATAAAGCACGCCCACTGTTTTTATCCCGCTATCAACGTCACGATAATCAGTTTTATCCCACTATCGGCTAGCGCTATCTTGCTTCATTTCACTGCTTAAAGGGATGTGCCGCTACCCGATAAAACTATTTATCGTGACGTTGTACTCTCCTAACGGAGCACAATAGAAACGTGTTGCGGTGCCGGCGGGGCAGCTGTAGTTTGATATTTAATATAATTACAAATAACAACAAGAAAGCGGTGTGTGACATAGCAGGAGTTACAGTGCGGTGACATTAGGTACTAGATTAAATAGAGCGTCAAGAACACAAGCACATGCGTAAATAGAAGCAGGTTCACAAACAGAATGTCTAAAAATATGTGGCACTCACCTATACACATGAGTTATCCTGGGACCTTACTCCGAAGCAACTGCACTCAACACTCGTCTCCAGGACTCCGGTAAAGGCTTAGTAAGGTTGTAATTTACTTACTACCCCAATATAATTATAGGTGTACAGATATCGGTTTCACTTAGTTTAAGGTTTTGAAATTACGAGGTTATTAAGGACTACTATCAAAACGACTTGAATTTAACTCATATGCCCTTGCGGTAAGAACTGTCTAAAGACAAAAATGTGATGGGTAATAATAAACTGAAACTGCCGTATTGTCGCTTAGGAGTAAGGTCGTTATCCGGCCATCCAAATCTAGTAAATGATAGACAATATAATTTGACAAGTTTATTAACATCTCACACCTGCTGTGTTCTTCTTTACGTATAAAAAATATAATGCATGAGCTCCTTTAACTACTGCTAAGTTAATTTTCAAACATCAAATGTTCGTAATTGGTACAATTTCATTTTATCAACGTAATACACAACTCACGGCTGTATCCCAGCGGCAAAATATGTAAAATAATGATACAACAGATAAAATATCCCAGTAGAAATATAAATTTTTAAGAAACATAGAATCTTTGTAACGTTTTTGCTTTACTAAAATATGAGCTTCCCTACGTTTAGAGGTCACTTTAGATTTATTACGTTATTTATACATTCTGCATTCTTATTGCATCAGGTAGTTACTAGTGTAATGAATAATCGTAGAGTGCGAAGTAATAAAACATTGGTTTAAATATCAAAGAAGAGTATGAAAGTGAAATAGATAATAAAACAAAGAGGAAAATATAAAAAAAAACTTACTTTAGTGTACTTGTGCGTTTGATACCTATACAATACAATACAAGACAGAAATATATAAACAATTTGTGTAAATAAATTGCGAATTTAATTAATTCTCATATAAATACACATGATTTCGATTGGCACTTCTTTTACTGACTATTTGATGCAAATTGACACGCCTGATAGGGTACAACAATGTACCTATTGTACACAATTTTCCGTTCGCCAACACAACAAATATTACAAGGATATTTCTTGCGTGACGAATGGATTATACAAATTAAATCTGTCTTAAATACACATGATTTTAAATATAAAAATAATATATAACTACGAGTAAGTCATAACATAAGACAAAATAAGTTACACGCGGCACGGCGCAACCGGCATTTTTATCGAGCCGTAGAGTAGCCATCTTGCTTTACGTTGTGAAATAAAATCAATATGGCGCTAGATACCAGCGGGATAAAAACGGCCGTGCCCCAGCGCTGCTATGAAAGAAGACATTGTACAACCAAGTTTCATCTTTGTGTCCCAATCGTTTAAAACTAGCCCTAATCTATCTTGAGCTCTAATCGCACGTTATAGTGCGTCTGAGCTTTCATTGATGCTCGATGGAACATATATCACATCGAGCACAAAATGTAGGGTGTCTCAGAAAGGTCCTGTGACACCGAAAGAGGTCGCTTAACTCTCCAATACAACCAACTATGGGATCAAGGTCGAAATCTCTAAAAATGCTGCACCAAAAGTATGAAACAGCTGATATTTTTTCCGAATTGCGCACTTGGTCCCATGGACAGTGGCGCCAACTAGTGAAAACTAAAACGGTAGACCTCATTACTTGTTAACCATGTGGCGAGCTGCGAATTATCGAGAAAAAAGTCTACGGTACCATACTGAAATGCCTATTACACTAAATGAATGGAGCGAGCAACTGATATTTTTTTATTTTTTTACTTAAAACTTGCTTGTATGACAGGACCTTCCTGTAACACGCTGTATAATGTAGCCGCGTAAAGCCCAGTAGGATGCACAACTAGCGCCGCCATTTAAAAAAAAAACATATCTACTTTTTGGATGCGTTTTTTGCTAAAAACTCTCGAGTAAGTTCTCAACGCGAGCCTTAACTGTTTTAGGACCTAAGGTTTAGATTCCAGATCCTAGAACCTACGAATGCAATAATTTCTCTCCAAGAGTAGCCACTTTTGATCCTAAAAGAAGATATGTTTTTTTTCATTGGCGGCGCTAGTTATGCCTACATATCGCCTTAGGGCACAGACATATCTAGGCATAAATAAACCGGCAAGTGATAAGTACTTACTATTTCTTAGTTCTAGAGGCCCGCGTGGTTGCGGAAGGCGGTGAAGGAAATTTGTAGAGGATTTGTGAGTCATCCTCTGGGATGGACATGTTCTTTTGCTTCGGATTCGGCTCTGCATTGTCTGTAACGGGGACAAAACGACTGATTAGAAATAATACCCCAACGCGCAACTATACTTATAAGTATATTATAAGGGTTCCGTACCTCAAAAGGAAAAAACGGAACCATTATAGGATCACTCGTCTGTCTGTCTGTCTGTCATCCACTCGCCACTCGCATAAGTACCTAAGCGCAAGCGAACGTGGCAAGTGCTGACATTGCCCTATCTATCGTATTCTTATTACAACCTAATTTAAATACCTACTCAAATATTTGCAATGCCGTTACAGGGTACATAATGTGATACTTTAATTATGTAAGACCTGTGTAGTGTATTATGATGACGCAAATAAATTAAGAGGGCGCTAGAGCACCATTTTCCCATACAAACGTAGTTCAGGTTTAATTTCTAAACTACAGGCCGGATTTTGCTGAAACTTGGTTTGAAATATCAGTAGATGACCAATACGTAGGTTTGCAAATAGTTTTTATAATAAAAATAAAAAATAGCCTGACAGAAATTAGAGCGATGCGTTTTTCGCCCGAAAACTTTCAGCTGTTATTCACTTACATTATAACACTGTCTATTGGAGTCTAACTACCTTGGGAACATCAATAATGTGTTGTACTTGTCAGAAAAAAAAAGATTTATTTAAATAGCTAATAAAATGTAGAAATAGCAGGTGAACTACGGAAAAAATTAGGGAAAATTCCCGCGCCCCGTCTCGCTCTGGATGAAACAACTATAGAAAATAGTGTTTCACGCGCTTGGCCATCGCCGAGTCCCCACGCTTGTACAGGAAATTCTTAAATATGAAATCTATACAATGTTCTATTCACGCGGCACTAACGATTATCATTGTAAAACCAGTCGGCTGCAGCCACTCGCCCAGACCACACTCATCCAATAATTATCAGCTATGCAAGGTGGCTAGAGGCACTAGCCACCTCTATCTTCATCACGAAGGAAATTAAATATCGTCAAGAAACCTAGAAAATTATTTATATGACTGTCCATCATTGCTGATCGACAGAGCGAGTGTAGCACACGCTATCCTTGGCTCGTGTAATTTTAATAGTATTATTTTTTATAATTTTCATTTTATTTTAATCGTGTGTAATTGTGTATACCTGCATTTCACTAATAACACCTCAAGAGCTGGGGGTTGCTGAAAACCAGCGCTGGGAACCAATCATGGTAACTAGCATAAGACTGAGCTCTCCCCATTTCCAAAATTGTTAGATAACGATAAATCTAATGTTTTAAGTGTGTTTTTTTTTGTGTTATGTTTTGTTTTTGGCAATAAATAATGTTTTATCTTTATATTTTAATGAAATCGAAAAATCGGACTTACCGTAAGACAGTTTCGCCGGCGGCTTGGGCCGCCT
This sequence comes from Zelleria hepariella, assembly GCA_949319315.1. Lineage (NCBI taxonomy): Eukaryota > Metazoa > Arthropoda > Insecta > Lepidoptera > Yponomeutidae > Zelleria > Zelleria hepariella. Next base: position 25,080,550 of record OX439382.1, read on the forward strand.
CCTGCTCCGTCCTGGCACATCCTCTATCAGCTGCAACCGGCTCTCATTCACGATTATCTCACTATCCGTCCTGCTTCCACCTTCTGACGGGGACTTCGCTTCTCTTTCTAGCCTAGCCTCTGCAGCCTTCGCTTGTCTTGATTTTCTTTCCGGAGGTGCAGTTTCTGAGTCGATGGATGGTTTGGCGTTTCTGGAAGCTCTCTTATTATTGTTGTTTGTGACGCTTTCGGTTTCAGAAGAGGTCTTCGTTCGCTTGGAACTCCCTACGGTGGATGGCAGCGGGGAGTTGGGATTGGATGCGAGATTCTTGGGGCGGCCGCGTTTTCTTCTAGAGAGGAGAAATAACACTATTATAAATGAGAATAAGTGAGTGGGTTAGTGTGTTTGTTACTTTTTTACGCATGGGTGGATGGATTTGGATGAAATTTTGAATGTAGATAGCTTACACACCAGAACAACTCATTGGCTATGTCTGTTCTATTCCCAAATAAAGCCACAATTTTATTAAAGTCTGCGCGGTTGTAGTCCGGAGCATATGTATATTTTTGCGCGTGGATAATACCAGCATAGTAGATCATATTGCGCGTGAAATAAGTGCGGCAATCGAACAAAAAGGGGTACCCTAGCGTGTCGCTGACTGTACACAAGACAGCACGTCGATCGACCCTTACATTCTAGCACTCTACTCCGTTACGTTACGGGCTGACGTGCTGCCGTGTGTACATGAAATCGCGGCTTCCGTTCAAAGATTAAAGGAGTGGAACAGGAGTGGAACTTCTTTTCGTTTAGTAAGTACTAGGTATTTAGTGGGAGAGGGATAAAATTAGTTATTCTTTTTTACTTTTCAGTGCCGTGGTCTTCTTCAGAGATTTGCAAGTTATTTTCCCTTTCAAAGACAAGGACTTCTTTAGGGACTTGCAAGTTCACTTCTGACTTGTCTTTTTCTTCTATCTCTTCGAATATTTTCCTTTCTAGTTGTTCGACTTTCTTGCGTACTTCTGAAAAGATCATAAATCACTGTTAGTTAGTATATGGTTGAATTTTTCTCAAAGATTGACAATTACTGTACGGGCAGCATGGTAAGCCCGAGATAGGCCCTTCTCTATGCAAAACTGTCAACTTGTCGGTCGGGCTCGAGTTGGCTCTACGCCAACATGGCGATGGAGACAAAAATACAACATTTTAATTAAAATGGCAATAACTACTTTTTGCTCGACATGACCCTAATCTATTGCCAACTCGAGTCCCGCCTGCCATGCTCGCACAATAGACATGGCACGTCTGTCACTCGAGTTCGAGAGAGTGTCAAAACGACCATGCTAAGCATACTGGAGTTCGATGGAGAGCCAAGAAGTTCCCATCGAACACGATAATGCAATATCCATCAATGTTTTGTGTGATAGCGTTATCTAGATAGATACGAATCTTAAGTTCTGCCAACTTGCTTTACGTAGGGAAATAAAGCAAGATGGCGGGATAAAAGCGCTGAACGCGGTGTCATGGCGCCAGAGCTAGGCAATAAAACATTGTTTTTTGTGTACTTTTTTACGGCTTAACAGCTGAACCAATTTGGTAGAAAGTTATTTTATTATCATATATTTAAGAACATCATTACAGACTAATTAGCTTGGAATATAATACGCTATAATGCCGAGCAGCAGCGTGTTCCGAGCTGCGGACAAAAATAGGCAAAAGGCAAGCAGCAAATAAAGTTCAAAATACGCTTACCCTCATCTACTACGCCATTTAAAGGAGTGGTCTTGCCACTAGAGACTTCTATCACGGGTGAAGCGCCCTTCTTCTGAACTACACTGTTTGAAAGAGTATTCCTACTGGACACTCTTTCTGAAGGCGTATTTGCTGCATTCTTTTTTGTGGGCTCTGGTAATGAGATACTGTCCCTCTTAAACACTTGCATCACGTCTGATAGGATTGTTTGCACGTTCTGCCAGGGGCCTTCGACGAATATTTCCTGAAATAATGTTATTACTTTAAGAACCCACAGGATTACTTCGCCAATGCGTTAACGAAATATTGAAGGAGATTTTAAAATTTGAAATAAAATTAAATTATACTTTTACCTGGATTTAATACTCGTTTTATTTTGTATTTAAATTTTTGCCAACATTTCGAGGCCTTTTTAGGGCTAGTGATCGAGCAAGACCATGTGCCCTAGACGAGTGAGTGTTAAATCCAGTAAAATTGTTATTTCATTATGTACAGTGCTTGGGCAAACCTAAGAAATAATTATGATGACAAAACAAGTTACTTTTCTTGTGGGGCCCTACCCTGAAATCTCGAAAAAAATATTGAAACATTTGTTGTTATAATCCGTGCGGAATCAGAATGGGATAATACCTTTTGGAACTGAGACGCTCGCGGTCCGCCTGTCAGCTGTACCGTCAGCATTTCAGCAAACTCTAGTTGTCTATGGCAAACTCGCGTCGAAACTTGCTTGTTTTCTGTGCGCGTGGGTGTCTGCTCGAGTTTTATCACGTTTTATTCAATTAATGCAATAACATTTAATCCTTTTAGACTACAACCATTAAACATTTTTGTGTTTTTTCAATTTCATAACTCTATGATAGAACGTAGAACTAACAATTTTTTTACTGACGCTACTCGAGAACTGTCATTTTCGGTTCAGTTCCAAAAGGTATTATCCCATTCTGATCCCGCACGGATTATATATTTATTGTTATTCAAATTAAAAAGGAAGATTTTATCGATGTTTTACTTGTTTACCTCATTATTTTTAGCGTATTTAATCTTGACGGTCTCTCCCTTAGGCTCTTCTTTCTCTTTTATTGGGACAAGCTCTGTACCTGCAAGTCAATAAATAAGGTTAGTTATAAGACGAAATTGATGAGACACCAACACAAACGTGACATCCACCCGGCCCCTTTATTTTGTGTACGATTCAGTGCCTTTATTTTTAGGAATAGTTTTTAATTATCCGTTTCGCTCGCAAGTGGCACAGATCCGTCCTCACACAGTTCGCCAATGAATGATATATCCCTGCTAATGGTCCTAATCGACGAGCGAAAGGGTAAGTTTTTTTTATTGAAGATAAAACTAAAACTAACTAAAGCCTTTGCATCTACGTAAGTAATGAGATGATTTATACAGCGTGCAGTGGCACATTCACTCACACTAGATGGGCGAAGAAACCTCTCGGAGCTGCAGTGCCTAAGACATTGTTTGTATAGAAGAGTAGTCCAAGTACTCTTACGCATCTTTGTAAATGTTGTATACCAACCTTTAACTTCTTCATTGGATTTGACATCATCGTTGATACTTATACGCCTGGGCTTTCTGTAACGAAGTTAAAAGATCATGAAAATTTTGCGGGTCATTAAAAAACACGGATAGTATAATGATAGGCCTTTTTAAATATTTTTTTTACCACATCTATTCGAAAAGACCTAGCTCGTTCCCCGCAAACAGGGACTAAAATAGCTTTCCGGAGGGACAAAAAGTGATTTGAATTTGGAATATGGATACTGTAAGTAAAAGTTCAAATGACTAAAGAGTTTACAGACAACCTTGAAAGAGATCAATCATGAACAATGTATGGACAACAGTGCCGGATTAGCCCCTAAGCTAACTAAGCAATTGCTTAGGGCATCACGTCATGGGGGGCACCAGGAGACGGGCCCCCCAGCCACAGGCCCGGCTTGCGGGGCTTGCCGCAAGCAAGCCAGGCGGTAGGTAGGATGGCGGAAGCGCGCGCTTTTCTTCACATTATTTCAAATGAATGTGAAATTTTGGGCCCGAAAGCCCGATAGACTTGCTATCGAAATTGCATCTTGGGAAAACCAATCGATTCGAGTATGAACACGATATAAAAATAGGTATACATACTTGGAAGACGTGGTGGGAAGAATAGGTGAGTCAAATAGTGCTGGTCTTATTATCTTGTCGGCGCATTCATCGTTAGCTTTTTCTAGCTGTCTGTAAAGAAAAGTAAAAGTTTTAAGATACGGAAAACACAACAAAAAGTCACTGATTCTGAAAAAGGGATAGATAAAACTAAAAATCTTGATACTAAAAACTTGTAATCTTCTATTTCTGTTTTTCTCAATAAATTATTAGGACAAGAAGTTGAAAACAGAGGAACCAGAGGTCATCAATAAAGAAGATCTATCTAAAACAAACAAGAAGGCTAAGAATCTTGAAATCTTGATAATGGGGGGTAGGTAATCGTATGAGGTAGTGGCCACCCCTGGTGTCAGAGTTTTTAGGCCACCCAAAGGGTCTCTGACATGGCTTAACGATTGTTATTAATTAACAACAACCGGGACCAACGGTTTAACGTGCCTTCCGAAGCACGGAAGCGCTCAGATATTATTGCCACTAGCGGTCACCCATCCATGGACTGACCGCGGCCGTTGTTGCTTATCTTGATAATGAAACTTGTAATCTTCTATTTCTGTCTTTCGCAATAAATTATAGGACAAGTTGAAAAAACTGTACCAGAGGAAGTCAATAAAGATTTATCTAAAACAAACAAGAAAGCTAAGATTTTTTCTGCTGACACATTAAAATATGTTCAAAATTATTAACGAATAGAAAGAGCCCAAGGTACTTTTACACATACATTAATTAATAGTGGTTTAGATGCTAGGTAGTATGCTTACTTGGCTAATTGCTCGTTCTTTTTGCGCTCCTTCACGTATTTCAACTTCCAATAAGAATCGTCTTCTTCTGATTCGCCTGCAAAAAAATGACAAATTAGAATTGATATTGGATACCCATTGTTTTTTTTTTTATGGGAAAATTGGGGTCTGATATTTTACATTTGAAAGATATTGAAAAATAAGAGGCCCCATTTGTTTTTCATAGCGATTGATCGCATCTCGTTTTTGAAGCGACACATAAATTTTCTGGCGTCACGTAACTTTACATTAAAATAATGGATATATATTTTGAGCACTAAAGCAAGAAAAATACAAGCCTAAGGCACCGCTGATGGAGATTTTGGAAACGCAATTTAAAATTAGAACTGTTACCACTAAGAAGTCTGATTTTCGTATTCGTCTGTACGTAAGGTCGTTGGGGTTGTATTGTGCTCGAGTGTCACCACAAGGGCGCATCTAAATGGGTTGCCATCCTAGACCAGAGTCCCGACTCTGTAACGCAATGGTGCCAAAATGGGCTCCCAGTTGACGACCTCCATTATGATTTATTAATGCTGTCGGTCCTTTTGATGTGTTTGTAGTACAACAAAGACTATTCGGATTCTAATTCTAGAGGATTAGTTCGCTGGTTGAAGAAGAAAAACGAGGAAACCTCGGTTTAGTCCTGCTACTGGGACGCCATCCCCACGCCATTTCGTTACAGCCCCCGCATGGCGACTGGCTTCCCTCGGGGCGTATGACCTATCGTTTGGGTAATTGCAGTTTTTGGTGAACTTACTACCAGAGACGTAGTTGACATAATTGACGGCCAGCCCGTCGTCCCTCACGAGGGGATACACCTTCCTTCCAACAGCGATGAAGAGGGCGCCCTCTTGTTGCATCTGGGCCCTTAGCCTGTAACGCCATGGTGCGAAAATGGGCTCCCGGTTGACGGTTTTAATTACGATTTATTAATGCTGTCGGTCCAGTGTCGGTCATTTTAATGTTTTTGTAGTACAGAAAATAATATTATGAGTCTATAGTCTGTAAAATATAGCTTGAGCTCTGTGACAGCTGTCATCGAAATCATACCCATCAAGTTCCGAATTTTTTAAGGGTAAATTTACTCTACGATAATCTCATACTTCATTGGTGCAGAATTAGTGACGTACGATGAGTTATCATAACCATAGAGTAGAAACTATGCTCATCTTGGACATAAAAAAATCGACGATCAGGATAGCTTGATATAATCCGCGCGCGATGAGAATGGGATGGAATCTTGTCGAAGTCAATCGAAAATATACTTTATTTTACTTTGACAAGGTTGCTTCGATGCGAGTTTGTTTACCGCGCACGTCTCAGTTCCAAAAGGTTGCATCCCATTCTCATCCCGCACGGATTATAGTTGTGTTGAGTGAGTTAGTACTTGTAATCTGTGGTTAGTACGAGTGCCGACCGACGCCTATTTTACGCTACGTGTTTTCAGTTCTCATTGCTTTGTTTTTTGTTGAGTTTTGTATCGTTTGTTATTGTTATTCGTTGCATAATGCGAAGAACGAAGAAAACTGTTCTAAATAGTGAATGCCGTGAGTTTATTATTCGCTTACGTGAATATTTCGAGCGCGAGAACCAAAATGGTGGACCGTTTTTGCCATTACAGCAAGTATGCAACAGAGTCTGATCAATATTCCATGTTTGTTTTCACTATACATTTATACTGTGTTTAAAATAATCCTATTAGCAATAATATTCTTGATAATCAATAATTATTACCATAATTATTCTCAACATTGTCCCATCACTACATATACCACTTTGACATCTGTCACAGAGCTCAAGCTATATTTTATAGACTATAATTCTAAAGGATTGGTTCCCTGGTTGTAGAAGAACAACGAAAAAATCCCGGTTTTGTCCTTCTACCTGGGACGCCATTGATACGCCATTGTGTTACAGGCTAAGGCCCCTGGAGGAGCCGCGACGACTGAGGCCTGCTGAGATAAAATACGGAACAGTATACTTACTCCCAGAGACGTAGTTGACATAGTTGACGGCCAGCCCGTCGTCCCTCACGAGCGGATACACCTTCCTTCCAACAGCGACGAAGAGGGCGCCTTCTTGCTGCATCTGTAGGAGCCGCGACGACTGAGGCCTGCTGAGATAAAACACGGAACAGTATACTCACCCCTAGAGACGTAGTTGACATAGTTGACGGCCAGCCCGTCATCCCTGACGAGCGGATACACCTTCCTTCCAACAGCGACAAAGAGGGAGCCTTCTTGCTGCAACTGGAGGAGCCGCGAAGACTGAGGCCTGCTGAGATAAAATATGGAACAGTATACTTACTCCCAGAGACGTAGTTGACATAATTGACGGCCAGCCCGTCGTCCCTTACGAGCGGATACACCTTCCTTCCAACAGCGACGAAGAGGGCTCCCTCTTGCTGCATCTGGAGGAGCCGCGACGACTGAGGCCTCCTGGGATAATATCAAGGGAAATGTGTTACTGTAGCATAACATTTTAACGTCATCTTGTTTCATTTCACTACGTAATAGCAAGACGGGGCTACTCAATAATGGGACAAAAACGTGTACTCGGAGGGTATTGGTTGAACGATATTGCAATAAAAAGTATCGTCATCACGATCAATTATTTTCAACCAGGAAACCAGGGTTAGCCAGTTAACTGAGTTAACGTCAATTTTATGGAAATGTCTCTGAGTTAATTGGCTAACGCAAGACTGACGCAAGTCCGCCTAAAGGTCCAATTTGAACCGCAATTCGACCCGCATTCGAATCATAAAGATGCAAGTTTGTCAAATTAAAACTGGCACTCACAAGTATCTCTTGCTCTGTCGGTGTCGCGCCCGCGGCGGCGACACGTATTCGCCATCGCTCTCCGACACCCACTCGCTCGATTCTGACGATTCTCTGTGGACAAGGGCATTGCTATCAGAGTGTATTGCTACCATACAGCAGTATAGACAAATCTGTTGAAAAATATGTTGCTGTCTCGCGTGCACAAAATATGTATACTGAGCGAAAAGGACAACCTGAAGAAGATCAACAAAATCGAGGTTTCGTATGCTCCCCACTGTCCTCTCTCAACACTGTTTTTTTTTAATTACCCCTGATATCACAAGAAACTACTTGGTGTCGGACAGTCTTTTTTTTTTAAGTTGTTAAATAGTTTGCATTAGCTTCTGTTAACAATAATTTATCGAAAAAATTTAAACAGTCCGACATGCCGGGGGTGGAGATTTCCCAGCATACCAAAAATGTTTGCTCTAGTGCCATTATCCAGGGAGGAAATCGGGGACTACGTTTGTATGGAGAAAACACTACTGTGATTTGATACAGCAAATTGAATGTTGGTCAGAAAACAATTTTCTACTCACGTAATATTCTTCCGATGTGCCGAACCATTACGATAGCTAGGATTCCTCTGCCGTTTTTTACTCACAGTACCTAAAAGAAACATTGCTCCTTTAATTTCAAATGATACAATTTACAAACCCCTCGCCATTGAGGCAAGAAATTGACCCAATTTATGTTGTAAATGAACTCATTCTGATGAAACCGAGAGCTTGAAGTAAAGTAAGTTGTTACTAGTCACAAAGACTACGACTTCCAGCAAAAGACCAGATGTGCATGGCATTTAAGGGGCTATCAGACGGTTCATTCGATTGAATGCTCTCTCGAATGAATGCTTCTTTTTTTTCTTTCATTCCATGTTCACACAACTAAGCTAGAGTGTAATAGAAATGTACATTCATCACTCTTTTCTGTCAATATGGCGTCGAATGAAGTTGTGCGTCTTTGAATAAGTTTAGTTTATGATCAATGGCCGAATCCGAGTAAACGTTCATTCTGTGTTCATTTTTCGTACATTCGGGGTGGGAGTGAATGATGATAGCGAATGCCAATAACATTGTCGGATCGGTTCACTAGTGAATTCATTCGGCACTTTTGTTTCAATCGTGTCCCAGACGTGTCACTTAGCCTGAAAGATGCGGAATGAAATACGAAAATTAACAAAAAATTAACCGTCTGATAGCCCCTTTAGACAGCTGCAAGACCAACGTATTTCACTAGGTAGGTATGTACTTCGTAAAGTAAAATGGCGCTACCCGATAGCACTATAAATAAGTTTGTCGCTCAAACCAAGTGGGTAGGTTAGCATGAGAGAACAGATATCTCCGATGAGTTGATGACCCATGCAACTAACATTGTCTTTCTGATCAAGAAGTGTGTGAAAGAGATAACTGTATTGAGCTCATGCTATGTCATGATATGAACGACGTACATACAAATACAACAATGGGATTTGTTAAAGGGAATTTTCTATATTTTCGATTTTTACATCAAATCAACAACGCCAATTTTTAAACAAGAGAAAGAACTAAGATAAGCCCGAATGAGTCTGCGGGCGCCGGGCGTAAACATAAATACAAGACCTAATCATGCATTTCTAAAGTCCTAGACCTAACTTACCGCTGGTGTTTCCAAACAAATCGTTCAACACTTCCTTTTTTTGGTTCCTTGATATATCTCTATGGGTTCGTTTTCTACTTGTTGGTTGAATGTCTTCAGTAGTTTCTGATTCCGAGTGCGATTTTAATATTACAACGTTATTTTGATTGGAAATGAGACAGGCATCATTGTTTGATTCTACTGATGTCGATTCCCTATTTCTTGTATCAATAACTTCTTGGACAATGTTTTCTTTTGGTTTCTTTTTACAATTTTTCGTTGCGAGCTTTTCTTTTTCTGTGTTCCCAGTTGGTTTATCTTCTGTTGTGGTTTCATTATCACTGTCACTCTTCAGGAGCAGAAATTGTTCGTCGAAAAGACTGACACTTTGCAAGCAAGGGTTGGTGGACTGGTGAGACTCTTGGGTATCCAAAATATCGTCATGCTGTATCTCATCTGGTTCTTTAGAGGTTTCTGCAGGTGGTTTTGGGTGTTTTCTTTCATTTGTATTGTCTTCAGTGAATTTCAGGTCTTTAGAAGATTTTTCATTTAGAATCCTGGTTAAAGTTGGGTAAGACTCTTGGGTATCTATAACATCTTCATGCTGTGTTTCATCTGGATCTTTAGAGGTTTCTGCAGCTGGTTTTAGATGTTTATTGTCTTTAGAAGATTTTTTATTCAAAAACTTGGTAACGGATTTCTGGAGTTTTTCCGAAATGCCAGGTTTTTCATTATCAAAATGTTCACTGACTCCATCTAAGGTAGTTCTTTTGACCTCAGCAAGTGCGATCGATTCAGTAGTTGAATACAATTTCCTTTGTCGCTTTTGGGACTTACTAAATAGTTTCCGGTTTTGTTTTTCTGTCTTTTTTATAGTTTTTTCAACACTTTTTGCTTTTGAATCTCGCTTGGTTGTTATTTTACCCACCTTCTCAGGTTCTTGTGTTTTAGGATCGTGCTTTTCAGGGGATTCTTTGTCATCTGGTCTGTTAAGCAAAGCTTCTTGATTGTTTGGAATCAGCGAGTCTGTTACGGTACTAGACGAGTGCTCCATAGGTTTTTGAGTATCCTGAGTTTCTAAATTAGTTTTGTTCATATTTTCATAATTTTCTTGATTTATTTCTTTCGTATTTCCATCAGTTTTATCACCGACAGTAGACTCTTTGTTTACATTCCCTGTAATGCCATTTTCCATCACTTGCACATCAGATCCGTTAGTTATGACCAAATTGCTTTCAGTTGTGTTGTTTGTTTTAGATGCCTCATCTTTATTTCCTTCATCTGGTATAGTATCTTTCAGTCCTTTTTTCTTGTCTATTTTCGAAACATTGTCTTCTTTGACTGCTTCTGGTGCCTCGGACCCACACTTTTTAGTAGTATCCACTTCTTCTTCCGGTTCAGTATTTTGAACCTCTAGCACATCAGATTCATTTGTGTCAGTAGAAAGATTCTTAGCTTTCTCGTTTGTTTTAGACAAATCTTCTTTATTGACTTCCTCTGGTACAGTATTTTCAACTTCTTGCCCTGATAATGTATTGTGAAATACAGAAATATTCGAAAGAAATAGAAGATTAGAAGTTTCAGTAGAAATATTTTTAGTTTTATCTTTCGCGCCCTTTTTCAGTCTCAGTGACATCTTTGTTGTCTTTTCAGCTGCTTCAGACAGATCATTTTCATTGCCATTAATTTTCTCTTTGTCATTTAGCACTTCTCCCTCTTTCACCATTTCCTGGGCTTCCTCCTGAGTTGTCAGATCAATACATTCGTCAGGTGCACCATCTTCATTACTATTTATTTTCTCTTTCTCATCTGGCCCTTCGCCTCCTTTCATCACTTTTGGCACCTCCTCCTGGGTTGTCAGATCAATGCATTCAGTATTTGTTTTTTCTTTCTCTTTTTCTTCCTCAGTTATTGGACCTTCTTTTCCTGTTTCGAGGATAACTTCAGGTTCAAAGACATGATCTTCAGCATCTGTTTCAAAATCATCAATGATCTCTTGCAACATTGGGGTCAGAGGTTCGGAATAGGTTATGCAGTCACGCAAAGACAGGGTCTTCTTGGGGCTGGTCTGTGGTGAAGATCCGGGTGACTCCAGTACTTTGATTAAGTCTTGAGCGTTGTTGTAGCATTCGTCCGTACTTAGTATTACTGTTTCAACGGATTCTCTGCTGGAAGTGACTTTTGAAACTTGATATTCCTCACCTGAAGTGTTGCCTTCTTCTTTCGTTACATTATAGCTTGTGCTAGGCTCTCCATTAGCTGTGTTATTATCTGCAAATAACAATTCTTAATATGTTTTTTCAATATACCAGAAAGTTCATTATGACTAATCTCTTAATTCAAATTACCTTTACTGGTTGATTCACCATTATTAGCAGGAAGTATTTCTATCCTGTAAAGAACATGCTCATTAGTAACTTATAGTAAATGCCAAACATTACAACATTTTGTGACTATGAGCATATTTTGTGACTATCATAATGAGGATCATTAAGACATCGGACTATTGGACTTCCAAGATTAGGTTGGATGAAGAACAAAACTATAAGCATAATTTCTTTGAATGAATGACTCAAATCCATCAAGAAATGACAAAGTTAGAGAAGTTTAATGTACGCTGTTTCAAAATAAAAATAAAACTAAACAGTTATAGCTACACATTATTAATATTAATTAGAATGAAATAATCAAGGTAATCACGAAATATCAATGAGCTTCATAGTAATGTGTGTACAAAATGCATACCCCATTCTGAAGCTGCGTATTTCTTCTTTCGACAACTTGTAGTATGGGTTGTGGATGTCCGGAAGAATTCTCTTCAAGAATGTTTCCTTCAGACTTTGCCAAGTCCTGCTGGTAAACTGCGAGAAGATTACATATACTTAACTGCCAGTGTTTCCTTCTTAGACCAAATTTTTTTTTAATAGCTTGTCTTTAGCAAGAAAAAAATAAAATTCTCTATCTATCTGTCTAAAAATATTCAATTAACTGGAATCTTTTCTAATTGGTATAATAACAGCCGACTTGAATTCGCTGCATAATTTGACTACAAAGTCCAAAAAGTCGTACTGACAAGACAATAAATTATTAAATTTTTTGGACCATTCCATTTTGCCCCACCAGAGATGCCCCACTGGTGGGGCAAAATGGAATCACTCAAAAAATTATTCCATTTTGCCCCACTGGCCACCCCACCAGCTTTTTATAGACAAGATTATTATTGGCGAGGCTGACTAATTACAATGACGCAGTCACTGTAGCCTAGCCTAATTTTATAATAAATCGTTATAAATAAAACTAATTTGTTAACTTTACTAATTCGTTTATTTGTTTAAAAAAATAACTTTGGTATATTATTATGGCATCGAACATTACAACATTATTAAAATAGTACAACATAACATAAAGACCGCTTCCAATTCTGAATAATCATTTCTATAACATATGTGTCATTTATGAATAAATATACATAGATTTGTCATTTTAAAATCTTTACAAAACATTAAAATTAAACAAATAATTCAAGTCGTCGCTTTTTTTTATTTAAGGCTGGAAGATAGCAGCGTGGCGGGAAATTCAAAATTTTCACAGTTTTTTACATTTTGTAGCTAAACTGAGCTATTTTTGTTCAGCGATTTTTCGTTCGCGGCAATTACAACAATAATTCAGCCGATTATGTGTTCTGGTCTACGAAGCAGTGGCACTGCCCAAAAAACTTGTCGTAAGGAGCATCAAAGTAGTCACTCTGTCGAAATGTACTCTGACTTTGAAGACGCGGCTATAATAGATACCAATTGGAGGCTATTAGTTCTTAGCCACAGTTTTGTTTTACCACAATTTTTGTGTTCATACAAAATTGTGTTACTTTCTACATATTAATATTATTTTTGGCTTCCTTTTTTACCACACCTGTCTAAAAATAGAGTTGGCAACAAGGTTTCATGAAAAAAAAGTAATATTATTTATAGTGAACATTTAAATAAAATATTTAGATACAAATCAATAGAATTATAACCAGAAAAAATTAGGATGAAACTCAAAACAATCGCCCTCCTTCTCTAATTACTACAATCAAAGCGAGACAACGCTAGTTTTGAAGTCCATCCTATTTTTTTTTTCTTTATTTATACGGCTGAAAAATTGAGCACGCTTTCTCTCCTTTCACATTAACTAAATAAATACACATGTAGATATTGAACATTTTATGATGCTGTCTCGCTTACATACACCAATGAAGTAAGTGAGACTCACAATAATTTTGTTTAAAGACTAGAGCATTTGTTTTGTTTTGGATCTTATTAAAAAAAACTCTCATGGTTTTTATTAGAGTCAACATAAAATTATATTTAAAAAAGTTAGTGTTGAAGTTTCAAAATAAATCAAATATAGTTTATCACAAGAAAAATGTCACTCAGGTTAATATCTCCATTGATTATCATAATTGGACCTAGTTCTGCAGAAAACAGCCACCTCGCATTTTTTTCAAAAATGAGTTATGAATGCAGCCATACTATTTTTGACATGGCGAATTTTTTGCAAAGACAGCCATGTCGATATCTCACTTAACGGCGGAGATACAAGTTGCAAAATCACGCCAAAGACAGCCATTCGCACTAACAAATTAAGTAAAAAACAGCCATCATGGTGTAAAATGCAGCCAATTTCGACATTATGCGAAAAACCTATTTTGCAGAACTCAGCCATCTTACATGGCTGTTTTTTACAAAATTCAGAATGATCGGAGATTGGAAGCTCGAATTACGTAAAAAGCAGCCAGCTTAGTATGGCTGTTTCTTACGAAATTAATTATGTGTTTATAATGATATTTGGCTGTTTCCAGGAAAAAAAATCATATAAAATTTTAGATGAAGAACTCCAAAACTATAGGTTGCAACCTTTACTACATGACCGAAAAAAAGGGCAAAAAAATTGGTAGGTGCCATATCTTTCAGAGGTTGTTTGTATTGATGAAAAAGCCAGCTTAAAGTTCCGCTGTCAAATACAGGCACCCTGTATTGTTAGGTTTATTGCAGCGCAGATTAGTCTGGCTGGGTCCATGGGAACCATTTGGGGAGCGCGCTACCTTGATAGTGCTTTGTGATGGTCACATCCTGCTAACTGCGTTTCGGTTTCAGCATGTGCAGGTGTGAAGGCAGATCAGGTACTTGCATATTATGAGTAGGTCCACATGAGACCTATGTGAATTTACACAAGACTACAAAAAAAAAGTGTTTTTGCGCAGACTTGTGTAAGTTTCAGGAATGGAAATAGGGACGTTTTTTTCAAGAGTTTTGGATATAATTATTTGCATACTGGTGAAAAGTTCCAGAAGCCATTTTCTAGCGGCTGGATCACCTGATTTTCAGATCTTGTTACGCCAGCGAGTCTTGTTTAGCCTTCTTCTCCCGAAAACGGTTCTTGGAAGGGTTAACCTCATATTTTAGACATATTCCAATTTAAGGTTCATATTCCATTGCATAGGTGCTTTTCCATCACCAAAAGCGGGCTGACTTTCTGTGTTATTTGGATGATATTTAAAAACTACAAAAAAATATGATGTAGCCTGTACTACGGGTACGTGTTCCATAGCAGGGCAAAGTCATTCTCTCAGAGAGAGCTCACCGCGGATTGGCGATTTTCGCGTCGAGAGTTTCATGTCCTAGATACTCAGGTATCCTCACGATGTTTTCCTTCACTGTTTGTAGCAATACCACTGCTACTACATTTTCACAAATTAACTTTGAAATAAATTAAAGTGAGCACATGCTCGTAACGGAAATCAAACCTGGGTTTTTCGCTTCCAAGTTTATATTTTTACCCCATGTTAAAATACCTTCTTGTTTAAAATATTAATAGATTTTTTAAAATAGATTTCTTATTATACTAAAAAAACCTCGTGTAAGATTTGAAAATATCTAAAATCTCTATAAATATCTATTTATTGTAAACAAAACAAATCTATCCATGTGGCACCCTTAGGGTGCGGAACCCTAAAAACAAAAATACACGTGTAAAAAACAGTGTTAATCTGTAAATTTTAAAACATTTTGTTTTTTTGGCCCTTTAAAGGTCGGTTCTAGTTTGGCACCCTTCGGGTACGGAACCCTAAAAATTAAAAGTATATGTACAAAAAACAGTAAGAATTAGTTCATTTTATTAAATTTTTTAGTTTTTTCTAGCACATTAAAGGTAGGACAGAGTAAAAGGGTCCCATTTGGCACCCTTAGGGTTCAGAACCCTAAAATAAAAAATACAGCAAGTAGGAATCTGTAAATTTTATAACAATTTTAGTTCTTTTTAGCCCTTTAAAGGTCGGACAGAGTAATCGGTTCCAGTTTGGTACCCTTCGGGTACGGAACCCTAAAATTTAAAAGTACATGTACAAAAAACAGTAAGAATTTGTGCATAAGTTTTTGTTTTTTTCTAGCCCTTTAAAGGTACGACAGAGTAATAGGGTCCCGTTTGGCACCCTTAGGGTACGGAACCCTCAAATAAACAATACAATACAAAACAGTAATCATCTGTACATTATCTAACTTTTTTTTTGTTTTTTTTGTTAGTTTTCATACTATCCTTGGCTGTTTTTATTAACATTATCTTCCCGATTTTATTTTTGTCATAGTTAAGAAAACAGCCAACTCATGTGGTTTCTACAGAAAAGGTATTTTTGTAAAAAACAGCCACATCAAAAAACGTAATTATTACTATTTAACGCAACGATTCGCAGGATAGAGTGAAATAAAAAAATAAAATAAAAAATTACCTATAAGTATAAACTATTAAATAACTAAAAAGTTCATAAATAACCGAAGTACAACCTTCGATAGAAAAATGCTCATTTCTCGGTTTGTACTTTTTGGGAGATGGCTGCTTTCTGCAGAACTACGTCCAATTATCTCCATTACAAACTTCCGTGCGACCCCTTTCAGTCGCAAGACCATTCTGAAACACCCTGTATAATTAGTATAGTTTTTACCATTTAAACCTCAATTTGATTTTATTGTATCTTTTAAGACCTTACGGGTGACTGTACTATTTGCATATCTGTATATTTTAGTATTTTAGAAGACTGATTAAGCTATGGACAAGAATGGAAACAAGCAAACGTTTATTTGGTCAGTCAAATTTAAAAAAATCCAGGAATTAATTTCCAGAAAGCTGGATATCATTTTAATTCCTTCATTTGGTCCTAAATGCGTGTAATCCGAGTTTGCACCGTCCCAGGAGGTGAGCTCAACTTTTGGGGGCCAAAAAACCGCGAAAGGCTATAGCAGGCTAAGGGAACAAGATTGGCCCACGAAAGCGATCTGGCAGATTTTTATGGTGGTGCACCGGTTTAAGCCAAGGTTACTGTGTGCCAAAAATCAGCCCTTGATCTTCTTTTGTTTTAGAGATATTTGACATAATACCAAATCATCAACGTATTTTTTAAACTAATATTTTAGGTAATCCACGCAAGCTAGAATAACCAAATAAAATCACGATGAATGAAGATAAAATAAACTATTAAATGCAATTTTTTACGGAGGGCCCTACTATTAAACTTCAGTCAAAAAAACATAGTTATTTTGTTTTAGTACATTTTTTTTACACTTGCCGCGGAGGTATATCTCCCAAAAAAAATTCTAAATAAGCTATTAAAAATCTCTACAAGTGCATACAAAAACATTTTCAAAAATCGTGGTGCGTCATGTCAAAAAAAAACATTTGTAATACAACTATGTTTTTTTTTATTGAAGTTTAATAGTAGGACCCTCCGTAAAAATATGCATTTAATAGTTTATTTTATCCTCATTCATCGTGATTTTATTTGGTTATTCTAGCTTGCGTGGATTACCTAAAATATTAGTTTAAAAAATACTTTGATGATTTGGTATTATGTCAAATATCTCTAAAACAAAAGAAGATCGTGGACTGATTTTTGGCACACAGTAACCTTGGCTTAAACTGGTGCACCACCATAAAAATCAGGCAGATCGCTTTCGTGGGCCAATCTTGTTCCCTAAGCCGGCCATACCCTTTCGCGGTTTTTTGGCCCCCAAAAGTTAAGCTCACCTCCTGGGACGGTGCAAACTCGGATTACACGCATTTAGGACCAAATGAAGGTATTACAATGATATCCAGCTTTCTGGAAATTAATTCTTCAAAACGCTTTTTTTTAGTTTAATTTGCTTCGCCTATATTTAGGTATTTTTTGTGATATTTAATTTAAATCAAGAAAGCGATGACTTGAATTATTTGTTTAATTTTAATGTTTTGTAAAGATTTTAAAATGACAAATCTATGTATATTTATTCATAAATGACACATATTTTATAGAAATGATTATTCAGAATTATAAGCGGTCTTTGTGTTATGTTGTACTATTTTAATAATGTTGTAATGTTAGATGCCATAATAATATACCAAAGTATTTTTTTTAAAACAAATAAACGAATTAGTAAAGTTAACAAATCAGTTTTATTTATGCCGATTTATTATAAAATTAGGCTAGGCTACAGTGACTGCATCATTGTAATGAGTCAGCCTCGCCAATAATAATCTTGTATATAAAAAACTCAGTGGGGTGGCCTGTTGGAGCGCGTGAAGCAGCCAGCATTGGCATTATGTGCATCGATCGTCGCCGCTTAGTTTAAGATCGTATTTTGTTTTTTCTTTTGACATATCTGTCAATTCTCTCTCTAATTTTGTCTGATTTTTATTACACATTATCTCCACGTTCATGAAGCCTTTTCTTAAATTCCTGCAACTCCGTCTACTCCCGAACATGGTCCTGGATCATCGCCGGATGTAAATTATTGAGAACCAGTTATCAAAACATAGAGGAGTTTATATTGAAGAAAAATAACCTACGTCGAGTTGCGGTGAGCGTTACCGGCAACGTGGACTGGACTCATTTCAAGAAATTACGTGGTGTTTTAAGGCTTATTATTGTTATTTATCGTCACCCAACACTCTAATTAAGGTAATAGTATCAGGTGTATCACCGGACTACTTCAGGTTGGTAGCATTTTATTGTATTAATCACATTATTTCTAAATAACTATTGCATTGTGGTTGACACCAGCAAGTTATGTAACTTAGCAGTACTTAGGTCAATTGTATTGTAAAATACAGATAGCAAATAGCTTCATCATTGGCTTATTTACATCAGTTAACCACATAAAAGCTGTGTAGTAGGTATTTAAGTGAAAAACAATAGATATTAGTGCATTGACGGTCAGGGTTAGCTTTGTTTACTCGAGTTTTTGTCAGTAAACCTCGCCAATAAAACGTAATTATTATTGATTTATATTAGCAAGCTTTAAAAAGCATCATATTGTTAATAAACAGCCTATTTTTATAAATTATCTACATTTTAGGTACTAGTATTTTACATCCAGAGACTTGTTTTTCATTAACGATTGCCGACTGTTTAATATACCTAGGTAAATAAGTAGGTACCTACATAAGGTTATAGTTATTTTTATTAACGTGCAGTATTGTATACATTCCAGGTTGGACACTCTCGTCTCCCAGAATGGCCGATGAAAAGACTTTGGTTCGAAAACGAGCCAGTTGCAAAGGTCGTCTAACAATTTTCATCGAGTACGTAGATTCTCTCGCTACATCTTTGGATGACATGAGTGCGACGGAATTGCAATTGCGTATGGGTAAAATGGAGTCATTGTACGAACAATTCGATGAGATTCAAGTACAACTGGAGTGCATTGCCGAAAACATTACGGAACAGCTTGGTGAGCGATCAAATTTTGATTCTCAATATTACAAAGCGCTGGCAGAAGCTAAGAATTTATTGGGTAATTTTAATATTACTAAAAACGATGGCTTTGAGTCGGTAGGTAGTGACAAGGGCTCCTCTCGGGCTTATAAGAGTAGGCTTGTTAGGTTGCCCACTATACAATTGCCAAAATTCAGTGGATGCTACGAAAATTGGCTAGAATTTCATGACACTTTTAGCAGCCTGATCCACTGTAACGATGATATCGACGAGATAAACAAATTTCACTATTTACGGGCGTCACTGGAAGGATCTGCTGCTGTGGTGATTCAATCATTTGAATTTTCAGCCAGGAATTACGCTGTCGCATGGAAGGTGTTGTGTGAGAGGTTTGATAATAAAAGGTTGTTAATTCAAAATCACGTTTCAGCATTATTTAACGTCGAAACTATTACAAAGGAGTCGTCTGTCACTTTGAAACGTTTAATTGACAATTTAAACAAAAACCTACGAGCATTAGAATCGTTAGGCGAGCCAGTCAAACAGTGGGATACTCTCTTGATTTACATAGTAGCGCATAAATTAGATCAGAAAACTTACCGTGAGTGGGAAGAGTCCAAGGGTCGCCTGAGAAAGGATAAGTCCATCACTTTCGACCTATTCCTCGAATTTATGCGCAGCCGAGCTGATTTAATCGAAACATTAGAGACGTCACGTAACGCACAATCACCATCTAAACCAATGCCTAAATTAAAATCCATGGTTTCAGTACCACACTCAAACAAGTTCACCACTGAGTCACAAAAAAGTCCTTGCCCGAAATGCAATGGCGAGCACGGTTTGGTAAATTGTCCGCAGTTTCTTGCACTTAGTAACGAGGCTCGATTAAAAGAAATACAGAGTTTCAGGATTTGCTACAATTGCTTTAAAGTAGGCCACTTTGCAAATAATTGCAAAAAGCCAGGGTGCAAATTATGTAAGCGCCGACATAACACACTGATTCACTCCGCGGAGCCGAGGGTAGGTGTGACCGCGCGATCTGAAAATCAGGTTGTCGCCGAGCCTCCCGTGACGTCACGCGTCTCCGCTGACGCAACCGATATGAAAAACGTAGCCTTATCAGCGAGCGTTGAGCATTATCAACAACAACAAGACGTGCTATTATCGACCGCATTAATTAAGTTGCTCGACTGCAACAATGTTGAGTTCGTCGCCCGCGCAGTTTTAGACAGCGGTAGCACGTCGAGTTTTATGACTGAAAATATGCGAGAACGGTTAGATCTAGAATCTATGGAGACAGATAGGTCCATTTTGGGCATTAATAACGTGACTTCTCACGTAGGCAAACGGTGTCGCGTACATTTAAAGTCATTAGATGACAGTTTCTCTACGGACCTTCATTGTTTCGTTTTGCCATCCATTACGAGTAATGTCCCAAGTCGCGAATTAAACCTATCTGATCTTCAGCTGCCTTCAGACATATGCCTGGCTGACCCCACATTTTATAAGCCTGCCGAGATAGATTTACTCATTGGGGCTGATCTCTTTTGGGATTTGTTGGGGTCACAAAGAATTATGCTAGGCAATCATAAGCCTGTTTTACAAGAAACCAGGTTAGGGTGGATAGTCTCCGGCCCTATTATAAGCAATAATACTGCATTACTGTCGAAAGACATAAAGTGCAACTTTGCACATTCAGAACCTTGCGGCTTTGGTGATGTGGATGACATTCGAAATGATCTCTCACGTTTTTGGGAGATAGAGGAAAACTTTAGTTCGAAGTCACCTGCTTATTCACCGGAGGAGCAAAAGTGCGAGGATCATTACGTGAAAAATACGACCCGTCTTGCAGATGGGCGTTTTTGCGTTCGTTTGCCACTCAAGCAAGACCCTGCGCTATTAGGTAAATCATTTAAAAAGGCTATACATTGTTTGCTTTCAATGGAGCGTAGATTGGCAGCCAAACCTGAAATCAGTGACCTCTACTATGATTTCATGTCAGAATATCAAGCATTAGGCCACATGTCTGTGTGTGCGGAACCTCATTTGGACCAGGGCGCCTATTTTATACCACATCACGGAGTGCTACGAGAAAGTAGCACCACGACTAAGCTTAGAGTGGTGTTTAATGCTAGCTGCCCTACCACGACAGGTGTCTCCTTCAACGACATCCAGATGGTCGGGCCTGTAGTTCAGGATGACTTATTGTCCATCTTGTTGCGGTTCAGACAGCACAAGTACATTTTGTCTGCCGACGTGGCGAAAATGTACAGGTGTTTAGCTGTCCATCCAGATGACAGATGCTTGCAGCAGATAGTCTGGCGTGACAGGCCTACTGATCCACTCAAGACATTTCAACTGAACACCGTCACGTATGGGACGGCTAGCGCACCATTTCTCGCGACGCGCTGCCTTAAGCAACTTGGTCTTGAGTGTGAGAACAAAGATGTAAGCAACATCATTTTGCATGATTTTTATGTCGATGATCTGCTTACAGGTGGTGATGAGTTGGATGTCGTAAAGAAAATACGTCGAGAGGTGACCGCGGTGTTGGAATCTGCTTCGTTACCACTCCGAAAGTGGAAATCAAACGAACCGGAATTACTGTCAGAAGTTGCTGATACGTCACTTGACCTGAATATTGGATCTCGTGAACCAAGCAAGTTGTTAGGTCTTGGCTGGCACTCTGATTCTGATGAGCTCTGCTTTTCCTTGCAGTCCCTTATTCCAGATGCCAACACTAAGCGTGACATGCTTTCTGTAATAGCACAGATATTTGACCCGTTAGGTTTGTTGGCTCCCTTCGTGATTTCAATGAAGATGCTGATGCAGAGGCTGTGGTTAGACAAACTTTCATGGGATGATCCTCTGACTCCAGAAATCAAGAAGCGTTGGTACGAAATCATCGGGTCGATAACGACTTTGAATGATATTAGCATTCCACGATTGGTTTTCTGCGACTTATATAAGTCTATACAGCTGCACATTTTCAGTGATGCATCGGAACGCGCGTTCGGTGCGTGCGTTTTTGTTCGAAGCATCAACGACAATGGAGAGGTACTGATTCGACTCTTGATGGCCAAGAGTCGGGTAGCCCCAATTAAACCTACAACGATACCGCGGTTAGAGTTGTGCGGTGCTCAGGTTGGCGCTCGGCTTTTTGAGAAGGTGATTAATTCGCTTCGGGCTAGAATTGATCAGGTTTGTTTCTGGACGGATTCGACAATTGTCTTGGGATGGTTACGAATGTTGCCTTGTAAACTTCAGCCATTTGTACGCAACCGCGTTGCTGACATTTTAAGAATGGCTTCCGACCATAAATGGAGACACGTCCCAACTGACAAAAACCCAGCAGACCTGGTATCTCGCGGTGTGGACATCAGAGATCTCCCAGATCTTGACTTGTGGTGGTCCGGTCCAGAGTTTTTGAAGCAAAACCCGTCAGAATGGCCTTCTCAGCCGAAGTTTGTTGAACAATTGCCTGAGACCCGCCCAGATATTTCACTTACTGCCGTAACTAACCCGAGCGTCGATTTAATCGATTTTAGTCGTTTCTCAAATTATTTACGACTTGTTCGCTCTGTGGCTTACGTCTTGCGATTCATTCAATCTTGCAAGAAGCAAGTAGTTACGTCCAAATTTTTAACGGACGTTGAAATGCGAAACGCGTTAAATATTATCATTTCAAAATGCCAAGACGACTCCTTTTCAGAATATAAATTACTGATGAAAAAAGATAATTTACCTAATAAAAGTCCACTCCTTAAATACAATGTATTTTTAGATGAAAGAGGCGTAATGCGTGTGGGAGGACGTCTTGATAATTCAAACTTTACATATGAGAAAAAGCATCCTATAATATTACAGTCCAATCATATATTTACAAAACTTTTATTTCACCATGAGCACAAAAGGTTGATGCATGCTGGTCCTCAGTTGCTGTTGGCGTGCATTAGGGAAAACTATTGGCCCATAGGAGGTCGAAACCTTGCTAAGGCCTGTTACCATAAGTGTGTACTGTGCAATCGTATGAAAGGCAAGGTCGTGACCCCTTTGATGGGCAACTTACCGCAGCAGCGTCTCCTTCCAGGTGGCTTTCCCTTCGAAAGTGTCGGGCTCGATTACGCGGGTCCCATTATGAGTGCTAGTCGTCAAGGTCGCGGGTGTAGGCTCGTTAAAGTATATATCTGCATTTTCGTATGCTTTACCACCAAAGCTATTCATTTGGAGTTAGTGGGCGACCTAACGAGCAATCAGTTCTTGCTAGCACTGCGCAGGTTTATCTCGCGAAGGGGCAAACCAGTTAATATTTATTCTGACAACGGAACATCATTTGTTGGTGCGTACAATGACTTATCCAAATTTTTAAAAGGCAATTGCGATTCCGTAAGCGAAAGTATGGCCAATGAAAACATTAGTTTCCATTTTATTCCGGCATATACACCACATTTCGGTGGTCTCTGGGAGGCAGGAGTTAAGTCGACCAAACATCATTTACTTAGAGTGTTGGGAAATTGTCACCTAACTTACGAGGAATTGAACACCACGTTAAGTCAAATCGAAGCAATCTTAAACTCCCGGCCGCTCACTCCGCTATCATCAGATCCTGCCGATTTTATGCCTTTAACTCCCGGACATCTTCTCATCGGGCGTCCCCTAACTTCCCTACCGCAGCCAGACTACCAGAGCCGTCCTACTCCTCTTCTAACCAGATTTCAACGGATTGAACAGCTTAGACAGCATTTTTGGCAACGATGGAGTAAGGAGTACGTTGCAGAACTTCAGCAACGTATTAAATGGCGGTCTTGTAATACCAGCTTGAAACTTAATGCAATGGTGGTGGTAAAGGAGGACAATCTCCCCCCCTTGAAATGGAGGCTGGGGAGGATAGTTGCAACCCATCCCGGACCCGATGGAATCGCTCGAGTTGCGGATATAAAGACATCCACGGGTACCATTCGAAGAGCTTTCAATAGGATCTGTCCGTTGCCGGTGTCCCTGCCTGATTCTGGTTGAAAGAGAAGCTTTCAACGCCCGGGGGCATGTTGGAGCGCGTGAAGCAGCCAGCATTGGCATTATGTGCATCGATCGTCGCCGCTTAGTTTAAGATCGTATTTTGTTTTTTCTTTTGACATATCTGTCAATTCTCTCTCTAATTTTGTCTGATTTTTATTACACATTATCTCCACGTTCATGAAGCCTTTTCTTAAATTCCTGCAACTCCGTCTACTCCCGAACATGGCCAGTGGGGCAAAATGGAATTTTTTTTTGTGCGATTCCATTTTGCCCCACCAGTGGGGCAACTCTGGTGGGGCAAAATGGAATGGTCCAATTTTTTATAAATTTAGCAAAAAAATAAAAATATTGGGGTAAGTAAAATTTTAGTTATATGCGACCACATTATTTTGCACTTAGATAGAAAAGAACTCACTCCTGTACTGGCATAGTCGAGCCACATCTTTCTGCCACGGACTTCTCCGTAAGCTTTGTGTTCCACTAGGTACTCCACTATCCCCTTCAACTCCTTCATGGTATAGGCTCTCCTGTGAAACATAAACAGAACATAAAACACCTGGAGGAAGCTTATCAGCAATATTGTCTGTGGTTTGGCCAAATTGGTCCTTGGGGCCAAGGCGTAATAAAATTGTCTTGAATATTATCCACTGACCACTCTTTTGCCAATGTTGGAAGCAAATAGGCCAGCTGAAGGTATTCAGTATTGCAGAACCAAACTAACCTTTGCTTTGATAACCAAACTAAACTTTCGCATAAGCCATATTACAAAGAAATAAGGGCTATGTCAATGGCTTTAAACTGGGTTGGTGTTAGCTTCTCAAAAAATATCATTTTGGGCCAGATGGAAGATGGCGAGAGACTGAATACCAATGCGCTGCACCAATGCCCTAAAGAGGGCAGCAGGTGGATCTATCCAGCATGCATCCCATCGTGCCCATGACCATGTAGAGTAGCGAACCAGGGGCCTTAGCCTGTAACGCAATGGTGCCAAAATGGGCTCAAAGTTGACAGCTTCAATTACGATTTATTAATGCTGTCGTCCTTTTAATGTTTTTGTAGTACAGCAAAGAATATTCTGATTCAAATTCTAGAGGATAAGTTCTCTGGTGGTAGGTGAAAAACAAGGAAACCCCGGTTTTGTCCTTCTGCTGGGACACCATCGACACACCATTGCGTTACAGGCGAAGGCCCCTGCGTATACGGTCACAATCCTCAAAATTGAGGGACCAATCCAGAAGAAGTGTTAGCTTCTCTTAACTATAAATCTCTCATTCATTTTGGTTTGTACTTACAACTTACTGGGCAGGTTATGTTGTGCGATATTTGAGGGTAGGTGGGATTGAGGTTAGGCTGTTTTTATTTGTTTACCTAAATCTATTTATGCAAGTAGAGCTCACGTGTCTATGAGAATGACGGTAAATTGCTCTCGACAAGAGTAAATAAAATTATGCCACGCACAGCATGCATGACGTTACAGTTGGAACAGTTTGCTGCACTCTGATATAGTGTGCAATCTGAAGTTGAAGTACAAAAAATACCTACATAGTAAACTAACTATTAGCATCTTTGCTTTAGGACGCGTCAGCAGTATGTATTATTCAGGCCGCGACTCTGCGAGCTTTGATTTATTTGGCAGTTGATTGTAAAATTGTTTCAAATTATGAAATTACTTACCCTTTCACGGGCATTCTTGCAGTTGATTTTCACTCAAGATGTAGATACAACCGTACTTTCTTGCGGTAAATTCACAAATCCGGGGCGCTATACATATTTTTAGCTGAAGAACTGTATTAATTTTCTTTATTTTCTTTGAAAAAAAGGATGCCGAAGCCACCCCAACTCACAGCCACAGATCAGAAAACGAAAAATATTGACATTTCAAGGTTCGCTCAGAAAGAAAGAAAAAAAAAGAAAAGCAATGTTAAAAATATCACAAAAAAAAAATTAAAATTGCGTTTATTGAACATAATTTCTTGAGTGATTGATTATTCAATGTAAGTTGTAAAGTAATGTAAGATGTATGTAACTGTGAGCTTCTTTTACGCCTAAATAAACTCTTAAAGTTTAAAATATAAATCACATGGTTTATGAACGGTGGTTTAGTTTGACGTTTGTTTGTTGGTTTAGTTCTGTCAAGTTCTGTGGTTGATTGTTTACGTGTTTAGGATTCGTGGCGGGAAATAAAATAAGATTGTTTTCTGGCCTTTCGAAATGGAAAACAACAACTATTTATCAGTATCAGACATCTTAGTTACTAACGAAAAGGTTCCTTGCAAATTCTTGCATGATTTACCTAAAATGGGTAAGCATTTGCCATTTTCTGATAGGTTACCTTTAGGAAGGTTACACAGCTCTCTCAGATATATTGCTTGCTCATTACAGGGTTCTTGGATCCATCATCTACCGAAGACGACTTAAAAGCTGGCACAAACTTAGAAATACCTCTATGGCTGGCTGAATCTCTTTATTCTAGAAGACCACCATTAGTTGGGGTAGACTTGCCCAAGATTTATAAAGACGCCTACAGAGAGATTCTGAACGCCGATGCTTGCACGGTTGATCTGCATAAACTGGGCCAACACTTCTACGAATTTGGCTGCTACGTCTCCAAGCACGATATCAAAGGGGAAGTGGCCGCTACCTTGATCAATGTAAGTCTACTTTGCCTATAACAAGCACTGCCAGCCTTATATTAAATTTATTAAAGGCGTCGTGGCGACGTCATTAATTATCCAGTTGTTCTGAATATCATTCTCCAATAATAAATATTTTGAGGGACTCTGGCTTACTTGACCAAAATAATAAATCTATCTTCAAAGAAAACATTTTCAGATTAACTAAATCAATCTGAAATCCTTCTAGACGTTCAGACAGCGGTTCCGTATGCTGCTCTCAGCCAGTGTGTCCAGCGACAGTATAAGCTCGGTACAGCCGCTGTCTGCAAGCGAACGCCACCGAGCCGCCACCGCTGCAGCAGCTGAACGGGCCTTGGCCGACTGGCTCCACCAGGGTGATAGTAAACTGACCACAGCAAACATGGTTGCTAACCACAGGAAGAGGAAACGAGCTGAGATGGAGATGCTCTGAGGATAGTCAGGTGGTTAGAGGATTGGCAAGGATTCTGGGTAAGGGCGAGGCCCCATTGGTGCGTTGCGCTGCGTTGCGTTGCGTCGTCGCATCGGATCGACGCATTGTATGAGACATCTGCATTGCCACGACGCACGACGTCGCGACGCAAGAGGTTGCGTTGCGACGACGCATCTGCGTCTCAGTTCAGGGTTCGCAATGGACAGATACAAACGTGTCGCACTGACAACGCAGGGCATCACTCTCCCCCCGCTTCGTCTCTTGTCGGTTGATCCGTTGATACGTCGCGCGCGACGATGCAACGGAGTAATGGGGCATGTAATAAAAATAATATGAAAATCGACGCTGCGACGACGCAATGCACCAATGGGGCCTCGCTCTAATGTGTGGTGCAGGAGGAAATAATATGTATAATGCAGTAAACAAGTAAAGTAAATAATAATGCAGTAAAAAAAAACTAGAAAAAGAAACAAAACAAATAAATAGATTGGTAGGGGTAGCTTTGAAGTGTAATTTGATCAACAAAACATACTTATTTATAAACTCGGCCTGAGCCATAGGGAAATGTCAGGCTATTTATGTGTGCTAGAAAGTTCAGGCATCCATCAGTATTGATGTTTATCAGGGTTGTACATGCATGAGCTAATTAATTAAAGCTTAATTACTTTGAACATTAAGGACCTAATGAATTTCAATATTTTACTAACTAGTATAAATGTCAGCATAGAGGTGGATTGATGAAACATAAAATATCATGCAGCTAAGAAGTAATAAATAAGAATGGTACTGTAATTATCAGAGATTTATCACCACCAATAAATTATGGAACTTGGAAGTGACAACCATAACAACAACAACAAGAGAGCAATAAATATAGAATGTGGTGCTCGTATAAAAGCATTTGGCACATCACACTTCCTTTCAGTGCACCAATACTACTCGTGTGAGAGCTGTCAAATCCTGTGCTAGCAAAATGGCTCTACAACCACCACCTTACCCAAGCAGAATCATAGACCAGAATTTCGGCATGTGCATCACACCCCAAGACCTAATTTTCCCATCAAATAACTTCTTGACATCAAACTACTACAGACCTTGGAAGTGGTATATGCAGAATGTCACCAAAGAGTTCGGATCCACCATTGAAAACGAAAAGGACAAGTTCCAGATCACTTTGGATGTTCAGCACTTCAAACCAAATGAGATCAGTGTAAAAGTGGTGAACAAAGAAGTTGTGGTTGAAGGAAAACATGAGGAGAGACTTGATGAGCATGGAGTGGTGTCCAGACAGTTCACAAGAAAGTATATCTTGCCGAATGATTGCGATCCAGAGGATGTGACTTCCACTTTATCATCTGATGGAGTTTTGATGGTGATTGCTAACAAAAAATGCATACAGAATAAACAGAATGAGAGAAAAGTGGAAATAAAACTTTGCGAGTCCTTTGCAAAGAGACAAGAAGTGGAATCATCACAAAGCACCAACACTGAAACTGTTAAAAAAGCATCTAATGGCGAGAAGAAAGATAATATGAAAGGAGAAACTAAGAACAAAAACATGTCTCTAATACTGAAAGAAGAACACAGTTGTTTGCTGAAACCTGAACTCCTAATGGAGGCTACTTCTGTAAAAGATAAACTTACCGAGACAAAAATAGAAACTGAGGAGTTGTACAAAAGGTCAGGGGATAAAGTGGGTCAGTCAGTCAGCAGCACTGCTTCCTCATCAGATGAAACAATGAAAATATCAATGGATAAAATTGGCTCAAGCATGGCTGCAGCATCATCAGAGTTCGAAATGTCCTCAGAGAAAATGGGAAAGTCCAATATTGGAGCAGCATTGTCAGCAGAGTTTGGACTAGCTTCAGAAAAAATGGGTAAAATCGGTATGGCTGCCAGTTCTGAAATGTCGAGTTTTCAGTCAAGTGAAATGTCGAAGACTGAGGAGTCTTCATCATCATTCATGTCCTCAATGACATCGAGCTTAAAGGCTACAAGCGAAAAATCAAGTGAACTTTTTAGTGATACTATAAGTGCAGCATTGAAAGAAGCTGCTGACAATATGTAAAGTTATTATTATTTATTTATGTAAAGGAGATGCCTAAAGTTATAAATAATTATTTATTGTAACCTAAAACTACAATTATTTAAAAAAAGTTCACTTATTTATAATGTTAATTGATCACTTTCGTAAATACAAGGTTTTTCAAGGAATCTGTACAGAATTTCATTTCACGAGATCAACAACTTTATATTATACATAAAAAGTGTCTCAAAATATTTACAAATTACGTGGCGAGTCAATTTTAGGATAAAACTACATTTGGACTTAGAGTTACACTCACTTAGTCTGATTGTTCATTTATATCTTCATCACAATAGTCCTGCACCTCTTCTTCGTCATTATTATCACGAACTAAGAGTTCTGAGGTACATTTGTAATGAGGGATTGAATGTTAACATCGGTCATTCTTAACAGATGGGTTGAGGTCATGGAAGTAGGCGTGGGCCATGGAGTCGTCGGCCGGCATCCTTAGGGCAGGGTTGCAGGTGAGGAGACGAGCCAGGAGGTCCCTGCCCCGGGCTGGTAGGCGAGGCACCACCTGAGCGAGGCCAAGGCTTGGCTGGTACACTGGCAGTGGCTTGTAGTCTGGCAACTGGGTTACACCAGGCCAGGTGTCTTCATTTGGCGTTCCTGTAGAGTGAAAAAGTTACTGAGACTTGTTAAAATTCCAATCTGTTGTAAGTGTGAAAGAGAAAGGTTACAAACCAAGGAGTTTGAAAATCCTCTTCAGTTGGTCATCCACATCAGAACCAGGGAACAACGGACGGCCTGAGTTGGCCAGTTCAGCAAAGATACACCCAGCTGACCACATGTCAATGCTGGTGGTGTACAGCTTGGCGCCGAACAACACGTCTGGCGGTCTGTACCACAGCGTCACTACCTCCGCCGAGTAGCACTTGACTGGAATGCCAAAGGCTCTGGCTAAGCCGAAATCGGCCAGCTTCAGCTCTCCATTCTTGTTGATCAGCAAGTTCTGAGGCTTCAAATCTCGGTGCAGAACGTTGTGACTGTGACAGAAGGCCAGTCCGCGG
Source organism: Zelleria hepariella (assembly GCA_949319315.1). Classification (NCBI taxonomy): domain Eukaryota; kingdom Metazoa; phylum Arthropoda; class Insecta; order Lepidoptera; family Yponomeutidae; genus Zelleria; species Zelleria hepariella. The sequence goes on from OX439382.1 coordinate 25,110,564, forward strand.
AGCAGTTGGTACATGAACGACTTCACAACGTCCAAGTCGATCTCGCCATTTAGACTGTCGAAGTATTTCTTCAAATCCTGGTCGCAATGTTCGAACACGAGTGTGAGCTTCTTCTCGCTGTGCAGCACGTCGTAGAGCCTCACGATATTCTTGTGCTTGAGCTCTTTCAGCAGACAGATCTCTCGTAGAGCCGAAGAAGGAACGCCTTCATCGTCGTCGTCTAACCTCACTCGCTTGAGGGCTACTATCTCATGAGTCTCTTTGTTTTTAGCTTTGAACACTGTACCATAGGTTCCTTCGCCGATTTTCTCGAGCTTCTCATACTTCTGCATGTTGATCAATAGTAGAAATAAAAAATTACAACTCTTTATTTCCCGGGGTGTAGAAAAATCGATTGTTTTCATTTCATTCAACTAATTTTGACATTAGGTATGCTTTTACAGGAATCGGTGAGACTTCTTTTAGAAAGTTTTTATTCATTGATAGAATACTGAAATGATGCAAATCGCGGAGATGTTTTTTAAATAAACGAAATATTCTTGATTATTTGAGATTAAAATTTAGTTGAAGCTGACTTTATGCCTTTTTAATCGTATTTTGCAGATAAAAACTTACAATCAACCATTCGTCGCAAACGCACCCCAATCATAGCACAGATTAAACCCAAGAGATATCTTTCAGTTATAATCTGTGATGCTATGACAGCCAGCCCTTCAAAAATCTCTTGAAAATCTTGAATCAATCAATTTTCAAAGTTGATTTGTCATAATTTCGAAAGTGCTTTTTACTTTTTATTTAGAATTCTAGTGAAAACATACAAAAGTAAGTACCTCACAATAATCTCGTTGCCTGACAACCGATTCCCAAAGCGATACGCTCGATCTAGCGTGTAGATAAACTTTATTACGTATCAAAATGAAGTGCGCATTTTATCACGAGGTTGTATGTTTTGTAGATGAGCGAAGGCGAGAGTAGACTAGTGGATAAGTCGGAGAGCAGCTCGTTTGAGGACCTGGCTTCGGCCGCGGCCCATGAGATCGAGGAGGCAAAGTTGGCGGATGCTGCTGCGACGGCTCAAGCTGCTCAGAAGTCGCCTGAGGAAAAACCAGAGTGGCAGGATGTTTTGGGCTCAAAAGCCTTGCTCAAGAAGGTCAGTGCCCCAATTATTATTTATAAGAAACTTTGTCCTTAGTGTATAGGGCTATCACGTAAACCCAGCCTTTCTCTTTTGACATAATAACTATTTTTGTGTAAAGACAAAGGAACACGTTTTGTGCTAAATCGAGAGCTAAAGGAAAGTTTATTTCTTGTTGCAGATATTAAAAGAAGGTGATGAATCAGAGGGCTTGCGACCCCAGCGTGGGGATATTTGCAGGATTAGCTATGAACTCAAACTGCGGGACGGGAACAGAGAAACCGTGGAGAAAAGGGATCATGTCAAGATCTATTTGGGAGACAATGAGGTGAGTGTGTGCAAATAATTTGACTCAAAAAAAAGCCTAGTTCTTAAAAAAATATATGACGAGGATTGAGATGTTTATAAAAGTAAAAACTTTCCAATTTAAAAGACCTTTTCATTAGTAATGTTACATGCCCCTAAAAAACCCACTGAAGAATTATTTTAGTATATTATTATTTATTTATCCTGTGCTAAATGAGCCCTGGCTTCTGGCTATGAAGATCTTAGGAAATGTCTACCATAATATTTTAATTTTATTTGTACACAAAGTATTAAATACTATAAAACTGCATTGAAAGTAAAGAAAGTGTCTCCATATCCTTGTGTACCAAATGTTTCAAAAGATCGTTTGAGACATATTTGCACAATCATTACAAGAAACAAATAATTTCCTTGTAATTGTAACTATTATATTGGAGAATAGATAAAGTAATTGTATTAGTCTTATATGATTCTAATCAGATTTTTTATACTACCTGGCTTGTGCTTTGTAGAACAATTAAAACCTAGCTTGTTCTAGCTAGAGTAACATCCTGCTTAGGCGTTATAATTGCTCTTCAATTGCTTGAAAGATCAAACTGCTATGCGTCTGAATAATTTATGTAAGTAGAGTCATAAGTTGTGTAACTGTTGACAATGTCATCAAACTGGACATTGACTTACTTGTAGACTGTTTGAATGTACTCAACTAATCATATTCATTTTAATTTTATTTGTAGGTCAATTGTTCATTCCTCATTTTAACATAAATGTGTTAGTTTGTAATTTCCTTCCTGTGATAAAACTTAAAACTTGCCTTGAAGTATCACGTTTTCGCGTAGCTATAGTTAGTATAGCTATGCATAAGTGGCGACAGAAAAACATCTGTTGACCTTTGCGATTTTGTTGATGAGTATTTTCAACTCAGTATATTTTTTTAATGTTTATCATTGTTAGGACTACCTGCCAATCTCCCTCCCTACCCCTTTGAGGTTGTGGGAAGTAATTTACCTTTGTTAAACTATACATACATCATTTTAAAAATACATTTTAATACCCTGGTTATCCATGATATCCGAAATTTTGTTCGATACTCGCCTTTGTATGGTGCGTAGCAAACTGGTCTGTGTCCGCTTTTTATTGCTTTAACTTGTCCCTTGTCCGACTTTGATGTAGTAGATTGAGTTTCAAAACCACTAAGACCTTCGATTGCATTGGCACAAGGAAACCCCACGATCATGCGAAATGACAAAAAAATAAATGTTTGTACACGTCGACCCTTACATACTAGCACTCTACTCGGTTACGTTACAGGCGACTTTACAACAAAAGTGTACAGTCTGACGTGCAGTCGTGTGTTCATCTTATTTTTCCCACACCAAGTCTCTTCAGGTCATTCAACTATCGACTCTTTAAGATTTACCAAAGGTCAATTTATTTTCTAGTAGCTCGCACACTTCTCTTCGATGTGCTAATGAACACGAAATAATAAGTAATGGTGGATATCATTGAGCACATCTTCTATCTATTCTATCTATATATATAAAAATTAATCGCCGTGCATTAGTCTCACTAAAACTAAGAAACGGCTTAACCGATTTGCATATTTACTGTTTTGTTTAGTTCACCATAGTTCAGGGTAGTTTTAAAAGCAAAGAAATATGGGAAAAGTTAAAGGATTAGCCGAAAAACGGAAGAAATAAAAATTGGTAATTTTGTATTGGAATCGCCATTTTTGACGCGGAGAGTCAAACTATTTCAGGTGATACGAAGTTCACCGGGTCAGCTAGTTACATATAGATATTATCCAAATCATATATTGGGCTCTACCTCCACGAAAATGGAACTAAGGAGTTATGAAGTTTTATTTTAAAAGGTCCTGCACTGTCGAACTAAAACAAAAACTTCTAATTAAAATATGACGCTTTTCGACGTGTTATGTAACTGCTTTTTTGACAACATTCATCCTATTGGCTCATTCCTTTCATTTCACTGCGAGAGAAAGACCCAGAAAATAGACAGAAAGCAGAAATTAATGAAAGACAAGTAAAACTTTAGGAATAGTCATGCGCTTGACGCCAATTTATTTGGTCACACTGGGCGGCACAAAACTCTGATAACAGGGGTGGCCTGTACCTCGTACGATTACCTATACATTTCCTCACATACGCCACTTCGTCCACAGATTATCCAAGGACTGGACCTGGCTTTGACGCTCATGTACAAGGGGGAGGAGGACCTCCTGCAGCTCGCGCCGCGTTTTGCGTTCGGCGAGACCGGTCTGAAGACTGGAGAGAGCCTAGGCACAGTGGGCGAGCTCAAGCCGCCGACTTATGAAGGCCCCAACATTGGGCCTGAGACCTGGCTCGAGGCGCGGCTGGAGCTGCACGACTGGTGCGAAGACCCCGACCACGATACGCTGTCCATCGCCGAGCGGATGGAGATTGGGTGAGGCTTAGAACTTATGAGGCAATATTTATGGTTTCAGCAAACTTCAACAAGCTTACCTTCAACCTTCTTCAAAGGGAGGCTTTAATAAGCCGACACCAATCGAACTCAGTCTGTTAGTTCGTAGGTAAAGATAGGAGTTCCGCAAGGAACCATCTTAGGACCGCTCTTATTCCTTATCTACATGGGTGGGGCACATTATCGGCTTTTGTCAAAGTTTTCATACAGTGTGTCTACAGCAAGAGTAGACAAAAGCATAGTCTATGCTGCCATGTTAGAGCCTCAGGTCTAAGATGCTCGGGATAAAGTATAACATCTAAAGGTCTCTTCATGCTACTTCCGACCCTGCGCCAGACGCAACCATTAACTTTCCGGATACTCGGACCATCCGACCAATATACAATACGGCCCAGGCAAATAAAAAAAGTGAGATCGTCGCTTCTCATTACGACGGTTTTACAAACTTTTTCAATATTCCTATTCCAGCGTACGCCGCCGAGCCCGCGGCAACTGGTGGTACCAGCGCGGCGACGCAATCCTCGCCGTCCAACTGTACCGTCGCGCTTTGGATGTCCTAGACGAGAGCGAAGGGGGAATCACCGATCCAACGCCCACTGGGGACTTGGCTCCGACGTCCGACGCCCTGCAAGCTGTGTTGGAGGAGCGCATGCGTGTGCATAACAATATGGCCGCCGCACAGCTCAAAGCAGGGGCCTACGACGCTGCTTTACAGGTTTGTTCACACTGGCGAATAAGTGCTGGCCTATCAACAGTGAAAAGATTTAACTTCCAATAAGAAAAATTTTTCAGCAAAATAACATCTTTCGGCAGTTGATAACTACAGTGGATTATTAGCGAATAGGCCAGCTGTGGATTTTTTGCGAAACACTGTCAAGCACGAGTCGGACTCACGCACCGCGGGACCGTACAGCCAGATTATTAAAAAAATATGGCGGTCTTCAGTGCGCGAGTCCGACTCGCACTTGGCTGGTTTTTATTCTTCTTATGAATATCGTGCCATCTCCCATCAGAGGTTTCGCACATTGAAGCTTGGCTATTTCGCACATTGAAGCTGCCAAACGAAACAAGGAGCTCGTGGTTTCGTGGTGAACGAAACAAACTTTTTACAATAAATTAATATGATTACAGGCGGTGACCCGGGTGCTCTCGTGCCAGCCAAACAACGCGAAGGCCTTGTACCGCAAGTCGCGTATACTCACCGCCATGGGCAAGAACAGCGAGGCTCTGGAGGCGGCCAGGAAAGCTGCCGCTGCCGCCCCCGCCGATATTGGTAAATATACCCTTCCTCTTGATAACAGACTAGCTTTTTTTTTGTATTTTCTAAAGCACTAACCCGTGCTAGGGAACTTTATAAAGATTTTTATAAGGTTAAAAAATTCGCTCGGGACAGGATCAGCTCAATTCGGTACGCAAAGTTTTTTGTTCGAAAGTCCGTTATTGGCTTATCTTATCTTTAGACAATATTGAGAAACTAATTTCAATATTTTTTATTTTGGTTCAGTAGTTTGGATTTTACAACGTTTCAAAGATACGGTTTTATGACCTTCACGCGACGGTCTGCATACTTTTGGCGGTCATAGGAACAAAATATTTTAGCGCATAAAAACAAAACTACTGGACCATAATAATAAAAATTTAAATTAGTTTCTCAATATTGTCTAAACTTCGATCAAGGATAAAACTAGATACAACATAGAACTCTGAAATGTGTCTGGAAAAATACATGTCCAAACTGCCTTTGGGAGCTTATTTGCTCGTAGTGCATGCAATTAAAATAAAACTGTACACTAATGCAATAAGGTTGACATTCTAATATTAGACGTATGGTCGAAATGATGTTTCGTATTGTTCTATTGCTGATATCATTTGTTTTTGTGGGGACAAGTTTTTATTGTGATTTTATACGTAATGCGGATTCTATGGGATTTAGTTCGGTGTGTCTAAAGATAAGTTTAAGCCAATAACGGACTTTCGAACAAAAAACTTTGCGTACCCAATTGGTAGAGTGGCCTGCACGGAATGCAGTAAGGTTGCGGGTTCAAATCCTGTCCCGAGCGAATATTTTAACCTTATAAAAAGACTAGCTTTTGCCCGCGAGTTGGTCCGCGCAGACTTAGTTTTTTTCCCGTTATCACAATAAAAATTAGCCTCAGCGATAACGTAGCTTCCCATTAGTGAAATAATTTGGAAAATCGGATGAGTAGTTTTGGAGATTACCTCCTACATACATACATACTTAAGAACAAACTTCCTCTTTATAATATTAGTGTAGATGTCGGTAGGTCGCCAAATGACTTTCTAACCCTTTTCAGGTATGTCTGCGGTACCTATTTTCTAGAGTAATAAACTCGCGTTAAACAATCTTTTTAAAAATAAAGGCCTTCGCATCTACGTAATGAGATGATTTATGCAACGTCCAGTGGTACCTTCAATCACACTAGATGGGTGAAGAGACCACTCGGCGCTGCAGTGCATGGGACATTGTTTTTTAGATGTAGTAGGCTTGCCCAGCACCTATACCATCCTGACAGCTTAGTCGGCCTAGCCCACAGGAAAGACTAATCAATGCAAGAGGTTGCGGGTTCAAATCCTGTCCCGAGCGAATTTTTTACCTTATAAAAATCTTTATAAAGTTCCTTAGCACGGGTTAGTGCTTTAGAAAATACAAAAGTGTACTAAGTACTTGACTAGCAAAAAGTACTGTCTTTGCGAATTTTCCAACCTCATTGAAACTCGTCTTACGGACGGTGGGGCGCCATCTAGTGTAATAGTTTGCACTTATCTACACTACCCAATGCGTTCATCATTACAGACGAAATGCTTATTGGAATTTATTTGATTTTGCCATTACGTTTTTAACCACTTTTGTATTTTCTAAAGCACTAACCCGTTGCGGGTTCAAATCCTGTCCCGAGCGAATTTTTTATAACCTTATAAAAATCTTTACGCTCATTGGGTTCAAGCCAAACCAAAATCCTGGATACGCCACTGTTCCCACATTGATATTAAAACCCCCAATTACCTTCTCAAACCAGGTGCCAGGAAGGAGTTGCAGCGGTGCGAGCAGAAGGCGAACCGCGATCGCTCCGTCGAGAGGAAACTCGCCAAACGCATGCTGGGCAACCCCGTGCCGAAACCCGGCGCCGAGTCACCGGACAAGAAACCTTCGAGGACTAAGGTAACATTCTGCAATATTAGAAGAAAGAAAAGACATTTACATACAATAACACACAGCCACTTAATCTAGGACATATATAAATTACTAGCTTTTGCCCGCGACTTCGTCCGCGTAGACTTAGGGTGGTATTCTAGAACGGTACTTAAACTCAGTTTAAACAGAGTTCAGACTGTCGATAAAACAGTGCATGTTTTGATATGAAGGGAGGGATATTCAAATCAAAACATGCACTGTTTTATCGACAGTCGATACTGCTAAACTCTACTTAAACTGAGTTTAAACAGAGTTCAAGGAGCGTTCTAGTTTGAACTGAGTTTAAGTAGCGTTCTAGTTTGAACTGAGTTTAAGTAGCGTTCTAGAATACCACCCTTAGTTTTTTTCCCGTTATCGCAATAAAAAATAGCCTTTGGCACTAAGCCATAACGTAACTTCCCATTAGTGAAAGAATTTTTCGAATCGGATAAGTACTTTTGGAGATTACCCACTACATACATACAAACTTTTCCTCTTTATAATATTAGTGTAGACAATTTCATTAGCAGACAATTTCAACAAAAAGGAACGCTTAAGGCGCTGTACATAGTGAATACCCCGCGCGCCAAGAAAAATGCACAAAATCGAGTCCTGTATCAAATACTCTAAAAAAATCGAAAATTTTCACATATCAAACCCTAGAATTAGGTGAGACCTGTCTAAAACAGCCAGTTTCGTGTTGACATTCATAAACGTTTTGAAGATATTTTTGAGGAAAAAAAATAGGCGGCGCACTTTTTTTCAAACAAAATATCTTGCAATCTGTTATGGGTATCAACACAAAACTGGCTATTTTAGATACCTCTCATTTAATTCTAGAGTTTGATATGTGAAAAATTTAGATTTTTTTAGTGTATTTGATACAGGAATCGTTTTTGTGCATTTTTTTTGCGCGCGGGCTAATTCACTATGCCCAGCGCCTTAAACCTTGTCCTTTCCCCAGGTGCTGGTCTGGGGTTCGCTGCTGCTGAGCCTGCTGGTGGGCGTGGCCAGCGTCCTCGTGTACCGCTACAAGATGCAGACGCACTGACCGACGATGCGCGCGCCCCGCGTTATGTAAGTTATACCTTTTCGTGTGACCCCTCTGGTGGTAGAACGACCAAGTAACCTAACCTAACGTTTTTTGACCGTCAGACGATCGCTCTGCCAAAGTTCAAAATATTTATTTGCGAAAACATTACAGATTACATGTAGCAAGGGTCTTAATAGCTAAAACCTTAAATGTAATCAACCGCTTTATCAGTGGTGTGCAAATGCCAGTTAAGACGACGTACGTCTCACAACTAGCGCCGCCAATGGAAAAAAAATCATATCTTTTTTTTGGATGCGTTTTTAGCAAAAAACGCTCCTGCGATTCCTCAACGCGAGGCTTAACTATTTTTAGGACCTAAGGTTTGGATTCCAGGATTAGATTTCCTACGAATGCAATCGATTCTCGCCAAAAGTGGCCACTTTTGGCGAGAATCGATTGCATTCTTAAGTTCTAGGATCTGGAATCCAAACCTTAGGTCCTAAAAATAGTTAAGCCTCGCGTTGAGGAATCGCAGGAGCGTTTTTTGCTAAAAACGTATCCAAAAAAAAGATATGATTTTTTTTCCATTGGCGGCGCTAGTTGTGAGACGTACGTCGTCTTAAGGCCTTCGCTTCTACGTATAGAGATGATTTTTATACAGTCCTGTTGCACCCCTTCCCTCACACTAAAATGGGTGAAGTGACCACTCGGACTGTGCAATCCGCAGTATTTTTTTCCGTGTGTGCCTACTCCATTTTTTGTGTATTACACTGGATATTACAGAAGCACAAATTGCGTAAGGCATGGTTCTAAAATTTTCGTAAAGAAACTGGCAGTCTTGGCTGATAGTAGATCATTTAGGCAAGACAGTTAGATTTAGAACCCACAGGGTCGTGTACAATTCATCTCATCAGCTCAGATCGAACCCTTTCTATAAATAGTACTACGGTAACTTACCACATGTTTCGGATCAATGCAGTGCGTAAACGCTGTAAAACGGTAAATGGTGCCGCCCCTTGCGGATTCCTCTAAAAAATCTTTATTATTTTCTTCATATTATTATCTTTACAGGTGAACGAGAGGTATGCACACGCGTATGGCGACATACAGGCACATTGGATCATCATTTACGTAACGTACGAGTAAAAACGACTTGCATCAGACAACAATATGGTATCTTGTTTAGCAGCAGTCCGCTCGCAATATTATTAGAGGTTTATTGTCACTATCAACGTTAAATCTTAGCATGCTACTCGAGTATAAAAGGGCTATTCAATCTTCTGCTATATAAACGATGGTAGTCTTTACATAAAGCCGGGTTTTCACAGTCAAAGTAAATGAAACCAAATGAGCCATCCAAGAAAATCGAAGAAATCCAAGAAACGCTTCTGATTGGTCGGTTCCAATCAAGATTTTCCATTTACTCTGGTTTGGATGGAATTGACCAATCAGAAGCGTCTATTTTCTTGGATGACTCATTTGGTTTTAGTTATATAAGACGCGGCTTTACTTTAGCACGTGAGGTGATTTTCATACAAAAGTTCGCGAGCGAGCCATGATGCACACAGCGACTTTTCGCGACTACGTATAAGCATGAACTATTCGCGAACACATCAACGCGATCTCATGGGCCTTTCAGCGCCGGCATTCCCGTTTTTGTTCGATTGGCGCCCTTATGCCGCTTGCGGTAAGAGCTGCCATGGGGTATCTGTGACTGTGAATCTATCTGTGACTCTCGCCCCGTCATAATAATCATGGCAGCCTTGCGCTTTTGACCAAATTAAGCTGTTTTATGTCTCGCTGGGCCGAGGATTATAATCTTTAAATTGTACCGTGACTTTAGGCGCTCTGCGTGGAAAAGTTTTAGGCATTTAATCAGACACGAGTGCCTATATCATGAGGCCAACCAACACGAATGGAAAGATTGTTTTTGACATCATATTGTGGATTATCCGATTATAGTTCTCGCCAAATATCTTGTCCGCTCTGAAGTTGCCGAGCTATACATTGCGCAGGTTTTCAATGTATGGCGGCTATACATTAAAAACCCGCGCAACTCATGGCGCGCCAACTCCAGGGGCCTTAGCCTGTAACGCAATGGCGTGTCGATGGCGTCCCAAACGAAGGACAAAACCGGGGTTTCCTCTATTTTCTCCTACAACCAACTCTGTGATGTAAAAGTCGAATTCTTGTCGACATTAAAGTTTAAACACCGTTTTCAGCTTCTGGTTGAAGTCGTTCGAAACCTAGATGTTTGGGATAGCTTTATAGCGATAAAGCCCAGATGTTTGGGATAGCTTTATGGCCATAAAGCCCAGATGTTTGGGATAGCTTTATAGCCATAAAGCCCAGATGTTTGGGATAGCTTTATAGCCATAAAGCCCAGCTCATTCCTCAAGCTATCGCGCACTACAAGAGTCATTTATTTCTCCCTGTCTCACTTATACAAAGTATTAGTGCGGGATAGGAAGAAATCCTTGAATGTAAAGCCAACTGTTGTGTACCAGAGTAATACGGTATAATATAGCAGAAGTTTGTCTAGGGCTCATTGTAAATATAGCCGCTGTATAATATGTGTTTACTTAATTAGAGAATACCTTATGCAAATATTGCGACATATCGCATTATTTTAAACAATATTTAACGCCTTATTTTTAATATACAGGGTGTTGTTTTGGTTAGTGACACCCGACTCAGGAAATATAGTTTTAGTAACGCTTGAAACTAAAAATAATTTTATTTTTTATCTAAAATTTGTTTATTCACTAATTACCTACCTTGTTAATTTTGTTCTATAATAACCGCGACGTGCAGACACTTCTCAGAGCGCGAGCGAGTTGTGGCGCCCGATATTTCGAGTGCGGCCGCAAGCGATAGTATAATAGAAATAGGCCACAATTGAATGATTTTTGGGTATTTTTCACAGTTTTTTTTTTCAAATATATTTTTTGTAAATACCATGAGTCGGGTGTCAATTTACAAGACAAAACCGTGTATAGGTAGCTACTTTCTGTATTGCTTTCCAACGTCATTAAACTTGCAATTTCTATCTAGAAAGAGATGCGTAGATTGTTCTCCTTTAGTGGTACCTCTTTTCAGTAAGAAAACACATTTTTATAATTACGGGCCTTTTCACAATATCTGGCAGATACACCGTGCAATTTTAGTGGTTTTAAAGCCAAAGGTATTTTGTTGCACTGGTGATTCTGAGCCAAATTACAAAATTTCATTCCAAAATGCGCGAAAAAAAAATTCACTTCTCCATACAAATGGTGTCGATTGGCGATAGCCGTTTGTATTGGGAAGTGTTTTTTTTTTTCGCTCGTTTTGAAGTAAAATTTTGGAATTTGTCTCAGAATCACGAGTGCAACTAAATACCTTCGGCTTTAAAACCACTAAAATTGCACGGAGTATATTTTTTTAATAAAAGGTAAACGAAACGGTTCGCTGTGTTCCCGTTCAGATGTTTTTCATTCTATGCAGTCCTCTATTCGATGAGCGCCATCTATCGAGAAGAGTATAAAATGATGAAGACAAATGCCTGAAATTATTTGCCAGATTTATGCAACAGGCCAAAGGAACTTCCTGCATTTCAACGCATACTTTTGTTGTATTTCTTTATACATTATTTTATTTTTGTAATAAAATGTTATTGTGTGATACTGGGCCCCTAACTCTCATGTTCCTTAGAAATCAGAGATTATAATGATTTTTATAGAACGCTACGATAGGGCGCCATATTGCAATAAAAAACAAGTTTCTTATAATTTTAAGTCTAAAAAAAAATAGGGAATGGTTGGGTTAGTCGGAATATCTTTATGCCAATTTAGTTTTTATCTCGTAGTTAGTAACAAACAATTTTGAAGGAGGCCATGGGTCTTGAGAGTAAGTAATTTTTGTTAATATTGTCATGTATGGTATTTAAAGAACAAATCAGCGCCGTATATTGTTATAAACATTGGCCATTTTTTAATATTATGCTATTAATTTCTATTGTTTAGTGCCAAAATTAAAAGTTGTTAAAATATAAGTAACATGGAACAATATCTGAGATCATAAAATATGTAAATTCTATATTTTTCGACGATTTATCTTATCAATCATGCATAGTATAGAGTTAAGGCAGAGGTGTATATTTTTTTAAAGAAACATTCCATACTTTTTGTTTTCAATACTATTTCATTTTATAAACACGAATTTATAAAAAATGCAGTTTAAACATTTATGTTTGAAATTCTGGTGCTTTTATTATTGCAACACTTGCATTTCAGAAAACAAAATAAGGTATATTATATTATTATTTTTATAAGTAATACTTATATTATAAAACCTTATATGCTTGTAAATTTGGTCGTCGGTTTGGTATAATAGGATGTAAAATTATTCCTGTGATTAAAAAGAAAATGTAAAAAAAAACCTGGTTTACAGATTAAAAAACTTAACCATAAATAAAGAGAAATACTTATTCATTCTTTTGTTTCTTATTTTAACTCCATAATGTTCCCAGCCCACTTTCTTTTAGCCAATCTTTTAACTAAAACCAAAATTGATGAACAGTAACTGAAATAAATACTCAACCTATTTTCAGATGACATAGATTTTTTATTTTTAAAAAATAAGTTAAAACTAACTTAGTCCTATGGAATGACAATATTTATTTACATTAAGAAGTATTAGGTAGAGTGATAGAGACTTTCTCTTATTGCTCTAAGATTTGGACCTATAGGTCCAAGCGATAAGCTTATGGCTCTTTATGACTACTAAGTACTGGGTAACTATAGGCACAAAATTAGCATCCTCTTTGGTTAACATTTTACATAATACCTTCGTTCCGTTCATGGAAGCTTAATACCATAAAGTAAAAAGCACGTTACACTAAATAAGAAGTTAATGTAATGCACCCTTTGGCATTAAATGGACCTATTTATGTATTCTGGATCCATGTGAACCATTTTCTTTTGTTTCCTCCATACATTTTTGTCAACTCGTGGCCGGTCACTAGGCTTATTTAGGGTTGGAAAAACGGCAATTTTTTTAAAAATTGCTTCCATTTTTTTCCTATATTTAAAAAGACTCAACACATCTGTCGTCAGAATGGCCGGTCACATCACAAAGCAGTAGTGTATGCTGTGCGAAGTGCTACAGAAAGAACAAACACACATTATCACAGTCTCTTCATGGTAAACGCTCTCGCCAGCAAACTCGTCACGTGGGTAAGTCCGACTATCTCTGCTATAGTAACTAACGCTTGCGCAGTAAACACGGTACCGACGAAGTCATACAGTAGTTTCGGCGAGAATACCGTCCAGACGAAGAGGTGATGGCGAAAAACGGTGGCAACTACCGTGTAGACGCCCAGGGCATAGACTCGCTGCAGAGCCAGGATGTTGGTCGTCTGCCACAGGGCTTGCAGGTATCTGGAACAAATGGTTTGGATTTTAATTACCGAAGGAACGAAAAGAGGTGTCAGTGTCACTTATTGTTGTTCCGCGCGAGTGCTTGTATTCAATACCGAGGAAGCGAAGGTTTCTAAGACTCTTAAGTCCAATTTCAAGAGAGCCTAGGGCCGTAGAAATACAAGTTTACACTGTTGTTATTCCGCGATAATGCCTGTTAATCTCTCGAACCGCTCTGATATCTAAGTATGAACCAAGAGCGTCCCAAGTGGCTCAAAAACAGAAACCTGACCTTAGTTACTGAAATGAGACGCAAACATTTCAGCAGGGGGCCTTAACTTGTCATGTTTGTGGGGCGTGCAGCCACCGTGCACGCGCCACAAACATAACTCTACGAGGCGCGGTGTACCCCAGGATCAATCCTAGGCCTTCTCCTTTTCATGCTGTGTGTAACGAATGGCTCAAAAATAGAAACCAGAACGTAGCGAGAGATTCACACGCTTTTGCCGCAAATAATATAGCAGCAGCCTCCACTAACTCCACACCACAAGGTAGCGGCATAAGTTAGCAAAGGGGCCCTCAAGTCACATACCTTGTCATGTTTGTGGCGCGTGCAGCCACCGTGCAGACCAGCGTACGCGTGCAGCCCCATACGGAGAGCCACGCGCAGGGGACAGTACGAGCGGAGACCCACGTAGCCCGAGCTTTGGCTATTACTACTGTGCAGGATGAAAAGGATAGGGCCTAGCGGAGTCCCTGCTTAACTCTACGAAGCGCGGTGTACCCCAGGATCAATCCTAGGCCTTTTCCTTTTCATGCTGTGTGTAACAACAGAAACCAGAACGTAGCGAGATATTCACACGCTTTAGTCGCAAATAATATAACAGCAGCCTCCACTAACTCCACACCACAAGGTAGCGGCATAAGATCCAGGGGTCTCCCCTTTGCTATCTTATGCCGCTCAAGTTACATACATACCTTGTCATGTTTGTGGCGCGTGCAGCCACCGTGCAGATCAGCGTGCAGCCAGCAAGCGCCGGCCCGGCGTACGCGTGCAGCCCCATACGGAGAGCCACGCGCAGGGGACAGTACGAGCGGAGACCGACGTAGCCGGAACCCAGGTCGACCGAGGCCAGGCTGTTGCTGTTGCCCTGTGGACGAATGACAAGCTGGACACAGGAAAGGCTGAGGTGTACTTCGCCCGGTTTCGGACTTATATTCTGCGTAGGTAAAGGGAATGGATGGGGAATGAGTTTGAGCTCTTGTGGTCAACACCCACAACAAAATGTTGTTAGATTTACAAGGTATTTCTAACGTAATGCAGTGGCAGTATTTAAGAAGATTTTCCCAACAGAGACTATGACAGAACGTCTCTGTACTGTAGATTATTTTCTTGGGAGAAAGCTGGCAAAGAACTAAGCCTCGGGGGCACTACACGAACCGCGCGAAACGTTTTTATACAGCTACCAACCAACTACTCATTATAGTATCGTACCGCCGGGAACACCTTTGATATAAATTATGATACGTAGCTAAATTATTACCAGATGCGGAGACCTACGCTGGATTAATCGAAAAAATTGAATTAAGAAATAAACTAACCTGGTAAAAGAAGAAAATGTACCCAATCCACACGTGCACCAGCGTCTCGCTCAAAACATCCAACGCCTCCGTGTTCCTTCCCAATCTTGAGTCCAGCAACTTATGATCCAAGCACTTGGACGTCAGTTTACACGTGACGTAGACACTCGGGATCATTATCACATTATGCGGCCTCATGAGTAGCGCAATTATTAACATCATATCGTTTAATACTATATGAGAGATCGAGCGAGCCAAGTTCAGTTTGACTTCATCACTGTTCCACGGCTCTTCCATTTCTAAACCGAACGAATAGTCCTCAGTCTTTTCTTTAGGTTTGTTGTACACAAACTCATTACTATTCAACTTCCCAGGATTTCCAGGTTTTACACCACAGCTTCTAAATAATCCGACGTAGGTAACAATTTCCAATGCCATTTGGGCTATAAGTAGACCCCAGAATATGTCAACTAAAAGGATGGAGTTCCATTCTTTTATAATCGGTATCGGAGTGTCCAAAGCGTTTGTGGCTATTCTGTAGGACAGTATGAGGGCTGTGGCAACGATTGTGATGGCTGAATGCATTTGGAGCAGGTTGTTCGTGTATCTGAGGTTCCATAAGCAGATTCCTAGAGTTAGAAGGGTTCCTGAAAATCGGAAACAGATTATGTTATTTACACCACAGAGGGGATTCTGTTTTTTCTTTGTGGTTAGGTTGATTATTTTGCTGCCTTATTTCAAGGTAACAAGGGCCAGTGTCACTTACCAATAACAAGATGAGCTTGAAGATAAAATGAGTTCTCGGGCGCGTTTAACCAATCCGCAGTGTCGGGTAGGAACAACCATCTGTCGCCCGTCTGATTCATCGTCCGTAAGTACCTGAAATTAAGTGCTCATTTGTAACAGATCCTTATTAAAAATGCAAATTAAAAGTTTATATAAAAAAAAAACAGCTGTCCTTTCATGGGCAGTAGGTACATAATATCAGTAAAGAAAGATCATAAAATGAGGGTTCAGTATTGGCTCCAACTGACTGAGCAACGGAAGAACAAATGAGCTCGACACAAGGCTATAGCCAAAGTTGGATTGTATCGCTAGATAGATGGAGAATAATTTAGACAAAAGAAGACTATGATGGATGATCTTTGCTACATATAGATAGAAGACAATGCAGGACTTTTCTGTTACAAGTCTCGATGGCACAACACCGCGATAAATAACAGCAGAATTGGTAGCAACGTTACTTTCTAAGGAAAAATAACTCAGTAGATACAAGTAATAGAGTCCAAATTACCTGTGCAAAGCGATCAGCACCACCCATTTGGGCACGATACTGATTCCCGCCGTCATCCTCTCTTGCAAGTGCGGCTTATCCTGCACCTCTGTAGCACCCACCAGCCTCTTACTAAAGTACAACACCACCACGACCAGCGTCCTTATAAGGACGAAGAACATCAGCGTATTCCAGAAGAAATACCACGTCATGTGCTCCTCTTCTATGAAACTCGTGCCGAAAAACGTCCACGGATGGAGTAGCGTCCCAATTATTAGTAAAACATCTATAGCGTTCATGTCTCTTAGGCCACTCAAATCAATGTTGGTTTCTATCGCCGCTTTCGTTACGAAGAAGGCGACAGTCAACGCGCAAGCGACGCCAGCTAACCCTGCCATCCAAAGAGGATTCACACTGCACATGTTGCTCTTAGTTTCACTGATAGCGCAGGCAAGGACTAGCGTGAAGGTAACACAAAGGAGGATGACGATAAAGGCGAGAATGGCGCCGGCTTGGGAGCGGTTGTGGTGGTGATGGGACACGCTGGGGCGGCGAGGCGACCGCTGGAGCGAGTAAAGGGTCACGCAGACGAGGGAGGCGGTTATCTGTGGGAGAAATAGTGGGCTGTTCAAAGTTTTTTTTTTGACATGGAGTAGTTATATTTCACACTAGTTGTGCCCGCGACTTCGTATGCGTTTTTACACATTTGACATTTAATTTAAATTCGACTGTGGAGGAAAACTCAAAAGGAAGGTTTTTTTTAACCCCCGACCAAAAAAGAGGGGTGTTATAATAATATCTTTGGCAGCTTTGTGAGTGTGTCTGTATAGGTATGTGTTTATGAGGGTGTGTCTGTCTGTGGCACCGTAGCTCTTAAATGGGTGAACGATTTGGAAGCTTTAGGTTTTTTTTTTTAATTTGAAAGCAGGTTTTCTAGCGAATGTTCTTAGTTATGTTTTGTCAAAATTGGTTCAGCTATTTATTAAATATGCTTATTTGAAGCTAAAATGTCGGGGGTATTTTAATTTAATAGTTATTATTTCTTAACTTGCGGTAGCAGGGCTCAAAAGAAAGCAATAGAATAAAATAGAATATAAAAACCCTAATCTAAACAATACATTTATAAATTTAATAATAAATATGTATTGTTTACATTAAGGTATCGCCCGTGATAAGATACCAGGAAGCTTAGCTTAAGAATTGCTTAGGAAGTAAAGGGGTTTATATGTATCTCCCTCGACGTAGAGTGGGATAGATTAAGTTATAAGCCCATAGATAAGGTCTTACTCATTCTCATGCTAAGCCAGCAAGCAAAGCATACGGCTAATAACTCTGTCTATCCCGCTCAGCGGTAAACAATAGTTATTTGTTATGCAAGAATGCAAAATTATTGTTTGCGGCGAGTGCTTGTATTGAATACCGAGCGGTGTTAAAAGACCGCCAACAAAGTGGGAAGATATTTCAATCGACACCATTTGTATGGAAAAGTGTTTTTTTTTTCGGGCGTATTGGAATGAAATTTTGTAATTTGGCTCAGAATCACCAGTGCAACAAAATACCTTCGGCTTTAAAACCACTAAAATTGCACGGAGTATTAGAGTCCCCATCATAACGAACATTTTTACCCAAGGAACTATGCCTAGAAAATCAACCGTTTCCGAGATAATGAGGTTCCAAGTCAGACTTTTTTTTTTCGATTTTTTTTTTCAAAAATGTTTTCAATATCACGTTATTAACATATCTTCTCAAGAAGCTATATCAAAATTATGAATATTTCTTACAAAAAACGAAGTTAAAATTGCAACCCGCAATGTATTCTGAACATCGGACAGCCTAGATTGTGCCCAGAACCATGAATTATCACGGTCTTAAATTTGACTCAAAACTATTCAGTGGTATTCGCGTGATGAGGTAACACACAGACAGACAGACAGACAGACAGACAGACAGACAGACAGACAGACAGACAGACAGACAGACATAGACCGATTTTTTTGCATTTTTGTATTCAGTATAGTTTACTTAGTAACCCCTGCTAGTTTTTTTCTAAAAATATTCAATGTACAGAATTGACTTCGCTAGAGTTTTATTATAAGTATAGATATAGATAAAGGCTTAAGAATTTAGCAGAGCATCAATGAAGCGTTTTCTTTGGTAGTTACAATTTACTTTTAAGCCCCTGATAGATAGTCTTTTACTTAGGTAATAATGTGTGCGTCTGTAAAATTATGTTCCCTACAGATTCTCATAAATACAGTGTTCTCTGCGAACAGGATCAGCCAGCGCTATCTTCTCAGGGCGTTCCTACTTTTGGATCGGATCTATTCAAGGCGTTTCAAGTGTTTCAAGAATCAGGGAAACAAACTTTCTTTTTTTTTTTTCTAAAACACTCTACTCAATAGATGGCGCCATAGTCTGGCGTGTGACATTAACAAGAGATTAAGATTTTTTGTAGAAAGTACTTTCTCGGTCAAGAGCAAATTAATAATAGTTAGTCGGTACTCATACTTACAGCATAGAGAAGCACCACAGCAGCCACTATGGCGAACATGTCAAAGTCCACGGTGGACTCAGCCAGGTATTTCCCCATTTCATCCAGGGACCCCTCGTAAAACTCCTTGGCTATCTTGGCGGCGCTCTGCTGGCCAGTCGCTAGGAAGTGCGCGAATTGCTTCTCGGCACGCTTGAATTGCTTGTAGAATTCTGGAGGAAAAATGTGGGGTTACGTGAGTGAGGAAACCTGACTTGACTTGAAGGACTTGAAGGCTTGACGTGAGGAAACCTGAGCGTATGTTTTTGCGTTGAGGGTATAATGCCTCGTGCATTATACCCTCAACAAACCAACCAACCCACATTGAGCACGCGTGGTTATTAAGCTCGAACTCTCTCTCTGAGAGAAGACCTTTGCCCAGCTAGTGGGACATGTACAATTGTATAGGTGAATTTGGGGAATTTGGAGCCCTTTTGGAAAAGGGGCTCCAAATTCTTGTGGCGAAAAGGGCCACTACATATTTCCTACATTACAATGCCTCGTTTTCTGTCAAATTTAACAATGTCGTTGGCTTAATTTGTCATAACTTATGTTACTGTGCCAGACAAAAATGTTTTGAGAACAAATATGAGAGAAATTGTCGGTCTTTCGGGGCCCCCTGAGGATGGGGGCCCTGGGCACGGGCCCCATGTGCTCTTATGGTAAAGATGGTGTTGGTGTAGAGGGCGCAACCACCTAGTTAACAAACTAAGGATACTGACCTCTCTCAGTAGTTGTGTCACCAAGTTGCGCCTGCACCGCTGCGGCGTTATGTTTCGCGACCGCGTGCAACAAGTACAGATGTTGCCGCATGTCGCGCGGCAACAGCGAAGGCAGCACGCGGCCCGTGCTGTCGCCCGGCACCGGAGAGTCGAGGAGCTACGCGATCGTCGGCGCCACGTCCACTTGCTCTATCTATCTATCTAGTTAACAAACTAAGGCCAGTAATATCAATCACAGTTTAAACAAAAAAGGCTAGTTTAAGGCTGGAAGATAGCAGCGAGGCGAGAAATTCAAAATTTTAACAGTTTTTTACATTTTGTAGCTAACCTGAGCTATTTTTGTTCAGCGACTTTTCGTTTGCGGCAATAACATAGTATTATTTTCATTATTGTAAACAACAGAACAACAATAATTCAGCCGATTGTGTTCTGGTCTACGACAAGTTTTTTGGGCAGTGCCACTGCTTCGTAGACCAGAACACATAATCGGCTGAATTATTATTGTTTTGTTGTTTACAATAATGAAGAGAATACCGTTTTATTGCCGAAAAATAGCTCAGTTTAGCTACAAAATGTAAAAAACTGTGAAAATTTTGAATTTCCCGCCACGTTGCTATCGTCCACCCTTAAACCCTATCTGTAGATTAATTTTTATACAAAATGCGAGGTTTAATCTATGGTCTGAGTTTAAACTGTGATTGATATTGCGGCACTTAGGATACTGACCTCTCTCTGTAGTTGTGTCACCAAGTTGCGCCTGCACCGCTGCGGCGTTATGTTTCGCGACCGCGTGCAACAAGTATAGATGTTGCCGCATGTCGCGCGGCAACAGCGAAGGCAGCACGCGGCCCGTGCTGTCGCCCGGGACAGGTGCGTCGAGGAGCCACGCGATGGTCGGCGCCACGTCCACTTGCGCCACCGTGGGGCCGTGCCCGTTCCTACGGTTAGGGGACGGTTGTTAACTAGTGCATCCTTTATAGTAAGACTAGCTTTTGCCCTCGACTTCGTCTGCGCAGACTTAGTTTTTTTTCCCGTTATCACAATAAAAAATAGCTTATAGAACTCAGCGGTAACGTAGCTTCCCCTTAGTGAAAGATTTTTTTAAAATCGGATGAGTAGTTATGGATATTACCCCCTACATACATACATACATATTTACAAACATTTACTCTTTATAATATTCGTGTAGAAATAGGTTATTAATATTCATGCAACCAAATGTCAAAAATACAATAAAATCATAAAAAATCACATAATTATGCTTTGTCCAAAAAAATTAAAGAATAGTAAGATGTAGCCTGTATAATTGTACATGTCCCACTAGCTGTGCAAAGGCCTTCTCTCGGGGAGAGAGTTCGAGCTTAATCACCACGCATCGGGTCTTTTATACAACGTTTTACAAAAGGTCCTAACTCCTTTTTTTTTTGACGTTTTTGACTTTTGACGTTCAGTGTTTAAATGTATTTATTGAATACTGAATAAAAAAAAAAATAGTTTGAGTTTGATAGATGTTGAGGTTAGACAATCAGACCTCAGAACTTACGGATAGGGACACTTGTAGTCGTTGGTCTTAGCGACAACTAAAGGCACGAGGACTTCGGCCGGAGTGGCGCCGCCGTGGCCGCCCGCGTCGCGCATGCCGTGGTCGCCGCACACGAATATCACCCCTGTGCGGTCCTGGAAAGGTTCACATTTGAGTTAAGTAATTGTATCTTTGGGCTGGGAGCGCCGTCTATGGAGCCCCAGAAAGTCAAAGACGACGAATTCGGAAGGCAAAGTTTTTTGTTCGAAAGTCCGTTATTGGCTTAATCTTATCTTTAGACAATATTGAGAAACTAATTTCAATTTTTTTTATTTTGCTTCAGTAGTTTGGATTTTACAACGTTTCAAAGATCCGGTTTTATGACCTTCACGCGACGGTCTGCATACTGTTGGCGGTCATAGGAACAAAACATTTTAGCGCATAAAAACAAAACTACTGGACCAAAATAAAAAATATTTAAATTAGTTTCTCAATATTGTCTAAAGATAAGTTTAAGCCAATAACGGACTTTCGAACAAAAAACTTTGCGTACCCAATTCGAAGCTCCAGAGCAAGCCATTCGCGGAGTACACGCAAGGTTGACGTTTAAGGTAGCTACGTGTTCATGTGCTAGCCATTTCTTCTTTTTTGTTCGCCAACGCTATCAGACGGAACTATCCACCGTTCATCCAGTGGTTTGGCATAAAACCTTGGACCTATTATAAGTCATAGAATAGAATGTATCACACATTCTTGGTTGGTTTTAAAACTCATAGAATATGTGTCATAGAAAAAATTACAAAACATGGATCAAACACTGAACAGAAAGATAGGGTTAGTGCAAGCCGGCCTCAAATTACCTTCTTGGCATAAATCTCTATATTCGCGGATATTCTGAATACTTCTTCCGTAGTTTTAAATAGGTCCACTCCACTTTTGTTTGCATTCATCTATCAATAGAAAAAGCTAGCACGAACTACTAGCGAGTATGTTGACTAAGGCCGCCCTTTTTAGTTACTTGAGCATCATTTCTGCACATTATTTGTATTCGAAACGGGTAAAACTAACCACGATTCTAAAATTGTACCTTATCTATCCCAACGTTTCGGCCGCATTACAGCTGACGTGGTCGCGGGTAGACTGGAGCGGCGAGTGGATAATGTGTGAATACCGCGAGTCATTAAAAGTAAATATCATCTCTGCAATTTACCCATTTAGCCATCTCGGTAAAGATCTTCTTGACGACCTGGTCCATCTCCTCTAACTTGGGCTTGATCTTCGGGCTGCGAGCGCCCTCGAGGTGCCCGATGTGGTCCAGGCCCAGGTAATGGAGCACCAGGAAGTCGAAGGAAGGCTTCTTTTTGTCGTCCGGAGTCAGGATCTTGTCTAGGTGCCGCGTCACGTTGTTGTCTACCTGGCGAAGGGAGAACGGAGTTTATTAGTGAGCGAATTTCTCAATTCAGAAACCGGGTCTGACTGCCGGTTTCTGAATTGAGAAATTCGCTAAGCAAAAGGGTAAGTATCGTCCTGTCTCTGCAGATTTCTCACAAAAGAGCGTGACAGAACGATAGTAAAGTATTTGCTTAGCAAAATTCTCAATTCAGAAACCGGGCCTTAGACTCTCTCATACAAGCAGTTTGGTTTGCTTTTCGGAAAGACAACGAAAGTTTGCAAATATCGTGGAATATGTTATCAACTTATCAGACATGATCTAGCCAACCCAGCTAAGAAGAAGCCCAATGCTGGGAATAGAATAGGCTTCATCTATCCTATGCTCAAGTCAACCAATTCGGCCCATTGCCAATCCCAAAGCTGTCCATCGACCTTAGCAATTTTGTCGGTTTGCCTACAGACCGACCAATCCACCTATTCTTTACCTCAGTATAATCCGTGACATAGAACGAGGTGGTTCTTCATCAAGGGCATTTACATCTGGTAAGTACAGATTATTTATGCAGCATTTTCGCTCATGAGTGTAAAACCTGATGGCACAGAAATGCGACGGAAACCTGGGGCCTTAGCCTGTAACACAATGGTGCCAAAATGGGCTCCCGGTTGACGGTTTTAATTACGATTTATTAATGCTAACAAAAACATTAAAAGGACCGACACTGGACCGACCAGTGTCGGTCCTTTTAATGTTTTTGTAGTACAGCAAAGAATATTAAGAGTCTAATTCTAGAGGATTAGTTCGCTGGTTGTAGGAGAACAACGAAAAAATCTCGGTTTTGTCCTTCTACCTGGGACGCCATTGATACGCCATTGTGTTACAGGCTAAGGCCCCTGGTTTTCGGGTTTTAAGGCGCGTGAATGCGTGTCGCCTCATTTGTAGACTAACCTCAGTCTGGCATTTTCGCTCATGGCGGTAAAACCTGATGTTGGAGTGGATATCCTCAAAAATGGCACAGAAATGCGACGGACACCTGTTTTTCGGGTTTTAAGGTGCGTGAATGCACTCACCTCAGTATAATCCGTGACATAGAACGAGGTGATCCCATCGTGGTCGGCCCGGAGGCCGGGGAACAGTCGCAGCCACGTGTCATCGCCGTACATGACGGAGCGGCGCCCTCTAGCAGCGGCGGCGCGCAACAACGGTTCAGTAAGTCTAAACGAGTGCCAGATCATTGACAGTTCATTCCTACACTCATCTTTATCAAGGGCCTTAACATCTGGTAAGTACAGATTATTTATGCAGCATTTTCGCTCATGGGTGTAAAACCTGATGGCACAGAAATGCGATGGAAACCTGGTTTCTGCTTTTCGGGTTTCAAGAATCCCCTGGAGCTCTGCAGCCCTCTCGCTCGCACTTTTCAACATTTAAATTGATTATAAGAGAATGATTCCGACGATTGTTGAAAAGAGCGAGCGACAGGGCTGCAGGGGTTTCTTCGTGAATGCGTCTCGTTTGTTACATTAACCTCAGTATAATCCGTGACATAGAACGAGGTGGTCCCGTCGTGGTCGGCCCAGGGGTCGGGGAACAGTCGCAGCCACGTGTCGTCGCGGTACATGACGGAGCGGCGCCCTCTAGCGGCGGCGGCGCGCAAAAACGGTTCAGTAAGTCTAAACGAGTGCCAGATCATTCTTACACTCGTCGTTATCATCATCAAGGGCTTTTACATCAGGTAGGGGAGCACAACTTCAAGATAAAAGTTTAAGGTAGCGGCATCTCGCTCAACGCGGTGAGATTATGCAGCATTTTTCTGGCATTTTTGCTCATGGCTGTAAAACCTGATGTTGGAGTGGATATCCTCAAAAATGGCACAGAAATGCGACGGACACCTGTTTTTCGGGTTTTAAGGAGCGTGAATGCACTTACCTCGGTATAATCCGTGACATAAAACGAGGTGGTCCCGTCGTGGTCGGCCCAGAGGCCGGGGAACAGTCGCAGCCACGTGTCATCGCCGTACATGACGGAGCGGCGCCCTCTAGCGGCGGCGGCGCGCAACAACGGTTCAGTAAGTCTAAACGAGTGCCAGATCATTGACAGTTCATTCCTACACTCATCTTTATCAAGGGCCTTAACATCTGGTAAGTACAGATTATTTATGCAGCATTTTCGCTCATGGGTGTAAAACCTGATGGCACAGAAATGCGATGGAAACCTGGTTTCTGGTTTTCGGGTTTCAAGAATCCCCTCTCGCTCTGCAGCCCTCCCGCTCGCACTTTTCAACATTTTAATTGATTATAAGAGAATGATTCCGACGATTGTTGAAAAGAGCGAGCGACTGGGCTGCAGGGGTTTGTTACACTAACCTCAGTATAATCCGTGACATAGAACGAGGTGGTCCCGTCGTGGTCGGCCCAGAGGCCGGGGAACAGTCGCAGCCACGTGTCGTCGCCGTACATGACGGAGCGGCGCCCCCTAGCGGCGGCGGCGCGCAGCACGCTGTCGCCCTTCACGGCCGGCGCGCCGAAGTTTAGGGCGACGTCCGCGAACGTGGACACCGAGCCCGTCATCATGGCCTGTCGGTGGAAGGGGGGGTTAGGGACTTGTGACTTGTAGCTTTGATTAAGATGAAATACGTCTTACAACTAGCGCCGCCAATGGAAAAAAAATGATATCTTTTTTTTGGATACGTTTTTTTTGTTGCAAAAAACGCTCCTGCGATTTCTCAACGCGAGGCTTAACTATTTTTAGGACCTAAGGTTTGGATTCCAGATCCTAGAACTTAAGAATGCAATCCTGGAATCCAAACCTTAGGTCCTAAAAATAGCTAAGCCTCGCGTTGTGAAATCGCAGGAGCATTTTTTGCTAACGACGCATCCAAAAAAAAAGATAAGTTTTTTTTCCATTGGCGGCGCTAGTTGTAAGACGTATGGCGTCTTAATGAGCCGTTTTTAGCACACATCCACAAAGCCGTTTACGTAAAATTAACCGTTTACGAAATACAAACTGTGCAGTGCTTACGACTGTTTTTTTTTTCGTCAGTTCGTCCCGCGATCGTCTTTTTACTGCGGCGACCGCCACATGGTATCCACTCGGTTTAAGTTTAAGTGTAAAAAATCATAAAGCATTTCATAGATGGCGCCTACATGCGTGGGCATAGAAGAACCGTAATAAGGCTGTCAAAATCAATCTGTGCTAAGCGAAATTTGACAGCCGTATTCCGGTTCTCCTGTGGCCACGCCTGTAGGCGCCATCTATGAAATGCTTTGTGAATTTGTGCTGAAAATGGCTCATTACCTGAGGACGTAGATCAACGGTGACCATGGTGCTCTAAGCTTAAGGATGATGTCGCAGGCACGCCTTATTGATGGTTCTATGGGACATAGCTTCTTATTTTTAAATTGTTTCTACTTTACCAATTTATTAGAAATAATTACAGGTTTGAGGGGAGTGTTATTGCTGAGCTACAATGGGTGTGGACTTTTTATTAAATAAATAGGAGTTTGTGTTGGTTTTGTGTTTATGTTAGCCTAATCCATCCTTATGCAACGCTTGCACTACAGATTATATCGTATCACGCTCTAGAGCGCGACATAGTTCTCCGTGGTACTGTGCACGTGTGCAGTCATGCAAATAAGCACATGTCACAAGGAACGGATATACGTAAACAAAAACTAACAACATAAGCTAAGCTGTTCACAATAATTATAGGTACTTTATGCATGCGTGAGTAAGCATCACAACCACGGAGACATAGAACAGAAAGAACCAGAAGATGGACTAAGTGGGAACCCCTACACCTTTTTTACTTTAGCACGCAATGGATGCGTAACGCAGATAATTCATGCGCGAGCGTAGGCATAAACGTACCGGACTTATGCTACTTACGCTCGAGGTACCAATATTTAACGAGACGCATGACACATGCTCGCTTTTCGGGAAAGATGTTAATTACCTGAGTGTACCATGATGAGTATACCAGTCTATGGCCTGGTTTCTGAATTGAGAATTTTGCTAAGCAAATACTTAGCTATTGTTCTGTCACGCTCTTTTGTGAGAAATCTGCAGAGACAGGACGATACTTACCCATTTGCTTAGCGAATTTCTCAATTCAGAAACCGGCAGTTAGATTGCTTTGGGTTACAAAGTGTGCATTATGCGTGTTCTGACTTCATGCATTGTCGATCGAGTATAATGGCTGAGACAGTCCACCAAAAATATTATAATTTCTGGATAACTATGCAGCAATAGTTGTGGTATGAAAGTGGAGTTTACCAAAGTTGTTGTGAGCTGTTCACGCTGCATTAAACAATATTCACTGTCTTGTTACCTCCAATGTTGCACTATTGCGCTTGTACTCGTAATATAACGAGTTACCAATATTTGTGGGGTTTGGTGACCTGTTTAGATGAACTAGTTGTATGAAATGTAGCTGACTGAAATAGCATATGAGTCAGTAACTCTATACTGAAATGTTTGCATTAGGTGTTGTTTCGATTCCATTTATGGCGTGATTAGTTTTCTGGCCAACTTTGATAAGCTTTAAGGCGCTGGGCATAGTGAATCGCCCGCGCGCAAAGAAAAATGCACAAAATCGATTCCTGTATCAAATACACTAAACAAATTGCAAATGTTCACATATCAAACCCTAGAATTCGGTGAGACCTATCTAAAACAGCCAGTTTCGTGTTGACATTCATAAACGTATGGATATCAACACAAAACTGATAGGTCTCAACTAATTCTATAACTATCTTGATATGTGAACATTTTCGTTTTTTTTGTGTATTTGATACAGGAATCGATTTTGAGCATTTTTCTTTGCGCGCGGGCTAATTCACTATGCCCAGCGCCTTAAGTAAGCATTGAAATTTGCACTGCTATAGTTCTATCCATGCACATTTAAGCTTTAAAAACTTATAGTCATACAATACCAAAGAAAAAACTTCTCGTACAGTAAAAGAAGAAAGAAATTAATTTAATTTATCAGACCAGCAAAACTTTACTGGAGTATCAGACCAATAACATATTAATATCCTTGTGATGTTGCTGTGTAATTAAATGTAGAATGTTTTTTCTTTGGTCCCAACACCAGAGGCAAGCAAAGCAGTGCTTTAATATACAAATCGGTGACACTTGCAAATATATCTCTCCAGAAGTTTATTGTGCGCCGCCACTGTGCTCTCTCCGTCTTCCGTTCTGGTGACTGGATGTAAAAAGATAACTTTTTAAGAGTATTTAATTATACAGATATATGAAGGGTATTTGCCTCCTGTGTATAATACAGACTTTTTTAAAAAGTTTGGTAACAATAACAAGATAGAGAATTTTTTTATTTGGTAGGTAAGTACTATAAGTATTTGTGCAATTATATTGCTTTGGACTAGGAATGGTGTTAAATTTAACAAGTTGCAACATCACCAAACACATTCGAATAAAGTTGTCTTACAGGCCATTTATGAATGCACACAGTTTGTGATCATTATTTTCTTCTTCTTTTATTTTAACAGCATTTAAATTATTCATTTATTTGGTTGCGGGTTCAAGTCCTGTCCCGAGTGAATTTTTTAAGTGAATTTAAAGTTTATTTGTCCACAGCTGGACGTTTTCAAGGGTCTTAATTCGATTCAGGAAACCTAATGGTTTGGTGATACCGCAAACAAGCTTTGAAATTATGTTGTCTTATGGTACCCCAGAGGAACAGAAGGCCTCTAGAAGTTTACACCATGCCCTCCTTTAGAATAATGGATATTAAAAATTCCTTCTCATAAAGAAATATTATGTTCATCTCACCTTTATCCTAGGCATAGTAACGGTAGGAGGTTCAGCGACAGATACATAGATACAGGCTGATTTATTCTTCAACAGCTGACCAGTGTACGGCATGTACTCTTCAGTGACGAAGTCGTATCGCAGCCCGTCTATCACCATGAGAATAACACTGGTCTCGCCAGGATTGTAGACCTCTTGGCCATCAATACTGGAAGTAAAAAGTTAACAGTGTAACTACCTGGCTTGGCCGAGAAACGGATATAATAATATGTCTCTATGCTATTGTTTCGTTTTCTGTCGCGTAGTGTTATTCCGAGCATAGCTCTCTGCATTCCTCTTTGTGCGACTCTGAATTTTTCGGCTGATCGTTGGGTAAGTGACATAGTTTCCGCGAACAGGCGAGATACGACTGGATGAGAAAGGCAGCAAACCGCCAACACTGGAAATTTTTGGGAGAGGCCTATGTCCAGAAATGGACCAACAGAGGCTGCCAATGATGATGATGATGCTATTGTTTGCTAGTTATTCTTGGGACCAAAGGGACGCGAAGTAAACAACAAAGGCAAAGGAGTAAAACAAGGATGCCTTCTATCTCCGAGACTCTTTACTCTGGTTATGGAAGATGTCTTGCACACCCAAAATAGATCATGCTGGTGCAATGATACCTATACTACGTTATATTAGATTGATTGTGTACTCATTACATTGCCATAATCGCTACATAAGTAAATTGGAAGTTACATGTAATTATTTGGTGGAAAGTTACTTAGTTGTTAACATTTGGTTGACCTGCAAGATAATCTGGAAAATTACTCCGATGCAGATAAGGATGACACAAGGAAGAGAGGCAAATAAGAATGGGGGTTCTTCCAGCATTTTGAAAATAAATCTTGACAATTTAAAAAATTAAACAACTGAGGTTCCATTTACCTGACTCCATCAATGAAGTTGGGCAAGTCGTCCAAGTGAGCGTTCCGCCCTGTATGGTATTTTAGCGGGAAAAAACCATAGAGGAACAGAAATATAGCGCCCAAAGCCAGCAGAAGGAGGTAGAGGCCGGTCCAACGGTGCTGCAGCCAAGACTGCATGGTGAGGCAGCTCTACGGATGTTTCCATGCACACAAACACCAGCCACTTCCTACGGGCGTCGTACAAATGCTCGATCACAGGTAATACAGGTAATTACACACTTTCGTTTCTTGCCGGCTTGCGGTACCAGTGTTGGGTAACTGACGATTGCGGCGTCATTCATTCAGCCGACGCTCGATTTTATGGCTTAATTGTGACCAAAATTATTGGAGCGGCGAGCCATGCGTGGAAATGTTATCAATAACACGGTGTTTTATCGGAACAAGATAAGGTTTTTGAAGAATTTAGTCTAAGGAGATGTGTCGTGAGTTCAGGAGAATGTAACAGTGTCTCATTGAGAAGAAAGGTAACAGTTTTTAGAGAATTATGTAGGAAAATAGGCGAAAAACAAGAAATAATGCCGCATGCATCACGCAATGAAATCATTTGTTTTGACGTTTATTAATCTGTGCAGTGTGCATTCTGTGAATTTCTGTGCACAGATTAATTTGACGTTAGTTTGACAGTTGTCAGGTGTTGCCATTATTTAACTGAAAAAATCTACCTTTCGTTGGTAGAAAATAAAAGCGGAAACCACGTGACCACGTTTCTCTAAACGGAAACGGATATTAACACTTGTTTTCGTTTCCAGCCAGACTGATTGGAGAGCATTCACAGACAGCATAGAGCATTGGAAAGACAGAACGGCAGCAATCATGTCGGTTCGTTCTCTTTTGAAATCGGCGAGCAGAAGAAAAAGTTCGCTGCTTGAAATAATTATAGGTTCACGCACGTCCACGCAGCACCATGAATAACCTTCCCTTGTCTTGCACACTGTTGAAGGGAATTTGGATAGCTGAACTGAAATGCTTCATGCCAAATCGTCAACCAATTTTATTGTTTTGTTTACCCACTTACTATCAGTCACCAACTACACAATGATGCATGAATACTACGCATGATGGCATGATGGAAGAAGGAAGGAGGCCAAGAATAGCTTTCTATCCATTTATCCAACCAAGTACGACGTGTTCCAGGTGTAACTCCAAACAATCTCCAGTTCTCGATCTTCCTATGACGTCAACAATGTAAAGTTAGCTCGATTACCTATTCTTGTATAATTAAGTAGGTAGGTTGTAATATTTATTATCGTCAGACACACCTCCGCATTTGAGAATTTCTCGCCTGATTCAGGTGCAATGACTATTCTGGTGGGCGGGCGGAATGATTGGGCGGGGTAGGATGAGCATACGATTTTTTTCGCTGGGCCGCACTATCTGCGTTGTTGTCGTGTGGCGTGACGTTCTGGGTGGAGTTTACAATGTGAAAGACTGGTGAAAGACTTGAAAGATAAATGCAAACTTTATTTTCCTAGGTACCAATTTTATTAGTATTTACCCTTATCGACCGGGCGTCGTCGTTCCTGTTGTTACTTAGTTCAACAGGAAGCAAACAGCTTAAAAAAGGGCTGGTTTGTTTTTGTCGCCAACCAAAGCCGCTTCTAAAATCTGCTAGCCTAGGCTGGAGCCTACTCAATTAGCTGGTGAATCCACCATTTATGTACGAAAGTGAGGTAAGTACAGTAAGTTTAAATAAATTCTTATGATTCTTCGTTATTCTTTACAACAGCGTGTAAGTGGGCAATAATCGAATAAAAAACTAGGGTTTTTCGAAAAGGAGGCAAAAGTAGAAAGGGGGCAAAAACCGAACAGATCGTCACCCTACTCCTCTTCTCTTCCAAGTTCAAGGTGGGCTTCCAGTGAGTCAGCTGCGCTGCGCGTGGGCAGCTTTCGGCGCTATTTAAAACTGTCGGTGAAACTGAAGCTTTCAGAGTATCGCCGAATACACGACAGGGCGCGCGCCTGCAACGAACCGCATTGTTTTTTACAAGGTACAGTTTATTGTTTATTTGTTTGTAACATAACAACACACCACTACAAATAAAATAGACTGTTCAATCTATGCGGAAGGGGTAGTCAGTTGTGTGGTTTTGATTCAAGTGATAATTTGTGGATAATAGTATCTACCTGTGAATTTATTGTGTGATAGAAATTCTGAGTGATTGATAACTTGAACTTTTACTTATAATAACATACCATACCGTTACGCGTGAGAACTAGATTTTTGACCCTATGTGCCAAGCGGTACCTAGGATAGACCTAAAAAAACCTAAATGAAACAAAACAGCTTAGCTAAAGGAATCTGTATTTTCGCGCATTTTCAAAAGTGTCATAGAAAAGTTGTTTATAATCTCACCGCAGAGCCAACAGTTACCCACTTTTTAGCAACAAAAAATCATCCGTCACATGAACATCTAATCTTGTATAACAAGTGCATCATCTCTAACTCATCAACGCTAACTACTTAGCTCCATGAATACAATTATAAATACGCTAAAACTACTCTTCTACCCTAGTCAATACAGATTACAATCGCGTCGTCAGTTAACTGATCCATTTCAGTTGCATCACATCTAAAACCGTCTCCACTTCAGGTGAATCACTCGTGGATTCGTTCCAGAACAATATTTCGCTCTATCATAGAACAAGGGCATACAGTAGAAGCAGTTTTAGCATCAGCCGCCCGCCATAACGAAGATTAGAGCTAGCTTGGCGTGTCGATAGGTTCCCAGTAGAAGGACAAAACCGGGTTTTCCTCGTTTTTCTTCTATAACCAAGGATTGACTCATCATTCATCCTCACCTAGATAACAAGGCGTCTTCTCACGATCCTCGCAACCACTGCCACACCACAGTCACTGCAATGATTGTCTATTATTTGAGCTAAATAGAACTAGCAAAGCTGCTCATCTGATGTACCTAAGTAACAAACTGGCCATCTGTATAATCCTGGTTTGTGGTTCCATTCTGTCTGTTTACAAAGCGGTCGTCCCAAAATAACGTGTTTGCCAAAATGATGCTGACTTCGCGGTGATAAACAAATTATTGTCGGGTTATTTTTATAACTGGACAGTCGTGAGGCAAATTGAAGACTCTCCGTCTTCAATTTGCCTCACGACTGGAATAGTTCCAATAAATAAATTCTTCTATTAAATTCTTGTTAGGTAATGCCTCATCGTCATCATCATCAACAAAAACGCCTGCCAATAAGTTAAAGCAACACACGCCTAAACGATTTGCTCTTACTTTGGGGTTATCAACTCAACCTCAACAATAAATCAAATTTATCTACGCATTGCATATCTGCTGTCATCTTAAGTATGCTGATAGAACTTCAGCTAGTTAATCATAGTAGAAAAACAAGGAAAGTTCAGGTCTTCGAACATATAATTTTCGAAAACGGAACGTAACCGTATAGCCTCGAGCCGTTCGGTATTGCAAAGACGCATTGGGTATGTCTCGAGTAATCTAAAGTTAAATCAAACCCTTCTCTCTTTCCTTTCCAGCTATGTCGATAGTCCCAATGATGTTCCGCGACTGGTGGGACGACTGGGAGAGGCCCTCCCGCCTCCTGGACCAGCACTTCGGCATGGGCCTGAGGAGGGACGACCTTCTGTCCTCTCTGTCGACCCTCCCGCCCGCCGCTGCCTACCCCACCAGCTCGCTGCTGCGGAACTCCTACTTCAGGCCGTGGCGGACGAGCCTGGCCCGCCAGGAGTCCTCCTCCACCATCAACCTCACCAAGGACAAGTTTGAAGTGAGTATTGTATGGAGTTTGTATGTTATGGTAGAACAATCTTGAGAGGCAGATGGATCTGCTGTTATACGAAGCAGGATAGTGTCTCATGGTAAGCAAGATTTGAAGCAGGCTGAAAACCCTAAGAACGTGGTGTACCTCGTAAATATTTGAGCGGCGCAGACAGAAGGCGTCACCATGAAAACGCGATGCAGGCGGAACGCGGCGCTGGCGGAAAGCGACGGAAGGACGGGGCCGCCAAAATTCGTGTTGACCTGAAATCATTTTCGTAGCTCCTGGCCACGCTTCTAAGGTTGGTGAAGAATAGAATTCCTTGGTAAAGCCTTTGTTCAGCAATGGAAGGATACCGGGCGGATGATGAAGAACCTATCTACACCAATGGAAGCATCACTGTAGGCTGAAAATCCTGAGGGATGGGACCATATAAAAAATTGACTGTCAAATAGTAATTTTATTTCATATCTAGTCAAAATCCATGGTGTAGCTACATGTCATAACTGCTCAATTTGCCCCATACCCTTGCTCAACTTACCCACCCTATGGGGTACGTTGAGCATCTTTGCCTTCTTTACGATAGCAACGAGGCGGGAAATTCAAAATTTTCACCGTTTTTTACATTTTGTACCTAAACTGAGCTATTTTATTTCAGCGATTTTTCGTTCGCGGCAATAAAACAGTATTCTTTTCATTATTGTAAACAACAGAACAACAATAATTCAGCCGATTATGTGTTCTGGTCTACGAAGCAGTGGCACTGCCCAAAAAACTTGTCGTAGACCCGAACACATAATCGGCTGAATTATTGTGGTTCTGTTGTTTACAATAATGAAAAGAATACTATGTTATTGCCGCGAGCAATGACATTAGGGACATTTTTGGAAAGGGATAAATTACCAATCCATCTGTGTTCATAACAAGCCATTAAGACTTTTTCATTGAGGAGCTATATGACCGATCAAGTGAAAAATTGCTCTTCTAGCCCCGCCCTACCCTAAGGTATAAAAAAATGTGTGAGGTACATAGGTACATTGGGAGACGTCTAATGCAGCATTTAATCGAAGTACCTACCTATAGTCTAAAGCGAAAATGTTTAATCCCTTTATAACTTTCGCAGATATTAAACTTACACTGTCTCCCCTTTCAAGGTCATCCTCGACGTCCAGCAGTTCTCCCCGGAAGAGATCACGGTGAAGGCGGCCAACAACAGCGTCGTGGTCGAGGGCAGA
Source organism: Zelleria hepariella (assembly GCA_949319315.1). Classification (NCBI taxonomy): domain Eukaryota; kingdom Metazoa; phylum Arthropoda; class Insecta; order Lepidoptera; family Yponomeutidae; genus Zelleria; species Zelleria hepariella. The sequence continues at coordinate 25,144,830 of OX439382.1, forward strand.
CACGAGGAGAAGCAAGACGAGCACGGCTACATCTCCCGGCAGTTCACGAGGCGGTATATCCTGCCCCAGGGGTATGACGTGGCCGACGTCGCTAGCTCACTGTCTTCGGACGGAGTCCTGACTATCACAGCTCCTAAGCGAGCCCCGATTAACAATGGCGAGAGGATCGTGCCCATAACGAAGACCGGCCCAGCCAAGCAGCCTGAACAGCTGAAGACCGAGCAGCAACAGCCTCCGAGGAATGAGCAGACAGTCCCTATTGTCACCTCCCCCTAAGCGAGTAATTATCGAGGCAGAGTGCACGGCACCATTGGAAATGGAAAGGTTTTATGATAGACAGCAGGGTTGGGTTTAGAGAAGCTCGATAATAGTGTCACTCTTTCCTTCTATGAAAGAGATAGAGTACTAAGACTCTTCGATGTTACACTTTTCTGTGTGAGTTGGACTGGAATTTGGGTTGAAGTGAAAAAGAAAAGTTTTTCAATGGTGGCGTGCACTCTACAATTTAGCATTTAATTTTTTACGATGCTTTGGTTTATGTTGCTGGCCAGCAACATGACAAACTAATTTCAAATTAAGAACAAAAGAAGAAAATTATACTTACGACTCTATTTTGTTTCTTCGGTATTTTTCTTTGATAATAATATCCTGTCCTGAAAATTACTCTACATTGCAATTTTTATCAATTACACACGACATCATTGCTGCATCGGCTGGACTCGGCTGGAAGGAGCTAGACCGCTGCCGCGCAAGACCGCGAAAAATGGAGATCCCTTCTTCGAGCCCTATTTCCTTGATAAGGGATAAAAGGATATCATCATCAGAATATTTAATCTACCTAATCACACGATTACGAAATACCTTATTGTCTTGGGTTAAAAATGCGCTTTAAAAAATACTTAAGCTCAAGATTAAATTGGCCATTATTGTTTCTCCCCATGTCGTCGTGTCGTCACAGGAATCTCATTCACACTTTCTTGGTCGTAAATAAAAATGCAGATGAGTGCGTCGTGTTTGAGGTCGCTTTGTCCGGGCACGAGACTCATCCGAGGTCCAAGGAACTAGTTAAATATGCGCGTGCAAATAATAAGGCGAGAACGCGCGAATACCACAGGCGAGAGGTGAGAGTGGGGTGAGAGCACAGAATACCATCTTCAGAATTTTCGAGAAGTTCTGAGGGCTGTCAAAGAACCAGCCAGTGAAGCAGAATGTCCTTGCCCTCGTTTGAACCGATAAAAAAAAAATGAGGAGGTATCTACAGTCAGCCACGTGCTAGGATATATTATACCCCTTTTTGTTCGATTGGCGCCCGCTGCGCGCGGTAAGAGCTATCATTTTAACGCACTGCCAGATACAATAATACCTTGGCTACAAGAGAAAATGTTTTATACGACAAATGAATTCTTAGAATATAATAAACAAAAAAAAATTTAATTTTGTATATATTTCATCTATCTATACTTATAATAAAACTCTAGCGAAGTCAATTCTGTACATTGAATATTTTTAGAAAAAAACTAGCAGGGGTTACTAAGTAAACTATACTGAATACAAAAATGCAAAAAAATTGGTCTATGTCTGTCTGTCTGTCTGTCTGTCTGTCTGTCTGTCTGTCTGTGTGTTACCTCATCACGCGAATACCGCTGAATAGTTTTCAGTCAAATTTAGGACCGTTATAAGTCCTGGTTCTGGGAACAATCTAGGCTATCCGATGTTCAGAATACATTGCGGGTTGCAATTTTAACTTCGTTTTCTGTAAGAAATATTCATAATTTTGATATAGCTTCTTGAGAAGATATGTTAATAACGTGATACTGAACACATTTCCGAAAAAAAAAATTAATTTCCGAAAAAAAAAAATCCGACTTGGAACCTCATTATCTCGGAAACCGTTGATTTCCTAGGCATAGTTTTTTGTGCAAAAATGTTCGTTATGATGAGGACTATACAGGGTGTTAAAAGACCCGAAAGCCATTAGACACCAAAACAAAGTACTTTTTCGATAAATTATTGTTGGGAAATGATTTTTGTTTTTTAGGTTATAATTATGAAAAATATTTTTTCACGCAATGGACGTGTAACGCACAGAAGTCATATTGCGCAAGCGTAGGTATCAGATTATGTTACTTAAGCTTGAAGTGCCGTTGTTTAGAATACATTGCGGGTTGAAACTTTAACGTCGTTTTTTGTAAGAAATATTCATAATTTTGATATGACTTCTTGAAAATGTATGTTAAGAATCCCCTGAAGCTCTGCAGCCCTCTCGCTCGCACTTTTCAACATTTTAATTTACTGTAAGAGAATGATTCAACTTCGGACGATAAAATATAGTTGCAGACATGTAGACATACTTTAAATTTCACATTTATAGTTTGAAAAATTAATATAACTGAACTACTACTTTTAACCGAAGTTCTGTGATATTTTTTTATTAGTAGGAATATGAAATCAAAAGTGTGTCCACATGTCGATAGCTTTATTATCTATGTCTGCAACTATATTTTATCGTCCAAAGTTTAATCATTCTCTTACAATCAATTAAAATGTTGAAAAGTGCGAGCGAGAGGGCTGCAAAGCTTCAGGGGATTCTTAAGAACTAGATACTGAATAAATATCTGCAAAAGAAAAGTTTTGAAAAATCCGACTTTGAACCTCATTATCTCGGAAACCGTTGATTTCCCAGGCATAGTTCCTTGGGCAAAAATGTTTGTTGGCGGTCTTTTGACACCCTGTATGTAGTCTCCCACTTTGTTGGCGGTCTTTTAACACCGCTCGGTATTCAATACAAGCACTCGCCGCAAACAATTATTTTGCATTCTTGCATAACAAATAACTATTGTTTACCGTTGAGCTGGATAGACAGAGTTATTAGCCGTATGCTTTGCTTGCTGGCTTAGCATGAGAATGAGTAAGACCTTATCTATGGGCTTATAACTTTATCTATCCCACTCTACGTCGAGGGAGATACATATAAACCCTTTTACTTCCTAAGCAATTCTTATGCTAAGCTGCCTGGTATCTTATTACGGGCGATACCTTAATGTAAACAATACATATTTATTATTAAATTTATAAATGTATTGTTTAGATTAGGGATTTTATTCTATTTTATTCTATTGCTTTCTTTTGAGCCCTGCTACCGCAAGATAAGAAATAATAACTATTAAAATACCCCCGACATTTTAGCTTCGAATAAGCACATTTAATAAATAGCTGAACCAATTTTGACAAGACATAACTAAGAACATTCGCTAGAAAACCTGCTTTGAAATTAAAAAAAAACCTAAAGCTTCCAAATCGTTCACCCATTGAAGAGCTACGGTGCCACAGACAGACACACCCTCATAAACACTTATACAGACACACTCACAAAGCTGTCAAACTTATAACACCCCTCTTTTTTGGTCGGGGGTTAAAAAAAACCTTCCTTTTGAGTTTTCCTCCACAGTCAAATTTAAATTAAATGTCAAATGTGTAAAAACGCATACGAAGTCGCGGGCACAACTAGTTTTAATAATAATTTATGTACCTACCAACTATTTTTGCATGCTAATCTTAAGGGTGGACGATAGCAACGTGGCGGGAAATTCAAAAGAGCTTCCAACATTTTGTATGGCAAGTTACATAGTGACACCGCCGCCATTTTAAAAAAATCACGTTTTCTCAGCTTGCAACTAAACCTAGCTTATTAGACTGAGGAACAAAATATAAAACGAAAACATTCTTAGGAAAAATGTCTAAAACGATATCGTTATGAAGATATTAGAGTATTAAGATCCGCTTTTCTATGGAGATTGAAGTTTTCAGTCCGACATTTTCCTATGGGGTCGGAGATTTTGATTTTAAATAAAATCTTCCAGCTTGCGACGAAACATATCTTAATAGACGGAGAAAAAAAAAATAAGATGAAAACATTCTTAGGAAAAATGTCTGAAACGATATACTTACGGAGATTTAGTGGTTTCAAAATTCAGTTTTGCCTAGAGCTAAACTACAGACCGCCATGTTGATAAAAGAAAAGTCTTGGAACACAAAACCTCAACGAAAAAAAAAACGACGACACAACACATATTGAAGGTAAAGCAAGTGTGCATAGGCCCGTAGCAGCGAATAAAGCTACAATATGTACCTATTTGGTTTAGATTATTAAAAGGCCAGGGATTTTTCTTTTTTTTTTTAAGTTTGTCCCTGCACGGGCGGGATAGCCGAAGGTCATCAGACCAAAAAGGCCAGTGATGAAAATTGCCCCAACTGACAGACAGCCCTTGCATCTACGTAATGAGATGATTTATACATCTTGTGACTTGCAACTTGCGGCTTAAGACTTAGGACTTAGAACTTAGGACGTAAGACCAAGGGTCTAGGACCTAGGACCTAGGACATAAGACCTACGACCTAGGATTTAGGACTTAGGACTTAGGACTTAGGACTTAGGACTTAGGACCTAGGACCTAGGACCTGGTACTTGCGACTTAGAACTTAGGACTAGGACCTAGGTCCTAGGACCTAGGACTTAGAACTTAGGATCTAGGACCTAGTACCTAGGACCTAGGACCTAGTACCTAGGACCTAGGACCTAGGACTTAGAACTTAGGATCTAGGACATAAGACTTATGACTTAGGACCTAGGATATAAGATAAAGATAAGATAAAGATAAAGATAAAGATAAAGATAAAGATAAAGATAAAGATAAAGATAAAGATAAAGATAAAGATAAAGATAAAGATAAAGATAAAGATAAAGATAAAGATAAAGATAAAGATAAAGATAAAGATAAAGATAAAGATAAAGATAAAGATAAAGATAAAGATAAAGATAAAGATAAAGATAAAGATAAAGATAAAGATAAAGATAAAGATAAAGATAAAGATAAAGATAAAGATAAAGATAAAGATAAAGATAAAGATAAAGATAAAGATAAAGATAAAGATAAAGATAAAGATAAAGATAAAGATAAAGATAAAGATAAAGATAAAGATAAAGATAAAGATAAAGATAAAGATAAAGATAAAGATAAAGATAAAGATAAAGATAAAGATAAAGATAAAGATAAAGATAAAGATAAAGATAAAGATAAAGATAAAGATAAAGATAAAGATAAAGATAAAGATAAAGATAAAGATAAAGATAAAGATAAAGATAATATAGGAACTAGAACCTAGGACCTAGCACCTAGGACCTAGGACCTAGCACCTAGGACCTAGCACCTAGCACCAGACCCAGGACCTAGCACCTATGACCTAGGACCTAGAACTTAGGACCTAGGTCCTAGGTCTTCATCAATTACTCGCTTTGTTTGAGTTAAGCACTATACACGCCTTGGTCTGCAATTAGTGCGCTGCTGGCCACGCTATGATGGCCTCGAGCTTAGCTTAGCTACGCTCTCGGTCCTTAAGCTTGGTCATCATTGCAGCCCTTGCTGTCCGCGCTATAAAGCTTGTCCATCAAGGGCTGCAATGCTGACCACGCTGTAATGGCCTTGAGCTGCGCTACGCTGCGCTCTGTCGGCCATCAAAAGCGCGCCAGAAATGCACCCATTACAGATCGCGGCAGTAATGTACTATTAATGATTGTAAGAAAACATGAAACTTGAGAAAAATGCGACCCCTGGACGGTACTCTCGTTATAAGTAATTTTACTGTGAAAACGCGGCTTTAATATTAAATTGTTGATCTATTTTACATGCGCAAAGAGTTTTCTTACAACCAAGTTGTTTTATGCTCAAACAAATGTTTAAACCCTTATATTTCCCAAAGTATATCACTTTCGTATTTTTTACAAAGAATAGTTAATTTTTATGATTGCTTTCTCTGTCGATTGAGACATGTTTTAACGTTAGCCGAAAATATGCGATTTTTTTAAAATGGCGGACATTTGACTATACCATTAAGGTTGGATGGCTTTTTCACAGTTTTTTACATTTTGTAGCTAAACTGAACTATTTTTGCTTAGCGATTTTTCGTTCGCGGCAATAAAACAGTATTCTTTTCATTAATGTAAACAACAGAACAACAATAATTCAGCCGAGCAAATCACTCGGAATCAGAATCAGCCGTGTGAAGTCGGTATTTTTATTTTTGTTAATTTACCCTATTATTATTCCGTAGAGAGAGAGAGATACAGATTAAGATATTGATAGACAGACATCAATACCTTGACCTCGATATCACTCTCTCTCTCTCATTCTGTAGATCAGTCAAGAGCGGAATAGACAGCATTATCAAATTGTCGGACCTTGATAATAATATGGTCTATCATCATGACATACATATTATCTAGATTAACAGGGTAATGTGCTAGTGTCATGCTAAGAATGCTTTGGGACATACATAACCCATAACAAGTGGGAAAATCGGCACTGCTTTGAGAAGAAAAAATACAAAAAGCCCCAGTCTTTATCTGACCAATGAGAGGTAGGTAGGGGGTAAAGGGGAACGCACCTTCTGTTCCTTAGACATTCCACGCGACAGGCTCGCTAAGAGCAAATAATTTTGCGTCTAGTTAATTTAAAAAGCCTTATGCTGCGGTGTGGAGAGACGCGACGACTCTGACAAACTTTCTATAATTCAAAGTTGCAAATTGTGCTAGGAGGCAATAAAGGTTGCGTTCTGTAATTTAATTTGCTCGCGGTGGTGACCGGCGGCGGGAGAAGCAAGCAATTCTAGAAAGACATCCGTAGGTTCAAAGCGTAGGTTGCTTGAGCTTCATAGTATAGAGCGCAATACAGTGATCTTAGGTTTCTCTACCTCTAGAGCAACACTACGACCAGCCCCTGTATACTGCATTCGATAAAAGCTATTTTCCAGTTTTAAAAAAATGGTTATGACGGTTGAAGTGGAAGTGGGCAGGACACCTGGCTAGACGCACCGATGGTGTATGGACGAACACCATTGCGGAATGGCGACCTCGAGAGCGGAAGAGATTGTTCGGCAAACCACCATCAGCCAGATGGTCCTATGACATAGCCCAAGTAAGTAGCCGGAAAACAGTGGTTATGACTGGCACAGGATCGTGAGATTCATCATCATCAACTTATTACTTAACACCCACTGCTGAGTCAAGCCCTCTTCACGCTCACGCTACCTCTCACGATCCTGGGCCAGAATAACCACTGTTTTCCGGCTACTTGCTTGGGCTGTGTGAGTGGACTTTATTATTTAACTTATGAGTTAGGATCTTGTCGATGCAATATTTTTGCCGTACTCGGTACATAGGCCAGCTCTTTCACAGCTGGTATGGCAAGACATCCATCTTCTCTGGTTGTAGGAGAGCAACGAAAAAATCCCGGTTTTGTCCTTCTACCTGGGACGCCATTGATACGCCATTGTGGTACAGGCTAAGGCCCCTGTAGCTACAGGTACTTCTGTGTTATTGATTTAGTCTTAGCGCGGGCCCAATAAGACGGTTAATTTATCATGGACACAGTCCGCGAACTCCGCGCAGCAATTTCCAATAGAACACTAATCTAACTTTATGATGATTGTTCCTCTTTTCAATTTATTTATTTGCTCTCTGAGGTAGAGGGAGAGGCTCAGTAAACTGCGACTTCCCAAGCGAAAAAAGCGAAGAAAATCCGAGGAATTACACATCCCGACAACAGCTGCTCGCGTAGCATGGGTTAGATCGTACGTATCTATAGGTTTATGACTATACGTATCTCACTCTTTTGTTTGACGTAGAACGGGATAGTCAGAGTTATAAACCCATAGATACGCTAGAACCCAGCCTTATGCTACGCTTGCAGCGAACTGAAAAAGTATAGAATAACATTTCTCGTCATGAAACAATCTAAGGCTATCCTCGCCTGATGTTCCTGATAATTTTATCATGTTGTAGAGATTGATTATAGAATGGTAGCTAGCGCCATCTAACAACATTTTCCGAAACCGCTGTGCAAGTGGTTCGGCTATAGATACCAGTGACGGATCTATGGATCCAATAACTGTTAGTTTCAACGACATCTACCGGAAACATTTTCGTGAGCACAAATGTTTTCTATAAGTATTTTTGACATCTTGATATCTTTAAAGCCAGTTAAATTAAGTTTGTATTTTTGCTTGGATAAGCTTTGATGCAACGTTTTTCAGTCTATAAAATGAATCTACCTACATTATGAGGATCTTCTTGTACTGGAGATAATTGTATGTAACTCTTTGCAGTCCGAAAAATGTAGAGCTAGATCTACTATCTTTACCTACGCGTTACTTTTTAAATTATGTAGAGAGAGACCATTGAATGATGTCTTTACGCGGTACTTTTTTAATTAATTTACTTAACATGTAGAGACGTATTTACGCGTTACTTTTTTAAGCAGAGTATTTATTGTAGAGACTCATGATGTCTAATAGGTACGCGTTACTTTTTTATTAGGTAATTTACTCAAATGTAGAGAGTCTTGAGTTCTCGACGCAATTTTTCAATATGACGCAAAATTATAATTATTTCAGGAATAATTAGATATTTTTATTGTGCTATTTGAGTTTAATTTGAAGAAACATTACAAAGTATGTGAAATAAAAGCATAATTAATTTATTAAACTTAGTCAATATTGACTCAATAGTGTCGAAACTAAAGTTACCGTTACGGTAAAACTACAACGTGTTACAAAACATCCTAACTCTTTTTAAAGGGTGTAACCTACTGGTCAACAGGATGTCAATACTGTAAAAAAAAGTTGAAAAAATCTATTTTTATTTTATAACATCAAAATTGAAAAATTTTCATAACTTTTTTGTTTTTGGTATCAGCTCAAATTTAAAAATATGTGTGTGGGTGTAGGTGCATTTGCATAGCTTTGAGTTGTTAAAACATTGTGAAAGTCAAGCTTATTTAAAAAATACTTTTCTCCCGCCACAGCGTCCACATTTTATTAATTTAAAAATCAACGGAACGTCAACGTCATAGAGCAAAAAAAAAAATTTAGGTTGTGATCTTTATCACCGGGTGCTATTACCCTGTAAAAAGAGTTAGCATCTTTTGTAACACCTTGTATATTGAGAATCTCCTTATAATAATGAACTACTTGCTTAACAATTTGAAACTGATGAAACATACCTAAGCCGTGTAATGTGCCTTTAGGAATCGTTTACCTTTTCCAGGATTTCAGGAAAGGAAATGTCCAGGTAAAGAGGTTCTATTATTATTTGGTTTTTTTGGATTTGATAGTTTGACCTTTTTCCTGTCTAAAAATGTGGCGCTGGTCGGCAGAAATAAGAGACCCTTTTTTAAAATAAAGAAGAAAAAAAAACTTTTTCATCTCCCACGCTCGGAAAGTTTGCTGTTACTAGTAACTTACGATCGTGTAAAGGCCGGATTTAAACTATCTGAACTTTTGTGCGCTTCGAAATTTGAACGCGACGCCGGGACAGTCTTTCCCGCGCCCTATGGTTATGAAAAAGAAAAAAACACTGGCCGTTTAAGTAGATGCCAGATCCCGATGGAAAATAAAACCTCATTCATAGTTCGTTTAAACGCGTATTTCAGCGAAAGCGATTGTTCGTGCCCATTCTCTATACAAAACTGTGAATGTAAATGGTGCATAAGCATCTTTTAAAAAGGTAAAGTCACGGAATAGAACATTCAGAAACGCGGTTTCTTCTTATAGTCTTTTCAATATTTTGTACACATATTTATTTTTAAATACCAGTAAATAAAAAAAATGCTGCGCTTCTGTTTTATCAAATAGATAATTATGTTTTGGTTTGTTAAATACATTTTTTCAAACGATATTACTAATTTAATTTTTTATCTCCTACAAATTTTTAATTTATATGGTAAAAGTTCAGAATGCACCCGGAAAAAAAAACATTCTTTTATTTAAATTATTTTTGTGTCTGGATAAATAAACTTCAGGAAATTATTAATAAAACGAATGGTTTTAATACCAACGAAGCTCAAAACTTTAGTGCGGCAGCCGTAACTACAGTAAAATATGCTTTTAAAAGGAACTTATTTGACTCACCTGTTTTGCCTGTAAGTAGTTGTCTATAGAGTTTGTCCCGCTTGGCTAACAAAGTCATTTCCTCGCTTCTGTGAGATGAAAAGTTTTTTGTTTCGCACGAATGCAATATTATTTGCGTCTCGTGCTTCTGAATACCTCGCTACGCTCAGGTTTCTTTTTTTGAACCACTCGCTACGCTCGTGGCTCAATTTTAGAAACCTTCGCTAGCTCGATTTTCAATACAAGCACTCGCCGCAAACAATAATTTTGCATTCTTGCATAACAAATAACTATTTATTTGTACTTAAAGGCATTTCTGCAATATCTTTCGAGATTTCAGCCAGTGACATGTCTTTGTGACCTAACTAAAGAGGTTCAAATAGTTTTGTGTTTTTTATTGGAAAGAGCTTGATGTGTTGAAAACCTCTTTTCTGTGCTGCCATATTTTATAAAACTCACAGCAATATAATGATAGAGTCCATTAATTTGTTAGATACACAGCACGTCGACCCTTAGGTACATGCTAGTACTCTGCTCGGTTACGTTACGGGCGACTTTACAACAAAAGTGTACACTCTGACGTGCTGTCGTCAAAAAAGACAAAAAAGGACGAAATTACCGACAAAAAATCTCCAATAAGATGCATTACACTCATCAGTGCAGTTGTTGTAGGTAGTACTGTAGAAGTGAGTGTGGGTACATCCACACAATAAGTTCTAAACGCCGGTTCATCCAGGGAGACAAGTGAGGTAGACAAAAAAGGACGAAACTACCAACTAAAAATCTATACTTATAATAAAACTCTAGCGAAGTCAATTCTGTACATTGAAAATTTTTAGAATAAAACTAGTAAACTATACTGAATACAAAAATGCAAAAAAATCGGTCTATGTCTGTCTGTCTGTCTGTCTGTCTGTCTATCTGTCTGTCTGTCTGTCTGTCTGTCTGTCTGTCTGTCTGTGTGTTACCTCATCACGCGAATACCGCTGAATAGTTTTCAGTCAAATTTAGGACCGTGATAAGTCCTGGTTCTGGGAACAATCTAGGCTATCCGATGTTCAGAATACATTGCGGGTTGCAAATTTAACTTCGTTTTTTGTAAGAAATATTCATAATTTTGATATAGCTTCTTGAGAAGATTATGTTAATAACGTCATACTGAACACATTTCTGAAAAAAAAAAACGAAAAAAAAAGTCCGACTTGGAACCTCATTATAACGGGAACCGTTGATTTCCTAGGCATAGTTCCTTGGGCAAAAATGTTCGTTATGATAAGGACTACATTCGCACATGAATAGTCAGAGGGTATTATCTCGGAAAATGCAAATTTTTTTTTACGACGGATTCGAGTTCGCAAAATTTTTCTCTACAATCTGGCAAGACAGCCATATCTGTAGGTTAATTTATAGCCGAGAAACGGGGCTTTACGACTGTCTTCCAATTTGGTTTGCGATATATTCGAGCAGGCAAGACTGTCACATTTTAGTTAGCCACTAAGCGCCATCCGAAATTGACGGGTCACTCGTGTTATTTCAAGTTATGACAGGTGCTCTGTCAATAATTACTATAAAAAGTTAAAATGTGAGCAGTCTAGAGCGTATTATCTTTTAGTTAATACTCTTTAGCCTATTTTGAATAATTCGTAATTTGTATTATTTTGATGTGATGATGAATAAGCCGACCCTACTTATCGTCCATCTGGAGAATTTCTGCCTCTAAGTTCCCCGGATATTATGCCAGATCACCAACTTTGCATTGCTAACTTAAGAATAACCTAACATAGGTAAAATATTTGAGCCAGATCGCCAACGTCGCTCGGTAGGGTAGGCTGGCGGCGTCGCTTCACTGGATGGCGAGGCTCAGCTTTTGCCCTTGGTAAGAACCAGCCCTCTGTACACTCGAGGCGTCAACCAGGCACAACGAAATCTCTTGAGAGAGTTTTCGCGCACCTGGTCCCTGAGGGTCTCTACGCCGAATGGCGCAAATATGTAGCCCTGTACCAGGACTGCATATTTGTGCCTCTTGTACCCCGCTGTAGCCGCACCAACGCCGCCGGTGCGGCAGGAGGCCACTTTTATAAGAGACTGTGCTACTATGTCGACTTACGTAGTGTCCCAAACCAGCGACCGCCACAGTGAGCGTCACCCCATCAGGCCTATTGCCATTATCTCTGGCTATGCCATGCTAGGCTAGGCTAAGCAGGGACCCGGAACAGATTCAGCCGCAGATCCTGGCTTGGGCCTGCCATGTCTGGCCAAGCGCTCCTGGCCGATTAGGTCGATCGTGCTGTCGACCGAGGACAGGAACGCTGGCAGCGAGATGCTTGAAGGCATTCTTATGCCCAAGCAACCGTGACGGATTGACAATTTGGTCTAGGTCTATCCTCTAAAGGGCAGTCCTAAGACTGTTTATAAGGTTTATCCTATAATTTTGCCTCAATGTTGAACAGCGTAATACGTACAAGAATTTATGAGTAAGAAAAAAAGTAAGATGTTGCCTGTACAATACATGTTCCACTAGCTGGGCAAAGGCCTTCTCTCTCTACGCGTGCTCAATGCGGATTGGCTTTTTTTGATATAATGCCTCATATGCTCAGGTTTCCTCACGATATTTCCCTTCACAGTCAGCGAGAGGTAATTGCTACTACAAATTCACAAACATAATTCTGTCATATTTGGCAAATTCATCGAATTTGATGAATTTAATCTTTCGTAGGAATCGTCCTGCACTGGGGATCTTAGGAGGCACAGTGATGAGTGAGTTAAAATATGAGGCCAAGTCATGTTTTTCTTCGTCAAGGAGGTTCTCTCTAAGCACGCACTTCAATAAATTGAGTTCGAAAACAATTGACTAATAATTTTGTGTCAGATATTCCTGCCCCCTTAGCACCCCTTACCATTTGGCCTACTCTCAACTGTCACCTTAGCCACTGTTAACTGTCACCTCAGTAGTGTTAAGCGGCTAAGGTGACAGTTGAGAATAGGCAAAATGGTAGCGTGCTAAGGGGGCAGGTCTAAAATTACTGATTGTGCGGCGCCTCCATGTTTCCTCGCTAGAATTATTGATTGTTCCTAGATTTTTAATTACAAACGACTAGGTACCTTTAATAACTTTATCTTAAAGTAAATAGCACAGAGGAAGTAGTTTATTTGAAATGAATTAATTTAATTTAATTATAAGCGACCTAAAACTAAATTAGATGGTATTAGTTTAAGTACTTTATTGAAGACTGAAATACCCAATTATTTATACCAATTTTTGTTTGTTGGGAAATATGTGACTTATTTTGTTATTTACTTGATGATTACTTAAGAAAACTACTGTCAATGATAACAAAAGTCTGCTTTCATGATTTTAAATTTATTTTAATACACTTTAAAAGATATAATTTTCAAATTCAGGTAAAAAGACCAGTATTATTTTGAAATAATACATTAGAATTGCAAAAAAAATGGCTGGCTATAGAGTCATAAATACAAATTAATTTAATTTTGTCGGGCTATACAGTATTATCTTGATAGAGTGTCAGGAAAAACAGTATAACTATTAATCTACTTCTTTTCAACTCTATTTTTTTCATGAATCATGCAGAGAAAGAGTCAACCTACAACGCACATACAATAAGTTATCAATATGTGGCCTGCATCAAATGTTACGAATTTTCAAATATTCAAAACGCTTTTTCTCGAAACCCACTTTTTTGAGATAATACCCTCTGACTATTCATGTGCGATGTGGTCTCCCACTTTGTTGGCGGTCTTTTAACACCACCCGGTATTCAATACAAGCACTCGGCGCAAACAATAATTTTGCATTCTTGCATAACAAATAACTATTGTTGACCGTTGAGCGGGATAGACAGAGTTATTAGCCGTATGCTTTGCTTGCTGGCTTAGCATGTGAATGAGTAAGACCTTATCTATGGGCTTATAACTTTATCTATCCCACTCTACGTCGAGGGAGATACATATAAACCCCTTTACTTCCTAAGCAATTCTTATGCTAAGCTTCCTGGTATCTTATCACCGGCGATACCTTAATGTAAACAATACATATTTATTATTAAATTTATAAATGTATTGTTTAGATTAGGGTTTTTATTCTATTGCTTTTGAGCCCTGCTACCGCAAATTAAGAAATAATAACTATTAAATTAAAATACCTCCGACATTTTAGCTTCAAATAAGCATATCTAATAAATAGCTGAACCAATTTTGACAAAACATAACTAAGAACATTCGCTAGAAAACCGGCTTTCAAATAAATAAATAAACCTAAAGCTTCCGAATCGTTCACTCATTTAAGAGCTACGGTGCCACAGACAGACACCCTCATAAACACATACCTATACAGACATACTCACAAAGCTGTCAAACTTATAACACCCCTCTTTTTTGGTCGGGGGTTAAAAAACCTTCCTTTTGAGTTTTCCTCCACAGTCGAATTTAAATCAAATGTCAAATGTGTAAAAACGCATACGAAGTCGCGGGCACAACTAGTCTCCAATAAAACCCAATACTATACCAACATGCATACCACAATTTAGGTACACTCATCAGTACATTACAGTGCAGTTGTAGACCTAGTGTAGAAGTGAGTGTGGGTACATCCACACAATAAGTTCTAAACGCCGGTTCATCCAGGGAGACAAGTGAGGTAGACAAAAAAGGACGAAACTACCAACCAAAAATCTCCAATAAAACCCAATACTACCTATACCAACATGCATACCACTATTTAGGTACACTCAACAGTGCAGTTGTAGACCTAGTGTAGAAGTGAGTGTGGGTAGGGTACCTCCACACAATAAGTTCTAAACGCCGGTTCATCCAGGGAGATAAGTGAGGTAGACAAAAAGGACCAAAAATCTCCAATAAAACCCAATACTATACCAACATGCATACCACTTTTTATATCGCTTTAACGGTTTCACTTACTTTTTTTTTTACCAACATGCATACCACTATTTAGGTACACTCAACAGTGCAGTTACTGTTGTAGACCTAGTGTAGAAGTGAGTGTGGGACGGGTACCTCCACAAAATAAGTTCTAAACGTCGGTTCATCCAGGGAGACAAGTGAGGTATGGGGCGAGGGAGGGGGCCATCAATCAGCTAGGGGCGATTACTCAGGACGGTGTGTGGTGCAAGGCACGAGATGAAGAGAGCCAGTTTCTGAATTGAGAAATTCACTAATTTAATACAACACATAATGAAAATCTAGGCTGATTTGAGTACTATCCAATCACGTTAGGTTGCAAAAAAAGTAGGTACGAACAGTTTCTTGTGCGCGGCGGAGGAGTGTCAGAACTGTCAGATCGGACACTGGAAATGGAAAAGCCAGTCTATCATGTCATCTGCTTTAGAGACTGCTGATGAATGTCTCAATAAAAAAATCGGAGGTAACTGCAAGGTTACCTACCTTGATTACGGATGTAGGTAAACAAAATGCAATTCTTAGTCGAGTCAGAACCTTAGATTATAGTAGGTACGTAGATTAGGAAAGTCTAGTTTTTGGTTATACAGAGTTCAAATCTACAGATAGAGTTAAAACTGGCCTTTTGATTTACGTAAACTGCAACGAATAAAATTGACTATAGGTACTTTTCGTAATCCGATAAAAGTGTAGGTACCTACCTGCTTACCTACCTATTTCGACAACATATCATCAACATTTTTTGTAAAATGTAGAGCTCTCTTAAAGAAGATTTTCGTTGCGCCTACGTACTACCACGTACTACTTAGTAAAACACAATCATATTGTACAGATTGCAAGAGATGTAAAAATTAAGGCCTGAATAATTATGTGGGCAGATAGATACCTACCTACTTTACATTTTGCGAGGTGAAGTCAAAATCGCTAAAAGCTCGTGCCACATTCGGTCGTTATCTACGAGCATCGTTTCGACAGTCGATTGATCTGCTAGCTACGCGTATTAATTGCTTTCTCTTAAGCCGGGTATTAGTGGGTGTATCATTTTGTTGTTTCTAATCCGCTGTAATTAAAAAGTTCACTTACTTTGGAGCCTTGAAAATAAAATAGGAAAAGTAGGAACTAGTTAACCGTGTTTAAAATCTGGGGGTAGGTAATTCTCAAGTTTGTGTTCCTAGAAAGTTTTATTCGAAATGATTGTATTTCTGACCTGAGGCTGAGGTAGGTAATCTTTATGAAGGTACCTACTATCTTTGAGGGTACCTACCTACTTAGATTTTAAACAACACCGAATGCAGAAAGGCAATTTACGCCCAATAAGAAATAGAAACCTAAGTACTTACCTACTTATCAAAGTATCTAAGTGTAACTAGGTAGGTAGGTACCAACAGTCCAACCAACGAACCCAAAAAGAAGGCCACAAATTACCACGGCCTACTCCTCACCCGTTCAATAATCGCCATCAAATCAAGTCGACCGATGCATGTAACGACAACAATATTAATTTTATAGCTTGAATAAAACCGCTCTGGGAGCGGGCGGGGCGCTATAGTGCTTATTGCTTATCAGTTTGATATCGCGCGGTTTGATTCGCCGCGAGACGCGACGCCCCAAGGCGGGGCGTCTACGGGAGGGGGCGCTCGGCGAGTGTTGCCACCTTAGTGGAATCGCCACTACGTCTGGCGGTTTGGACCCCATGTCTGGTGGGCAAAAAATCAATCTGGTCGCTAGATTTCTGGTGGAATTCGGGGCAGCCACTTAGGCATACAAAATAATCTTTTTGTTATGAATAATTGTCAATTGATTATTACATAAAAAATACTTCATCGTTACTTCGCCTGTGATGTGTTTTTAGTTTTTAATGTGTCTTATTTTATTTTATTTGTTGTATTAATATAATTTTGTGGCCATACGAATAAATAAATAAACTTCATCGTTACTTTCCACAAACCGTCAGTTCCAAAGGATTTATTTTTATGTTTTAGTCTCAAATAAAAATAATTTTCAGATTTCAGAATCGCTTCTTTTCGACCAGAAAAGTAATTTGAGTATGACCTTTCCTTTGTCTAGAAAACCACATTTTAATGCATAATACAGATAATCTGTAACAAGATTTGGGTTTCTGTTTGTTTTGAAAGAACGTCCAAAAACAAAAGGGATTTTTAGTGGAATTCTGGTTAGGAGGGTTGCATTTGGTAGTCGTGGACAAAAATAGTTGGTAACACTGGCGGCGAGCCCGAAGCGCCATATCGCTCTCGTCGAGCTCTCGCGTCGCGCGTCTTTGCTACTCGCTCCGCGACTCCCCCCGGACTTTCAACAGTGTATGTTTTGAAGTGTGTATTTGACTGTGAGTGCTGCTGTGTTGTGGAGGGTTGCTAGCTCGTGTCGCAAAAGCCGCCAAGATTCGGGTGAAGAACCGTGAACCGGTGCCGGCGTATGCCATGGCCGACGCCGACCGAGATTCCGACCTGGGCGACGATAGTCCAGTGGTAAGTTGACTTAGCCGGCCTCTTGGCCTTTATCTTTGATACCACCTTATTCCCCATAAACATAACTACCCTACACCCAATCAGCCCACCTATAGGGTTCAGTTGTCAGGCGTGGTCAACAATGACATTCAGACTTTCTTGGACCATCTGAAAAAGAATTGAAATGCCTGGAATCTGCTTACTCATAACTACCTCTAGCCTCAACATAACTTAAAATCAGGAGTCAAGAGCTAATAATAACAATAATTGATACCTAGGATAGTATAGTTAGAGTCACATGCGGTGATCAATAAAGAAAAAAGTTTATCAAAATTCTTCAGATCTGAGTCAGAATAAGTTTAAAAAGATCCTTCGCAGTTTTATCATAGGCGACGAAGATAGACAAGCGAAAGATGAAAGTAATTTTTGCATCGGCACGCCTTCGCACATTTGGTTAATGCAAAACACATGTTCTTCATGGGAGCGACGGTGTTTTTTGTCGTCTACCCTCTTGCGTTTGATAAATCTAAACATCCGAAGATAACTTTGGGGTTTATCGATGTCTTCTGTTCTGATCTTCGCTAGAATTTATAATAATATAATCTAAGTATCTTTGATCTTCTGATTGATTATTCTAGTCATTCATCGACCTATTTGGATTCTTACAAGAATTAGATAAATTTTACAATTTGGTTTGGTGTTTGTATTTTTAAACGGATTTACCTAGTCCCGATGTAATGACGATATGTGTATTTATTACTTAAATAAACAATCCATACGTGGGTCTTTTGAAGATCCAGACATTAAAACGGGTTAGATATCCAGCTTTGGTAAGACGTTTTGATTGCTGGATAATAGAATTAGAAGTACCTATTATTTCAATAAAATTTTAGTACTACTGGTAAAAAAATCTCAACCTAAGTCTTGGACCCGTGAACTTTTCCAACCGCCCTTCCAACTGTGACGGTTTCTCAATAGCACGGATAAGAAGAAACAAAAAAAATTGTAGGCATATCGTCCTAGGCGACTTCCCACCATGAATGGGTTGTGTAATTGTGTTGTATGTAGGTACGGTCGGCCACAGTCACAGATACCCCAAGGCAGCTTTTACAGCGCGCAGCATAAGGGCGCTAATCGAACAGAAAGGGGTATCCTAGCGTGTGGCCGGCTATACCTCATTAATTACATTTCCCTGACGACTAATAAAATAATCCACCCATGTAGCGAAGCACTTGATGCCTATCAGCTTGCTGGATTGAGGTTTGATACTGGATCAGGATTAATTTCCAAGGACATAGGTAAAGATGCCTATCAGCTTGCTGGATTGAGGTTTGATACTGGATCAGGATTAATTTCCAAGGACATAGGTAAAGATGCCTATCAGCTTGCTGGATTGAGGTTTGATACTGGATCAGGATTAATTTCCAAGGACATAGGAAAAGATGCCTATCAGCTTGCTGGATTGAGGTTTGATACTGGATCAGGATTAATTTCCAAGGACATAGGTAAAGATGCCTATCAGCTTGCTGGATTGAGGTTTGATACTGGATCAGGATTTCCAAGGAGCTTTTCAACAGTGAATGATTAGCTGATTGATTTTAGTTGTATGTAATCGTTCTAGAAGGTACCTGGTTTTTTCCCGACAAGAACGTCAACAGTCATGACATCAATAAGTCATCTCGCCCTAAAGTCAGAGCGATTAAATTTGCATATTATTTGTTGTATTATTATTATTTATATTTGCGATTATCTTGGCACACGCATACCTACTTACTTTTATGTAGCCTGAGAAACAATATCACAATGTTTGTCAAAGGCCACCCTCCAGCCACAAGACAAGAATTTGTTCAGGTCATCTCGCCATTGTGGCCTATCGAGGTCTGGCAAAGTCAAAATCCCAAGTATCAAGTTGACGACCATTGTCCGTCCATGTGGTAATTTTATAAAATTCTAATAACTTGTCAGCCAGGTAGTAAAGCAAGAGGTAGCTCGCTATCAGGTAGAAAGATAAGGTTTTGGTTTTACTACCTACTGCCTGTCTGGCCGGCTTTTGTCTAATCATAATCCATTGTTGTCGTTGTCTAGCCAAATTCCTCTTCTTTTGAGGTGGCCAAGTAATAAAACCATTTTCTAGAATTCTAGATAAATAATTTTAGCCTAATATCAGCAGACGATAATTAAGCGGCACTTGCAAGAAAGAAAAGAAAAATACAGTGCACTTACTGTGTAGAATCATTGAACATGTATCAGCAAGTAATCATAGCAAAAGGTAAGCAATTATGCATTAATTACTTATGCATGCGTGCACAAAATGTTTTTTTCAGCAGGAAATTAAATATGGCGATGGGCTTGCCAACACATGTGGAGTTGCCAGTGCGGGCGGCGGCGGTGGCTTTTACAAAATGGCGCCGATATGATTATTAATAACAAATTCGACCCTCGCTGTCGCGATTTGGTTTCAAGTTTATATTGCCTACCAAAAGCCGACCCTTTTACCATCTGTGTCGTGTCTAGCCGGCGAAACTCAACGCCGCGTTCTTGAAGCCCATTTCGCTCTCCCGCCCGAGCACTACCTGCCTTCAATGCAAGGCGTCCTCTGAAAATTATAATAGACTCAGCTACTATTTGGAAGCTACTTCATTAACTTCATAAATTGGATCACAAACCTATAGGATGACATCGTTAAGCGTTTATTTTGGTCTAGACTTCAGAGGCTTAGATAATATTTGTAGTCTCAATCATTTATTCAGCGGCGCGTTTGTCGTTTATACCTCGGCGACGTCGCACGGGAGGTGGTCTCGCATGCACGATTTATTATCCCTCCTTGGCGAATAGAGGGCCACGAATTAATTAATCAAAACGTAGCCGTCACTCAATGCACAATCATGGCCTAAAGTTAGATTTTGAACGCACACTGACTGCAGCTTCCTTTTCCTGTCTCTGTCACCACGCCGCCACCGCGTGCGTCGGTTGACGTTTCATTAATTGAAATAATTGGCGCGTTTCTTAATTATTTTTTCCAAATGATAATTTTATTTAAAGACTATACTTTAGTATAGATTTAAGATTTTACGTGCGACCAACTTTAGTTCTTTTCTAGCTTGGTTCTAGCTAATATAGTGCAATCAGTCATTGCATGTTTTAAAAAGTTTATTTATACCAAAGTGCTCGAGAAAATAAGTATTTAATGACAGGGTTTACCGTTGCCTGCATAACATATACGTATGCCATCGTACGTACCTACCACGAATTCGGTTTTTTTCTTGTTGGGCAGGTGCTTTACCCTCGTATACAATTTCTACCTGGTCGCGTGCTGTTTGTAAGATATACCTTCGCTTCGCATCACACGCTGCCTATTAAAAAAATCGGAACCCACATACGAACTATGGCAGAATTAGTTGGTTTTGTTGCCGGGGGATTCCGAATTCACACGTTTTTTTGCTGGTCACCTTCTTTTGTGATTTTTCGCTCGTGGTATTTGGCGTCATTGGACTCCAACAGTTAGAGGGCCATGATGACGAATGCTGGAGGCGCACTATTATTCTTGGATATCATCACATGGCTGTCACTTAGTTTCTTAATATCTTCGTTTTTTGTCGCTACAATTAATCTCACTCTCCATATTAATTCACGTTAAAATAGTGATGTTGATATTTTTTTTTATTAAACACGAATTAACGAATTATATTTAACGCGAATGCCTTTGTTATATATTTGCATACAAATAATATGGCTGACTCGACAAAGAACCTTTGTCACAGATCTTTACCGGGGAATCAACCGATGGTTTATCTCTCATTTATATTCAATATCTTCGTCATAAATAATCGTATTGACATTCAATATTTATAAAGGAAAGGTTGCGTGGGTTATGCGGCTTATTATGGTGTGACAATGGTCTGGTATAATATTCTATTAATAAATGTTTCTCGCACGGACTTCTCTATCTGATAGGGCTATTGGTCTGGTGTTGTTGGTATGATTTGCATCGTCTCTGTGATCTCTGCTGGCATTTCCATCTAGCTAAGTATGTTCTTTGATTTAATAGATAAATAGGTACGTAACTGAAAGAGAAAAGTGCAATACCAGTAGGTTTCTGAAACAAATTTATTTATCTGGTAATATTCATAGATTCTGTAGAATGTTTGTACGTTTTTTGTTTTATAGTAGATACCATTTTCTGATGGAAATTAACTCCAATACTGAAAGGCTACTCAAAGACTACTACTACTACAAAGACAAAGAGCAGTTTATCAATATGTTTATACAAACACCCGTACCGAATTACCATCTACCGCTACGTTATCGTTCGTCTTGAATAAATTCTAAACATCAATTATAGACGTTCTCGCAATTAATACTTATTTTTATTATAAAAAGTAATTATTGCTTATTAAACTTGAACCCTATCTTTGTGAAAACAAGGTTTTATTTGTTAACAAGATTATTGGACTTATGACGGTTACTGACGTGAAAATGTGAACGTTGTTCGCGCGGGCACCCGCATCCTGGCTCGGAACAATTATTACAGAATAATACCTTCCCTATTGGTTAATATAGCATTCCAATTATAAATTACAACTGCTGATTAACTAACTTCATGATGGTTAACGGTTTCTAAGTTAATCGACGCTATAGTTTTGTCAGTTAACGTTTTGACTGAGATAAATGCATCGTGCGTGGTGCATAATAAAATTGTTAGTACCCAAAAACTTTAACACCAGCACTTTATTAATTTTTGTGTCCTAGAAGTAGGTATTGAGGGCCCAAAATAGATCTCTGAGGTACGCCTAGACTTAGCAGACGGTCAATTAAAATGCAAAATATGCTTAAACCTAACTATTAGTTTCATTAGATAGATATTTCATTAGAAAGGTGTCCCGAGGTATAATCATCATTTATGTCGGCCAGTGCTCTGTCATTTTGAATAGCTGAAGACAAATAACCACATAGGCGGCGAACCCTCCTGTGACATTTTATTCAAATTGCAACATTGAAATGTGCGGAAATTATAATTTATTGTATTATTAAATAGGAATAACTTAGAGGCGCAGAGAATGCTGGGACCCGTTAGGAAATGAGACATTTTCATATGAAAAGGTACTTTCTAGTCCGTAACCTGGCGTCGGTTTTATTGTTCGAAATGACATATTTCCATTTGAGACTATATAGGTTTTCAGCATTATCACTCCTGTCTTAACTTTGGAAACCGATAACTACTGTTACTTTTTAATTCAGGGTTTTATTAAGTACCTACCTGACAGTGGTCTGACTGCTCGAAGAACCAGGAATCATTAATTAATTAAGTTTGTTAGTTTACTATAAGAAATACCATTTTTGCGCAGAATTTGAGTCACTCTTCAGTTGTAAATCTTAATTGAATTAGCAAATGTTTGTTTTCGATTGTCATCTGTTCTTCCCTATGATTCAGAACTAGTTAATCAATGAGTAAGTCATGTTTTATTTGACTTGATACATCTGTTATTCTCAGAATTTGTTTCAGTGCGATTTACTTTATTGGGTCTTACCGATTCCTTACAAACTTACTGAAGTTTTTTCCTTTCCTTTGATTAATTCAGCTACATGATCATACAAATGATGTAGCCGAATTAAGTAATGCTCTTATGAAATGGCCTACCTACTAGGTTACTTACCTACATTAGGTAGGTACTTAATTGTGTATTTTTGCATATTTGTAAAAATATCGTTTACCACGGTTACTTTTAGGTCAATATTACAAAACTTTTTACATATTTCTTTTTAAAGCTTATAGATCGACAGATAATATCCGATACGCGCGACAATAGATACAAACTAAACTAATGAGTTGTGTAAACAGACACCCGGTATCACGGCTGCGCTCCTAGGTCTTCGCGAAGTCATACATATGAACATTATAATCGCGTTCCGATATGACGATCGTTGCACCACAACTTTACTGTCCTTAATTAAAGCTACACCAGCAGGCCTAGCACTAGAATAGGATAGGCCATATTTATGGGTTTGTAACTATATCCCACATACATATATTTAGGTCAAAAATATTTTTTTGCTGGAAAATTGTTATTATTGAAAGCAACAATGATCTTTTCGCAGTTGATAAATAAAATTGGTGGATTTACTCTATCCATCCATGGGTTTTTTTTAGCGTATGCAGCAGCTGGTTTATAAGAGACTTATATATCTTGTCAGTGTTTCATTCCATCCATGTTTGATTCAGCAGCATGATTTTCAGTCACCAAAAAGCGGTGTAAACTGTGATTCTGAACAATTTGACATTTTCACTTTTAGCGATAAAATTTATTTTATGTCGGTAGGTATACCTAACTATATTATGAAATTGATTATTTATTTTATATGTTTCAATATAATATTTTTCAAGAATCAGAAAACTGATGAATGAGTAGCAGCCACATAAAAGTCACGGTGTAAAAAAATCTACCACTTCCCTCGAAGTAAGTTCAAACCACGTAAGACGGTCGCCTTTTATCGATTTGAAGGGAACTTGATATGTTTTGAGTTTGACTTACATTGATATGAGGGTTGGATTAAGCTTCTTGTATTCTTCAGCTTGTTACTTTGGTAAGGATTATCCCGGAACATTTTGGTTTCTTCGGTTGGGGAACGTCAGATTTGTTTGACAGCTAAGTTTAGATTTATTTTTTATTTTTATTAAAAACCTAAAGATTATTTCACATAAATATTTTTTTAGGAAACTCTTGACTTTTGATGGCTAAGAAAAAAAAACAATGTTAGTTTCAAACGGAAGCAAGAGCAAGAAAGTAGAAATAAAGTTTGATGACGTCCTTAGGACGGCCTTATTTTAGTAATACTTAAAGGTTTTGCAAATAAAAAATATCTACAATTTAGATTATTTATTTTTGGCACTAAAGCACTACTTACTTTACTTTATCTCTTTCATGTTTTCTTATGGATTCGTGTAAATAATTTAATTAGTAAGAAACACAGTGACATTATTTATGCATCGTCGATCCAATACTACGCTTGGTTTTGATACCATGCTAATGATTAAATCGCATTAGCATTTCACTGGCTTCCTACTG
This sequence comes from Zelleria hepariella, assembly GCA_949319315.1. Classification (NCBI taxonomy): domain Eukaryota; kingdom Metazoa; phylum Arthropoda; class Insecta; order Lepidoptera; family Yponomeutidae; genus Zelleria; species Zelleria hepariella. Next base: position 25,169,236 of record OX439382.1, read on the forward strand.
TCTTGAGACAGTTGATACTTGAGTCGATGAATATTGGTCGATCGATGTCGAATACGAATATTTAATAAGATACTTTTTAGGCCACGTTCTTTCGATATCTCATAGATGGCGGTAAACAACGGTACAGTGTAAAGAGTCTACTGATAGCATGGACATTTTTTTTTATAGGCAAGGATATGAACAGATCGAGCCATTAAGGTTTACACAAAAAAGTTTACAATATAGACCACTGTATCGGCTTTGACAGCCTTGTTCGACCACAGAGGGAAAAAGTGTTGGACTAACTATTTGATTGTTAACCGATTGGTTGAGGAGCTAGGTAACTAAAATCCAGCCAAAACTGTTGAAAAGCTATATTGTTTGTGAAATAATTTTGAACATAAAAGTAATATTTTGAAGGCGTGAAAACGGATATGCACAAACATACCTACATTCACCATCGAAAAAATCAGCCCTATTGAAAAATACTTCAAACAACATTTGTTCCTATTTGAAACCTATTGTGAGGGGATTATTAGGTATCAATGGATTGAGTGGATGGTAAAAGCGGAAACACTACATTTTGCTCCACCACTAATACCCTTAATGTGTTTGGATGTAAGGTACGAAGGCAACGAGCGCGAACTGCCATAAAAAAACACGTCTCGTCAGCGACATCTATAGTTACAAATTTGGAACTACAACTTATGAGCTGTCAAAAAATCACCCTTTGGTTTAATTTGAAGGAATGAAAGTTTTTCAGTCATTATTTCAAAAGGTGCAATTTTTCTGATGCTGAGTGTAGCTTGTCAACACTTTTGGCTGGATTTTTTGTAACTTATAATAACCTAGCTATCTCAACTTTGCCAATCGGTTAACAATGGCTAGTCCAACCTTCTTCCCTCTGTGGTCCAACTAGGTTGTCAACGCCAATACAGTGGCTTACATTGTAAACTTTTTTGTGTAAACCTTAATGGCTCGATCTGTTCATATCCTTGCCTATAAAAAAAATATGTCTATGCTATCAGTAGACTCTTTACACTGTACCGTTGTTTACCGCCATCTATGAGATATCGAAAGAACGTGGCCTAGAAAGTATCTTATTATCTACCTAGGTACATGCTGGCTGGCAACACAATACAAGTGACATTGAATTTTTACTTTCCAAAGCAATATGCTGAAGTCACAATACTGTCAGAAGTTGTTGTTAACAGTATTTGTATTCGTTTGCATGAAGCGAGAATAGCACCAGCATTACGATTTTGTTTTAATTTTTAATTTTATCTAATGGCGTTATAGGCCAGTCAAATTAAACTCAAAAAAAGCGTTTTGAAGAATTAATTTCCAGAAAGCTGGATATCATTTTAATACCTTCATCTGGTCCTAAATGCGTGTAATATGAGTTTGCACCATCCCAGGAGGTGAGCTAAACTTTTGGGGGCCAAAAAACCGCGAAATTTTCGTACTTTTTTCAGATTTCTGCTTGTAGCTCGGAAACGGTACGTTGGACTGAAAATATCGTTATTGCAATATTAAAGAGGGTTAAATTTTGCGTCGAATGGTCATCTAAAACTTCAAATTAGGTTTAGTGGTATAGCCGAAAAACCCATAAAATAAAAGTTGTAGCGAATAAAATTTCACGTTATATGGACACTTCAACTTAAAAAAATTATTCATCTATACCTTACTTACAATAAAACTCTAGCGAAGTCAATTCTGTACATTGCATATTTTTAGAAAAACACTAGCAGGGGTTACTAAATAAACGATCCTGAATCGAAAAATGCAAAAGAAAAATCGTTTATGTCTGTCTGTCTGTCTGTCTGTCTGTCTGTCGTAATGAACACGATAATCGCGAATATCGCTGAATAGTTTTCAGTGAAGCTGAATGTAGTCCATTACTCAGGCGGCTTTAGGCTATATAATATCACGCACTGACTTTTGGCACTAAATAAAAATCGAAATACCTAACATGAGAAATTTTTATTGTGACTGTTATTCGGGAAAGCGAACTTAACGTCTAATTTCCCATATTAACTTTTAGCAGTGTTACTGGTCCCATTTTTGTTTAGGGTAGTGATGAGATAAAATAAATAGAAAGATAATTCGAATACTACAACTAAACAAATCAAATTGCCATACATTATTCGAAATCGATTGTTCGATTGTTCGATTTAACGATTTTTTTTCCCTACACTATTAACATTTGTTTACCAACTTTTTCTTTTTTGTGGTATTTTTTAATTTTTTTTATTGGTAAGAGTTTCCAGCCAGTGTAATTTTTTTCGAACGATATTCCACACTCACGCTGTGAGAATTGCTTATTTTATTGTATTTATAAATAATAATATAAAATATTTCATTCTCTGGCGAATATTATTTGCAAAATTTACAGTATGAACTAACTTTTTACTTATACTTTTTATTTGTTTTTTATTGGCTGTTTGAGCTCAATCCTTGCTAAAACCCAAAAAGATGGACTGCAAAAAAAATTAACTCCCGCTTCTTTTCGGACTTTTGTAATGTTTATCATAGGTGACGTTCCTCTATCATGGAGATCACAAACAATTATCCCCATTTTAAAATTGAACAAAGCTCCTACTGATCCTTCTTCCTACCGCCCTATAGCTCTTTCCTCTGTCTTAGCTAAATTAGCTGAGCACCTTGTCAAAATTAGACTTGAATGGTTTATTGAGAGTAATGACCTGTTAACTCCCTCTCAATATGGTTTTAGAAAAGGGAAAAGTACTTTAGATAGTCTAAGTATATTTACCACAGATATCCGTTTGGCTTTTACAAATGATGATTCGGTTTTAGCAGCCTTTCTGGATATTCGCTCGGCTTATGACAATGTTCTTGTCTCAATTCTGAAAATGAAGCTAATTTTGTTAAAAGTTCCATATATTTTAACTAATTTTATCATTAATATTCTTTCAGAGAGGGTTATAAATGTAGATATTGATGGTCATAAAGTATCTAGACTAGTCTGGAAGGGCCTTCCCCAAGGTTCAGTTCTCTCACCTATCCTATATAATATTTATTCTTTTGATTTAGAATCTTCACTTTGTGGATCAGTAGAGGTTCTCCAATATGCAGATGATCTTCTTCTGTACACCCATGGTCATTCTGTTAACACAATGTGTACCACTTTGACTTCTTCCTTGTCTCTACTTCAGCAGTGACTTTTTAAAAATGGTCTTGATCTTTCAGTTTCAAAAAGCGCTGTTGTCTTGTTCTCAAGAATGCGGAAACCTCCTGAAGTTCTTGTTGAATATGATGGCGTGCCAATTCCTGTTAAAAAACATGTTAAATTCTTAGGAGTCATTTTGGATTCTAAACTTACAGGTCATCCTCATTGCGAATTTGTAGTAGGCAAGTGTGAACGTTTATTAAATATTATTCGTTGTCTTGCCGGGGTTTGGTGGGGAGCCCACCCTTTTTCTCTTAGGTTACTTTATAATGCATTAATACGGAGTGTACTGGACTATGGTACCTTCTTATTGGAGCCTGGTAGTGTTGCTGGTTTCAAGAAATTGGAAGGTATACAGTCTAAGGCTCTCAGAATTATTTCAGGTGCCATGAAATCTTCTCCAATAAGTTGTCTACAGGTGGAGTGTGGTCTGCCTCCTCTCAGTTTACGGCGGCAATATTTGTCCGACAGATTTTATAGTCGATGTTTACAACTTTCAAGCCATCCCTTGCATGAGAAACTTAGTCGTCTGTCAGAACTAGTATCAAAATCTAAGTTTTGGGCTAAAAAAAGAAGTCCGTGTCTCGTTAAAAGTTACATAAAATATAATACTATTGAGGCTCCTATTAACCAGTGTAAAATGATGCCTTTATTTCACTGTTCCTATACTTCTTTAATTTTGTCACCAAATATTATGCTTCAAACAGGTATTTCAAAACGTAGTGTCAGCTGTCAAAATGAGTTATCTAACCTCTTGGATACTGAATTTCAGGGATGGCATACCATGTTCACAGATGCATCGAAACATCGTAATAGTTGTGTGGGAGTGGGCGTATTTCATTCGCAATACAAAATTGTTCAAAAAATTAAACTTCCCCCCGAATCTTCGGTTTACACTGGGGAATGTTTCGGATTGTTCAAAGCAGTAGAATATATTCTTTTAATGCGCCTTCAGAAAACTATAATATTTACTGATTCGCTGAGTTCTCTTCAGGCTTTATTAAAATTTCCGTTCTATTCAATAAATCATCCAATTATTTTTGAAATTCGCAGATTGTTAATTAATTGCTCACAAAGAGACCTTTCTATAATTTTTGCTTGGATTCCTTCTCATTCTGGTATAGCAGGGAATGAGAAAGCGGACCAACTTGCTAATGATGCTGTTGAATGCGGTGATTTGTTTCCGTACATGAATTATTCTCAAGACCTCGGCACTCTTCCCAGGACTTATTTGCAGGATTCCTGGAAAAGGCTCTGGGAGGATGATACTTCTAAAGGGAAGTTTTATCGTAACATTCAGCCTTGCATTCCGGCGAAGCCTTGGTTTTCTGGTGTTAAGTTTGGCAAGAGATCCACTTCTATCTTGATACGTCTGCGTTTGGGTCACACCTGCACTCCAGCTCATCTCGCCAGACTTGGCATTGTGCAGAGCCCTGCTTGTACCTGCGGCGCTGAAGTTTCTGATGTTAATCATATTCTGTTTTCTTGTCCAAATCACGATTCCTCTTCCTTTATATCTGACCTCATATCCATCAAAGTTCCCCTTCCATCTTCTATATCTTGTCTTTTATATAATTTTAATGTAGATATTTGTAAATATGTACTTAGCTTCTTTAATAAACATGATATTAAAATTTAATGTATGTATCTACATATTTATTTTATGGTATAAATATGTATGTAATGTTTATGTTTTTATTTTACTAAAATCAAACTGTCTTTATCTCCTCTTTTCCAAATTCCGTTTCTAATTCTTTGATAATTTTCCCGTTTCCCTACCTTTTACTTGATGATGGCATAAGCACAGTCCAGTGCATTGCCAAGGGTTAAAAAAAAAAAAAAAAAAAAAAATGTTTATCATTACTTTCATTATGTGCGTGGATGACACAGAATTATAACAAAAAGAGGGAAATTCAACACGATGCACAATTATACCAGCGAGAAAAAGGAAACACTCAAACACTCTTCTGCAAACGTGGTGTTCACTGAAACGATAGCTGCAACCATGCCGAAAGAACAATTTCTGTCCAACGACAGCAACAAAGAACGGCTTATCTCCATGCTGACTGAAAAATTAGTACATCAGGGGTTTGAAGTGAGGCAAGCTCTTGAGGATGCTGACACCCTCATTGTCAATACCGCCATTGAAGTGGCAGAGAACTTTGCGACGGTCATAATAATCGGAGAGGACACCGATCTATTGATCCTATTAACCGCCAAATCATCAAATTCCTCAAACATTTACGTCATGAAACCAGGAAAGGGGACCTCAGAGAACACGTTCTACTCTCCTAGGTACTTCAACTTCTCTTCTGCTGTAAAACAGAACATTTTGTTCCTACATGCAATCAGTGGGTGCGATACAACATCTGCATTCTTTCGCCAAGGAAAGTTGAAATTTGTCAAGCTCCTTGAAAAGAACACGGCTTTACAAGAAGCTGTCAAGGTTTTCCACCATGCAGATACTGATCCTAAGGATCTCATTTCAGCAGGTCAACTATTCCTGGCAGCCCTATATTCACCTAAGGCCAATGAGTCCTGCTTGGACAAAATCCGCTACGAGATATTCTCTAAATCCCTCATGAAGCACACATTCAATCTGGCCTCTCTACCCCCAACAAATGCAGCCGCCGCCCAACATATTCTGCGAGTCTACCTCCAAATCCAGGGCTGGTTAGATAGACCAAAAGATCCTCTCAGCTGGGGTTGGAGAAGGACAGACCTTGGCCTGCTCCCCATCAAGAACACCAAGGATCCAGCTCCAGCTGAAATCCTCAAGGCAGTGTCCTGCGGATGTAAGAAGGGGTGTACAGGGAAGTGCAGTTGCCGGAAAGTAGGTATGAAATGTTCTACAATTTGCCTCAACTGCCACGGCCAGTCATGCTCGAATTCAGCACCGTTCGAGGAGGCTCTCATGCCGATCGCCATAGAAGCAGAAATAGTTGAGGACAGTCCCTTTGAAGATGATGCCGAAATAGAGGGCCTCGACTTGCCATCCCAGCTTGAGAGCTTCATAGATGAAGGGCCATCGACATCTAAGAAAATGCGAATTTGAATGCTGCCTTATGTTGTGCTGCCTAACTACATATTTTATCAATGTCATGTCCATTTTATATGTTTCTATTGCTTCCTAAAGTACTAATTAAAGATACTTGCGTAAAAATGTTTTTCATTCACACTACTTCGAATCTCTACTTTTCTGATTGCGTCCTTAAAAATTTGCATTGAAATGTTCCTCACCCTCAAAATGCGTTAAATGTAGACCTCACACCTCATATTTACGGAAAATGCGCAACTTAAGGGGACTTGCAAAAAAAAAACGATTTTGAAATGATGCAAAATTTAGTCTTACAAAATGACTGAATTTGAAAGTTGAGGTGTCTATATAATGTGAAATTTTATTCGCTACAACTTTTATTTTGTGGGGTTTTCAATAGGAGTATCAGTTTCCAAGAAAAATGGTCTTGAAAGTCGCAAAAATGTAAATTAGCACCTAAATAAAAAAATTACCCCGTTCACAACTTTTGATTTCAGCTATACCACTAAACCTAATTTGAAGTTTTAGATGACCATTCGACGCAAAATTTAACCCTCTTTAATATTGCAATAACGATATTTTCAGTCCAACGTACCGTTTCCGAGCTACAAGCATAAAACTGAAAAAATTGCGAAAATTTCGCGGTTTTTTGGCCCCCAAAAGTTAAGCTCACCTCCTGGGACGGTGCAAACTCAGATTACACGCATTTAGGACCAAATGAAGGTATTAAAATTATATCCAGCTTTCTGGAAATTAATTCCTGGATTTTTTTTAATTTGACTGGCCTATTATCTGAATTTATTTTTGCTTTAAGGCCAGCATTACTTACGTACCACCCTGGTAAATAGTAGAAATCTTTTTTGAGTATCTACCTGCTTTGACGTTAAAATGAGGGAGACGTGGTCTGAAAATGACATAAAAAAAGTTTATCTTGTCTGATTCTGGTCTAGAAACATCTCGTCATAATTTTCATTGATTAAGAATCCCCTGCAGCTCTGCAGCCCTCTCGCTCACACTTTTCAACATTTTAATTTATTGTAAGAGAATTATTCAACTTTGGGCGATGAAATATAGTTGCAGACACAGATAATTAAGCTATCGACATGTGGACTAAATTTAGATTTTATATTCCTAGTAATAAAAAAACTATCGCGGAACTTCGTTTAAAAGTAGTAGTTCCGTGATATTTTTTTTATTACTAGGAATATGAAATTAAAAGTTAGTCCACATGTCGATAGCTTAATTATCTGTGTCTGCAACTATATTTCATCGCCCAAAGTTGAATCATTCTCTTACAATAAATTAAAATGTTGAAAAGTGCGAGCGAGAGGGCTGCAGAGCTGAAGGGGATTCTTAAGTCTCCAACTTACACACACAGTCGTCATCCAATCGAGGCGCGAACATAAAGAACCCACAAAAACGGCGGTACAGCGCATCAAATTAGTGCTTTAATTATTTACTAGCACTAAAACGCACTCTTTACCACCACCTACGTAATTGGACCTCCCCAGAACACAAAAATGAGGGTTAAACGGGGTTCTTTCTCCGATGGTCTATCCCAAGCAGTAAAATGCCCGGGAAATAATGTGATGTGAGGAAAAGAATCGCCAGGAGGACAGGTGTTTGTGTTTCGAGTGAAATTACTTACTTCCTTCATGTTCGTGTTGGGTGCAAACATCTGCAAATTCAGCCTTGGATGAAAGTAAAATCATTTTGGCAGACAACTCATCGACCAAGGTTTAGTAAAACCATAAACTGAAACCGAAACGTACCTACCTATTTATCATACTTAGATTGATGATGAACACTTTTTTGTAATTCCATGAGAGATATTGTGGTAAAAAAAAAGAAATTCAAATTGTGTACCGAAGTATCGAACTACGAGTATAAGGCTTCCCAAGAAATAAATGCATGTAACTAATATTACTTCCAAACAAATTAAAAAATACGTCGCCCAAAGAAATAAAATAATTTTCTCCCTTACATCTGGCGCCTGAACTAAAAATATGCCCAAATTAATTTCAATAGTGTTACAAAACTCACGCCCGTATCACGGTTACCGAAAATAAGAACACAAAGTGACGTCTAAATTAATTCCCTTCATCACAGTGGCATCCCTCAATGGAGTTGTTTATAAACATACGGCGCGTGCGCTGCCACTTTGATCCCTCTCCTGCCTGCGCCCGCGCTTGATATCATATCTGATGCCATTTTGATAGATTTTTGCTTGCATAGATTCCTAGTGGGAAGTTACTTTGATTTATCTATCTTTAGGCTAAGAACAATTTATTTAATTATAAGTAATCTTTACCGCACCTAGGGGTTTTGAAGTTAGTTATTATGACTTAAAGTTCAATATACGAAAGTGATATTATTGAACATGCAAAATGAATAGGGTCATAGCCAAAAATTATACAGTTCCTTAGGCAACCTTTGAATAAAAAAAAAGTTAAATGATTGATTTGACGTCCGACAAAAACACAGACGCGGCGACAAAAGGCCCCATCACATTAGATATAATTAATTAAGTCCACATAATAAAAGCGCATTAGGAAAACCTCACAAAAGAGTTGAATAGAGCCGAATCCGTCTCTTTACAAGTAGCTGTCTCTATAAAGCGGCGCCAGTGATGTCGCGCATGCGTAATCGACGTGATTAATCGTCCAATCAGTGTGCACCGTTATATTAATTATATCTCCTTTGTGCGTGGAAGTCAAAACAAAATGTTAAACTTTGTGTCCTTGCACCGTTTGTTTCTAGCTGGTGATGTGATGATACGCTTTGCCTTGATTGTGTTCAAGTGTGTAACGGTTTCTGGCATGCACCATCTCTTGAGGTTACTTTTGTATCTCGAACACATACGTGACTGTCTTGTCGACCAACCTTACCTGCATAAGATTTGTGGCGAAATCATTCAAATCATCTCCTGACGTTTGCATAGGTAAATAAAAATTTTCTTCTAAATTATTTTTCTTTGCCTCTTCCCGATAACGGGGTCGGGGCCCGGCTTTCGTAATCCTGAGGCGCCACTTATTTTTGTTGTAACAACTTGTTATTGGTAGTTTGTATCAATAAAAAGGAAGATGTGAAAAAAAAATCAGGGTTCTGTCGAAGAACTTGCCCGAGAGAGAATTTGCCCACTGCGGTTAACGATTTTCGCGTTGAGGGTATTATGCCTGAGATGCTTAGGTTTCCTCACAATGGTTTCCTTCACAGGTAGCGTTACCGTTATCAACATATGAACACATTTTTGGTGATAGGTTGTATCAATCAAAATCGAATGTTTTATCATTACACCATTTCTCCGTAGCTGATGATATGTCGTGATCGGCCGCTAAGCGGGCAGGACTAATTGCAACCTTTCCCGGCAACGGATCCAAGATGGCGGCGCTAAATATCAACAGTAAAACCCAGAACCACTTACCTACATTACAGCCACTCGTACACGAAAAGAAACCGTGCATGCGAAATGGATCGAGAATCTAGATGAACTGAAAACAAAACATAATCCTCACGCGTGGCCAATTTGTTATGTTACGATCTTAAATCTGATCTTACGTTTATTGTCGGATTGTTCCACTTGGTTCTTTCAGATAATATCATCGAGTCTATAGGTAGTAGAATTCACAAATGACTGGAAACGTTTGACAGGTCGATCCGTCATTTTCCTAAATAACGTGGCCAGATTTATTCCCAAATTACAGATCGACCTGTCAAACGTTTCCAGTCATTGGTGAATTCTACTATACCTAGTAGTCTATATTCACCGGGATTAGTTTAAGATACAGTTCGACCACTAACAATATCTTCTCTTACTCTTCATCGATTTGGATATAATCCCATCCTCGGGCTCGTCAACTGTCAATGTCTCGTCGGCCGCAACTCTGTCACTCCCTGGTCCACCTGACATAGACTTCTTAGGACCTCCACCAATCTAGTCTACAGTCTGAAGATAAACTTCTGCAGTGTAACATTTAATGATGTGGCACAGTGTGTTTTCACATCATTAACACTAGTTATCGCACGACCGCGCTGGCGATCCTCTAATTACACAACTTCTAGCTTACGCAGTAGCTGGCTTTAATATCAGAGATTAAATAGGTACTATAGAAATAGAACTGTCGCCCGACGAGGGTTGGACTCAGGAACTTTATGTAATCTAAGTACTAATCACAGGAGGATAAAAGTCAATCAGAAAACTAAGAAAATAACCCTTAAAAACGACAGAACAAACATTTCAGAACTCACAGCCCCTTGAAAGATCACTAAGCAGCGAGGTAGAGGTTGGCGAGGAACAAAAAAACATTGAGAAAAAATATATAGAACAAACATCTCCAGCCCTTTGAAATTAGTTGAAAGTTTGAAACAGAACACAGAGTAGCGAGATATAGGTTCTAAGTTGACGCCACACCATCGACGAAATAAACTAAAACTCTTTATTAGTCAAATAGCCCGTACAATATGCTCGCGTGATCGCTGCCCCAACCCAACGTAGCGTGCCTCGACTGAGGGAACCAATTATTGTTACTTATAATCAAATCGACTACTATTAAACGGAAGCCGATCGTTTGCTTATTTAAAATACAGGTGGGATAAAGATAACGAACGTCACAACTGAACGATTTCATGATATTTACACTGATAGATGACAGTGGCTATTAACAGTCTTATAAAATCGTAACTGCTAACAAAGATAATGAACTGTGTATCATCTGATATAATGAATGTTATGTATGTAACTAAGTAAAGTGTACCCTATGTACCTGTCCCGCTAGCTGGGAAATGGCCTGTCCGAGAGAGAGATAGTGTTTTGTCCACTGCGAATTGGCGATTTTTGCGATGTATGACAAACAGAAAATTATTTCGGAATGGCGGTCTAATTTCATAAAAAGAAAGAAGAAATCTAAACAAGAAACCGAAGGAAAAGATTAGTATTCGTGCGAGTAGAGAATCAAACGCTCAAGTCTCATCATTATCTCCTCGATATAGATGATTGCGGTGAATTTCCAAGTATCAAGATAGTTTACGTAGAACCACTATTGTGGCATGCAAAGGGGCGTGGGAGCAACGCTCTGGTGCGATATTTAGAACCTTTTCTGATTGACATTTGATTTTTTTGGTGCTTAGTAACCAACTTTAATCGATGGATAATAATAATACAATTAATTGGCGAAGCCTACATTGCATTGTTTGCTTGATTTCTCATTAGAAACAGTTGGTTCATTGTTCCCTATTTCTATGGCAGCAAATTGCGTGCACGCACACATAAGTATAATAATAACTTAAGCTGCAATTCTATGTTCCTCATCCACTAACCTATAATTTTACTCACATGTTTTACGACATCTCGACTAATTTATTCGATTTAAATAATCGATTCCCACGTCAGTCGAATCAGTTGGATATCAGGTGCAATCGGGCAGGCATTTTGATTGCGAGGGTCTGACAGGAGGTAATTTGGACACAGATCACGGCTACTGTAGTGTAGGTTCCCCCTCAGGCTTTTCTTTAGACATGCGAATAGTAATGAGACCACTTTTTTTTTATAATCTAATTTCAGTGTAACTTTTGCTAAGTTTGAAGTTATCTTCGACTTGGATTGCATCGATGGTTCAACGGTTGTCGAAGAAATTACTTTAGCAATAAACTCTAGTGGATGTACCTTCTTTAGAGTATAACAACATTGTAGAACATATTTTTGATGTGTTTTCCCTTTGTACTTTTATTGTGTGCAATAAAGAATTCTCTATAACATCTTCCTATATTAATCTGTCATAGAATCACCAACAGTAGGTACAATGTTTCTCGAGTAGTTTGGTATTCTTTAAACGCGCACCATTTTCGCCAATCTCGTCTACAAATTAAAAACTCTTAGTTCCCACGTCGATAAAAACCACCACTATCTTCCAAATTGCCGGCCGATTCTAATCTTCATTAAACAAAAGAAATGATAATGATTCATTTAGGCAGCGATCTGGCTACTGTTCAGCCGCAGGCGCTCGTGACCGCACGCGATTTTTAAACTAACTCGGTGATCCTGCGCAACTCTATTCGATCATGTTTCAACGGACTTTTTTGCCTGTGGGACGGATTCCTGAGGAATCATAATCTTCAAAATTAGAATTAAGTATCCTCACAAATATACTTTTTGCTCCCTTTTTGTAGCCAGTCACAGGACTCAAATAAAAAAAAAACATTAACTTATAAAAGTGAGGCCTTGAGAGGATTTATACAGCAGCGTTCTGTCCTGTAGCAACTTCTCTAGGTATATCTTAAATATATAAAACAAAGTCGTGTTAGTTAGGTACACCATTTATAACTCGGGAATGGGTGGACCAATTTTTATGATTTTAGGAAAAAAAAATTTTTTTTTTACATTTTTTATTCTTTTTATTGTATGGGGCTATGCTAGGCTACGTTAGTATGTTTTTCTCATTATTTATTGAACGACCCTAGTAGATAGCTGAAATGACCCCTCCAATGCTGCAGTACCTGAATCATTATAATAAGCACTGTAAATTGTAATACGTGCTTATAAAACAGTAAATCCAGATTCATGTCAATACATCAGAACTTACACAATAAATATAGACACAACACACTACGTCCCTATAATAATCGCTCAGCAAGGCAATAGTATAAATTATAGACTACCGGTAGCAAGGGGTTAGCTAAGCTGTTATTACTTAAGATTTATACTACACCTCCAGAAAGCGGATGCTATCTCTTAATGAAGTTAAAGACGAGATTTAACAGCTAAATACTACATTGATGCTTTCATAATTAGAAACAAAATTGATGCTTTTTCAATAAACGAAGAACACGAGGTAGTCAACCTTTAGTTGGAGACAAAGGGAGGTATAATCGTAATGATATTGAACCTTCGATCGGTAAAATACAATGGGTTGGCTTCGATTGACTGTCAAGACTCAAAGAGTTGAGCGAGAGTGATTCAGGTGATTGGCACATCACGGATTTTCAAAGTGACTTTGCTGATACTTTGTTTTTAGAACAAAAACCTGAAGGAAAACTGCACCATCGCGCACTGGCGTGTAGAAAAAAGATCCCATAAATATAAAGTTTGACTCGGATCGGGAGAACGTGCCGGCTGAACTCACGTTGTTATAATTTAAATTTAGAACGGCCGAAGGGATGGGACATGTGCGTCGTACATAAACGCATTTGGCGAAATGTGATTACACTCACTAAATTAACGAGCTGCTATTTATGGCTTTGACATGCAACAATTTTTGGGGGTATCACCAGGATCGTCCCATCCAATTTCGTGTGTTGGAGTTTTAAATTATTTTCCGTGTTTGTTCTAGTCGCTAGCTGCCAAAAGGCTCGCGTTGTTTCTTTTGTGACGATCATCATTGTGCTCGTGAAAGTGGCTAACCGTTGGCCAACCGTGCCGTGTCCGTTTTGTCCGGCCTCTTGAAATAAAGCACGCTTTCAATTGCAGACTAATTATTCCAACACGAGAAACTCATTCGGTCACTTCGGTTTTTCGTGTTAAAGAGAGATTAGTGGACTTAACGACAGTGAGTCAAAGGGGCATTGTGAGGGCCGATAATGATGATACGTTAAGAAAAGTATTACATTCTGACCATAATGGCCGCTCAAAAGGACTGTTTCTTATAAAATTTCATTTGGATTCAGGCCTCGTCGCGTGTGTCGCTCTCTATGTCCCTGGTTATGAATAAATTATACCCGTACATTAATTTATTGATTGTTATTCAAATTTTTGTTTCTCAATCGGAGGTTGGATGGTCGGTGAAGTCGCCTCACGCTTTTTTCATTGTTTCCGCTGAAGTTTTTAAGTTGTCTACCGTCTCTATGACGGAAAATTTCGTGTGGAAATATTTAATTCTGCTTGCGTCGTGTACATAATTTTATTGTGTTCCTCGGAGACGTCATTGAGCAGTGATTTGTGTTACTGTTTTTATATTATGCTCATTCTAGCGCGAAGGTAGAGACAAATGAATCATTTATTGGATATTTTTATGACGGGCGAGTCGCATATTTGCATAAAGGCGTTAGATTAGATCCGCCATATTGTCGATTTGCGCGCGCCCGCCTATTGGTTCCTGAAAACTAACATTGGCCTGTATAACTAAGTTGGATTTATTATTATTCGTGACGTTGTGGTGTTTCTAAGAACACGCTCGCCGGCGAGCTGTTTGTAATGACAAAGGCAGTTTTTATTATTTGATCGCTCGCTCGTTGCCTTTAATTGTTCTGCGGACGTGATTTTAATATATCATGCATGTTGAATGTTGGCTGGACTCTTTTATCGCGTATGCTAATCGAGAGGCTCGATTCAGAGCGGTTCTTTCGACCCGTACGCAGCGCGCTCGAGCCGAGGTGCTTAAAAATTGTCGTTAAAATCGGTTTTGTTCCTCAAATTGGAATTTGACGAAATGTCTACTTAGGTAAACTAGGACAGCAAGGATTGTTGCACTTGACAGGATAGCTTGGTGAGCTGACGTCGCCTGCAGAAATTGAGAAGTAGGAACAGAAGAAGAGGAACTGCTTCTTTAGAATTAGATTTTACAAAGACACAAATAAAGAACGTGCTATTAATGTATTTTGGGGCAGATTGGCATTTGGAAGAGTTTTGAGTTTTTAACTCTTTCTCTGCCTAAATAAAAAAATATCAAAATACACAACGTAGAGTTCTAGTAACCTCTACCTACATTGTAAAGTTTCAGTAGCTGCATGACAGTCTAGCGCGTGCGCTTCTAAATAAATACCATTCTTCACTGGAAGCTATTTGATGGCTACCAAACAATAATATTAATTATTACCCAATATCAATCACCTCACCATAATGTCACGCGATCTCTACAGAAGTGTGAACATTTTGAATCAAAATACATCGTTCAATAGTTAAACAAAAATACATCTACAAACTTTGAGTTGCGTTGCACTCTTGCACTACTAGCCCACGACCGACCCAAAAATTTAAAAATGGAATCAAAATTGTATATCTTCTAAACAGCTTCTGTATCTTCCGTACTGTAGCGCATCCTAACGCCAACCCTAAAATGACGCGGCACATCTCGGCCCATTAGACTTGCTGATGCTAACACCGGTGGTCTCACAGACCCCTTGGTCTACACGACCTCTTCTATTTGTTAATAAGCACCTACAACAATGAGACTGTTTTGTGCGCATCTCATTATGGTAATATTATCGTTAGATATAGCCCTTTCGTGTGACAATAGGTTCGATAAAATTATTGTTTGGTCCTTGTGTGTTTTTTTCATCTGCAGGTATGACTTTTGTTTGTATATTTAATGTGATGTTGTCTTTTTGTTGCAGGTATGTTTAATATCATTAATGTAGTCGAAAACAGCACATTTTTGTCCGTAAGTAAGTTTGAAAATCATCAACTGTTGGGAAAGCATTTACGACGGCCATTTGCATGGACTTGAAAATCGGAAACTAAAAATTGTATCAAGGGAGATTACAAAATATGAGTAGATAGATAGTAAAACGTTAACTAACTGTCCAGAGGTTTTTTCAACGAAAATTTCAACACTGCTGCTACAATATCACCATATCCACTCAAAAACCACCCGATAAAAGCCTAGTCATCATTTAATAAGCCCTCCAACGTACCTTGGTGGTCCTCTCTCGTCAAGGGTCCTCCAGACCTCACTACCGTGTTACGATGGACCATGTTACTATACTACTCGCCCCCACAACAGATCTGTCCGTGTGTGTCCACTGTCCAGTTTTATATGATTTTTAACCGATTCAAAAAAAGGAGGACTTTCTATTTTCGTCAGTAGCTCTTTTTCTCTTTACCTTTTCCAATTTCGACTCAATAAATGTCAAAGCTTGTCTATTATTCTGTGGTCTTCCTATTTAAAGAACTTTTTTGGTTCCATTTGACGTTTTACTGCATTTTATTGTTCTTTTTGACATTTTATTGCAATGTTTACACTAGGAATAACGCCCGATGTGGACCGATTTTGATAATTATTTTATTGTTCCAAAAAACTTTGGAGATAGTGAAAGAAAATTATCAACGGGTAGCAGCAAATCACTCGCAAGTCGCAATTAGTGCAACTTACATTGTGGCGATTCGGCTTTTACAGGGCGACTAGTTACTTGCCGCACCGCAAAATTTAATCTGTGTAAAGCCGTAAATTTTCACCAGCAAAAATGGTGAAAAAATAAATTAACAAAATTAAA
Source organism: Zelleria hepariella (assembly GCA_949319315.1). Taxonomy (NCBI): domain Eukaryota; kingdom Metazoa; phylum Arthropoda; class Insecta; order Lepidoptera; family Yponomeutidae; genus Zelleria; species Zelleria hepariella. The sequence continues at coordinate 25,185,645 of OX439382.1, forward strand.
AAAATGTAGGTTTTTCATTTTGTTCAAAAACTATGCCTGGCATCTGTCGGGTTGGGTTGAGATAGTCTGTCACGTGTGGTCTCCGCGTAATATTGGTAGTCAAATTAGGTAAGTCTATTTGTTCAGGTTAATCATTTATGTTATTTACCTACACGCGTTTCTCTTTTCGTTACAATTTTATTGTTTACGGAGGCTTCTGAACCAGCGCTGTGGGTTGGATGAATTTGAATTAACCTATCTACTTTGACGTTCTTCTTCCTTCCAACAAAAAAAATTACCCAGGTACTGCAGCATTCAAGTGGTCACTCCACCTATCTAGTGTGAGTGGGGGAGCTACTGGACGTTGTATAAACCATGTAACATCGATGCAAAGTTTAATATTTCTGTTCTTCAGAGACTTTTCAATTTCAACTGATTCTCTGCACAGCTTTGAGCTCAACGGTGGTAAATTATTAATACCACACCTCTGTTTGATAGAGTTTTACAAGTAGCTTAGAGCTAAGATGAAACATGTTAGAACCCAGGCAACCACGAGGCGGGTCCCCTCACGCTGTTTTTCCGCGTAGAGTCGCTAATGTGTAGCGCGGTGGCCACGCCCTTTCCTGTCACCGGCGAGCCTTGTTTAGCATGCGCGTGCGACGCTTCGTGGTTTTTTATTCAACTCTGTCTACCCCTTCGGTTATTGTTGGTCTTGCTAGCGTCTGGACAAATAAGTACCTACTCGTATCTGTATCCTGTTATTCATCATCATCATCAGTTCCTGTCATTCCCAATTAAGGACATAGGGCTCTAAAAAAATGTATGTGGCCGATTTTGTTCCTTTCAGCGGGCTTATTCGATAAACAACCACTCCCGTTTTTGACTGTCAAAAGATGTTTTTTATGTGGAAAATATAGTTATTATTATGGTTATTTGTCGTATTGAAAGCAAAAATATAATGCCGATTTTTTGTGAATATGGGCAAAGTTCAAGCCCGAGCGAGACTTTTGCTTCCTGCTCTGATTGGCGCCAGGTAGTTTTTAATATCCATTCTGTGTTATTCATGTCCATTATCGCACGCGTCGGTGTACCCAGCAGATTCATAGGCAACTATAATAGTACATTACTGCCGCGGTCTTTAATGGGTGCGTTTCTGGCGCGCTTTTGATGGCCGACAGAGCGCAGCGTAGCGCAGCTCAAGGCCTTCACAGCGTGGTCAGCATTGCAGCCCTTGATGGACAAGCTGGAATGAAGGCCGAGACCGAAGGTCGAGGCCTTTATAGCGCGGACAGCAAGGGCTGCAATGATGACCAAGCTTGACGGCCGAGAGCGTAGCTAAGCTAAGCTCGAGGCCATCATAGCGTGGCCAGAAGCGCACTCATTGCAGACCAAGGCTTGTATAGTGCTTTACTCAAACAATGCGAGTAATTTAAATAGAACCAGCTTACCTTTTGTCGTAGTTTACTTTCTGTTGATTTTTCATTCCGCAAACTTTTCGTAGATAAACTTGTATTTTTCCTTTGACTTTGGTGGCAATAGGTACCTTTAAATATCTTATTTCGCTTCCTTTTTATGTTCGGCGTTGTTAAACACATTGAATCGGAGGATTCGTTGCTTGAAGAGTTCACTTTTATTTACAACATAAACAGCACGCACAGAAAAAATCACTTCGAAAAACGCGCGAAGCGGCGAAAACAATATGGCCGCGTTTTTTTTTTTCTATGCAATTTCTAGACTGCCAGCACCCAAACAGCCAAATTCTAAATAAATACTTTTTGTGCCTGACTTTTGAGTTCTATTTATGAAACAAAACACGACATTAATGGATTTTCATACAGTTTTTCTGGCCGCAAAACACGACATTAATGAAATTCCATACAACTTTTCTGGCGCCTAATCAAAGTAGCCCGCAAGTCCTCCTTTGCTCAAAGAAGGTTGTCGAATTAATGACCACATTACGAGCTTTTTTGAGTAAAGTTTATATTTATGTTTATGTCTGTATCGCCTTTTCCGTCCTTATCTCATATCCATACAGTATCATCTTCATCATCAGCCCTTCAAGCCAGGTTTTATTTGCCTCGCAAATTGCCACGCCGCTTCAGCTGTCACCGTAAAAGGACACTTTTCTGTACTAAGCTATGTTTATTAGTGGTGGGCAGATGCAATAAAAATGTAAATCCTTGGTGACTTACGACATTTGGCTACCAAATTTTCTGACACATTACAGAAGCCTTATTACAAGGTCTTTAGAGTTTATTTTGTTTCTAGTGAGGGTGTTTGTAAACTGGTTGTAGATGGTTCCAGTAGGAGATGGGAGGTTCAGGCTACCGGTTTGATTGTCTCCAATGTCGCACCCTGTGTAAGATCTTTATCCATAATCATAAGGATTATTATAAACGTTTCAAAGTGCTGTTTTTTCTCCAGTTTTAATATTTCTACAATGTAAGCTACTATTCGTTGATTTGAAGCTCTGTATATTTGTTCTTATACTATTATCTTCTTTAGTCTATCCTTGAAGAACGGCTCCTAGGGCTAGAATCTGCTATTTGGTTTTTGACAGAGAAAGAAATAAGAATTTGCATGACTACAACCTCATACGATTCTATCAATTGTCTAAGTGACCTTAACTATATTGTAAATAGTGTCAATTTTCCAAATCTATTTTCTGCCTAAGCAGATTCTTATACACCATCTCTGACATCCGCTACTAGTTTACCTGCGAAGTATACTAAAGAGGTGAGTGTTGTCTTACCGAGCCAATGTTGACGCGTGCGTGTGTGTGGTCCACTTGGGACTACCCACACCTTCTAAAACGACCCAAGTCAACCAAAATTTTGAAAGAAATCGCGCTTTAAGTCTTTGGAGTTAGAGGTTAGAACCCCTCGTAGGTTTTTGAGGATATAGGTGGTCTCTATAGCGGAGGTTTGGCCAAATAAGACAGTGTTGCCTTTGATGAAAAAATGAAGAGGATAATAGCGAAAGTGTTAGGTGGGCTCGTCTATTAACTTTTCGACGGTTAATTTAAATATTTTGATTAACACTGATGTGATAGGTCCAGAGAGGAAATCGTCGCTCGATGCAGATTTGTTTGCCTTGCCAAGTGGGTCACAAAAGGTGACAACTCTGAGCTTATCGGCTGTTGATAGAAATTTTCTGAAGATTCTTGGAAATTCCTAATTATTTCAACAGATGCCTTGCTTCCAAAGACCTTCCTGCTTATCTCCCGCAGTAACATTGATCACAAGTTATATATCTTTCTAGATAAATAACCAGCCTATGATTGTCTCCCATTGTTGGGCATATGCTTCTTTTTGGCACGCCAACCTATCCCCGGTCCCCTGCCAATCGCCAACAAAGCTAGAGAATTCTAGAATGTCATTGCTTCTAACGATACCTACCTACATATAAAACGGCTAGCTAATCTAGCTCTCTAGCTAAAACATTCAGGCCCCGTCACGATGTTTTCCTTCATGCACCGTGAGTAGAGCCAGCTGGGTGTCGTATGCTAATGTGTTCAAATTGCAGTAGGGGCAGACGGCTCACCAGACGCTGCGTGGGCGCACCATTGTTTATCAAAACACATCTTCTGTTGGCGCGATTTGATTACAATGGCGTTTTGGTGGGTTTAATTGAAAATGAGTCAACAGTGGAAAGAAGATTTGGTTCAAACGATGTGCTAACTTTTTGTTGGAATTTTTGTCGCGCTTAATTCGAAGAAAAATTTTTTTTTTGTCGTGATATCATGTAGAGATTAGAATTGGGTGCAAGATTATCGAGAGCTTAGCTGTCTCTTAGCATAAAGCGAGTGTTGCTGTATTGTCTTTGCAGTCCGTTTCTTTGCGTCTTTGCCGAGGTCGCCTCACAAAGTTCTGCAAGTGAGTAAAGTTGCCTATACCCGGTGATCGATGCCTTTCACTGAGTGTGTGCCTAGCAAAGCAAATCAAGGCGCTTTGAGCGTTACAAAGTAATATGTAATAATTATAATTAATGATTAATTCCAAAGGAGATGACATGAAAGTAAGATCGTGTCTCTAGAATACCAAGCCGCGTGCTTCGGATTATTGATAAATCAATCCAGTGCAGCAGCGAGAGACGGCACTAAATCAAAATCCGAGAGCAAGCGCCTATCATAACTTTTTGTCAGGGAATACAGAAGGACTGTTTGGTGTATTGTTCGATCCTTCAATTTAAATTTAAATTTAATTTATTTGCCATAAAAAATATAAGTTGTCGACGTAACTCATGTGCAGTGGAGGGAGTCGTCACATCTTTCATCCCTGCTTAAGAACCGATAACCTATGCAGTCTAGCTTGCGATTCTGTGTTCTGAGGTCCACGAAGAGTTTAATAGACTAATGAATTGGAAAAGGACCTGCCGGAGCTCGGTTTTCTTTCAAGTCTCAAATGGTGACGACGTTATTTGTCGCGAACCACGGTATGTTGTTGCTGACAAAATTGCCGCAGCAGAGCAATATTAGGGGGCGTCCATTAATTACGTGAGGAAATTAGCATGTATTTTTTTCCGGAAGAAACAGCCTGTAGAAAATTTTGGTAGCATAATAAAAAAAATCTCCACTTAAATATGGCTGAATCCTAAACTATAATATAAATAATCGCGGTTATGCAAAAGTCACAAAGTAACACAGTAGCTCCTCCATTGTTTAGCCGCCACCGGCCAGCTAAACGCGCGCATTTTGCAAAATCTCACGTGAGATTAGGGTGGGGGCAGGGAGTGGGGTGAGCCAAATCTCACGACATCTCAGGGGAGGTGCGGGGGTCGAAAAATCACCAAAATCACCTCACGTAATTGTTGGACGCCCCTTTACCACACTACTATCTCTATGGTGGAACATTCTATTGTTTCGATTCGAAAGCCATTCTTCTGTTAGATTGGTTGATGTGATCGAGAGCACATATCACAGAAAGTTTTGACGTGCCCGATATTAAACTGTTGGGCGCTAGATGGCGCGATAAGCAGCCATCGAACCAACTGGGCTGTCATTAACTTATTAATGCTAGTGGTCATGGTGATAGATTAAACGCTACGTTGACCATCCTTCACAGTGACAATGCTGCAGTCTGCAGTACTGTGGTAGCAGCTTCTTGAGGCTTGGATTTTGGTAGACATTCTGTTTTTGAATTTGTATTACCTAAGTTCAGAATACGGTAGCGCGTAGGAGCTTTATAATAGGTCTAAGCGGAGAAGTCTAATTCTTTACGCTCCTTTCTTAATGAAATGCACAACTTTGTAAAATATTAATGACAGAATGCTTGCACATCTAGGTTATTATTTGGCAGATATCGATCTGATTCCGGGATCGGTGGATACAACTCCGATTAAACTGTGCTATTTTTGTAGCGATTCAACTTGGTGCACTATACATCAGAATCTGCGCGATATGAAGTCTGCAGTCACAAGTTGAAAGAATTACGTGCAACTCGTGCGAGGAAACCTTACAGATTCTAATATTCCTCATTCAATCAGACTGGCTCATATCACTGACATACTCAACTGAATGGATTTAAGTCTTATTCCTGTTAGAAGTGTTAGATCAAGTCACTGCCCACAAACACTATGACTGTTGACTATGACAGAAAAGTGATTGTTAACCGAATCATCGCAGCTGAAACTGATCTAAATAAATCTCAACATGGCCTGAATTTAAAAAAGAGCTGCGCCTTACCGTGTCTAAAATTTACGTCAAACATGTTCGATGTTATAAATGCCACATTTGACTTCACAAACCCATAACACTTATTGGGATGCGAATACAGGTCTTCATATCAAGCCATTGTATGCAAATTAGTGTCCTCTCTCATGGAGAGATGCTGTTGAGTTTGTCACTACCAACTTGGGATTTAAAACTGCCTTTAAATCTAGGAATATCTAAAAAAGAGTTTTCATATTTTTTTGTAGTTTTTACCCGACTACGCGAAGCAAAAAGGAGGGTTATGATTTTAGCAGCGTATGTATGTATGTATGTATGTATGTATGTATGTATGTATGTATGTATGTATGTATGTATGTATGTATGTATGTATGTATGTATGTTTGTGTGTTCATCTGTTCCCTCGCAGAGCCTAAACTACTCGGCCGATTTCAACAAATGAGGTGTCGTTGGATTCGTCTTAATTGCCCAGGTAACATAGGATAGTTCAATTTTGAAAAAAACCAAGATGGCGGCTGTGCTGCGCCCTAAAGTGGTGGACCTAAAAATAATAATTATCGGATACCATCGTCATGGGTATCAAATGAAAGGGCTTTAAAATACCTTTTCAAAAATGTATAACACATGTAGCGTCAACATAACAAATAGAACAAAAAATTCCAAAATGTGTTTTTTTTTTGCCCTTCTTGGTTCTATTCTGGGTGATCGTCCAAAATGACTTACTAAAAAGCTCAAAAAAAAAATAGAAGTTAAAAACTAAAACCCGACTACTAAAAAGCTCAAAACAAGACCTGTTCATCCTTAAAATAGACTCATAGATAATTAATCGTAGTCGGAGGACACCACATTCGCATTTGATAAACCGATGGCCTCCGACTACGATTAATTCTCTATGAGTCTATTTTAAGGATGAACAGGTCTTGTTTTGAGCTTTTTAGTAGTCGGGTTTTAGTTTTTAACTTCTATTTTTTTAGGTTTTGGTACCTACCTTAAAAGGGAAGAACCATTATAGGATCACTTCGTAGTCCGTCTGTCTGTCTCTCTGTCTCTCCTCTGTCTTTCTGTCAAGACCCCTTTTTTAACAGTTTGTGCCTTTTAGTCAGTTTCAGTAGCACGACTACCTAAGATTTATTGTGATCTGATTGTGACATAATTTTGATTTTCCCAAAGATGACGATTCTTCCGACGTAAATGTCAACAGACATTGATGAAGTAGGTATTGTCAGTGGTTTTAACGAAAACATATCGATTATTAGAACCTTTCAATCGATACGGAATGATTTATTCAAATCGTGCCGTGGATCGATGCATTATTGAAATATTATGGTCACTGCTCCTGTTTTGACCCCTGCAAACAAATAAGAAAACTTAATATCTATTTAATATGTAAACACGGTTGGTTTTTATTAGTAACTGCCTATGGCCATAACAACAAAAAATATTTAACTGCTTACCTACAGATAATTCGTAGGTATTAATTTATGTCCAATACGAACTCCCTAAATTTTAAATATTGCTGGTTATGGCACAATTCTAATTTCGTTTTTTTTTTCTATTAGTGTTGTCACTGAATTTCTGCGGTGGAGGCCGATAACCGGAGCACCTACCTCACATTCAAATGAAGGTTGACAGATCGGTCGAGTTCGATTACGATTTCGATTTCCGAATGGTTTCGATTCGTTTTATTTTGTCCCGTCGCTGGCTTTATTTGGACATTATCGGGAAGGGTTCAGATTATTGATTTTGGAGTCAAATGTTTGTTTTGATGGGTGCCTTTTGGAATGTGGCGTAAAAAGTGACGCCTCCACCCAACCATTGGACTTTTTTCTGTTTTTAATAAACCGTATAAATATTATTGGAACTGGTGCAAATAAGGACGAAAATTTCCTTGAAATGGTGGCGTGAAAATTGGTAAAACTGTCACTTCAGTGTCTTAATTTACTAGGAGTTAACCGTCGAGTGTTAAATTTTAATCTGAGTCTGTAAAAAAACACCTAATGAGAAATATTGACAAAACGTCAAATTTACACTTTTTTGCCTCTAGATGGCGAATCAATTTAAACGGATAACCTCTGACATTATTGTAAGGAGTCATTAATCAACTTTCAACGGAATATTCGAATCAATAAATTAATGATGTTTCGACTAGCGATCCGGTGAGATCGCCAGCTCTCTTCCTTGGCATTCGATTAATAACAACGAAGAGATCTTCATCTGGATGTTAGATAAGCAGTAGGCACTTATTACAATCCATACTTAGATAACTCGGCATCAAGCAGCGTCTGTCAAGTACTGTACAAAGACGTATCTCGAGATTTTTTGGCCATATATCCTGACAAGACAACAACTCCATTGAGCGCATTGTAATGCAGGGAAGGGTGAAAGGCGCTAGAACTCGGGGAAAACCACCGATGCGATGGACTGACCAAATCAAGACCACTGTGGGGAAAACACTGTATGAATGCACCCGGGCAACCTCTGACCGAGATAGATGGCGTGGCACCGTAAGGCGTGCAACATCAGCCACTGATAGTACTACATGTGGACCACGACCACATGTGGCTCTGACAAGAGCGTAACGACGAAGAAGAAGAAGAGAGTTATTTATTACAAGCGCCGTACAACTTACAATAAGTTACATACAATCGTTGAGTGGAGTGGAGACGTTCACTTGTTTTCATGTTCTTGTCATCTTTGGAAACCCTTCTCTGTGTATATGGTCAGCATCAATGCTTTTTCTCTACCTCATAGTACGGGTGTTACAGAAAGGTAAAGCCGGGGCGGGCCGCTAGTGAGATATATTTTCTGTTCAACGTATTTTTATCATATTCGTCTTTTTCATCCGAAATCACACTCTTTATTTTAGGTAAATATGATGCCATTCATCGTCGGTATGAGAAGTAAAGTATATATTTTATGTCCTGAAACTTAAATGGCTTAGTCGTATGTGAGGTTTTCTACTGTACCTACCCTGGCAGGGTTGCGGTTTGGGCGTCAGTTTCCGCAATTTAATGGTGTTCCTCAGTTTTATAATTGCTGTTGGTTAGAGCCACGTTAGAACGGTATTTCGAAACGGTTTTATGTGCTTTACCTCCATCTGTGTACCAAAGTTCCATCCATCTATTCCCATCCCATTACCGTGAGGCTACCACCGACTTTTATGTGTGGTTTTCAGTTTGCCTTAGCAATTGCAATAAGTTGGTCACAAAGTGTCTAACTTTGAAATCTTCGGTAGGTAAATAACTTTAATATTCACACGCAATTATCAAATACGCATATTCTATCGGACAAAGAACAAAGAACGTGCTTGTACAGATATGTAACTAGCTTGTTTTTGTCTCCGAGCGGCTTCAAGACCTCATTGTACGCCTGAGACGCTTTCCATAAAGGAAATGACACATTGAGCGGATCTTTTATTCAAATACCGAGAAAACCACATCCGTTTGCGTCTCTATTGATCGACGCTTAACAGTCAATAGTGAGGAATCATAACTCGGCCATCCATACTTGCACTGACCAGGGCATATTTCAGAGAACTTTGAACCATATTCTGTACAAGTTAAGAAAGATGGTCAGTGATTAGGAGGTGCAACGCTGAAGTTGGTCTTAATAAGGCAGTTCTGAAGATGGTCATGGTCTGTTATTGATATTTAAGACCAGTTTATGTCAGTGACAAATCGTAAATGTTTAAGAAATCTTTATTGCCTCTTTGGGAAATGTAACATGTGGTTATTGAGAGTCTGTTTGGTTTTAGAAGCCTCAGGCCCGGTTTCTGAGTTGAGAATTTTACAAAGCACATACTTACGTATCGCTCTTTTGTGAGAAATCTGCAGAGACAGGACGATACTTACCCATTTGCTTAGCAAAATTCTCAACTCAGAAACCGGGCTTCAGCCTCTTTAGGAAAATGTTAAAAGTTAAGACCGAGGTACCAAGAAGAACAAGTCTACGAGATTCCGCGAGATCCTTTCTCTATTTTGACCACAAAGGCAGATTAAGATGGTCTGTCTGTCATCAAGCCAACAACTGAAGAATTCGTTATAGCTACGCGCTACGTAATTTTTCTTTATGCCAACATTGTCAATGGTCTAGAAGTAATATCGCTTGAGCAATTTAATATTTTAGCTTCCCGTGGGCATTATTCAGGTGGCTGCCTCTCATAGATATGTGCGCGAATGATCCATTCGGGGGATTATATTCGCCTTTGTTCAGCGCGAGCAGTGACCTGTGACATGTTGTCTTCCGCGAAGGCTGTCGTTTCGTTTCCCCATCGAAACAATGACTCAACTCTGCAAATATTAAACGCATCACAAAGGCTTTTATACACAATGATGGTTGTTTGCCGGCTTGCGAAATAATAATGTAAATAAAGAGCTTTACGTTCACGCATCAGCCTTGCTTCGGGACTCGGAGTCCATGCAGTGTGTCCGTTGCACTGCAGTTTGTCCAATCACTTAGAGGCCTGCCCGCGCTTTGATTCCTGTCCATGTCCAAGTCCAACACGTTACATTTAAAAGGTTCCACGAAATATCACCCGCCCAGCCCGGCGCGCCTTCACGCAACGCTATAAAGGCGATCGATTATTACCTATTTGTGTGAAAAGCGGAAGACGTACAGCGACAAACGTTACAGAGCACGGGCCCGTCTGTCGTCGTGAGAAATGTCAATATTGGATCACGAAGAGCGTGGCGAAGCTTCGAAATAATTGTCTCAACGATTTCGATATTTTCAAACGTCAAATATTATCCTAATAGATCCTCCGGCGCCTCGGTCGTGCGCGGTTTAATTGTGGATCCAATTTGTTTATCTACCTGGAGCTTGCATTGCGTCACTAGTCCGCAAACAGCTCGTACCTAACGTAAGGTTTAAGAACTCGTTTTTATTTGCGCTTTCACGTACATATAAATAAATACGTGGGTATATTGACCATGTGGAATCTGGCACGCGTCAATCAAACGCTTGTACCGCTCGGAGTCGAGCTGACGATTTGTCACTCCGCCATCTTGGATCATTAACAATGGCGACGCCATTTTGGTGACAATAATTAACAAATAGGCATCGCCGGCGACCGCTTTCTAGTTTTTGTTTTCTAAAATAATTATCATCACAATAAGTGACACGATCTCTTTTTATTTACCGCTGTTGCGGTATTTTGAATAAAATTAAGCGGCCAAATGATTTCGAATTCTGTTCGGTGCGATTCAATGGGTATCTTACATATTTTACAATTAGCTGTTATTGTGACACGGATTTTTACTTAGCATTTCTAACAGTTTCCAGCTGCCTTTGTTTCCTTGAAAACCTTCGTGACTTAACTTCTCCATGTGATGCTCTATCTAACGCGGGGCCGGACTTTCCCTCTACCCTTTATTTAACTGCTTAGAGAAGGACCTTTCTCCACCTATGATTCACTTCTACAGCTGTAAACGAGCAATGTATTGAGGTAGTGATCTCTAGTGGAATCTTATGCTTCGAAGACTAGTGCGAGTTTCGCACCATTACCACCGGCGCGTCATGTCGCGCGAGCTTGCGCCCGCGCAGCCGTCACGCTGTCAGTCGAGGTTGTTTACCTCGCCTCGCCCCTTATCGGCTTTGTTTAGCTGAAACATTCGCACTATGCGCCTGGCACTACTGTTCGATAGCGATATGTGTTTACGAGGTGCACTTTTACAATGTACCGTCGAGGGTTGCCTTGGCGATGAATGGTGCTATCCGTTATGATATGACTAGAAAGGACTAGAAAGATTAATTAGATAGCACTATATTTTCTTTCTAAAGCTCTATACCTAGCGATGATGGTTTGGATCTGGTTCGAGAAGGGCGAGACCCGTCTATTAAAAATCTTATAATCATAGCATCTATCTTTACATATTTTTACGTTCTTGGAAAAAGACCCCCCCCCCCCTTTCAGTCCTGCTGCTGACTGAAAAGGGCCTGCTGTGGCGTTAATATCGTCATTAAGCGTACCTACAACGAAATCGGTTCAGCATGAGCTTTTAGTGACGCCTGAACTCTTGGATGTCTCGAATTCCCACGGATAGCAGGTAATAACCGAACAAAGAGAAACATGGCGAACTTTTAGTGTTCAAACCATGGGGCAGGAAGTACCCACCATCTTTTTGGATCGAGTGGCTTTAAAAGTAACGGATTTTAAGTAGGTACCTGGGTCACTGGGTCTCGGAAAACCTTAAAGATGGTAAGGACATTGAAAGGGAGCGCAGCGCGCTGGCCGTCAGAACAGAAGCAATATGTTGGGCCGCAGATTTGCTCGTTGCACAGATGATGTGAAGTAGACGCTGTTTAGGGCATTTAGTCATTTTATACAGTCTGTGGTTCAACTATTCGCTGGAGACAATCAGCGCCCTGCGAATCCAGTATAATAACGCTTTCAGGGTGTTGTTGACGTTTACGCCATTAGGTATGAGATAAATATCTTATTCATCCCTTGGTCCGATCCTGGGGGCTAATGCTCTGGAATCTCGCATTCGACAAACCTCAATAGAAAAATTAAATCTCATTTTGCGGGAAATGTCACATCTCCAATTCTCACGAAGTCGTCCTCGACATAAGGCACGAGATTTCTGTAAGATGTTGTCCTTTTTCGCCCGTCATGACTCGAGTGGTCTGGAGCAGTCGAGATAGAAATGACATGAGATTTTTCCTTCGAGATGTGTCGTATGCGAGATTCCCGAGAATGTTCGTTATATGTATGTAGTTGGTTGGGTCAACTGCCCAATTATTTGGCAGATGGAATTTAGGCATATTGAAAAAGACCCCATCTGATCTGAGTTACATTCTGTAATTTTTACTCATTACCTTCTCATTACTTATTAATTAACACTATGATATCTTCAAAATATTAGTAATACGTAGCTTAAATATTTATTTAATTTTATTATTATTGTACTACTATGGACTTTGTCTGAAATAAATTATTTGTATTTGAAAGCGTTCGACGCCGCCGTCGTGTCTCGCACATGTCGCAAATATCACAAAGTTGCGACTTTGCGACATTAAGGGCCGCAATAACATTAACACGGAAGAAAAAGCACTGACAAACCTATGCGTTCACTTATTCACACGACACGAGCATTGTCCGACATGAACATTTGAGTGAGTCAACAAAACTGCTTCGAAGTTTTTCCGAGTTGAACTAGCATTGCCCTGCATTCTCTCTTCATTGCATTGCCCTTCAAGAATACATATTGATTTTTAATTGACAAGGCCTAAAAGAGGGTTATCACGAGCATTTGGGTATGCTTTGAACATTCTTGAAGTCATCAATCGTCGAACAAAATAGTACAGTCGCCAGCGTCCGTTTAATTTTCTTGAAAGGTTACCGGTTCCCCTTTTGATATGTTGTAAAGCACGTCATTCTGGGTACAAACATCTAATTTTTGAAGGTCCTAACCCGCCGCATCAATGAGAAATTTAAGGTCAAAGTTACGAAAAAATGCACTTAATTCAGAGTAAAAGGTTACCGGTTCCCCTTTTGATATGTTGTAAAACACGTCATTCTGGGTACAAACACCTAATTTTTGAAGTTCCTAACCCGCCGCATCAATGAGATATTTAAGGTCAAAGTTACGAAAAAATGCACTTAATTCAGAGTAAAAGGTTACCGCTTGCCACCTTGATATTGTGAAAATTTATGCAATTTCACATACTAGAACCTAAATCTTGCAGTCCCTAACCCGCCGCATCCATGAAAAAAATTAAGTCAAAAATCGAAAAATGCGTTTTGGCAATGAATGTATGGGTACCTTGCTTTACATCCGGTAGTTCTGAATTTTGGCTGATTTGTTTATGATGTTGGCCCAATGAATTATCCAAGTTTGTGATCTCGAGCGCCGACCGCAACCATGTCAAAAACCGAAAAAACCGCGAAATTGTATTGAGAGCAATGCCTTTTTTCAGTTTTTGGCCACATTTTTGCTCCGATTTTTCTGTAACTTAGTACAAGTACTCTTCGACAAAATCAAATAGTAACACATTCTTAAAATTTTCAAGAATTCCCCCCTAGCCGGTAAAATTGTATGTCAAAAGTCACCAAAAATGCAGTTAATTCACTTAAAAGGTTACCGCATGCCGTTGTGAAATTGTGATAAAATACGTAATTTGAGCTACAAAATACCAAATCTTGCCGTTCTTAACCCGCCGCATCAATGAGATATTTAAGGTCAAAGTTACGAAAAAATGCACTTAATTCAGAATAAAAGGTTACCGCTTGCCACCTTGATATTATGAAAATTTATGCAATTTCACATACTAGAACCTAAATCTTGCAGTCCCTAACCCGCCGCATCCATGAAAAAAATTAAGTCAAAAATCGAAAAATGCGTTTTGGCAATGAATGTATGGTTACCTTGCTTTACATCCGGTAGTTCTGAATTTTGGCTGATTTGTTTATGATGTTGGCCCAATGAATTATCCAAGTTTGTGATCTCGAGCGCCGACCGCAACCATGTAAAAAACCGAAAAAACCGCGAAATTGTATTGAGAGCAACGCCTTTTTTCAGTTTTTGGCCACATTTTTGCTCCGATTTTTCTGTAACTTAGTACAAGTACTCTACGACAAAATCAAATAGTAACGTATTCTTAAAATTTTCAAGAATTCCCCCCTAGCCGGTAAAATTGTATGTCAAAAGACTCAAAAGTCACCAAAAATGCAGTTAATTTACTTAAAAGGTTACCGCATGCCGTTGTGAAATTGTGATAAAATACGTAATTTGAGCTACAAAAAACCAAATCTTGCCGTTCCTGACCCGCCGCAAACATGAAAAAATTCAAGCCAAAAGTAGGCAAAAATGCAATTAATTCAGAATAAAAGGTTACCGCTTGCCACCTTGATATTATGAAAATTTATGCAATTCCACATACTAGAACCTAAATCTTTCAGTCTCTAACCCGCCGCATCCATGAAAAAAATTAAGTCTAAAATCGAAAAATGCGTTTTGGCAATGAATGTATGGGTAACTTGCTTTACATCCGGTAGTTCTGACTTTTGGCTGATTTGTTTATGATGTTGGCCCAATGAATTAACCAAGTTTGTGATCTCGAGCGCCGACCGCAACCATGTAAAAAACCGAAAAAACCGCGAAATTGTATTGAGAGCAACGCCTTTTTTCAGTTTTTGGCCACATTTTTGCTCCGATTTTTCTGTAACTTAGTACAAGTACTCTACCACAAAATCAAATAGTAACGTATTCTTAAAATTTTCAAGAATTCCCCCCTAGCCGGTAAAATTGTATGTCAAAAGACTCAAAAGTCACCAAAAATGCAGTTAATTCACTTAAAAGGTTACCGTATGCCGTTGTGAAATTGTGATAAAATACGTAATTTGAGCTACAAAAAACCAAATCTTGCCGTTCCTGACCCGCCGCAAACATGAAAAAATTCAAGCCAAAAGTAGGCAAAAATGCACTTAATTCAGAATAAAAGGTTACCGCTTGCCACCTTGATATCATGAAAATTTATGCAATTCCACATACTAGAACTTAAATCTTTTAGTCTCTAACCCGCCGCATCCATGAAAAAAATTAAGTCAAAAATCGAAAAATGCGTTTTGGCAATGAATGTATGGGTACCTTGCTTTACTTCCGGTAGTTCTGACTTTTGGCTGATTTGTTTACGATATTGGCCCAATGAATTAACCAAGTTTGTGATCTCGAGCGCCGACCGCAACCATGTAAAAAACCGAAAAAACCGCGAAATTGTATTGAGAGCAACGCCTTTTTTCAGTTTTTGGCCACATTTTTGCTCCGATTTTTCTGTAACTTAGTACAAGTACTCTACGACAAAATCAAATAGTAACGTAATCTTAAAATTTTCAAGAATTCCCCCCTAGCCGGTAAAATTGTATGTCAAAAGACTCAAAAGTCACCAAAAATGCAGTTAATTCACTTAAAAGGTTACCGCATGCCGTTGTGAAATTGTGATAAAATACGTAATTTGAGCTACAAAAAACCAAATCTTGCCGTTCTTAACCCGCCGCATCAATGAGAAATTTAAGGTCAAACGTACGAAAAAATGCACTTAATTCAGAATAAAAGGTTACCGCTTGCCACCTTGATATTGTGAAAATTTATGCAATTCCACATACTAGAACCTAAATCTTGCAGTCCCTAACCCGCCGCATCCATGAAAAAAATTAAGTCAAAAATCGAAAAAATGCGTTTTGGCAATGAATGTATGGGTACCTTGCTTTACATCCGGTAGTTCTGACTTTTGGCTGATTTGTTTATGATGTTGGCCCAATGAATTATCCAAGTTTGTGATCTCGAGCGCCGACCGCAACCATGTAAAAAACCGAAAAAACCGCGAAATTGTATTGAAAGCAACGCCTTTTTTCAGTTTTTGGCCACATTTTCGCTCCGATTTTTCTGTAAATTGGTACAAGTACTCTACGGCCAAATCAAATAGTAACGTATTCTTAAATTTTTCAACAATTCCCCCCTAACCGGTAAAATTGTATGTCAAAAGTCACCAAAAATGCAGTTAATTCACTTAAAAGGTTACCGCATGCCGTTGTGAAATTGTGATAAAATACGTAATTTGAGCTACAAAAAACCAAATCTTGCCGTTCCTAACCCGCCGCAAACATGAAAAAATTCAAGCCAAAAGTGGGCAAAAATGCACTTAATCTATATATATAAAAGGCTTAGGTTGACTGACTCATCACGCTACAGCCCAAACGGCTGAACCTATAAGTATGAAATTTGGACAAAAGTTGCGTTATATGGTGGAGGGTTCATTTAAGAAGCGATTTTTTTTTATTTAACCCTTAAGTGGGTCAAAATAGGACTGAAAGTGTGTATGGGGAAAAATTTTTTTTTGGTCTTTTGTTCTTAAATCTTGATTTTTTGTACTTTTTTTTTAAAATGACTTGACACCTATTTCAGATTTTTTCTCATTTCTATGTTCTTAAGGGTTAAAATGGGTGCCAAAGTTTTTCGATTTTTTTCACCAGTTATGATCGATGCTGGAACAAAACCACTAATGCCACAACAATGAAAATTTGACAATAGTTGTAATTTGTGGACACGCTACGGGTTAAGATAGATTTACTTCAACTTTAACCCTTAAGGCGGTAAAAATGGGGTCCAAAGTTTGTATGAAAAAAAAAATTTTTTTGTCCGGATTTACTTGCAACTAAGAATTCGTATATTAAATCAAAAATAATTTAACACCTGTTTTAGCTTTTTTCTAATTTTAGCAGTTTAAGGGTTAAACGAGGTTGAAATGTATGAATATTTTTCGTGATGTAGTGTCAACGTCGGGCCCAAACCGTTTAAGCTACAACTATGAAATTGAAATTGCAGTAGCGTTTCGTAGCAAAACTACCCACCACGAAGAAAAAAATGTAATTTTAACCCTTCAAATGCCCAAACCAGGGTTCAAAGTTTGTATGAAATAAATTTTTTTTTTGGTCCGATTAACTTGAAACTTAGTATTTGTATATTAAATAAGAAACAATTAAACACGTGTTTCAGTGTTTTTCAAAATTCTGCCCACTAAAGGGTTAAAAGGGGTAGAAAAGTTTGAAGATTTTTCCTGATTTAGTATCATTGCCAGGCCTAAACCATTAAAGCTACAATTATGAAATTGAAACTGCAGTAGAGTTTTGTGGCAAAACTACCTACCATGAAGAAAAATATATAATTTTAACCCTTCAAATGCCCAAACCATGGTTCAAAGTTTGTATGAAATAAATTTTTTTTTAGGTCCGATTTACTTGAAATTAAGTATTAGTATACTAAATTAGAAAAAATTAAACACGTGTTTCAGCGTTTTTCTCAATTCTGCCAATGAAGGGTTAAAATGGGTGGAAACGTTGAAGTTTTTTTCCTGATGTAGTAGCAATGCTGGGCCCAAACCATTGAAGCTACAACTTTGAAATTGAATGTGCAGTTGCATTTCATAGCATTACTACCCACCATCAAGAAAAAAATATAATTTTAACCCTTCAAATGCCCAAACCGGGGTTCAAAGTTTGTATGAAATAAAAAATTTTTTTGGTCCGATTTACTTGAAACTTAGTATTTGTATATTAAATAAGAAACCATTAAACACGTGTTTCAGCGTATTTCAAATTTCTCTCCATAAAAGGGTTAAAAGGGGTAGAAAAGTTTGAAGATTTTTCCTGATGTAGTATCAATGCCAGGCCTAAACAATTAAAGCTACAACTATGAAATTGAAACTGCAGTAGTGTTTTGTGGCAAAACTACCTACCATGAAAAAAAGAATATAATTTTAACCCTTCAAATGCCCAAACCGGGGTTCAAAGTTTGTATGAAATAAAATTTTTTTTTGCTCCGATTTACTTGAAACTAAGTATTCGTATACTAAATCAGAAATAATTAAACACGTGTTTCAGCATTTTTCTCATTTCAGCGAATGAAGGGTTAAAATGGGTGGAAACGTTGAAGATTTTTCCCTGATATAGTAGCAATGCTGGGTCCAAACCATTTAAGTTACAACTTTGAAATTTGAACTACTGTTGCGTTTTATATCAAAACTACAAACCATGACGAAAAAAGTAACAATGTTAACCCTTGAAATGCCCAAACCGGGGTTAAAAGTTTGTATGAAATACATTTCTTTTTGTCTGATATACTTGAAACTAAGTATTCGTATGCTAAATCAGAAATAATCAAACACATGTTTCAGCATTTTTCTCATTTCAGCGAATGAAGGGTTAAAATGGGTGGAAACGTTGAATATTTTTTCCCTGATGTAGTAGCAATGCTGGGCCCAACCCATTTAAGTTTCAACTTTGAAAAACTACAGTTGCGTTTTATAGCAAAACTACCAACCATGAAGAAAAAAGTAATAATGTTAACTCTAAAACGGCCAAAACGGGGTTAAAAAATTGTATGAAATTATCATTTTATTGGGTCAGATTAACTTGAAACTAAGTAGTCGTGTATTAACTCAGAAATAATAATTAAACTCATGTTTCAGAATCAAAAAGGGTGGAAACATTTTAAGAGTTTTCCTGATGTAGTATCAATAACAATGCCGGAACCTTTAAAAGCTACAACTATTCAATGAACATTTAACTACAGTTGCGTTTTATAGCAAATCTACTAAGCATGAAGAAAACAATAATAATGATAAACCTAAAACGGCCAAAAAGGTTCAAAGTATGTTTTTTTTTTGTTGGATTCATTTGATCTTTACCAATTTGGTCACACACATACACAACACATACACTTCCACGCTAAGACTGCACGACGGATTTGGATGACATTTGGAATAGAGATAGCTTACAAAAATAAACACCCATGACTCTATTCATGCTAATTTGATAATGGTGAAAGATGTACCCAGGCAACTTCTTATAAGTCTTCGCGGACGAAGTCGCGGGCGAAAAGCTAGTTCAGAATAAAAGGTTACCGCTTAACACCTTCATATTGTGAAAATTTATGCAATTCCACATTAATAGAACCTAAATCTTGCAGTCCCTAACCCGCCGCATCCATGAAAAAAATAAAGTCAAAAATCGAAAAATGCGTTTTGGCAATGAATGTATGGGTACCTTGCTTTACATCCGGTATTTCTGACTTTTGGCAGATTTGTTTATGATGTTGGCACAATGAATTATCCAAGTTTGTGATCTCGAGCGCCGGCCCCAACCATGTAAAAAACCGAAAAAACCGCGAAATAGTATTGAGAGCAACGCCTTTTTTTCAGTTTTTGGCCACATTTTTGCTCCGATTTTTCTTTAAATTGGTACAAGTACTCTACGACAAAATCGAATAGTAACGTATTCCTAAATTTTTCAAGAATTTCCCCCTAACCGGTACAATTGTATGTCAAAAGTCACCAAAAATGCAGTTAATTCACTTAAAAGGTT
The DNA here is from genome assembly GCA_949319315.1 of Zelleria hepariella. Classification (NCBI taxonomy): domain Eukaryota; kingdom Metazoa; phylum Arthropoda; class Insecta; order Lepidoptera; family Yponomeutidae; genus Zelleria; species Zelleria hepariella. Next base: position 25,205,150 of record OX439382.1, read on the forward strand.
ATTGCATGCCGTTGTAAAATTGTGATAAAATACGTAATTTAAGTTTTTGTAGTTCAAATAACGTATTTTATCACAATTTCATGGCGGCTTGCGGTATACTTCTAAGTAAAATAAGTGCATTTTTGGTGACCATTGACATACAATTTTACCTGTTAGGCGGGAATTCTAGAAAATTTTAAGAATATGTTGCTATTTGATTTTGTCGTAGAGCACTTGTACTAAGTAACAGAAAAATCGGAGAAAAATAGTGGACAAAAATTAAAAAAAGGCGTTGCTCTCAATACAATTTCGCGGTTTTTTCGGTTTTTCAGTCGGCGCTCGAGATCACAAACTTGGTTGGGCCAACCTCATAAACAAATCAGCCAAAAGTCAGAACTACCGGATGTAATGCAAGGTACCTACTCATACATTTATTGCCAAAACGCATTTTTAGATTTTTGACTTAATTTTTTTCATGGGTTAGGAACTGGAAAATTTAGGTTCTATTACGTAGAATTACGTAAATTTTCACAATATCAAGGTGACAAGCGGTAACCTTTTATTCTGAATTAAGTGCATTTTTGCCTACTTTAGGCTTGAAATTTTTCATGTTTGCGGCGGGTCAGGAACGGCAAGATTTGGTTTTTTGTAGCTCAAATTACGTATTTTATCACAATTTCACAACGGCATGCGGTAACCTTTTAAGTGGATTAACTGCATTTTTGGTGACTTTTGAGTCTTTTGACATACAATTTTACCGGTTAGGGGGGAATTCTTGAAAAATTTAAGAATACGTTACTATTTGATTTGGCCGTAGAGTACTTGTACCAATTTACAGAAAAATCGGAGCGAAAATGTGGACAAAAACTGAAAAAAGGCGTTGCTTTCAATACAATTTCGCGGTTTTTTCGGTTTTTTACATGGTTGCGGTCGGCGCTCGAGATCACAAACTTGGATAATTCATTGGGCCAACATCATAAAAAAATCTGCCAAAAGTCAGAACTACCGGATGTAAAGCAAGGTACCCATACATTCATTGCCAAAACGCATTTTTCGATTTTTGACTTTATTTTTTTCATGGATGCGGCGGGTTAGGGACTGCAAGATTTAGGTTCTATTAATGTGGAATTGCATAAATTTTCACAATATGAAGGTGTTAAGCGGTAACCTTTTATTCTGAATTAAGTGCATTTTTGCCCACTTTTGGCTTGAATTTTTTCATGTTTGCGGCGGGTTAGGAACGGCAAGATTTGGTTTTTTGTAGCTCAAATTACGTATTTTATCACAATTTCACAACGGCATGCGGTAACCTTTTAAGTGAATTAACTGCATTTTTGGTGACTTTTGACATACAATTTTACCGGTTAGGGGGGAATTGTTGAAAAATTTAAGAATACGTTACTATTTGATTTGGCCGTAGAGTACTTGTACCAATTTACAGAAAAATCGGAGCGAAAATGTGGCCAAAAACTGAAAAAAGGCGTTGCTTTCAATACAATTTCGCGGTTTTTTCGGTTTTTTACATGGTTGCGGTCGGCGCTCGAGATCACAAACTTGGATAATTCATTGGGCCAACATCATAAACAAATCAGCCAAAAGTCAGAACTACCGGATGTAAAGCAAGGTACCCATACATTCATTGCCAAAACGCATTTTTTCGATTTTTGACTTAATTTTTTTCATGGATGCGGCGGGTTAGGGACTGCAAGATTTAGGTTCTAGTATGTGGAATTGCATAAATTTTCACAATATCAAGGTGGCAAGCGGTAACCTTTTATTCTGAATTAAGTGCATTTTTTCGTACGTTTGACCTTAAATTTCTCATTGATGCGGCGGGTTAAGAACGGCAAGATTTGGTTTTTTGTAGCTCAAATTACGTATTTTATCACAATTTCACAACGGCATGCGGTAACCTTTTAAGTGAATTAACTGCATTTTTGGTGACTTTTGAGTCTTTTGACATACAATTTTACCGGCTAGGGGGGAATTCTTGAAAATTTTAAGATTACGTTACTATTTGATTTTGTCGTAGAGTACTTGTACTAAGTTACAGAAAAATCGGAGCAAAAATGTGGCCAAAAACTGAAAAAAGGCGTTGCTCTCAATACAATTTCGCGGTTTTTTCGGTTTTTTACATGGTTGCGGTCGGCGCTCGAGATCACAAACTTGGTTAATTCATTGGGCCAACATCATAAACAAATCAGCCAAAAGTCAGAACTACCGGATGTAAAGCAAGTTACCCATACATTCATTGCCAAAACGCATTTTTCGATTTTAGACTTAATTTTTTTCATGGATGCGGCGGGTTAGAGACTGAAAGATTTAGGTTCTAGTATGTGGAATTGCATAAATTTTCATAATATCAAGGTGGCAAGCGGTAACCTTTTATTCTGAATTAATTGCATTTTTGCCTACTTTTGGCTTGAATTTTTTCATGTTTGCGGCGGGTCAGGAACGGCAAGATTTGGTTTTTTGTAGCTCAAATTACGTATTTTATCACAATTTCACAACGGCATGCGGTAACCTTTTAAGTAAATTAACTGCATTTTTGGTGACTTTTGAGTCTTTTGACATACAATTTTACCGGCTAGGGGGGAATTCTTGAAAATTTTAAGAATACGTTACTATTTGATTTTGTCGTAGAGTACTTGTACTAAGTTACAGAAAAATCGGAGCAAAAATGTGGCCAAAAACTGAAAAAAGGCGTTGCTCTCAATACAATTTCGCGGTTTTTTCGGTTTTTTACATGGTTGCGGTCGGCGCTCGAGATCACAAACTTGGATAATTCATTGGGCCAACATCATAAACAAATCAGCCAAAATTCAGAACTACCGGATGTAAAGCAAGGTAACCATACATTCATTGCCAAAACGCATTTTTCGATTTTTGACTTAATTTTTTTCATGGATGCGGCGGGTTAGGGACTGCAAGATTTAGGTTCTAGTATGTGAAATTGCATAAATTTTCATAATATCAAGGTGGCAAGCGGTAACCTTTTATTCTGAATTAAGTGCATTTTTTCGTAACTTTGACCTTAAATATCTCATTGATGCGGCGGGTTAAGAACGGCAAGATTTGGTATTTTGTAGCTCAAATTACGTATTTTATCACAATTTCACAACGGCATGCGGTAACCTTTTAAGTGAATTAACTGCATTTTTGGTGACTTTTGACATACAATTTTACCGGCTAGGGGGGAATTCTTGAAAATTTTAAGAATGTGTTACTATTTGATTTTGTCGAAGAGTACTTGTACTAAGTTACAGAAAAATCGGAGCAAAAATGTGGCCAAAAACTGAAAAAAGGCATTGCTCTCAATACAATTTCGCGGTTTTTTCGGTTTTTGACATGGTTGCGGTCGGCGCTCGAGATCACAAACTTGGATAATTCATTGGGCCAACATCATAAACAAATCAGCCAAAATTCAGAACTACCGGATGTAAAGCAAGGTACCCATACATTCATTGCCAAAACGCATTTTTCGATTTTTGACTTAATTTTTTTCATGGATGCGGCGGGTTAGGGACTGCAAGATTTAGGTTCTAGTATGTGAAATTGCATAAATTTTCACAATATCAAGGTGGCAAGCGGTAACCTTTTACTCTGAATTAAGTGCATTTTTTCGTAACTTTGACCTTAAATATCTCATTGATGCGGCGGGTTAGGAACTTCAAAAATTAGGTATTTGTACCCAGAATGACGTGTTTTACAACATATCAAAAGGGGAACCGGTAACCTTTTACTCTGAATTAAGTGCATTTTTTCGTAACTTTGACCTTAAATTTCTCATTGATGCGGCGGGTTAGGACCTTCACAAATTAGATGTTTGTACCCAGAATGACGTGCTTTACAACATATCAAAAGGGGAACCGGTAACCTTTCAAGAAAATTAAACGGTCGCTGGCGACTGTACTAAAACAACCTAACGAATAAGAAGAAACAAACTTTTTGCGAACTTTTTTCCTGACACGAAATAATCGAAATATTCTCATGTTTCCGCCACTTTGCATCGGACCATCAGGAAACAAACGTTCAGGCTTTCCGATCAATCTGATGAATTATTCCAACATTTGCCAGTTGCAACCAAGTGACGAGAGGGGATTATTTGACGAGCATAGGTATTTGTTTGGAAATGTCGGAATGTACACAAGACAGCACGTAGACGCTTACACGCATGCACTCTAGGCTCTACCACGAGATGCGTCCGTCCGGCAGACCTACGGCACCGGAAACAAGTTTTGCCGTAGGTATGCCGGATGTAACTCGTGGTAGAGCCTCAAATTCACTTACGTCACGGGCGAATTTGCAACGAAAGTACTACGTGCTGTGTCGCGTGCACAACTTATTTTCGTATTGATGATTAGCTCTATCGTCGAATAGTTACACCACTGGCGAATGCTCAAAGCTCTGTTACAAGTGAGCATTCACTCGGGTCTATCAGTGGCTTTAGCCGACCGCCAATAAACCAGGCGAGGCATCAAACATCGCAGCAACAGGTTCCGACTGTCCAAACACGCGCTGTTTGCATTTGGGTCCTGTGCCTTTAATAATTCTCGGGAACTAAAAGGCTTTGAACATTTCATCAGATGACCCACGGCTGTTTGCACACACTCCTGCCTGCGAGATGCTAATGTGGACACAGGGGTCGATCGGCCTCCGATGCTTTATTGTTGTCGGACGCACCACCACTCGATCGGGCTTCTTCGATTACACCACGTTAAAGGCCTTCACAAATATTTCGTTTGGGTCTTTTTGTTCTGCTGTCCATTACTTCTGCTATTACTTAGTTGTTAGCTTTGCTGGCTGTGTCCGAGTTGCCATTTCACCCCTCTTGTCTGAGTGGAGATGACACTGGACGCTGTATACATTTTCTAATATAGGTTCAAAGGTCTAAGATTTTTAACTCTATCTTTCTGGACTATAATTTTTAAAATTTTGAATTTGATGACAAACAAAAATTTCTATCGGTTCTTCTTTTCCCCGATTGTGCGTTTTCCGATGCCAATAAAACATTTTACAGCTCACAAGTTAAAAGTCTCTGCAATATGTAATTTGGGAGCAGCTAACCGCAAATGATCGCTGAGGATTTTCAATGTCAAAAAAAAAAAACGGGGACGTAAGTCTGTCTGAATGACTTGGTGCCTCTGTTTACGCCTTCATGGAAATAGGGGTGAGGGGTGTGGACTTATCTTGAGGTCTTTTTGATGTTGGTTGGAGAGTGGACTGTATTTAATTAATATCTAGGCAACAGCGTGGCTAAACATATGTGTTTTATTTAGTGCAGAGACACGAGAATTCACCATTGACACGGGAAATAATATAGAGCTACGATAACAACTGTAAACTCTATACCATAATCATAGTCAGTAAACTGACAGGTCGAACTGCCATGTAAGTGAAAAAAGCCTGCCCTTTTGCACTAACATGACAGTTCAACCTATAATTTTACTGACTAAGATTATGGGATAGACTTTACTTTTGTTTATCATTTCTTTTATCCTATCTGTTGCCGAGAGAACCGAGGTTTAGCTGTGATTTTTAATCCCACCGCGAAACAAATCATAAAAGTCAACGGAGCTTTCACAATTCTCCTTTTTGCAAGATGGTGGATGGACGCATACACAGTGTACCTAGGCAAATATCTCTCATGCCTGCCTAGGTGGTGCTAATTCTGCTAATGCAAACACAAAGCCGGTCGTGACGGGGTCTGCTAATCACGTTCCGGGAATGGGCAGTCTTCGCATCGTTTCTCTCTCACGGAAACGGGCTGGAGGTAGATTATGTAGGAGGGTAGATACATTTTTATAGAATAACTTGTATGCCCGCCGCAGGTAAGGATATGTCAAGCGTATTCTTGTCCTCCGTGGGGGTCAGCAAAAATGTAAAAATGTACCTTCATTATGGCAATAAAGAATTTTCATTTTAATTTTTCATTTTCAGATAATTATATGACCGATTGACTTCATCGTCTACGATCATTTAAGACGTCATCAATGGCAATAATTATGTCAATGGACAATGAAAAAATATGCACGTTTTACTGACCCGTCGGTTTGTAAACAAACCTTTTTTGTAACCTCATGTCAAATCGACTACGCAATCTATGTATATCGAAATTGTCATAATAAAATATTTATGTCAGTTATATGAAACGTGCACCAGCAAAGAGCAAAGCAAAGGTCAAAGGGACAAGGTGGTATCTCGATATTAAAATCGGCTGAAAGACGAGAAAAAGTAATGGTGCCAACATGTTATCTTATTACAATAATATCTCTTCACACCCGTATGTCTCAGCATCAGAATTTAGCAGCTCAGTTAATGTTCAATTCATAATTTTACTGCGTCTCTTATTTGCTTTGGCATTTCAAACGAGTCGGACATCTTTCATTGCACGTTTCTATTTGATTTCGCGTTGCCTCATAAAATGTTATGCGGGCCTTTCTTAGCTGTATCGTCCATTATTGTCCCTATCACATCGTGTGCTACATTGTATGCTTCTTTGAAATTAACTTTTGAGCCTTCATTTGTATTCGCCTTTGATGTTTCTTCATTCACATTACTGTCTTCTAGTGCGTAAAAAGCTGTAACGTTTTGACATCTCCCGATTGATAATTGGTTTCACGATTATTAATATTTCACTTTAACTCGTGAACGTTTCGGGCTATATTCCTTTGTGATGTTGCGATGAAAGGCGTTAATCAATAGGCTGTCCCTCTGCCTATATTGGAACAGGCTTCGGGTAGTTTCTGAGAATGGCTCGTTGGATTCCTTGTTTATCCAAAAAATAAACGCTTGCCCCTTTAATGGGCCGCTCGATATAAGAACACTTTTCCTTTCATTCGAGAACTCTTTTACACCAGATTGGATTGAATTGGGCCCTTGCTTTGTGGCCACGTCCTGTTGTACTGTTCCTATTGTCTGCGTAATTTTGGATAATAATGTTGTTATCGTCTGAACTGACTTGTGGGCGTTAATTTAATTCATAAGTATTCCGGTTGATATTATTTACCCGTCGCATTTCATAAGGTTTCTCTCTCACCGTTAACATTTGATTATTAAATCACGCGACAGATTTCCACAAAAGCAGCGACTCTCAGATTTTGTTTGCTTTGGCATTAGCACCGCGTGTGCTAACGCTATCCTACTTATCGGTACGGACCGACACTTGTTGGTTTTTACAGTTCTTCACACGATAATGGAATAACATTTCAGTCAGTTTACCTGTTGACTCACTTGACAGACAGCGGAGCGACCATTTCCAAAAATCTTGAATACAATCTCGTTTGAAAGGCCTACGGTGGCAAGCTCTAATAAAAGGAATCCAGTAGCAGGCAGGAACCATGAGAAAGTGAAGTTGAACAAAACAAAAATCAACCCAAAGGAGCGACACGATCGAGGGGGTTGCGTGTCGCGGAGCGTTTATCCGAACGAAACATTTCACCGATAATAACTCGACACAATATAATAATGCGAATAATAAATAAAAATCGAAATAAAATAATAATTTTAATGCCGTAATTGTGGGCCGCGGGCGGCGCGGACGCTGCCTCCGAGCAGAAAATGCACTCCATTTTACAGAACGATTTGATTGCCGCCCGTGCACGTTCCCTTCAATTGATTCCGATGGAAGTTTAATATCATACGTCAGACTGGTTCTTCAGCTTCTCCCCGGCTCCTGCACGAAGGCAGATGCATCGCGACATGACTTAAAATACCCGATCAATGATTCCTTTCCTGTCACACATAGGTATCTAGAATTTCTGCCTCTGGATGTATTGAACGAACACCGCCTCAGGGTTTTAGTTCTTGAACCCTTCAATTGTTGCCGATGCCGACAGTTTCTACCTCCAAGCTACGTAAAAACAGATGCTTACAAATATCTCTATCAATGATTGCTTTCCTGTCAAAATTATCTAGGGTCTACATTTCATTATGTAGCTACTTTTGGAAAAAGGCTTCAGGCTTTCGGTTTTTAGCCAATTGGTCTTATTGTGGCGTATGTTACCATCTGTTAGCAATATTAATTGCGTAATGAAGTTTGTAGTAGTTAGCCGCAGGTTTCATGGCCTGAAGCGTATCGCAGTGGCAATTTCAAATTATGCAGAATTTTTCTTTCCATGTAGTGCTTGCTCGTTTGACTGATTCAGTTACGTACGGCATTTGGCCGTGGGTTATGTAATGCGTGAGAGCTTTTGTGTAGTAGTTTGTATAAAAACAAAACAAGCTCATACAACGCCTAGAAACCAAGCCAATGTCTGTTTATCGATTTGTACCAGGCAAATGTAAGCAAGTCTAGATTAGGCACGAATCGGAATAGCGAGGTTAATTCGACTTCCTAGGGCTTATTAAACATTTCTTTACATTGTAGCTGCTATTGAGTTATTAGAAGCCACTTTGATTTCTGTAAACGGTTCTGTTTGTTAGCGAAACGTGTTTAGAACAATTTAGAAATGTATATTTTGGTTTATTTCCTCAATTTCGTTTGATAACATTATTTTAAACTAAATCAAGCTTTCGTGAAGTCGTGACACTCTGAATGACTCGCTTCCTACCTTTTGAAACTCGAGCAAAATACATATTTTGAGCGCACTTTGTGCACTTTTTTGTTCTCTTTAGTCTGGTTATATCTTATCCTAAGACCCGTGGACTCTTAATTATCTCGGAATATCAATTATATTATTTACCTCCACATCTAACCACGTATTCGTAAAGTCGGCCGACACCTCGGCGACATTTATACCGTAATTGCCGACATCGGTTCCAGTTCCTTCACTCACGCAGTTTATTATACCTACCTACCTGGGTGAAGAATACCAGATGGTCAGCCTAGAAACGTCTTCTCTCTTGTTGACAAACGTTTTCGTCTTAATTACTTCGCTATAATAGGTATAATGTAAAACAATCGATTTTGGGTTTCATAAGTAGGTTCGATCGAAGAACCATTGCCTGAATGTCTATTCATAGGTACAGCAGCCTAAACGGATCTAACCGTAAAACTAGTTTTAAAATATTGTCAACCATAAATGGAGATGGGTGGAGACTTGGAGAGGAGAGGTGTTTCATACATTTGAAACTCCGATCTATGTCAAATGTATGGAAACACATTTCCTCTGGGCCGATCTCCGTTTTGGTGGATTAGGTAAATTAGGTTGGATTAGATTAGGCTTAAGCTTTGGTGGATTCGGTATGCATCTTTACCGGAATTTGTTGTCCGTCACGAATAACCAATTTTATCGGTTGTCAATTTGATAGACTTTTCTTCTTCTGTCTTCATTGTATCATAAACTCCAGCTTCGACTGAGGGTTTATCTTATCAGTTTATGTGCTCAGTACTTCTGCAGTAATTTATTCTGTGCTTCAACTCACGCCATCACCTGCAGTAGCAACTTAGACAAGATCTCGTTTCTGCATTACTTTCTGGTATCTTATTTTTCTTGGATTCCTCCTGCATTTACTCATTTAATAGCCCTCGATTAAATGCCTTTATGTATAATTTTTTAGTCACAATCATGTCTGGCTTCTAGGAATTCGAGTCAAATATGTCGATCCTATGACAATTGACAAGTCGTCAAACGTGGTATTGCGTTGTTATTATCATGTCTAATTACACATTTGTTTTATTTCTATAGAGTTTTATAGAGGAAAGAAATACCTAGGGTATTTTACCAGTTAATGCATTATAAAGCTGAATGCTCTTTATTTCCACTATTATTAATATTTCAGCCACTTCACTATTTTCTGTTTTTCTCTTCCCATCCTTCATCTCAGCCCGACAAAGTTTTGTTGTAAGTACTTTGATAGACTAGACTGCTCACATCTGCAAAGATACCATTAAGGTTCTTTTCACATACAGATATCATGCAATATTGATTGGTTATGGGTTTATAACTCTATCTATGCCACTCTCTTGAGTTACATCGAGTGAAGGTGCCACTGGACGCTACTTTAAACATCTCATTATGGATATTAAAATAAGTTTAGTTGTACAATCTCCGCAACCAGACCGATTCCCTTCACAATATAAATTAACGCAGTTGTAATTCCAGTCGGCGCGTTCAGAGGGCGACTCGTCCGGGGACCAGTCGTGCGATTCCTCCGACGAGGGCGTCGGCCGCGACGCGCCCGCGCCGCCTCTGCACCACCACCTCCCACCGGTCAGCATGAACCACCTGCCCGGGAACCACCAGGCCATGAACCACCACGCGAACGCCGCCCAGGCGAGGAACTCGCCGCGGCCGCACGAACAGATCAAAGTTAGTTCCCTCTTCCTTATTCTTCTTCTTTTCGTGTCGATGGTTCTATATTGCTTTGGACCAATATGTAGCCACTTCAACGGCACTTACACTGCTTCCACAGGTCCTTCTAGTGCAGGTATTCAGGCACGCTGGGCACGAGAGTAGATGCAGCATGGTCTGGCGAGGGGCGCCACATTCGCAGTCCGTGTAGGCCTCGGGTGTCATGTCCCATCTAACGAGTAACTCCTTACTTTGCCCTACCTGGGTCCTGAGGCGGTTAAGTAACTTCCAGGTGGGCCACGGCAACCCGCTTCCGGCTGGCAGATGTTCACCTCGCCTTAGTGGGTGACTTAAGTAGAGGCTGCGTGCAGCGCTGAAAGCTCTTCCGACCTTTCAGACGAGTTGGGTGGAGGCATGATGTGTCCATAGAGAGGGTGTCGGTTGTCACATTCCTGCCTGTATTTTTCTATGGCACAGGCAACCTCCCGCCTAACGCATGGATGGTGAAACTATGCCTGCCTGAAACTATACTATATAGGCTTGTTTAGGGGGGTTGGTTGGTTTGAGGCAGTCTTTTATGATTCTGATGTCATTTTGTGCAGTGTCCTCTTCTTTTGCATGTGTCGACCGGTTCCACACTGCGCACGCATATTCGCTCTTCCTTCATCTCAGCGATTATAGCTAGTCTTGACTAGCCATTCTCCAGAGAGCTTCCATGCTATGGAAGGCACTTTAAAGTTAGTTCCTCCTCGTTTTTAATCAGCTGCGGTAAGCCTCGATCTGAACGTAGTCTCCGACAACCCTTTCTGACTGCATTGGTTCACTAATATATCTTTCTGTCTGACCAGATGTTCCACCAGGATAATTCCTACCAAAGTTTGTACAAGAAACGATGATGTAAAACTTACGTGCACACTTTCTGGGCATTGACTTCGCACGTATTGGTCGTTTCTGTGAACTAAGCTGCTGGAAAGTCTACTGTCTCTACGACCCTGCATAAAATATCTAACATAGACCCCTTGTTTCTGACCAATAAAACCCCCCATTTCTTCCGCAGGTCCGCGACGACTTCGAGTCCCTAAAGACCTCTTTACACCCGCACCTGTCGTCACTCGCTTCCCTGGCGCAGGGGGCGCCTCTGTCAACGCCGAGCAGCGTGTTCGCCTTGGCCGGGGGCGGCGCTCCGGGCTTCCCCTACGCCCCGCCGGCCTTCCTGGCGCCCGCGCCACCGCCGCCCGCGCAGCCGGCTGGCTCCGCGTCTTCATCTTCGTCGGAAGGCAGCGCCGCTGGCTGGAGCTTCGAGGAGCAATACAAGCAAGTTCGGCAGGTGAGTCGGGGTTTGGGTTGTGGTGTTTTTTTGGCAAGGTGTGAAGAATTCCTCTGCGGGGTTTGAAGGACATTGCGCATGTGTCGACAGTTTTTTTTGATCCGATGATATTCACTTGATTGCTAGGTCGAGAGAATTATCATTTTTTTATAATAACTTATACGTAGAAAATCGATTCAGATGTCTGAAAAGAAAGGAATACTTTCGGTGTTATTAAGCACTGAAAACCTGAAATCGTTAGAATCTACAACTTTGTTGAAAATCAACTGTAGAGCCCTTTCCTTTCGCTTCTCAATCAATCTCTATACCTAATTCGTTTCGTACAACAGCCAAAGTTTTTTTACTGATCGCGTTACAATGTTCAATTGAATTTGAATGAAAAGTAGAACCACAACAGTATAATCTTTATAACTTCTTACAATACAATGCCCGCTGACGTCCTCGTGATACAAGGCGAAACCGCATCTAATTGTATCACCTTTGTCTGAAACAAAGTTGAGGATATTATCATCATATTATATTATTTCATCACCCAATTGATGGCTCGTGCCACGTTTGCCTTAGGCCCCCTGCTACTGAAGTGAGGAGGGAAGTGAGAGAGATTATCAGTGTAAATAGAACAGGATATACACAGACACGACTGCCCTCAAGCATTTTTGAAAGGGGCTGTAACTTGTAGGTATCTTAATCGTTTTTTTTTCAAAAGTTTCCAACTTAGCCATGTTGGTTAAATTCAATACGACTCTGACCCTTAACGTGCGCTAACTATTGTACGAGTATGCGAGGTTACTTTTATCATGATTGTACTGTACAGCCGCGACGATAATTTAGTAATCATGCGGTTAAATCTTGTAGATAGATAGATGGGTAGAGAACTATTTATTGTAGAGGTGAGTGAAATGGACTTCTCATAGCAAGGCAGTTGCGTGTAAATGGGGCATATTTACGAGTTCTTTGTGTCTCTCATTGAATGGCGATATTTACAACAGGTGAAGTAATGTGCGACTGCATCAATTGAGTGGATAGTTCCACCCAATTGGCATTGGCACGAGGCCTCAAGATTGTGTTAAATTAACACTGTAGTTAAATATGAAAGGCTGTTTGATAGTTGTAAACTCGCGAAATATTGTGCCAATAGCCCATGGCGACACGGCCGTATCTGAGATAAATTATTTGATATTGCTTAGAGAGAACATAAATTATTGTGTCTTGAAATATTTAATCGATGTAGCGCTTATAAGAACCGTTTGCTGGGTTTTTGCAACTTTTGTATTGCTCGGTGGTAAAATGTTCTATGCTTACGGCCAAATCCTTATTTGCCCTATTGTAAAAATCACAACTGAAGATAAAGTAGTACTTCAAGACTGAACTGAACTGAAGCTGAAGAATATTACTTCTATGCAAACATTTATACTCTTATAGGTTGGGAGCTGGTGACCAATCGAGATATTTTTTCGTACAAGGCTGGGAGTTGATAGAGTAGACTTCGCTGAGTCTGGGAAAAATATGTTTTAGGGCCGGTCGCGGTTGAAAGTTCGTTTCTATTGACTTTCAAAGCGTAAATGTGTACCAACTGCACCAAATGTATGGAGCAGCTGATATTTTTTCGAGATTGCGTACTTGGTTCCAATGTAAAAGTTCCTTGTACCTTTCAATGTCACAGGACCTTTTTGAAACACCCTGTATAGTTTATTATCTTCAGTAATAATTATTTACATGTATCAACAGCTACACCTACCTTAGATATTCATATGTGTACTTATGTATAAGTATTGTGATATTCAGGCAGGTGAGGCAACTTACAAACAGCCTGCACTAATTCGATTGGCGGTGTAATCATCCAATTATAGCCGACCAATGACGATCCTGGCCACTACGCATTACGTTTCCTTTATCATATTGCAATATCGAAACTGAAATTATTAATAAAAACTAAGTATCTACGTAATTTAACAAACCAAGCTGGACTCTCTCTCCTTCTATAAGACCTTTAGTAGGTACCTAAAAGGGCTCCTGTTTTTTTTTATTGGTCAACCGAATACCTAATCCAAACTTTCCAAACTGTTGTTACAGACAGTCAATCCTCAAACTGTAGAGACGTTATTTTTTATACGTAGAGACAGGAATGCCTACTTATTATGTTGTAACCTACATACATACACACGCGAAGAACATTCACCTCCATTGCTTGCGCACTCCAGTAAAAAAACAGCTGCCGCCACTTTCCGAAAAGGTGTAAAGAATGTATTCTTCGCGCGTTCCTTTCAATACAGAGTTGCGCGGCCCAATTTGCTGCTTAGCAACAATGCGGCAATGTTGTTGGCAACATATCGCCTGGTTGGCTGGACTCAAATTGATGCGGGTATAAAGCGGGAGCACCGCATAGGAAACAAAGGTTATAAGTAGGACCTTCTGTGATATAAGTACTACGGAAGGTTCGTTCGGTGTGGATTGCCCGGGAAAAGGTTGATACCTATGTCTCTGAGTCTTGAAACTTAATCAAGTTTGGGATCAATCGCGTAAGCGCCTTTCACTACGAGGATGATATTTTAGCATCGCCCTGCATGAGCCGTGTGCGTGAGCTCTTATCAGAATGGCTGTCATTGGTCTAATTCAGACCTTTTTACTTCTTTGAGTAAGGTTTCCTATCGAAGTTGGATGCCAATTCTCGCCTTTCGGAGTTTCCAGACGAAACAAAGTGGTACAGTCCTTATGCCGCGCGCGGTAAAAGCTCTACCATGGGTATTTTAGACTGTGGCCGACCGTACTTTACTGAAGCCATAGGCGTAGGATTTGTAGCCATCATATCTTAGGTCGTCCAGCTCTCCTTCTGCCTGGCATAATAAGTGGGATGAGTTGGTACTTGCGAATGGCCGAGTTACTCCTAACTTCATCATTTCGATGTTCTTCAAAGATCGGACCTTTTGCATCGTAATTATTCCATGACCAAGCCCACCAATCAATACGCAATAAGCCTTTGAACGTTTCCATAGCATCTCGTTAGCGAGTGAGCACGCAATGTACGCGATATAAAGGCGCGGCTTGCCTACCGATAATTTGCGGATAAGAAGGCATTTTAATGTAGAACATTGTTAATTCGGGGGGAAGAAAGCGCGCGTGATCGTGCCAACGTGGTAACTGGGTCTTGCCACATCTGGTGGTGTGCCCGCGTAAATTACTTGCTGACGAGCCGTATGAAAAGTCTTTGTGAAATACAGATGGCCCGAATGTAAGCGGTTTCATCCTGCTTAAGAGAGATAAGAAAAGTTTTCAAAATAACACGAATTCTGAAATGTAGAGATTTTATACAAGGTGTTACAAAAGATGCTAACTCTTTTTACAGGGTAATAGCACCCGGTGATAGGGATCACAACCTAAATATTTATTTTTGCTCTATGACGTTCCGTTGATTTTTTAATTAATAAAATGTGAACGCTGTGGCGGGAGAAAAGTATTTTTTAAATATTGTTTTTATTGACTTTTACAATGTTTTAACAACTCAAAGCTATGCAATTGCACATAAACACACAAACATATTTTTCAATTTGAGCTAATACCAAAAACCAAAAAGTTATGAAAAATGTTCAATTTTGAGGTTATAAAATAAAAATTGTTTTTTCCAACTTTTTTTTACAGAATTGACATCCTGTTGACCAGTAGGTTACACCCTGTAAAAAGAGTAAGGATGTTTTGTAACACGTTGTATTTGTGACTTCGATCGGTTCATTGAGTATTATAGAGTTTCATGATAACTATAACCACTGCATATTGTAGAGACCCTCAATCATAAAACTAAATAAGTTATCTTCTATGATACTAACTATGAACACACCAACGCGACACTAAAAATAAACGCATC
The DNA here is from genome assembly GCA_949319315.1 of Zelleria hepariella. Lineage (NCBI taxonomy): Eukaryota > Metazoa > Arthropoda > Insecta > Lepidoptera > Yponomeutidae > Zelleria > Zelleria hepariella. The sequence goes on from OX439382.1 coordinate 25,220,550, forward strand.
AGTTCAATGGAAACGTCACTCCATCAGTCACTAATACCAAGCACATAACCAACCGCATTAATAATAATAAAGCCAAAGCCAAGCACGACAATCTGTCCGGCCACAGAAACACTGACACTACATTGTTATTCCACTCAACCCTTCAATCGAGGGGTCGGTCAGACCCCCCGGTTGTTGTGACATCAGCCCCAACCCTTTAAACACGGGGGGCGCAATGTGCAATTGCTTTTGTCGCTGATACAGGTTTGATAGACACGTTATGTACGGATTATGTGTTCTCGAAGTGTTGTAGTTTAGTTTCAGACTTGAATCAGAAACAATTTCACCATTTGGAGATCGACTATGAACGCCTCAGATTATACTTTATACTTTACTTTATACTTTATTGCACACAAAAACATAACATCTTAGATAATAATATAAAGAAAAGTAATAGTGTACAAGGCGAACTTATTTCTGAAGAAATCTCTTCCAGTCAACCCTCTACCGGGATTTCCTGCCCCTCTACCCTTGACGCATTTTTCCAATACTGCCGCAATATGGCGCAATTTACAAAATTTTATACAACGTGTTACAAAACATCCTAACTCTTTTTACAGGGTGTAACCTACTGGTCAACAGGATGTCAATTCTGTCAAAAAAGTTAAAAAAAAAAAAAAAATTATAACCTCAAAGCTGAATTTTTTTCATAACTTTTTTGTTCTTGGTATTAGCTCAAATTTAAAAATATGTGTGTGGGTGTAGGTGCATTTGCAAAGGTTTGAGTTGTTAAAACATTGTGAAAGTCAATGAAAACAATATTAAAAAAATACTTTTCTCCCGCCACACCGTTCACATTTTATTAATTTAAAAATCAACGGTACATCGTAGAACAAAAATAAAATTTAGGTTGTGATCCCTATCACCGGGTGCTATTACCCTGTAAAAAGAGTTAGCATCTTTTGTAACACCTTGTATTTTACAAATTAAGACGCATATTATGTTTTTATTGAATAAAACAGCCTTACCTTAAAATAAACATTACAAAGTATTTAAAATCAAAGCATTACTATGCGAATTCAAAGAGAAATTAATTTTTAAACTTTTCCAATTTGATCGCAATAGCGTCAAGGTCAAGGGTAACCCCCCTGGTCGCGTTTGATTCGTGAATATACTTACGTATAGATTTCATCACTCTTGCTTGTAAATACATATTTCGGATGGATAATTTCAATTAAAAAAATGCGGTAGATTACGAAAATTTTTTAAAGTGTCAGCACAAACTTAGCAGCCTTTGTACTGACACTGACACTTCAGTAACTTCCTTTTTCAGCCACAAAAAATAACTACCCTACTACTACTTAAGAGCTGTATGTATAACTAATTGTAAATTTAAGAATTTTTGTTCTAGTACACAAGTCAGCACGTCGACGCTTACAAGCTAGCACTCTACTCGGTTACGTTACGGGTGACTTTACAACAAAAGTGTACACTCTGACGTGCTGTCGTGTGTACCTACTGATTTTGAAGCACTTTTAAGAGTTTATGACACTTTGTTAACGTTAAGTACACACGACAGAACGTCAGACTGTACACTTTTATTGTAAAGTCGCCCGTAAAGTAACCGAGTAGAGTGCTAGCGTGTAAGGGCCGACGTGCTGTCGTGTGTACAAATAAGAGTGAAATACAACAATTTGTCCAAGTCACCATTGAAGGATGTTTATGTCATACTGAATGTTTTATCAGTTTGTGTCAGGTAAAATTGACTCTTTATACTAATGCGCCTACTTGATTGAGTCTGACTGTCTCAAAGCTTAGATATAGGTAATAAAGACTAACATGGATAATACCGGGTGTTATTTTGTTCAGCAACATTCGCAGGGGTATAAATGCCAATTTAGCAGTTCTAACGTTGACTCTACAGAAAGCAAAGGTTATTCGTGCTCTAAATAGAGCTACTTCCGTGCTGAATGTAATTTTAATTAGGTACTTATCTGACCAAATTAGTAGAAGGTATCTGTACTTACGGTCAGCCACAGTCTAGGATACCCCATGGCAGCTCTTACCGCGCGCGGAATAAGGGTGCCAATCGAACAGAAAGGATATCCTAGCGTGTGACTGACTGTACCTACCTACCCTGTTTTACATCAATAACATATTTCCTTTATTTCCCGATATACGTTTAATTTTGAATTTTAACGCATCTCCAAAATATGCGTAGCATTTTATAAAATGAAAATACCGTCGAAGAATGCTTGATTTCAATTTCAAGTGTATAAAACATTCCTCCCCCCGATAACAGTATCGAAAACATCCAACCGATAACGCGTCTAGACGACGTAAATATCCCTCTCGAATGCCATATCCATGCCTCACTTGGCTAATCGTTAAAAAAAGTTCAAAAACTCCGAACGCACCCATAACCTACAATACGGACTACGGGCTTCCACTTTAAAAAGGTTGACGGCGAATAATCTAATAGAACATGTGCATTTAAAAAAGAGCGGTTTAAAGATTACGCGCTTTTAAAATACTGGTGGCAGGGACACGCACTAAAAGAAAAAAAAAGGTAAAACATAACCTGAAATTGAGATAACAGTTGTTAATAGATTTGGAATGGAGGCGTCATACCTTCAATCTAGCGCCACCATACCTTCTTTCTTGCTTTATTTTTGGAAATGTTGAACAATCAAAATCTCAGTCCTGGTAGTAGGTAACTAGCTATTTTTAGGACATAGAGGCAATAACCTAGGACGAGTGTCTACAAAACGTCAAAACGTCCGTACTATAATTTATTTCCTGTGGCGATGGCGCCAATAGGCCTCTTATAATCCGTGCGGAATCAGAATGGGATAATACCTTTTGGAACTGAATCGAAAATGACAGTTCTCGAGTAGCATCAGTAAAAACAATGTTAGTTCTACGTTCTATCATACGGTTATGAAATTGGAAATACGCAAAAATGTTTAATGTTTGTAATCTAAAAGGATTCAATGTTATTGCATTAATTGAATAAAACGTGATAAAACTCGAGCAGACACCCACGCGCACAGAAAACACAAGCAAGTTTCGACGCGAGTTTGCCATAGACAACTAGAGTTTGCCGAAATGCTGACGCTACAGGACCGCGAGCTTCTCAGTTCCAAAAGGTATTATCCCATTCTGATCCCGCACGGATTATAAAGAGGTCGTTTTGAAGGTTGATTGATCAAAAACGTCCAACCAATAAAGTACGATCTCTAGGGAGTCTGCGCAAATGCAACAAGATAAATTCGCGATCGACGTGCGCAAGATTGCGATCGCAATACGTGACGAGATCGTGGCCGTTATATTTGCACTTTTGTGCTTCCACTTTTTCATCATGATGGCATTTTAGAAATCGATTTAATTAAGGGCTATTTTAAAAAGTTGTAGTTACGTTAGCGAAAAAGAGCGTCAGTCTTCCATATGATTATGTGCGTAGTGGTGAGTATCTATGCAAGTGGTGTACCTACTTCTTTATTGCGTCAGATTAGTAAAGTGTTCCGTCTACACAAGGCTTTATCTCCCCGATGACAATGTTACAAGGCAGTAAAAAGCTGTGTAGTAAACTCCGCTATCAGACAAGCAGTGGCAACACAGTAATGGAAACTAATAAAAGGAAACAACAATAATAATTTGCCACGATGATTTAGAGCTGAAGAAAAGCGGCAGAATTTGCAAGATGGCCGCCTTTTTATGGCATTGTGCTGTTTGCATGGGTTTGCAAGATACCTAAATATAACTTTACTAAAACTTAGGTAAGAGCTACCCTAGGCACACAGAAGCATCTCCGATCTATGCCTATGATACTTAAATGTCCTATCTATACTAACACGTAAAATGTAAAGTTTTTTTTACCGACTTTATAATAAAAGGCAGAGGAGGAATAACATTCTAAGTTGTCCTGTTAGGAGCATGTTTACCGCGCTCACTCCAAAACCCCATACACACAAAGAATACGTTTACTCCGTTTGAATGGGCGAGAGCGCGCGGTTCACATTCCTCTTAAGTATTCATTTTGGCGGCCATTTTTACTTTATAATGTACACGGGAGGATCAATCATTGTTCTCAAATAATGAGAAACTTAGTTATACCTACTTCGTATTTAAGTAAATCGTTAAATCCGTCCATTAGTAGAATCAATTACCATTTTAAAACGCTTACGGTTTTGTATTTAGATGATCGCAATTATATATATCAGTGGCATACATATTATACCTACAGTCATATTATTCTACCTGTCGCCACCTTGAAAATTGTATCATTATATTTTAATAGTTGAACTCTTGTCGGTGCAGCACTCTCCATTCCCTCCGGTCACAGGCAAGTTCCTTCAACTACTGGCACGTCACCACATCCACCTTCTCTTTAATTCGGTCGAAGTATCTTTACCACTCTTTCTCCCTTTCTATCTTTCTTTCAAGTATGTTATTATAAGTCGTGACGTGGCAAGAGGCCCAACATCTTTCCTCTTCTGTCTTCTATCGTCCTAAGTATCCTTCTACGCTCCTTCACTCTTCCCAGGACTTGCTCATTTGTCACCTTTTCCATCAAAGATATCCTCTTCATTCTCCTCCATAATTTCGAATGCTTCTAGCCCTCTCTCCATATTTCGCACCTAAAAATGTCAGCAGAAAATGTCATTGGGATTTAAAACGTCATTGTAATGTCGTTGCAGGTTGGATCTTGAGAAATCTTGAAAATAACTTCACTCATGTGATTATAATTTTATTACACCTTCGTGCCAAATAAATAAAAAAATGTAATTGATGAAGTAATATAATTGTACGTCAGTGGTTAGATACACGTAGATACAGTCACAAGCCGCAAGTCTGTTAGAACATAATTAATTAGGTAGTTGCTGTTTTTGCAGAGTCAGTATGTATTCTATAAGTCAGTGTTTCCAACCCTAAATACACCCTAGCATAGGCTGCATTACCTACAATGAAGAATACCATCAACTTTTGATTTTTATCTTACCATACACTCTATTAAAAATGGAAAATTTGGGTGAAAACATTTTTTTGATACGACTTATAGTTCTCGAGATATTTAATTTTAAACTACCTGTGCGACGGGCGCGCGGTCGTCAGCTGCTGTGACGTCACAACTCCACACGCACCCGACACATACACCGTAACACTCATTCAAACGGCTGGAACCGTACTAGGTAGCCAGTTGAAATTTTCAGAGATTATGTTTTATTATAGTGGATTACCAAATCAATAATAAAAATTAAAAAATATTAAAAAATAAGAGGGGTCCCCATACAAAAAACGTTGTTTTATACTTTTTTCTCTATAGAAAAAACGGTAAGACATACAAGCAACAAACTTGGTATGATTATAGGGCTTACTCCATAGTATAACAAAATAATATAAAAACTGGCCAAGTGCGAGTCGGACTTGCGCACGAAGGGTTCCTTACCATCTATAAGAAAGGTGAAAAAATCACAATTGTTGTATGGGAGCCTCCTTAAATGTTTATTTTATTCAGATTTTTGGTATTTGTTGTTATGACGGCATTAGAAATACATCATCTGTGAAAATTTCAACTGTCTAACTATCATGGTTTATGGCCTGGTGACAGACTGACGGACAGACGGACAGACAGACGGACAGACAGACAGACGGACAGACAGCGGAGTCTGAGTAATAGGGTCCCGTGTGGAACCCTTCGGGTACGAAACCCTAAAAACGGTCAAGCGCGACTCGGATTCACGCGCCGAGGGTCCGTATAACCAGTTTTTTTATTGTATGGCGGTAGGGAACTCTCAGTGCGCGAGTTCTACTCGCACTTGGCCAGTTTTTTTGTGTGTTTAGTCGGGTCATTTTTCATTTTTCAAAGTCGTCATCCATAGTTAAGTAAGAATATATTATTTTAAGTACAAACCCGTGCTAGGGAATATTTTAAACAGAGCTTGCGGCTTTAAAACCTGTCCCAAGCGAATTTTTAACGTTATAACTACCTAAGTAATATTATATTAAAACACTACTGTAACACTGACTAAACACACATAAAAACTGACCAAGTGCGAGTCGAAATCGCGCACTGAGAGTTCTGTACCACCATACATTTAAAAAAAACTGGTTATACGGACCCTCGGCGCGTGAGTCCGAGTTGCGCTTGACCGTTTTTTATATTTTTTTGTTATACTATGGAGTAAGTCCTATAATCATACCAAGTTTGATGCTTGTATTTCTTACCGTTTTTTCTAAAGAGCAAAAAGTATAAAACAACGTTTTTTGTATGGGGACCCCTCTTATGTTTTTATTTTTATTATTTCTTGGGTAATCCACCATAATAAAACATAATCTCTTAAAATTTCAACTGGCTACCTAGTACGGTTCCAAAGATACAGCCGTTTGAATGAGTGTTACGGTGTATGTGTCGGGTGCGTGTTGAGTTGTGACGTCACGCGAGTTTGCCGCGCTCGCGCGAAAAACTCCAAAAGGACGGAAACTAAAACCGTCGTAACTTTAAAACTACTGGCTCGATTTGAATGAAACAAAAACAGGTGTATTTCTAAATTTTTAGGCTACACGGTCATAAAGTTTCAAGTGATTTAACAGACCCACGGACATTCTTCATTAAAGTGCCATAGGAATACCTACTCTCGATATGTAGCCGATCTAAACAGCAATTTCTATTATGCGAAACTGTAGAAGCCTGCCACTTATTTTAGAGGCTACGTCAATTACCTTGGACTCTAAACATCACCAGTTATCTAGCTAGATTAACACAGTTCGCTAAATACCGTGAAGATTATAAAAATTACGATTTATACAAACTAAACTCTTATTTCTGTACAGAATATTTAAATGACTATTGACATAACCCGTGGGCGTCGAATTTGGTGGACTTAACAGATTTAACAATCCGCTTTTTGTGATAAACTGTTGAAATTCTATTTGCATTACGTACGAGTCGTACGACTTGTTGCCTTGGCGAACATCAATATTGGCTATAATATTACGAGTTTTACTTAGTTATTGCTTCCTTTATGTATCAATTTACTTGCCTCCAGTCGTCAGATATTTGCAATTATTAGTTAAGGTAGGTTTTACGTCGTGTAAAATTGTAAATTGTAGCTTCTGCATTTTGTCTTTTGATTTTAACTTTTCCCGATTCCGATTACTTATTCATTTCATATAGAAAATAAAACCCGTCATGTCACACGTTATAGTTTTTTTTCGCCACGTGCGATCCAAGCATCCTTCGATACCCCCGCTATCGCGAGATTTGTTTCTGGATAATATGTCCAATCCAAGTAATAGGAGCAAACGCCTATGTTTTCAGTCAACGGTGGTGCGCTATAATAAATTGTAATCATGCAGAGCGAAGAAGAATATTGTTTTGTAATATTTTGCTCAAGAGTGGAGGACACAAGGGGAGGCCTTTGCCCAGCAGTGGGACACAAAACAGGCTAGATAAAAAATATATATATATTGCTCATTTATCAGCATGATAATAACAAAATCATATTATTTGCTCAAAACATCCCACCCAATCCAGCACCTCCGTGGGATCACCCAACTACGGTTTAGGTTCGGCTGAAAACTGCATAACATTCAAGAGCTGAAAATGGCCGTTCTCACTAGACTTAAGAGCATTGCCTTTTTTATGTCTTATTGTAGGTCTTCCTTCCTCCCATCAAAGTGCACTCACATGAAAACAACCAATCAGGGCTTGCTGGAAGAGATTTCTTTAGAAATAAATCCGCTCTTGTACACGTTCTCTTACTATCATGTTGTTCAAGTTTTTATATTTTTGTGTGCAATAAAGTGAAACAAACCAATTAGAAGATTTAACTTTGATGACGCGCGCATTTCGACAGTTTCTTAGACCTTCTCAGAGTATCTACCAGGAGTGCGAAAAAGCTGTGTCGGACGTCTGCCGGACGTCTGTCATGTATCCTAATACTATAGTAGTAAGGTTGTTTATCCAACTTATCACTTTCAGTGACAGTGACAGTAAGCACTCGTAGTAGCTACTTAGCCCAGATTTTTCTGTTTTGAGCCACCTCCAACCCCACTGTAGGATGTGGAAATGAAAAATGGCAATAAAAATCGCCCCTCGCCCCTGCCTCGCGCCACGGGTCCTCGCCTGGGGCGGTGTCTCCCAGAAATAGCCAGTCAGCTGGGGTGCGTCAGCGAAGCGTTGCGATGCAGCCGAATGTGCGTGTGCGCATCGCGCGTCGCTATAGCGGCGCTGCTTATCACAATATTGCATTAGCTTAGTTACCATACGTGTGGAGCCAACTGAGCCGCGGGTTTCCTCACGATGTTTTCCTTCACCGTTAGCGAGTGGTATTGGTACTACAAATGTCTTTCCTGTGGGCTAGGTGGACTAAGCTGTCAGGATGGTATAGGTGCTGGGCAAGCCTACTCCATCTGAAACAATGTCCTAGGCACTGCAGCGCCGAGTGGTCTCTTCACCCATCCAGTGTGAGTGAAGGTGCCACTGGACGCTGTATAAATCATCTCATTACGTAGATGCAAAGGCCTTAGTTTTTTTTTAGTTACCATAATTATTATACCGCAGCGCTGATTTTTAACCGACTTCATAAAAGGAGGAGGTATTCAATTCGAGCCGAATGTTTTTTTTTGTCTGTTACCTCAGAACTTTTTTCTAGGTTGACCATCGATTTGAATGATTCTTATGAAAATTTGATGAAGAACTTCGGAGATGGAGAACGGAACTCCTCAACGAACAGAAGCAGAGTGCACCTTCTCACATCGGTTTTTAATGTTTGTTAATTTTAGTTTTTTTTGTGGTTTAAGAGCCGAAGTACGGGGCTGGTAGTCTTCTTGGTTCCCGTTCTCCTGCGTGGGGCCGACGCAAGGGATTTCCATGTTTTTCTGTCCATGGACAGCTTTGGCCAAGTTGTTTCCTTCTTTTACGTCTCAAGGAGAACGGATCTCTTCCGTGGGTCTGGCACCTACGATCAACATTCAATATATCAGCATATAAATATGGAGATGGAGAAGTGCTGTGGTGTTAGGAGCCCTGTAGAAGGTTTTCTACAACTTTCTGAATAGAAAAGTCCTTCAGAATCACCAGAAGAGTCATTCGCTTCCTTTTCAGCGATTAAAAATTGTTCCGGTAGAGTTCAGACCACACGACGGTAGAGTTCAAAACCTGCAAGAAAGAAGATCCTACACTACGCAAATTAAACGCCTAGGCCGAAAGTCTATTTATAATCAGAGTTGCATTGGGCCAGAGTGGTGTGCTGAGCACTGACAAGTCATCCGAGACGATAATGCGGGGTAGATCTGATACACATGGCGATGGATGTCTGATGGACTGGGCCCTTAGCCTGTAACACAATGGTGCCAAAATGGGCTGTCAGGTGACGACTTCAATTACGATTTGCTAACGCTGTCTGTCCTTTTAATGTTTTTGTAGTACAGCAAAGAATATTTTGATTCTAATTCTAGAGGATTAGTTCTCTGGTTGTTGGAGAAAAACGAGGAGAGCCCGGTTTTGTCTTTCTGCCGGGACGCCATTGACCCGCCATTGCGTTACAGGCTAAGGGCCCTGGACGTGTGGACGCCCGCGCCGATTGATTTCGCTAGATTCATTGTTTTAGCTTCGTTACGTCATAGAAACTACTTTTAACCCGCACAGTCAGCCACACGCTAGGATACCCCTTCTCGATCGATTGGCGCTCTTATGCCGCGCGTGGTAAGAGCTGCCATGGGGTATCTGTGACTGTGGCCGACCGTAAAAAAGGTCCTCTCTTTACATGGTAAAGCACTCAGTGATTGATAAGGGTAACATCCCAAATATCAACTTTTGTTTCAACTCTTTCGCGCATTTCATGTTATAATTTAAATTTCTAGATTTTGCCATTTGCTGTTTCTCATTTAAAAAATTTTGTTAATGGCACATTTTAATATTAATTTAGCTTAATTTTATTGAAGTTTATTAAACAAATATTACGGCTCACACCGATATGTCTCGGGTACGGATTGGACGCCCTGTGACTGTGAAGACCAAAAGCTGTAAATTCGGGCTATACATATAGCCTTGCGTAATACAGAGCGATTGAAGCGTTACAAATTACAATGCATGCATGATGCATGCTCAAAACGTCACTTGAACGCTTCGCTGTATGCTTTGACGATCAGAATTTGTGGCCAGCTTTCTAAATCTTCTTTTTTCTCCAACCATTCCTCTCCTTCCGCCAAGCTAACCTGCCAACGCCTACTCCAACCTCGAGTCACCTTGCCTTGCGTTTACAGACCGTTTGAAGGCCCCGTTCCGAATATGTTCTAAATCTTCCTTCATCTGCCAACCTCATCTTCTTCCGCCAACCTGACCTATGACACGCGCTCGAGAGCCCATCACACCTCGAGTCACCAGTAGCCTTGCGTTTACGGACCTTTGAAGCGTTACAATTCACGCTCAATACGTCGCTTCCTGTACGCGTCGCCCCGTTCCGAATATGTGACCTGAGAGTTCTAAATCTTCCTTCATCTGCCAACCTCATCTTCTTCCGCCAACCTGACCTATGACACGCGCTCGAGAGCCCCTCACACCTCCAGTCACCAGCTCGCCACGCGTGCCGAAGGGTGCTCCAGGGAAGGGGGGCCGGAAATAGCCCCAGCACGGGGCAAAGCATCTGTCTGGGTATAAATAGCGCATCTAATGTAGTATCAAGGACGTTGGATGATGTTTGTATAATGTGCAGCGGCGGTTGGTCTTATTTGGTTGTGGATTTCGTGAAGAGTCTTGCGAGTTAGGTGGGAAAACGGTGCGTAGAATAGGAATAAGCGTAGGATACAATGGATACAAGGCACGAATAACAATGCTGAAAAACGGCGTAGAAGAGATTGATCTGTCTCTGCTCTCCGTGGTTAAAGTCCCGAAGGGGTAAGTAGACACTTATTTGATTGGATCCATGATTTTGGGTAGTCAGTTTCAAGGAAAAAGTGGCAAGCCTGATGTCAGAGAATACAGAACATTTGTCTCCACTGGAAATAAGTATTTAGGCAGGTGTTACAGAACCGAACTTAGGCATTGCTTCGAATTATTGCGTAGGTAGTGTCACGCACGAAGGGATAAAGGCTACGTACTTCCCTTGAACAGAGATTAGCACTCTAGTAAAAATCGAATTTCGATCAATGTTGTAACTTTGTAACTTGAACCAGCATAGATATCTGATAAGAAATTAACTAACTAATTCCAAAAATCAAAACCATGGCGTAAATCTCTGCATGATTAAACCCGACTTCCTCCGCCCGATATCCCCCAAATAGGCTGTAATTTTTTGCCCTCAACATTCTTCTATAAAATGTTTATCGCCGCCAGCACATGTTCCAGCCCCTCTCCCGGATTATGCCGAAACAGCCAGATTGCCACCCCGGCAAAAAATAAATAAATCCAAATACTGGCACAAAAACTTCAGGCCTCCTTGAGCGGGCGATTAAAATCCCCTTCTTGAAAACCGATTTACAGTTATCTACGGATCTTGCATCCTTCTCCCTTGCTCACTTTCCTGAAAGACAAAAGAGGACGTCTATATGCACATTTTAAGTACCAGGGTGTAAGTAATAGCATCGATCCCAAATCCAAGATAGAGCTTGCCTGTGTGTGTAATTTAATTACCTCCCGTTTGTGTATGTGTGTGTGCGATTTGCATGTGTGCTGCAAGGGCGGGGGTGCGCAGGCGCCTGCGGGTTATCATTTCCTGTTCTCATTTTAAATTTACAACTGTATAATTTTTTGTTCGCGCTGTGGGGTGACTGAAGGTTGGCGTGGTTTCAGGGCGCATGGTTTTGACGATTCATTAGATTTTATTATTACCTAGCTTGATTATGTTTCTACGTTTCAAGTGGTGATTAGGACATACCCCTAAGGACGACACGCTATGTATGTGGCGTGCCCTGCACGTAGGTATAGCTTGAATCAAGTAGATGGGCAGTATAAAGCTTTGATAGCTTATTAGCAATTAATAGACAGAAAGCTCTGCATTGTGCACTGGAAGAACACCATTGTGGTATTATTTGGTCACATATATTTGCAGCAGGCTCAGTGCACCCACGTGTATCAAAACACCAATGCCATTTCTTATTAAAATCACAGCCGCGTCGCTCGATAAACCGCTGACCATTTTATATTGTTTATAGGTCCTAATTGTTTATTGAAAGGCCACTGTTCTCACCACGGTTGGTGTAAGCGGCCCCTTTGTCGGGCCGCGACAACATTGCAGATATTAACTCACATTCGATCCAGCTTCGCCTATAGGCATTATCGGACGTATTAGTGACCTAACCATACAACGCTTTGTAGAACATTTTCGTCTTTACGACAATCTCAATAAAGGCTATGTGTTTTTGAAAGTGAGAGAGCGTACCTGCAATCGGGACATGAAATTGAACACCGCTACCGATGTAATGGAATAAACGTCGCACTGCTATTAAATAATTAACAGTGTTAAAAATAAGTTAATAATGTAAGAGAGTTTTCTTTCTGAAATGGTTGATGGGAACCACCGAAGTTCTTTAATTTCAATTCGTAACATTTAAATGAGCTAGTTATCCATATAAAATCATCATCATTATCATAATTTTCAGCGCACATCACTGTCACGCAATACAAATACAAATACTTTATTTGTCAAATATGGGTTCATACAGAGGTAATTATAAATGGGGTGATGTGTCTCCATATTTTACCTTTCGGCGTACAAATATAATTGAATCAATAATGCTAAAAATTACAAAAAAATAAGCAATCCTCCTCAGTGTCTCGCTGCATGCCTCCACGCATATAACAGAGAAGTAAAAACTTTGAATGGGAACTATGGAAAATAATGATAAAAAGATAATATCTCAGGTTTTCAGTTAGCTGTCTGTAAGTGCGGCTTCACCAGTGAATGGATAAAGAAATGAAAGTAACTAAACGTTTCCTCAAAACCCTTAGGTACACACGACAGCATGTCAGACTGTACACTTTTGTTTTAAAGTCGCCCGTAACGTAACTGAGTAGAGTGCTAGCGTGTAAGGGTCAACGTGCTGTAAGGGTCGTGTACTCCAAAATCAAACAAACCAAGATTGATTTCCGATGGTATTACACGGAATCCTTTGTGGCAACGTCAAAACAATTAGAATTCTTTGATCAACTCCTTAATTACGAACATTCGGGGAAACCACTTAATGCATTGAACAAATAATCCAACCGGGAACATGAAGCGCCCTGCTGGATTTAATTAGACGATACCACAGAAACCAGAGAGGTACGAGTATCTATCCTACGTCTAAACTACCAACCAAGTTAATTTTAGACCTAATCTAGAATCAAGAAACATTAAAAAAATAAAAGTACATAAGTAATCAAAGCCAAAGTACCCGGAAAACAATGGTTGCGCCTGGCGCAGGATCGGTAGAGGTGGCGTGAGCATGAAGAGGCCTTTACTCAGCAGTGGGTGATAACAGGGTGATGATGATGAAGTAATCACTTTTGGTGTACAATAAAGTGTGTTCTCTGCCTATCTCAATATTCCTTAGAACGGGCAATAAGTCGCCAGTAACGTAAGGGAATAGAGTGCACGCGTGTAAGGATCAACGTGGTGCCTTATGTACCTACCAATTTGAATTCTATCTATGGCTTTTCACAAGTTTTTTTTAGAGCTATCTTCAAGACTCATTAGATTCTCATAATATGATATGATAGCTTTCTAATTCATCCTCCTACGAACCCCGAAATGATATTTACAATCCATCGCCAGTTGCTCTAACAACATCAGAGAAATCACGCGATTTATGTGCGAAGTGACGAGTTCCGTTCTCGCCGAGGAGATATAAATTATTGAAATTTATAAAACAATGCATTGCGTGATAGATACCTACAAAGCTACAACACCACCAGCGCAAGATGCTTCAGCGCTGGAGACAGCGGTTGCTGGAAAAGGTGATGGTTCACTTTTCGTTTTTCTTCTTGTCATGTCCTAAGCTTAGGTGACGCTTCCATGAGGTCCTGCCAGCTGCACTGTGGAGCTAAAGGGAGTTAATTTCTCCTTTTCAATCGGCAATTATGTCGTTGCGGATCTTTCACTGTCAGTTTTTACACTCGTTGATTGCCGAAAGTGGGAAGCTCCCAAAGAGCGCTCTAATGTCCAACAGTGGTAAATCCCCCAGCGTTCGGCCGGACAGTTGGTACGCTCATAAAGAGGAAGCGTTGCAGGCGGCGGGCGCTCTGTGATCGCGCTGTCCAAACAAATCAACCGCGCCTCGTTGCGACCGCCGCGATCTGAGGAAAACTGCGGGGATTTTCCCGCTCTACGGAGCAAATTTTAAAGTCCTCATAGGGCCCATTATACAGAGAGGAGACTGATGTGCTTTCATAATTTTTTTTTTAAACCTTGCCCGCTCCGGCGACTTTACTAAGAAAAAATACTTTGACGTCATCATCACGCATTACGAATTTGATTCGATAGCTTAAATTTTTGGCCTTGCAGAAAAGTGACTCATAAAAGGCAAAGTATATTTTATTTAAAATTTTTTGGTACCTATATGAAAACCATCCACAGCACTTCTCTCAGAGAGCAAGAATTAATTATAATGCGTAAGCCACGCCCCACCTAGCATGTTTACTTACTTACGAATTACTTATTGAGTAAGGCTTGCCCAGCACCTATACCATCCCCCTGACAGCTACAAGTCAACTCCATCTAAAACAATGTCCCAGGCACTGCAGTGCCGCGTGGTCTCTTCACCCATCTAGTGTGAGTAAAGGTGCCATTGGACGCTGTATAAATGATCGCATTAGGTACAGTCGGCCACAGTCTCAGATACCCCTTTTTGTTCGATTGGCGCCCTTATGCTGCGCGCGGTAAGAGCTGCCGTGGGGTATCTGAGATTGTGGCCGACCGTACGTAGATGCAAAGGCCTTAGTTTTTAGGGTTCCGTACCCAAAGGGTAAAGGACCCTATTACTAAGTCTCCGCTGTCCGTTTGTCACCAAGATGTATGTATCTCATGAACCGTGATAGTTAGACAGATGAAATTTTCACAGATGATATTTCTGTTGGCGCTATAACAACAAATACAAAAAAACAATAAAATAAATATTTAAGGGGGTTTGTTGCAACAAAGGTGATTTTGTTGCCGTTTTTACAGGTAATGCTACGGAACCCTTCGTGCGCGAGTCCGACTCGCACTTGGCCGGTTTTTTTTATTGAGTAACAACAATACATGGAATGGCGTCTCCCTTTATGAAAATAAAGGTGCTATCGCACCATGTGATGAACAGTGCATCACATTCAGGGCGTGGCGTAGTAATGAACGCAGTCCATTTAGCGTTGCTAGCGGTTTATAGGTGTTTAACCGGCCTCCTGCTCCGAGTTTAATTATTGTAAAACGCGCATTATATCGCAACACTCCCCGTGAGTGCAAAATGCATAGGAAACGCGGAGGGCTGGCTCAAAACAACGTCCTAATATTGAAAACAAGTTGATACAAAAGATCCTAACTCTTTTTACAGGGTAATAGCACCCCGGTGATAGGGATCAGAACCAATTTTTTTTTTGCCATTTGACGTTCCGTTGAATTTTTTATTTATAAAATGTGAATGCTGTGGCGGGTTAAAAGTATTTTAAAATATTGTTTTCATTTACTTTCACAATGTTTTCACAACTCAGCGCTATGCGAATGTACCTACACACACCAACATATTTTTAAATTTGAAGCAATAGGTACCAAAAACAAAAATAGTAACATTGTTTCAACCAAAACCAAAAATAGTAACCATAGAGCATGGTTCATATACTCAAAATCAAAACGTTCTGCAAACATGCGCCAGCACAAGATACTGTTGGGGCTGGCCCGTACCCTCTGCCTAAGCTCTTACTATATGGTCCTTCTGTGTCTAACTTCTCAGTGCTAAAATGAATGATGGCTGATGTGAGTCCTGTTCGGAGCCCTAGGCCTTTGGAGGCGCGTCACGAATGCCGCATCAACGTACGAGTAGAACTTTTTTTTTATTATTAGGCCTTTGTTTTTACTTTCTTGTTTTTGCATAATAATAAAGGAGGCTATAGGTACATACAGGTTGCAAACTTTCTCGAAAGTGGGAAAAGTTCATCGTGGTCGCAATCTGGCAAACCAAATTTTTGAGCGCAAGTGACATGTTATTACGAAAATTTTAAAATAATTGACGCAATGCTATTATGAGTTACAGTAGAAAAAATAATACATGTCATAAAAGTGAAAAGAAAAAATCTCAATCAAAAGAACAAGAAAAAAAATAACAAACAAAAGACAGACTTTCACTGCAAAGTAAATCAGGTATTTCATACAGACCAAATTCGCAAGCAAAGTGGTGAAACTGCATTTTATTTATTTTGGAAACTGCCGAGGGTGATAGCGCATCGTCTCTTAATTACAATGAAATTGCAACTGCATTTCGAGTGTCAATAGTTATTGATGTTCAACAGCGTGTTGCTTTTCACACGGGGAGTGGAGATTTATCGCTTGCCGATTTAATTATCTATCCAACACTGCGGTGAATTGGGCTTGAGGTCTCAATAGCAGCCCAGTTGGGTAATTATGCGATGTTGATGAGTCACATAACGCGCCGCACAGCCCCTAAACGTGCGGTGTGATGAAACCTATTATTTGTATCATTTTGGGTGGGTTTCTTTCTTTCTAATGCTCTTCGGCTTCCAAGGTCACGCGAACAACGTGCGAGCAATGGCGGAGAGAGACAGACAGATCAATCGATGAAGGGAGGCAAGAGAAAATGCAACTTTAAACCCTTTAAAATTATAATAAAAAAAGTAATAAAGATGATTTAAAAAGCAAAAATGTTAGGTACCATGATTTAAAAAAGCAAAATAAAAACGTTACCAGCCAGGTAATGAACACCTTGACTACTTCTGAAATTTTTACCTTTTTTACGCGTCTAAGTCGAACGGAAATTGACCAATAATATCAACGATAAGGGCCCTAGTTCTGCGAAACAAAATTACACCCTTTCATGATTGATCGTCCGTATGAACATAAGGTGATAAGGAAGTATTTATCTACTAATTTGTAGGTACATAGCTACGGATACATTATGGAAGCTTTTACTTGATTATTTTCCTCATGTCCTTATTGCTGCATCGTCTATAAGAATGTTAATTACAAAAGCCATTACTTTCATATACTCTGTATGATAAACGCTTCCTGTTGAAATGTTTTTAGTTTAAAATTTTCAATTTATCGGTAGATAATTCATTCATACTTTGTTTGTAGGTAATATTGTTAATTTCGCAACCTATTATTATATCTCAATCAATGTAAACATCCCAAAAATACCACGCTTCCATTGAATTCCAAATCTTAATATTCGATTGTACAAATATTCAAAAACCCCGCCTCGTGGAATGTTCGGGCATGTTCGGGTCTGAATCATTACCTGGCCACGAATCTAAAAATGTTTCCATTACTTTATTACCGTTATTATGCACATGGGCCCGGCTCAGAAAGGTCCATTGTCCCTTCAGGGCTATTGTTTCAAAATAAATTCACAGGCTCAAATTCCTGGAACCGTCCCCAATATCTATTCACTTCCTTTCCGATAGTAAAATAAAGATGCGATGCCCAGGCCCTATTGTTTGGAATATTTCGAAATTATTATAATCGTTTTTGAGGCAGGCACATAGTTTTTGCGATAAAAAGTCGACTTTCGGATGTCGGTCATTGTGCTGTTTATTGCCGATAGATATTATTCAACAACGAGGTTGAAATACTTTAGTAAATACTCTTAGTTAGATTCTATAAATCTCCTTCATTTCGATATTATTGTATAATATGGTGGCTATAACCAAAAAGTCATCATTTGCCCTTTACAGAAGGGATGAGAATGACGTCACGCTATCTCCTTCAGTCTATTCTTAGTAAACGTTTGTCTCTCTAGTCTCGACTGCTTTTGTTGACGCGTGATTCCCCAGATGCAAGTTTATGGATGAAAAACGAGGTAGAATAGTATCTCATGGTTCTCTGCTTGATATGAAAGTAACATTGAAACTAGCATTATTTGTGAATTTCTCCTAACTTTTAACCCTTGAAATGAGTTCAGAAAGACCTGTCACAACAACACAACAGATTCTTAATCCGCCCGTATCAATTCACATGTACCGCGCCCGTATGGCGGATTTTACCCACTTTACCCAGAATTATAAAGATATCAATAACTAGATTCGCTCACCCCAACAGTTTTGTACGACAGTCTCAATAGGCGATTTTAATTGATTATTTGTGAAAAGAAATAATTTTCTGGTAAACCATAAATTGTTGCACCCTTCATTTGGAGGGTGTGGGATTTGTGCGCTGCAAATTAGGATTTCGGCTCTCATCAAGTGAGTTCTAAAACCATCTGAATACACTTGAAAGTTTAAAAAATTGTGAACATTTTTTACGATCCATCGATCTACTTGATGCAATGTTCGCATTTTCTCTCTAAACATCTATGAATAGTTTAGCACGTAATTTACTAAACTCATTTGAAACGGTGTCTTTCAATCATCAAAGTGTATTTAAAACAAGCCGATTTCTTAGAATAGTATGCTCATTGTATCCACGCATTTGCTATTTATAATTATAACTTAAACATAAAGCTTCTTGAAAAGTTTCATGTAGCAGTAATTATCTTATTATTTTATGATCTATAACGTAAACAATAAAGCTTAAAGTCGCACTGACGTCTTGTTGTGATATAATCCCGTTGCAAGAGCAGGTAAGAATTTTGAATTTCGAAGTGATCTCGTCTGGCGACAACCCCTGCGCCGCCGCTGCCGATTGGGGTGGAGCTGTCTAGCATTAGCTACGTCTCGCTTCCTCCTTCGGATGTGGTATCGCTCTGTCTCGGGCATTATTGTCATATCAAGATTCGAACATCGCATTTTGTTTCCAATTTTCAATTTAGTTTATATCGGATGTTGGCAGGGGCAAGACGTCTGGCGTCTCGCCATCTCTCTCTGTGCACGTGATCGCCCGCTCCGGTCAACGCGCGAACTTGATTAGTGTTCATTTATTAATTAGTGTTGGTTTTACTTTATCAAGGGTGATTGTGAATTGTTTCGATGGAATTCATGAATTTCCTGAATTCCCTGATGGAGGAGCAGCCTTCGGTGCCCAGCGATCCGCCGAAAATGCCCAACTTTTTTGAGGTGGATAAGAAGAAGGTAATTAACTTGATGTTATTACTGTGTTGTTTTTATTACTTAAGTAGGTATTCATTTTAATTACTGACAGTAATGACAAAATATTTGTAAATAATGAGTTTTTTTCTATGGTGGGGTTACTAAACTTTTTCAGTATCTACCTTCAATCTGTAAGGTGTTTTAAATTGCAGATTTTTTTTCATAAACTTTCAGCAAGTTTTTAATTTAAGTTGAAAAGTAGACGTTTACTAACTTGTCGCCTTGTTAGCTAGGATTGAATTTTCATTTTGCCCTTCTTTTACAATCGGGTTTATTTTCAGTAAAAATGTCGTGATATTTTTTTGCTTTTTCCTTAACTATCTTAGACGTCTAATAATGCGATATGAATTCTGAAAATAAGTATTTTATACCTACTATCAAAGTGTTGTTTTGTGTAACTGATATGATACATTTCAATGTTTATCAAGTCATCAATACAACTAATGGGGTTGTCAACAAGGCACTATTATTGATTTAATCGATCACTGATAAATAAACAGATTTATTTAATGAATTTCTTGGAAATTACGGCTTCTTGTAACTGTATCCACTCCTTAATGTATTGTATTAAGGAAGGTAAATAATTAAGTCATATTTAAGTATCAAATTATTTTTAGAGACAATAATATTTGATAATTTTCTTATATTGAAAGTATAACAATGTTTGACTTTTTTACTTTGAAATTATTTTTTATCTCAACAGCAGCGGGCAGGTAGGTAACTTCATTCGGACGGAACTTGTTTCGGATGATCCCAAAAGTTTAATCATCGAAACGAAACAATATAAAAACGTAATAAAATAGATGAATGAACCGTAAAAGATTTATATGAATATTAAATCGCTTAATAAAAGGTTCCGCTGTTTTTTAAACAGTTTTCAAGGGGAAATGTAATTATAAGTTAAACGATATTAAATTAATATCGTAAAGCGTACGGATTAAAATTTATTCATTATAAATTCGTGTAATTTATGGCGCATCCAATAGCTTATGTGTCGTATTGTATAATTGGAGCTGGAGGCGATTCAAGGATCGCAATTTGAAATATTACTATTGGTAATATGCTATTAATTTGATGAATAAACGAATATTGCCAATTCTTGGTTTTGTTGCACCTAAAAAATCGTCACTTATCTTTCTTTAATTAGTTCTAATATCACTTTCACGTCTATGCTGTGTAGAATACTGTAGTAAAGTATTTTAGCTGAATCATAGGATTGCTTCTCTTACAAAAATACTTTTTACACAAGCGACTTTAATTACGCCCATAAAAGTTTGATTGTATCACTTTATAATCCGACCTCAAGTAAGTGCTACATTTTTATTGCCGTCGCTATTTATAGGCGGATAATGCGTGAAAAGGACGATTTTATAACGACACCTTAATGTAAACGATCGGATTTGAAACCTTTCTTATCCGTTTTGATTTACAATGTAGGTCATGCTTGCGTGCATGTCAATAACCTAAGTTTTATTAGTTTGGATCAAAGTTTTTAACGTTTAAATGATTGATGGACGTATTGGGTATTAGGCACTTGATTTGTATGTATGTGTGCGGTCTTCCGATTGTTTTTTTAAAGTCAATTTTATTAAGTTAAAAGCATTTATTCGCAACTACGAATACAATTACTACATTTTATGCACAAGGATCTTTAGACCCATTTTCTTTAAATTCTCATACTTAGCTTGTTTTTATCACATTTTTTTCGATAAACTAGTAGACTTCTAGTTTAGGAGCTAGTAACCAATAATGTATAATTCCAATTTTGAGGATAAGTAAATGAAAAATGTATTTCATTGAGAGATTTTTTTACATTTACGCGCTGAAAAAATAGTTAAATTTGCATGTGTGAGTTGAGTATCCTATTCATATCAGAATTATTATATCAAGCTGACTTTCTATAACATCCAGACGAAACCATCATACATACACGCCCAAGTAAATCACATCACAATGTCCCAGTTCAGTACTTATTAACAACAACAGCGCGGATGGTCCAGTCGAGCCTTCGTGCTAACGAATTAGCGTGCGCCTGCGACTATGTGGTGCGTGCGTTTGTCTGTCAGTCTGTGAGGGGTTGTTGCTGTGTTCTGAAGGTGCAGTGAGCTGAAGATGAAGTTATGGTGAAGATTTTAAATGCAAGGGGTGTGTAACAAATATGACATGGCGTGGGGAAGGTTTTTTTCTATTACATATCTGGTAAATGAAAGAATTTTATGATTTTACGTATGCTTTTCAATTAAATATACGTTCAACCACAGCGCGCTATCGAAAAACCAAAACCGTGAGTCTTAAAAGTTACTTATAAAGTCATACTGTAACGTCACATAAACAGTAAATTATTCATACCTATTTTGTTTGGGTCACTTCACCACTTTGTGATAAACAGACTGACAAACGAACGGTAAAAAGCTTTGCGCCGTTTTTGTCAGACATTAGAGTTACGCCGTTTTCAGTTTGAACGGCCTGTCACCTGTCAGTGACGATGACGTAACGGGCCCTGACGTCACATTACTCAGAGTACTGTAGCTCCGCTATACACCGTATAGTTAGTGTACTCGGAGAAAGATCGCGCGAGTGCGTTGACCGCGCATTTGTTACACCTGCAAATAAACGCGCAAAATGCTCGTCCATACTTGATGCCGGGTTTGAATGACGCCTGCCGGTGCTAAAGTAAGTAGGGAAGTTTGTGAAGGCAACTTGGCCCGTCAAAAAATACAAAAATAGATTTATAAACAATAGCGGAAAGGACAGATCTGTCCATCTCGTGAGCCTTAGTGTTACAGATATATTAGAAGGTTAAAATATTCGCTCGGCAAAGGATTTGAACCCGCAACCTCCAGAATAGCTACCACGAGTGCGAAAAAGCTTTGCCGGACGTTTGTCATGTATCCTAATACTACAACGTGTTACAAAACGTCCTAACTCTTTTTACAGGGTGTAACCTACTGGTCCACAGGATGACAAAACTGTAAAAAAAAGTTGAAAAAAACAATTTTTATTTTATAACCTCAAAATTTAAAAAAAATCGTAACTTTTTTGTTTTTGGTATTAGCTCAAATTTAAAAATATGTTTGTGCGTGTATGTGCATTTACATAGCTTTGAGTTGTTAAAACAAGTCAATGAAAACAATATTTAAAAAATGCTTTTCTCCCGCCACTGCGTTCACATTTTATTAATTAAAAAATCAATGGAACGTCATAGAGCAAAAAAAATATTTAGGTTGTGATCCCTATCACCGGGTGCTATTACCCTGTAAAAAGAGTTAGGTACTTTTGTAACACCTTGTATAGTAGTAAGGTTGTTTATCCAACTTATCACTTTGAGTGACAGTAACAGTAGGCACTCGTGGTAGCTGCTCTGCCACCTCAAGTTCTGTCTGGAGCGATTTTTTTTTTCATGTTTCCCTAACACGTAGGGTTTAGTGCTTTAGAAAAAAAAAACAACGTGTACCCAAACCCAAAATTAAGGCGAATTCTCACCAAGGGATAAAATGTTTGGACTAAGTACGGGATCTTTGGCACAAGTCCAGCGGAAGACTCATCCATGGATCGGGCCAGAGCCGCGGCGGTTGGTCAAAGTAATGCTACCTACTCACCAAACTCCTACCTACCTACGTTTATTTCAAAATTGAAAATGTATCTGCAGTGATTAAAAGAAAGAAAGACAAAAAAGGTTTCCAGCGTAGACAAAAAGCTTCATAGACCCCTGGTCGGAGTGTGAGTAAGTTTGACCGCCGCCCGACGCGTGGTTGAAACATTAGCGCGCTCGTGACACGCACACGCATGCAAATGCGCCTGCGCATGCCTTGTTTCACTCACACTTATGTCAATAAATAAATATTTAAATCTTTCCTCTTTGGAAGAAAGGTCTTTGGAATTTGTGGCCACAGACAATTAGTTCTCCGAGGTGAAGGATTTATTCAGGATATTCAATGAGTTGGTTGGTTGCGCTTGCCTCCTCGGAGTTAAAGGAGATATTATTATTATTGCAAGTTGTCATCAATAAAGAAACATTGCATAAATGAAATTTTGGGTCTGAAAGTGACTGTCACTAAACTGTATCTATTGAAACCCTTAAAGCATCTTAGCTTGGTTGACCTAGTCCACAGGAAAGACAGGGTCAATACGTGCGAAGCCAACTAAGCCTCACTGCAGCGTCTGAGTGGTAACTTCACCCATTTAGTGTGAGTGGAGGGAGGTGCCACTAGACGCTGTATTTGATCAATCATGTAATTAAAGGCAATGGCCTAAGAACTTTCTATCAACTCAACGTTCTAAACCTAGCTGTTCTGTAAGTCATTAGCAGCCATCTTTGATTTCAATACTAATCGTTTTTGCTCAGAGCTCTGATTTTTTTACTTTGAAGAAAAGGAAAAACAAGTTTATGCCTTCATGCCCACATGAAGTGTGCCCCTATGCCCATAAGTATGGGGTGAGTAGTGACGTCAACGCATTCCATATTTTTCCCGGTTACAAATCTGTTGCCAGTGGCTGTTACCTTGTCACAATTGAGGATATTTTTCAGATTTTCTCTCAAGGTCTTCCTCACGATATCCCGAGAATGTGCTGTAACATGCAAAACTTATATTTAGCAATACATTTAATCTTTAAGGGTGGACGATAGCGACGTGGCGGGTATATCAAAATTTTCACAGTTTTTTACATTTTGAAGCTAAACTGAGCTATTTTTGTTCAGCGAATTTTCGTTCGCGGCAATAAAACAGTATTCTTTTCATTATTGTTAAACAACAGAACAACAATAATTCAGCCGATTATGTGTTCTGGTCTACGAAGCAGTGGCACTGCCCAAAAAACTTGTCGTAGACCAGAACACATAATCGGCTGAATTATTGTTGTTCTGTTGTTTACAATAATGAAAAGAATACTATGTTTTTGCCGCGAACGAAAAATCGCTGAACAAAAATAGCTCAGTTTAGCTACAAAATGAAAAAAAAACTGTGAAAATTTTGATTTTCCCGCCACGCTGCTATCTTCCAGCCTTAAAGGCGTTTTGGCGAAACCTTTCAGCCTTTTATAAAGTTCTTCTGAAAACGAGCCATTGAATGCATCAGTGGTATCTTACCACTATCCGCTTTCAGGGATAGGTGGTTCTGAAAGCGATTTCGATTTATCGCTTCAAAAGATTGAGTAAATTGGATTTGTACAATAAGTCTCTGTGGCTCCTAACTTTATTACTTGCTGTGGACTGAAATTTCTCCCATCACACGACTGAAATTCAGTTGGCGGCAAAAATTATTCGATTGTTGGCCAAATGCCACTCCTAAAGCAAGTACTTTTATATCCTCTGCCATCATTAGCCAGCATCGAAATTAAATCAACTCTAAAAAGAGATTTCTTTTTTTCAGCTCAATACGATTGGTTTCCACCTACTCTATTTCTTAAGCCGATTTAAGTATTTCATATACTCCTTGCAATTTTGCAAATGAAGGTATTTTGTTGCACTGGTGATTCTGAGCCAAAATACAAAATTTCATTCCAAAACGCGCGAAAAAAAAATTCACTTCTCCATGCAAATGGTGTCGATTGGCGATAGCCGTTTGTATTGGGAAGTGTTTTATTTTTTCGCTCGTTCTGAAGTAAAATTTTGGAATTTGGCTCAGAATCCACTGTGTAGGTCCACCTAGTTGGCTGCCCTTATTGTTACCGATTCTTGTATACACCTTTTTGCATATCAAATGTCTTTTGATTGATTCGATTCGTATCCTCCACTTTAAACTCATAAAGATATCGCGATCCTACTCAAACCCATAAAACAAGAGCGAGGTAGTAAAATCCTTATCCGATTCTAAACGCTTTAGAGCCGACCGCTTGGGCGGGCGGATTACCGCCGCCCGCCCTCGCCTGCATTAGGGTCGTTGCCGCAATTATGGACCGAGATTAAGCCGTTGCCACTCCGCCGGACACGTGACCGGGAAAACCGGATAAATAGCTAAGACGGTCAGTTTTATCCGGGGTTTTCCGGATTTTTTCCAAGGTGACTTTTGTGATTTCATAATTTACACACTATTTTGCTGGAAACGCCATTTTACTTTTATAACCGTCTTAAAAAAAAATTCTCTCAGAACATTTTTCTGCGTGAACTGATTTTGATGATTCTTTTTTTGTTTGAAGTGTGGTCTAATGTGGTTTCATAAAAAATGGTGAAGATCTGATGAAGAACTTCGGAGATGGAGAACGGAACTCCTAAACGGACATCAGCAAGTCACTTTTATTTTGTTAATTTTGTATTATCCAGTTTCGAGATTATTGAAAAATAGGCAAAGTTAGGCAAAGTTCGGAAGTCTGCCAAATTTTAGAGTTATACCCACGAATCAAAAATGTCCACTGAACAGTGACTGGTACTTCGAATATTTCCAAAAGACATGGGCTACCTGTATGTCTATGTAAGAACTTACATTACATCTACCATATTTAATATTCTATCTATCTATACGAGTATATCTATCTACCTACCATAAGCGCCCGTCCCCTCCAATACGACACATGCGACTAGGTATATTCGCGTAGATAATTGCTAGCCCCAAAATGTCCATCTAATTGGACATCAAAGGCCCCTCCCCGACTCAGGGTGTGTATTGTTTTTGTCGATTACGCGATTATCTGGCCGGAATAATGCCCCCTGTATGTGGGGTCGTTTGGGCTCAGATAGTGTGGCTTAGTGGTTATTCGGCTTAGACTTTGGTCCACTGTCCAGTGTGGTTATTTTGTAAAAAAAAACCGCACAGTTGCTAGTCCTAAAAACCGATTTATCTGCGGGAAAATAGCTCTTATAATAAACAATCTTTTCTTTTCGAGAAATAATATGTTTTTTTTATATTTTCCTGCAAACCAACCGGTTTTGAGGACTAGCAACTGTTCGTTTTTTTTACAGAATAAGCACACAGCTGTGTGAATCTCTACATAGTATAAAACAAAGTCGCTTCCCGCGTCTGTCTATCCCGAATCTGTGTCTGTCTGTCTGATATTTTTTCACGGAAGGATAAGAAGCAGGTTACGTTTTTTTTTATTGCACCCGTTCGAAGCCTTTTTGAAGGTTGTAAAAGATCTATGTATACATGGTGTTAGATAAAAGTCCTGTCATATTATAAGCTCTGTATATTTTTTGGCGAGAGCTACTATTATGATTCTTCTTTCATAGGGGGTCAATCAAATAAACTTTTGACTCATGGTACCTTCCCTTGCCTTAACAGTTCACCCGCGATGCTACAACCTACACGGCTTCGCCAGAGCTCAACAGCCAGTATTACTCGGTAGGTTTTTTTCCTACCTATCAGACTTATCAATCAATCGATTTTTATCTGCTACTTTTACCACCATTCTTCCTAATTCTTTTACTGTATCGAATTCTCTGCTCAGTATTTTTTGAGACCATTTTTCCGCCAGCCTCTTCGATTTTTTTTTATTTTGTTAGGTAGTAGAAAATTCACTGTTTCGGTATGGGGAAATTCCAGATTTCATCAGAAAACATACACGAATTCAGCGATTGATCGTCGATCCTGAAAAAGTGAAATTGTTGTTTTTGCAAGATTACGCGCTAATCTAGTTTAATAGCAAGTTAAGTTTATGTTTAGTTTGATCTTTAGAATGAAAGGTATGAGAGAATTACAGCCGTCACCCAAACTTGGCCAAGAAATGCAATCCAAATCACTAAGCGTATTGAATTGAATTGCTTCAAGAAAATAAGCGCCATTTTGCAATGGGCGTGTGCAATAAACCGATGTAGTTTGCAATAAAATGCACAATAGTGTCAAATGGGTGTACCGTTCTACGTACCGTAGCACAACTGTTGCTTTCTATCAATATAACTTGGGTGTCCATCCAGCAACAATGTGGATATGAATATTTTATGCAGACATTAAATTAAAATGAAATAAACTGGCAACCCAATGTAATTCACTGGAATGGCCTAGCAGCCGGCTAAGTAGGTATTGGGCGCGGTTCCCGCAACAAAATGTCAAACTTTGATAGCACTTATATGATGGCTACCTGTCAACTTATCTATACGTTATCTTATCACACAAAGTTGGTCCCTTCAAAGTGACTTCTTGTCTTGATGAGATGTAAGTATGCATTCACTCACTCAGCATTGGGTTGAAGATAAAGTATGACTTACCTTTATACAACTAACAAAAACAAAATACGATTTTTACAAGTTTAAAAATTCGCTAGGGACAGAACTTGAACCTGTAACCTCTTGCTACCGTGCAGGCGCTCTACCAATTGAGCTCTACCTCTTGCACAGTAGGTATGCAGGAGGTTGCGGGTTCAAGTCCCGATTGAATTTTTTAACCTTATAAAAAGCCATATAATGTTCCCTAGCACGGGTTAATGCTTTTTAAAATACATAAATACATAGTCAAATACGGTGAGGGTATTATCAAGATGTATCCTGTAATATACATTTTTGTATGAGATTGAAAGAAAAAAGTGAGCCCACTTAGAACTTAAATGAAAAGTCAACGCCTTTTCACGGAAAACACTAACTGTATTTTAATGTGTAGTTTAGAGTAAAGAATGTGTGAATCACATGGCGCAATGACCCGATTGTTGCTATCAAGGAGAAAATGGGCGATTTCTACGTCACTCAACGAGAGGTGACCAAGAAAGACCAATATCTAGGTATAACATAGTAACACAGTGAAATCACCTGAACAAGGAATGCAACTGTTAAAAACACTTTTTTGTCCTCTACACTTTTACACTTACACTTTTAGAAACATTAGCCGATTCATTTATTTAGTCTACTTCACTCAAGAGCTACAAAACCGGGGTTTTAGTATTTTTTTCTGAACTAAACTGCAATCCAATAAGTGTAATTGATCGTTTTGAAAACGCTTCCACCCAGATTCTACAAGGTGTTACAAAAGTACCTAACTCTTTTTACAGGGTGTAACCTACTGGTCATCACGATGCCAAATCTGTAAAAAAAAATGAAAAAAACAATTTTTATTTTATAACCTCAAAATTGAAAAAAATTCATAACTTTTTTGTTTTCGTTATTAAAAAAAAAAAAAAAAAAAGTAAGATGTAGCCTGTACAATTGTACATGTCCCACTAGCTGGGCACTAGTTTTTTTTTTCGTTATTAGCTCTTCAAAAATATTTTTGTGCGTGTAGGTGTATTTACATAGCTTTGAGTTGTTAAAACATTGTGAAAGTAAATGAAAACAATATTTAAAACATACTTTTCTCCCGCCACATCGTTCACATTTTATTAATTTAAAAATTAACGGAAAGTCATAAAGAATTTTTTTTATTTAGGTTGTGATCCCTATCACCGGGTGCTATTACCCTGTAAAAAGAGTTAGGTACTTTTGTAACACCTTGTATAAATGTTTTCTAGTACCTACAGTAAAAAAAAGAATATTCTATTCTTTACGAGTGTTGTTTTGCTCTTTATAATGGCACATACATGAGACGGCTAAAAGAGACACTGATCTTTTAAACGATGACGCCAAAAGCTAAAATATCAGAAAGGAACCCAAACCCAACACTCTGAAATCGTAAAAAGGATCAATCCTACTAAACCCCAACCGAGCGAAGCGAACTCTAGTTTTAGTAGGTGTAAACTGAAAATAGACGCCGCCATACTAGAGTGGTTCCCTACTGCCTACAACTGTCCACCATTAGCCGCAATATCGGCTGGTTAGCACTTAGATTTCGACACTGTATTCCACCAAAACTACGATTACGTCTTTGTCGATCTTATAGCTTTAGGCCTAAGGGTCAAAATGGAACTGGGAAATGGGTGCGGCCCAGTGTACGTTGACGTTGAATCAATTGAGGCATTGTTTTATGGAAGTCGGGCACTTTACTGCATTTCACATCTTGTTTGTTCACCGATTTACGGCGTAGCTTAAAACCGTGCTGTCTAGAAGTCTTGGGAGATTGGTTTAACTGAGTAGATAGTAGTGTCGATTTATGGACGAAATAATGACCATTTGGTGGTAGGGATGGACTTTCCGTTTTCCAAAATATGTACACAATGTGCTTAATTTTCACCAATGTCGGCAGGTGAAAATTAAACGTGCGATAAAAAAGTTAGTTAAAAGCGTAGTTTAATAATTATGTACCTATGTGCGAACCATTTACCTACTGACATTATAGTTAGTCAACTTTATTTTGTAGAGGTCTAGGGCTAATTAATAGGATTTTAGATGATTTTTTCCCTACAGCTCAACGTTGAAAGTTGCGTGAATGCGTGATTTAAAATACTAAGAAAATGCCCCAACCACTACGTTTCGGTAACTTCCACTTGTCAACGAGTAGAAATAAAGTCATAGCAATGCAACATTGATGAAATACCCTTGACTGTGAGTTGTGACACAGTCATAAATTGTTATTCCGACATAAAGAGACATAAAATGATGATTACATTTTATACAAATAACGAGAATTGCTGAAGATGGACCCAATCCCAAGGTTATCGCGGCAGACAATGTTATTTTGTTAAGGGCATGCTGACATTCCTCTCGGTCTCATAGATAATATTCTTTTTCTTGTTTCTCTATTTCTTGCCAAGAGAAATTCAATAAATATTAAATAGATACACAGAGAGATAGATCAAGCAAAACTACCGAAGGTTCTGGTGATGAAGCCGTAAGGAAGCGTGTAAGGTATCTAGCCATAGGAAATCCTTACATGACTAGACTTGACTAGACAGACAACATAATAATATTGTTGTGTTTGGGCTCGTGAGATATTATATGATATCGGTTAATTTGGATGTATATCGCAATTAATATGTATAGCTGTGCCAAAACACGATAATATGGTCCGCTATGCTAGATATTCAGATGTTAATCGCGTTTAGCGTCTATGGTGAAATCGCCCCTTTTCTAGCTCAATCCTCATAATCATTCAGTGTCTGCCTGTCCTACCCCTTAATCGAGACCCACGTTTATACTCACATCAGTTATTTTACGACTCACAAACGCTAATTCGCGAATGAATCATCGGAATGATGTTGCATGCGGCTTTATCGATGCGCATGAACATGTAATTTTTATAGGGACGCCAATTTGTTAAATTGATAAAGGCAATCGTAAATGTTTTCATCGAGCTCGTAAATTGACGCGGAAAAATTTTTTCTACACGCTGTTCTTGCGTGCCGTCTCCCATAGGACGATGGATATCAGTCCACATTTCTGTTCGCTGTCCGATATTCTTCTTCATCTCTTAGACCCGTAATATCAATCACAGTTTAAACTCAGACCATAGATTAAACTACGAATTTCAAACATGGTTCAGTAGAACAGTCAATAAAACAGTGCATGTTTTGATTCGAATGTCCATACTAACCGACCAAGTCAACTGGGCACCCGGTTTGTGCCCTCGCCCACCGTAACCACGATTCAGTCGCGATGCAAACGCGATTCCGTCGAGCTTCTGTCGCGAAGCAAACGCTATTCGCGGGCCACCCTTTCTCTGTTCTCTCCCCGATGCGTCGTCGTCTGACACGGTCGCGCCTTTTCATCGAATCGCGACTAAAGCGCGTTAGAAGCGATGCTGTTGCGTGTTTACGAAACGCGCGACTGCATCGCTACAAAAAGTCGCCGTGGGCGAGGGCTCTTAATCGAAGGGTCACACTTTGCGCTTCCAAAAATCGCTTCATAAATAACTTCACTGTCCAATGACAAATTTAAATAACAACCGAACCTGTTTCTTCTTTCAGGCAAAATTATTGTTGAGATTAGAGTCTTGTGGCGATATCTATGTCAAAGTTGATCATCTCAATATATTTTTACAATAAATTGCTAAATAATCCCTCAAGTGTTTTCAGGACAAGGTCTGGGTAGATGAATCGAAGATAACTGGTGGTCTTTCGTTCCATACAATTTAGTTGACAAGAAGGGTGACCACGTGTCGCTTGCCACACACATGCAATTCATGCCGGCGAGCAGACCACGATAGACCATTGTGTTGTTATTTGTTATATGATTTAGTTCGATTTGCGTTTTACATGCGCAAGCGCATTTTATTGCATTTCAGGCCTTGATTTCATAACAAATCATATGGGCATTCATTGCTATTATTGATGAAGCGTGATGCAACTTCACAGATTTATGCAGGTAGTTAGTAAGTACCTATTGCAGAAGCAAATACAAGGTGTTACAAAGGTCTTAACTCTTTTTACGGGGTAATAGCACCTAGTAATAGGGATTACATCCCAAATATTTTTTTTGTACTGACAAATTAATAAAATGTAAGCGCTGTGAAGGGAGAAAAGTATTTTTTAAATACTCATGGTTTTCATTGATTCTCACAATGTTTTATCAACTTAAAACTATGCAAATGCACCTAAGCATTTTTTTAAATTTTCAGTTCACAAGAATGTATCGAAGAAATCTAAACAGTCCGACATGCCGGGGTGGAGATGTCCGGGCATACAAAAATTGTTTGCTCTAGTGCCATTATCCATGGAGGAATATGTGCTAATTATCGGGGACTACGTTGCAGTGGTAGGGAGAAAACACTTCTGTGATATCCTCTTAAAGAAAAACCCGCCTTCGACTGTCTAGTGTTAAATACCAACATAATACGCGCGGGCTGGGCGCCGCGAGACAATTTCAAATTGCCAACCATAACTCTTGACGCCAATATAGGAGATGTACGGGGATAATGTACTGAGTGGATTGGACAACAGCCTGATTCAATAACAACGTGGGATGTGGTGTTTTTAACTGAATACTTGAGGAGGTGAATGGTATATTGATGATAAATCATCTAAAATGGCTCTACGATTTCCATAAAACTATATTTTTCCATTCATGGGCAAATGGAACATACTCGTAATACTCGTAATTAGAAGTAGGTACCTATGCTGAAATAATAATCATATGTTTTATTCTACTTGGTAACATATACAGGGTGGCCCATTTTTCACAAAACTTATTTAAAAAAACATTGCTCTTAAACGTAAGTTTCCTCTACCTAACTAAATGATCAGTTACGGTGGCCCCGAGCCAAAAATGTATTTGGACCACTGGACCACCCTGTATATGGAAAACTGGTATCATTTGCACAAAAAATCGAATAAAACAATAAACAATAAAGATCTTCATAAAATATCCAATTATTCAACAATTCAATTCTCCAATTATTGTATTTATGTGTGTTGTGGTGTTTGATGTGTTGTGGAGCAATTCTCCAATTATTATTCTATTCTATTGTATTCTAAAATAGAAACTGAATAAATATAGTCAATGAGATATTAAGACGACGTACGTCTCACAACTAGCGCCGCCAATGGAAAAAAAATCATATCTTTTTTTTGGATGCGTTTTTAGCAAAAAACGCTCCTGCGATTCCTCAATGCGAGGCTTAACTATTTTTAGGACCTAAGGTTTGGATTCCAGATCCTAGAACTTAAGAATGCAATCGATTCTCGCCAAAAGTGGCCACTTTTGGCGAGAATCGATTGCATTCGTAGGAAATCTAATCCTGGAATCCAAACCTTAGGTCCTAAAAATAGTTAAGCCTCGCGTTGAGGAATCGCAGGAGCGTTTTTTGCTAAAAACGCATCCAAAAAAAAGATATGATTTTTTTTCCATTGGCGGCGCTAGTTGTGAGACGTACGTCGTCTTAAGTAATTTTTATTTGGGTAAAGATTGCATACCGAATTTTTGTGTTTTGTTATTGCTGCTTTTGCAAAAAAAGAAAATATTTTGGATCCTGAATTTAATCTTAAAAAAAATTAAGAATGTTGAATGAGGAGTGAGAGCAAGCAAGCCCCTCTACCCTTGACGCTATTGCGATCCAATTGAAAAAGTTTAAAAATTAATTTCTCTTTGAATTCGCATAGTAATGCTTTGATTTTAAATACTTTGTAATGTTTATTCAAAGGTAAGGCTGTTTTATTCAATAAAAACACAAAATTCGTCTTAATTTGTAAAATATAAATTTTGTAAATTGCGCCATATTGCGGCCGCATTGGAAAAGCGCGTCAAGGGTAGAGGGGCAGATTCATCGCGTCGATTCGAAAGTGGATACGCCATTGAATTGGGAAGGCAAGATACGAGAAGATCCAGTAAATCGAAGTCGTTAGGAACACCTTGAAATAATACGCGCATACGTTACATTCAATGTCCAATTGCATTTATGTTTGCATACGATTTATCTTTTGCTCTGAAATGGGTTTAGGCGACTGCGTTAAAAAGCTGTATCGTCACAGACTGAGTGGTGGTGTGAGTGGTGACATCAAAACTTTGCATTTACGTAACGAGATGATTTATACAGCGTCCAGTGGCACCTTCATTCACACTACATGTGTGACGTTACACTCGGGCGCTGCAGTGCCTGGGACATGCGTGCCCAGCACCTATACCATCCTGACAGCTTAGTTGGCCTAGCCCACGGGGAAGACAAATAAATGTCTAAGCTGCAAGTTTCCTCACGATGTTTGCGAGGTGAAGATATAAAAAAGTGATGGCAAAAAGGATACGAATAGACAAATCTCATAAACGTTGGTGCCGTTGCGTCGCTTCGCAAACCTTCATTTATGTCTAGCCGTTTGTTTATCGCCAATAGTTCGATATTAGCTCGAATTACTCACGTCCGTTCCTATCTGAAGTCATTATTTTTTAATGCCTTATAGTCGTGTCAATTCGCGAGCACGACACAGTCGAAAGATAACTTGCGACCTATTTACTTGTGTACCGCTCAGTACTTGTTCACTGTTCTGTCATTATATCAATATCAGCGTCGTCAACACATTAGCACACTTCAAAACTCTGGCGACCTATGGTTTCATACAGCCCTTTAGACGGTGAACGACCAAAACTTGCACCTTTGGAAAACTGCAAAATGCTCCTTCCGTTCGTAGACAATAAAAAACTAAGCTATAAAATATGCCTTCAGACAATTAAGTCACTATCTAGCCATGTTACTCGTACACACGACAGCACGTCAACCTTTACACGCTAGCACTCTACTCGGTTGCGTTACGGGCGACTTTACAACAAATATGTACAGTCTGACGTGCTGTCGTGTGTACCTAGACATAATTTTCCGATGTTAATAAGATAAGCGTAGTACACCCGACAGCACGTCAGAGTGTACACTTTTGTTGAAAAGGCACTCGTAACGTAACCGAGTAGAGTGCTAGCGTGTAAGGGTTACGTGCTGTCGTGTGTACAGGCGACAACATGCCGATCTTTACAAGTTTAGACTGTACTCAGTTACGTTACGGACGACTTTGCAGCATTACCTACTTTGCGATTTATTTAATCCTTCCGTTTCCTACGTATCCAACATGTCAAGATACGAAATTTTGACTGTTACTCGTATTTTACATTTTAAATCTGTGATATAAAGTGGAATGTATGACGCGCCAGTCGCGCCACAGATTAAAAAAACACAACAGCACGTCAGAGCGTATCTACACTTTTCTAGTAAAGTCGCCCGTGACAAGCCCAAGACTTAACCGAGTAGTGCTAGCGTGTAAGGGTCTACGTGCTGCCTTGTGTACAGCGGGGCGACCAAAATCTGTCTCTCGCGTGAAACTTCAACTGAAAGTAAACAGCCGGCTTTCTAGGGGAGCTGAGTTCGAACCTTCACCTCTTTCAATATGATTACTTATCACCACGTATGCTGTAGGTACGCACGACAACACGTCAGACTGTAAACTTTTGTTGCAAAGTCGCCCGTAACGTAACGGAACAGAATGTTAGGGTGTAAGCCTCGACGTGCTGTCGTGTGTACTTTGCCGTTCGCAGTTTACTCCATTCTTGCGGTTGATTGCGGTCTGAACACGCTCGTATCGGTTGCGGATCGTCTTATTGTTGTGATGAAACACTATTGTGAAGATGAGACTGTTTGACACACTTGGGGCGAGATTTGATTTGCAAATTGGCTGCGCTTAGCTGCTGTTGTGATGTTTGCGACTACCTAATAAATGTGCATTTTCACGACAAGCTAAAACTCAACAACGCAAAAAGCTCTAATATTCCCAGCAGCGATTTTTCCTGGCATTGAAATTGTCCACCGCTGTACTAAAGAAGGTCTTTAATAGGTAATAATCGGTGAATGACTTAAGTATGGTTTTATTATGCAACATTCAACCGACATGGAGATTTCTTACCTTTAAAATGCAACATAATTACTTAAGAAATGAATAAATACACTCGAGATCTTAACTTTTAACCGGACGACAGAACTGTCCCATTTTATTATGCATTCTTATTGCGAACAAAACGGCGGTTTTGAATCACTAAAGGCGAAGTCGTAACGGCCGCTCGATGCGTCTGTTCCTGGTCAAATTATTTGTATGAAATGACGAGAATATTATCATAACAGGCCTGAGCATTGTCGCCCACTGGGAGAAGGCATTTGAATCACAAAACGCGTTGGTAAGCCTCGTAATCTCCATTGTGGTGCGCCAATTACTGTCTCTCCCCTTCCGCCTGAATAAATAAATAAATATTGTCGAAATATGGCGGGAATCAACACCTAGTATTGTGTCGTGATGAAGCTTCATTGCGCTTCCCCGTGTGACCCCTGAGCTGTGAAAAATTGGGGACTGTCCGATTGTCCCGTGTGGAGGTCTATTTTGTTTGCATGTGACACCGAATACCGACGTTACAGAAACCTTATTCATGCTGTCTCATGATTCTGCACGTATTGATATTGTCTGTGAGTTACATGGACGCATGCCTCTGGGAAGTAGGCTTTATCAAAATATACATTGACGTAAATGGACTTAAACCGATTTGTGGTTTTTCATTTGATTCAGCAATGACAAGGCTTTCTGGTTTATCATCTATCAGTCATGTTTAACTCTTTTGTTCCGAAATATTTTCATTTGTTATGGTCAAATTGAGCGATCCAATACTCCAAGCGATCCAGGTGTTGTCACATGAGCTGAGCGGTGTCAATAGCCGGATCATAACCAAAGCTTGACTTTAGCAACTAGACCAACAACACTGACCCCTCATTTCTCTTCATCTCTACTTTGTAACAGGTCTGGCGTCATTGGACGTTTGCGAGTTGTCTTTACAGTCCGACCAAACTACGCGGACGCGTGAAGTCTAGCTGTTAGTTCTTTGCGGGAGGTCTTGTAGCTCTGGTCGTTTCTAAGGTCGGTCCACATCAATCTTCGCGATCGTCACTGTCTGTTGGGACTCGCCCACCGCGATTAATCACGCGGCCCCAACGTTTCGATTAGCGCGGGAAAAAAGCGTTCCAATTACGAACGATCGAACGGGCGTTCTTCATTTGTTTTCCGTTGAGTGGCGCAGCTTAGTCTGTGATAGGGCCTCGTGTGCCCCCGCGGTCATTAAAGGGTTAATGCGTTTTTGTGCGGCGCTTAGGTCTCCTTACCCGACTGCGCGGACAAAGAAAAGCGTAATGTGTCTGTCTGTTAAGGATCGACCAAACGTTCGAATCGGATACTTACCTAAAAAAAATGGCAGGTGTTCTTTGTTTGCGTGCCTGAAAATTGTTTTGACCATTCAAAGTATTTATTATTAAAACGATCGATCTAAGCGTGTTTCATGCGCCTTTCCTCTATAATCCTTGGGTTTATTTCGCGTTCTTTGTCATTTCCCGAAAAATATGAAACTCATCACATGATTCAAAATACACAAATATTTGTCGACGAAAAACCCGTTAAACACACAAACGCATTGAGGATTTGGGATGTCCCAATCCGACAACGAGATTCACCAAGTTTAAAAGCAAGTTCCATTCGCCCAAATACGGGCCGTGCGAAGTACAATGTCAACGGCGCTTGCGCCGGTCAGGGCGATCAAACAGACGGAGTTCAAAGTACAGTCGGATGCAAAAGTAGCTAAATAACGTCCTACAAAAGTTTCATTTTGGGCTCAAAGGGGTCGTTCTGTTCATCTATTCATCAAAATAATATTTTGTGTGTAATACGGACTGAATTGTAAAAAACTGAAAACTGAAACTGGTTATTTTTCCCTTTTTTGTATTGTTTTTGGGTCATTATCAGCAGATAAATAGGGACGTTAATGTTCTTACTGTGAACAGTTATGTAGAACAGTTAATCTCACATAACTGTACAAAGTAGATCTTCTTTTTACTGAAAAAAAAAAACATAACTCAAAGGTGCCACGGAAGTTAGACAAACATTTCTCTGCTGATAAGGACATTTATTTTAACTTTGCAGATTTAGTAGATTACAAAGTGCTACGGCAGGCCAGGATGCATGCAGCAGATACACACAGGCAAACTTCTGTAGCCGATTGTACAACAACTAACCATCCACGATTCAGCGGTGCCCTCTTGCTTTAAAACGAAAGTCAACCAATAGCTTGAGTACCTACTCTGTAACAGCGGTATATTTGCATAGTCCGAACAATTACATCTAAGCACTTAGCTCCGAAGTAACTGGGCCGTGACCGGACAACGAAATGCTATTTGACACTTCCTGTGTCCGTTTGCTCTGTCTCTCTTTTAATTTATTTGTCTAACGATTGGCTAATTCAATGGCCGATACTATCCAAACATGAAGAAGAAGAAAAAAACAAGCAGAATCCTAGAAGTCTGAGTTGAGGAGACTTGTAACATTGTAGAGACTTCTAAAGAAATAAGTCCGCCCTTTTACATAATATCTCACCTCTGTTCTGAGTTCTGCGTCCACTAGAATCTAAAGATAATTTTTTAGATAAATAGCTTTATTCCTGAATCACGTCCTGAAACTATTTAAAAATTACTCTGTTTACTATAGCTTACCTACACACGTAACAAGCGTGACAAGCGGTAGACAAGGGTAATTCTACAAAAATAGAAAGACAGATAGAGATTATAGACAATTTAGGTATTGTACGCCAAAACCCATATGCAGCAAAATAATAGCAAACCCGTACACTTGCTACAGACAAAGGAGTTGTCACTAGTCAATAAGTCATACTCATACAATAACTGGGCCCTTAGCCTGTAACACAATGGTGCCAAAAGGGGCTGTCAGGTGACGACTTCAATTACGATTTGCTAACGCTGTCTGTCCTTTTAATGTTTTTGTAGTACAGCAAAGAATATTTTGATTCTAATTCTAGAGGATTAGTTCTCTGGTTGTAGGAGAAAAACGAGGAGAGCCCGGTTTTGTCCTTCTGCCGGGACGCCATTGACCCGCCATTGCGTTACAGGCTAAGGGCCCAGTTTGGAGACCCAACGGAGCGTGCTACCACGTGCGCGCCCGCATCATACCCGCTAACCGAAGAATCGACCTGCTATTAGCGATGAAATTAGCTTTCCTTGTAGGCAAAGACCGTTACTGCATATTTAATTAGATTTTACATCTGTAGGAATAAACGTTGGCATTTAAAACTTTTGAAATAACACCTTTAATGGGCTCTACGATTGCTTTATTTGCTCTGAGTTTGGGCTCTACACTCGTACGCTCTCGTCTTTACATATTTTCAGATACTACGTCCCGGGGTTAACACAAATGCAAACGCACAAAAGGTTAACACATATAATTCGGAAGGCAAAGTTTTTTGTTCGAAAGTCCGTTGTTGGCTTAATCTTATCTTTAGACAATATTGAGAAACTAATTTCAATATTTTTTATTTTGGTCCAGTAGTTTTGTTTTTATGCGCTAAAATGTTTTGTTCCTATGACCGCCAACAGTATGCAGACCGTCGCGTGAAGGTCATAAAACCGTATCTTTGAAACGTTGTAAAATCCAAACTACTGAACCAAAATAAAAAATATAGAAATTAGTTTCTCAATATTGTCTAATGATAAGATTAAGCCAATAACGGACTTTCGAACAAAAAACTTTGCCTTCCGAATTATCGCCTTTCTTGACGGATTGTTAGTGCATCTATTGGTTTGGTTATCTATTGCATTTATTGGCGGGACGATCTCGACAAATACGTGCCGGAGTGGTCAGAGGTGGCCCAAGACAGATGAGTCTGGACTGAAGTGATGCCTTTGCCTTCTTCAACGCTTTTTAGGCTACATAGGTACACACGACAGCACGTCGACCTTTACACGCTAGCACTCTACTCTGTTACGTTACGGGCGACTTTACAACAAAAGTGTACAGTCTGACGTGCTGTCGTGTGTACGTTTGATTGGAATTGGATGAGGAAAAAAACAAAGCGACAGCCACAGACCATTTGCCGTTCAAGGTGTAAATTTTATCGTCCACAATTTGAATACAGGGTGCGTGCTGACGGATGCAGTCGTAATTACCGTCGGCGACACGGCCCCCGCGCTTGGGGGTCGCATTTGCAACTTACATCGGTATACACTTATCTTTGTTGTGTTATAGTTGGGGGTAATTGAGTCGGAGACATTAGACATGCGCGAAACAGTACACTTCGAAGTCATGATATATTTCATGACATTTCATACCGCGTGATATTACCTTATATCATGGCACCAAACATGACACATAACAATTCAATTCAGCACACGTCATGAAATGAAACATGACATGTCATGAAACATGACACGTCATGTTCCAGCACACTTTCGTTGCACTACAGTTATTCATTTCATTACACCAGTTGACATGAAACATGACATCATGCTATTTCTTCATTGCAGACATGAAACATGACATCATGGTATTTCAGCACACTTTCATTGCAGACATGAAACATGACATCATGGTATTTCTTCATTGTAGACATGAAACATGACATCATGGTATTTCAGCACACTTTCATTGCAGTAAGTACAGTGTGCTGAAATGCCATGTTTCATGTCATATAGTGTAATGAAATTCTATGTGCCATGCTTTATTCTCTCGTGTGATGGGTAATATTTCATGACACCGTTATGTAATATGTCTTTTGTAATATTACTAGCATTACCTACACATGTCTAGGAGACATGAGGAATTCGGAATTCAATGTTCAAAAGTAGTGTCTTTGTGGAACGCCGAACAATATAATATATCGGAGAATAGTTTGGTTCAACATCATCATCACCAGTTAGCACCCACTGCTGAGTAAACGCCTCTTCGTGTTCACGCCACCTCTCACGATCCTTTGCCAGACACAACCACTGCTTTTCGGGTACTTAGGCTATGTCATCGGACCATGTAGCTGATGGTCTGCCGACCGATAGTTTTATTATTTCTTTACCATTACCAGCCTGAAGGGTCGATGACATCAAAAAGGTGTCTGGAAAACAGTGGACAAGACTAGCAAGGGATAAGGCCTATGCCCAACGGTGGGTGACATTCATGGGCTGCATAGGTAAATAGATTATCAGCCAATGATGATCCGGTCAAAGTATTAGGAAAGAGTCATAGAACCCTTGAAAGCCCTTTCTGATATTCGAACTCGTCTTTTTAATGGTTTGTTTTGCTTTGTTACAGCTGTACGAAATCAGTGATGACCCGCAAAGAAAGGAATTCCTCGACGACCTGTTTTCCTTCATGCAAAAGAGAGGTAAGTTTAGTTAATAGGATTATGAGCATTTAACCCTTTCAATGCCTGGAAACAAGCAAAACAAAACATCGATTTTTTTCTGTTTTTTTTTAAATTCCAGATATTCGATTTTATCTACCGTTCAAAATTGGTAGATAGAGGTTGTATATTAGGAGCAGAGTTAGCAGCGTACCTATATTGTTTGAGAACTTTAGCTCTTCTCCAACACTATATTTGATATTCACTGTACTTTTGATCGATACGACTCGTAATAGATGATATTTCGTACAATTTATCATTGAGCTAAATGTTCTATTCACGATTGAAAACATTACCTCATCCACCAACCTATTCGCTCACAAATTTAAAGCTACCTCGGGTCTTCATGCATGGTTTTTAGATACACGTTAGATATGGGTTTGGTAGATCGCTCGGTATAAATAAACGGTTTTATATTGTGTAGATCGGTGATTCGGTGATAAAGATCGCCAATGATTGACGACTTACCATCGGGATCTGAATGTATCGGAAACTAATAGAAATACAAAAAGAAGAACTATATTTAGCTATTTCTGTTTAATTTGAACCTTACGTTTTTTAAAGCAAAGTTTACAAGAGCTATCTTAACAGATAAATTCAGTTAATTGTCCAATAGGCCCTATTGGACAATTAACCAAGATAATAACAAATCACAGCAAGTGTAGCACCACAATCAACAATTTGATTTGACTAACAACTGTAATAGGCGGACGAATATCAACAAGATAGTAACAAGTGACTTTGATGGCGCCATTCACCACTCAGATCAATTAATGCCAGAAAGAGATGGCTTGTGAAATACCAATTGCGAGTAAAAGAGATGACCGTAGTTATCAATCATGCTGCCCGATGTAAAAGCTCGAGGCGATCGGACGATCTCCCGCTTAATTATTTCTATTATGATATTTAAAATATAATGATTATCTCCGCTGCTAAGGCCCATATGGCGAATTCCCACACTCGTTTTGTTTGTAACACTTCTATAGAGTAACCTTAATTAATATGGACTGAAATAATAAATGACTCCGCCGTGCAATATGATCGTAATAAATTCAAGTCGTTAAGTGCATTATAACGATTTCTGAGCGCGAATTGGACTCTTTTTGTTTCTGGTTCGGAGCGAGCGAACGAAGGGTTAAAGGGTATGTCTGGATTACTTATGTGTTTATATTACTCTTGCATATTTTGATTGCCAATACTTACGCTACCCAGGGACCGTATTTTGCGTGTCTGAAATTGGTAAATTAGCAAAACTTTTAGGCACATGTGAATGCACATACCAATAGACAGAGTTGAAATAGGGCCAAACAAATAAAGTTATCTCAATCTGTTACGTAAGCTGTCAAAGCTTCATGTTACAAGAGAAGGGCTGTAGTAAATCTGCAGGACTATTTTTTTTTTTATTCGGATCAATGTTTTAAGAAAGGCTGTTGTCACTACATGTCGTCGGGTGTAAGGGTGATTTAAGGCCGCTGTATTCCCTAAAATACGAACCGTAAGTATTCGCATTATTAAATGTCATAAAAAAATCAATCATAGCAAATAATCATATTTTCCCGCAAATAAGCAGGTTTTGACGGTTGACGCGCGAGTTGGTTTTTCGGTTAGAGAATAGACGCGCCGTTTTGACCAAATTCGAGTCACAGCCTCAATGGGAAGCCTCGCTGCGCATGCGCACTGCCGACTTTACACATTACACCCACAGAAGTTTATCGCCAGCTCTTCGGGAAGTGATAAATTGAATGTGAAATTTATTCAGGCCGCGATAAGAGGCGATCGCGCCCGTCGATACACTCAGCGTGCCGTCGGCGGGCGGTACGCAATCCGTTTCAATTACTGGCTGCGGGTAAATGGGCCCTGTATAGTATAGGTATGGGTTGTTCCGCGCGTGCCTGTTTCCTTTGGTAAACTTGCCCAAAACGCTGGATGAAAAAATCATCAAAAATAAGTTTTTCTAGAAGGTCAAGTCCCAAAACGGCCACTTGCCAAAAGGCAGCCGGAAAAAATTGATAAATTTGCAAATACAAAATGTTCATAATATCGATTTTGAAAAATGATTCTAAACAGATTCAAATAAATGTTTGTTTGTCAGTCTAAAATACAAATACCTAGGTATGCAAAACAATTTTTATTAGTGTGCAAAACGTGTTCCGAAATGTGTTGATGTGCGATATGATGCCAAAATTTTCAAGAACTCAAGCAATGGAAATGGGTTTCCTTATAACTTTTATATGACAGACTCGAGATCTAGAGTGACGACTTACAAAATTTATGAGTGCGTATTAGATATAGTAGGAAGATCGACCCTTTCAAAAAACCTATCGCTTCCAATAAAAATGGGAAAATGGGTTATTTCGGAGCAGCCCGCCGTAAACATACGTCCTGTAAAAGGCACGCCCCCTAATTGGACCAGCGTTATCATCACCTTACCCCTACCGTGATGAAGCTATTTGCTCGCTTTTTGTTTGTAGATTCGGCTACTGGAGTAGCTTGCTGAGGGAAAACCTACAGGGTGTTGCTAAGACATCACCTACCTACTATTTTGTGGAGGATCATTGAACTAAGAGATGGAAATATTGATATTTATGTCAAGATATGTTTTTATCAAAATCGGTTCAGCTGTTTATGAGATATTATGATATGCTTATTTGAAGCTAAAATGTCGAGGGTATTTTAAATTATTTAGTAGATGTAATAGACTTGGCCGCATTCAAACTCTTAGCTTAGTCAGCAGTTGGCCTACACGAAATAAAGGATCACACGATTATTTACACCGATGATAGATCTTGGCATAAATAATC
This sequence comes from Zelleria hepariella, assembly GCA_949319315.1. Lineage (NCBI taxonomy): Eukaryota > Metazoa > Arthropoda > Insecta > Lepidoptera > Yponomeutidae > Zelleria > Zelleria hepariella. The sequence continues at coordinate 25,263,955 of OX439382.1, forward strand.
TGCATTAACGATTTATTTATGAGTTCTCTTTCTGTCTCTTGGTCTCGTACCATTCTTTCGGTTACATCGCAATCAAGCTCAATCCCAGAGCAAACAAGAAACTTTTAATTAGTAGAATTAATTACGATCTCGCAGTGCAGGCCGACATCACCGTGCCCGATAGCTTAGTATTAATAATGTTTTATCATTTATTATGGGCTGTGAGTAATGAAACTTTTATGTCTGACACGCCCCGCCGTAGCAGTCTGTCTTCGTCTCTCATTGCTGGTACGGTCGGCCACAGTCTAGGATACCCCATGGTAGCTCTTACCGCGCGCGGCTTAAGGGCGCCAATCGAACAAAAAGGGGTATCGTAGCGGGTGGCCGACTGTACGTTTAGCTTTTTGCCTCCTTTTCTCGGGCTGTTGCAGTTGGATCTCGGTTTATAATCCTAAAATTATATAAAGTACAACGGCTGTGGTCAATCAAGTTTTGAGTGAAACCACTGCTTTAGCCGGCAGAGGTGGTTTGCTGATTATGAGGATGCTTGATCAAGGTATTTAATTTACTGAATGACAAAGGCCGGTGGTGAAACTTCTCTTTTAAAATTTTCTCTGTCCATGAAGTCCATGAATTAGTTCACTTTAGATGATTTGCCTTGTAAAAGGTTGATTACCCTCTTAAAAAGTGTTCAAATAAATATTCTAATTTAGTTACGATTACAATTAAGTATTAAAAAGGCACCACCAGAATCTCTATCTACCTCTCCCCATATCTTGTGCAACACCAACATGAGTCACTCTTGACACAACGCGACCCGCGCAAGTTGAAAATGAGTGATAGCAACATTTATGTCTCGGGGGACGATCTTCGCAATATCATACAGGATGAAATGAAGACCGCTAACAGCGCCATGGAAAAATCATTTCGGAACATGCTTAAGGATCAACACAAACAGATTGACGCCAAATTATCTTCGTTCGAAGAGTCCATCTCATTTTATAATGCAGCATTTGAGGACTTCAGAAAGATGATGGCTGTGAAGGACGAAACGATTTCCAAACTGCAAAAATCGAACGAGAGCCTACAAAATACCGTTCAAGACCTAGGCCAACGCTTGAACCAACTGGAGCAGCACAGTAGATCCTGCAATCTGGAAATCCAATGCGTACCGGAAAGGAAATCCGAAAACCTTATTACCGTGGTCGAGCAGTTGGGCAACGCTCTTAGCTGTCCCATCAAGGAAGAAGATATCCTTCATTGTACTCGGATCTCTAAGATGAACCCTGAGAACCCTCGCCCACGCTCGATTCTGGTTCGCCTGGGCAGTCCACGCCAACGTGATACAGTGATAGCCGCCGCCATAAAATTTAACAGAAACCAGAATAAGAACGAAGACAAACTTAACACGCGCCACCTGGGAATCGGAGGAGAAAAACCGCAACCTATATACATAGGTGAACATATGTCTGCTAGCAACAAAGCATTACACGCGGCCGCTCGGAAGCATTCCAAGGAACACGGATATCGGTTCGTGTGGACTCGTGGTGGTAAGGTTTTCATGAGACATACAGAAACATCAGATCGTATTCGCATACATAGCCTCGAGCAATTAAAAACCATTAGACCCGAGGCACCTAGATCATAATTTGGTCATTTCTCACGTGTGTTCCATATTTTTATAACGTAACATTCAACCGTTTATATTGCTATTACCAAAATGTGCGAGGACTCAAAACTAAAACTGTAGATTTTCTAAAAAATGTTTTACTGTGTAATTATGATGTCATAGTCCTGACTGAAACTTGGCTTAATGATAGCGTCTATGACGCGGAACTGTTTGATGATCGCTACACTGTGTACAGGCGAGATAGAGAGACATCTAACTTGAATGTGTTTAAGGATGGAGGAGGCGTTTTAATCGCAGTCTCAAAAAAAATTCACTCTCAAAGAATGCAGGAACTTGAAGGTGAAGGTGAAGATCTCTGGGTCAGTATCGATACCAATTCTAATCAAAATAATACCAAATTATATTTTTGTGCTGTCTATTTGCGTTCCCCACTTACATTAGATGCCCTCCAAGGATTTTTCGATAACGCTCAAAAATCACTATTTGATGATAAAACTAGCATTATACTGGGCGACTTTAACCAAAAGACAATGTCATGGAGTAAATGCTCCGACAGCTCATCGTGTACGTTTACTTGCGTTAATAACGATAAGACTGAAGCTTTAATTGATTTTATGTCCCTAAACGACTTAAAACAATACAGTTATGTCCTAAACAATAAGAATAGAACACTAGATCTAGTCCTGTCCAACGCCTCAACAATCGACCTTAAACAAAGTAATACAATATTAAGTAAACTCGACGCCTATCACCCTCCATTAGAATTTTCCTTGCCGATTTATCTCACCAAAAGCTCTCTCACAAACAAAGATTCCTCTAGACATAACTTTTTTAAGGCTGACTATGAAAGTATTATTAATGAGCTGAAATATATTAATTGGATTGACAAATTTGATAACTTAAGTAGTGTTGATGATGCCCTTTCTGTATTCTATGGGATAGTTAGGGAGACTATAGCTAAATATGTCCCTATATCTAATAGAGGAAAAAATAAGTTCCCACTCTGGTACAATCGGGAACTCATATCTTTACTGAAAGAGAAAAATAAGCTACACAAGAAACTTAAAAAGTACCATAATCCTTTGGATGAGCTTGATTTTGAGTCACTACGCCGCAGATGCCAAAAACTACCGACCACCTCGTACAATAATTACATATCCCGTATTGAGTTGTCAATTAAGTCTAACCCAAAGGCATTCTGGACTTTTGTTAAAAATAAAAAATCCGGTTGTAATTCATATCCAACACAAATGAAGCTCGGCAATGTTGTCGCGAACGATGGAGACAACATATGTAAATTATTTGCAGAAAACTTTTCAAAGGCCTATGTCAACAATAATAATACAATTCCTTATGTCTCGGAAGAGCCTTTATCATCAAATTTCCTTTGCTCTCTTGCTCTCAATGAAGACGAAGTATTTGAAGAACTTAAAAAAATTGACCCAAATAAAGGTGCAGGTTCAGATGGCATACCACCTGCATTTGTGAAGTCTTGCGCTCAAGTTCTATCTCAACCATTACTGCTTATTATGAATCGCTCTTTAAAAGATGGCGTATTCCCTCACTTATGGAAGGAAGCGCTTATCGTGCCCATCTTTAAACCTGGAGGCTCGAGAGATCTCATCACCGATTATAGACCAATTTCAATATTAGCTGTGATTGCCAAAATATTTGAAAAAATTGTTTGCAAGTACTTAACGTGGCATGTGCAATCTCATATTTTGCCACAGCAGCATGGTTTTATGAAGTCCAAATCTACCCTAACAAATCTAGTCTCACACATTTCCGAACTCACAGATTCCGCTGATAAGCGAATCCCAGTTGAAGTAATATACACTGACTTTAGCAAAGCCTTTGATAGAGTAAACCATACTATCTTAATAAATAAACTTGAGGCTCTCGGATTGGGTGGATCTTTGCTGCAGTGGCTTGGTTCTTACCTTAACCAACGTACCTGTAGGGTGGTTGCCTGTGGTTACTCAAGCGAAGCCATTTCGGCCTCTTCTGGTGTACCTCAAGGTTCCCACTTAGGGCCCATACTCTTTAACATCTTTATCAACGATATTAAATATTGCTTCCACAATTCTCAATTTCAATTATTTGCTGATGACTTAAAGATCTCCCGACCAAAATTAACACTTGAAGACCCAATACTACTGCAAGATGATCTCAATAGGCTAGTACATTGGTGCAGTAGGAATGGTATGAGTCTTAATCCATCCAAGTGCTTTTCCATCTCATTTACCAAAAACAAAAAAACTACATCCTATGATTATTTCATTGCAGGAACTAAGCTCAATCAACTTGATCAGCATCGCGACTTAGGAATATTGATGGATAAAGAATTAAACTTTGCCAAACACATCGATAAGCTCGCGACTAAATGCTTTAAAACGCTTGGTTTTGTTATCCGCAATACCAAACACTTCAAAAAATCATCTACTAAGATTAAACTTTACAATGCCCTGGTCCGATCTCAGTTAGAATATTGTAGTACTGCATGGAGCCCTTACTACGAAGTGCATGCCAAGCGATTAGAGAGCGTTCAAAGTCGATTTCTTTACCATCTCTCGTACGGCGACCACAAAGCTAAGAAACTACCAAGTTATGCCTCAAGGTTAGCTCACTACCGCATGAGTCCTTTAGCTGATCGTAGGAAGGTCCATGACTTAGCTTTTCTTCACAAATTAGTCAATGGTGCACTTGACTGTCCAGATCTCCTAAATAAGCTATCATTTAACGCACCTAAAAGGTTACCAAGATCCAACTACATTCTTTTTAAATTACCCCGTGCTAAGACTAACCTAGGTACCAACGCACCTCTAACGAGATCTTGCCGCCAGTACAATGCTATTTCTAAATACGCCGATGCAGATATTGACATTTTCACCAAGCTTAACACCTTCAAGTCTTCTGTCAGTAAATATTTAGCCAAAGAAACTTCACGAAAAAACAGATACAGTTAGTTTTCTTTCATTCTACTTACCTAATTATATTATTTGTAAGATTTTTTTTTAAATAGTTCTAGTCTCACATTTTACAAATATGTTAAAATATTAAAAGATGTATAATGCTCAAGTTCCTATTAGACAATTCAAATTTCATAATAACTTTACTGTGTTAACTAATGCATGATGTGGATGCCTGTAATTAAGAAAACAAATAGTCAGATACCTTTATAATTGTACCATTTATATAATTTTATTGTATTTTTTGTTGGCGTTCCTTAAGTAAACAAAATAAAAAATAAAATAAAAATTGACTTATGTTATGAAAAGGGTTAATCGATTCAAAAAGAGATCGAAGAACGGGTTCCAACCGCAATACAAAAACTCTTTATATTTTTTTGGGTGTCGATTCCGTTCGTGTTTACGCGCGGGCCACTCGCTCGATTATGCTAATGCTAATCAAGTCGAATGGTTCTTGGTGGGTGTTCCTCGGTAATCGGGGCATTTGTCGTTGCAATTTGTCTGGCTATTAATTTGTGAATGGTGTTTGACGATTTTGTAATTAGAATTAAAACGCGCGATTAGAACGAGTTGGTACTTTCACGATTTACGGTTCGTTCCTGAGCAACTACTTGTCTTGAGATATTTCTCTTCACCTCTTTCTAGCCTTCGGGCAAAGACTGGAAACTTTTAGCAACTGAAAATTTCGTAAGCAATGCACCTAGTCAGCTATCCCGATTTTAATAAAAGTAAGTAAAACCCTTTCGCTCATTTATCGTACATACGTGTACTACGTTGAACAATTGGATCGAGCGGAAGAGATCAATATAAAACAAAGAAAACTTTTTGCTGGATTTTTCACTCGAAAAATAATTTCGATATTATACGTAGCAGATTAGGACAACTTTTAGCTTTTTCTAAAGCACTAACCCGTGCTAGGAATATTTTAATATAGGTTGCGGGTTCAAGTCCTGTCCCGAGTGAATTTTTTCAACTCATTATAAATGTTTAAAACTAGGACAAGTTTTTGCCAAATATGCCTCTGCTGTCATCAAACCCATAACCAATAATAATTCAGAGCAGACTAGATGTTTGGCGAGAATTATACTTACAATGTATAAGCCCATTTACAGTCACTTTTAGTTACGGACTCACGGCCCACGCTCCGATCACAACAATGCCCTAATTAATTAATGATATTGGTGATCCTGTATTGAACCGTGATCGCTTGAAGGAGCAACACGTCTTTAGTCACGTGATCACGCGCACCTCGTTAGCAGCCTGATTGATCGGCCATCAGGCTGGCTAGCTGCAGGGATCGTGTATACAGGGTGTTACGTTTTATATCTTACTTATGACCCGCCCCGGCTGTGCACGGACTTAATTATATTTGGAAATAAAAAATGCATGTATTCTACCTATAAACCATCCGGAAGGAATTATCTGAGTGATAGTGAAAACCACATAACAATCCGTTGCGTAGTTTAAAAGATCTCAGCGTAGGGACAGACGCGGGAAGCGACTTTTTTGTACTAGGTATATAGAGATGGAGAAAATCTGAGCATCTGTCGGTCTGACGGGTGTCTGACAGACATCTGACGCTTAGGTATTACCCTCAGCTCAAAAATCGCCAATCCGCAGTGGGCTCGCGTGGTGGACCGATCACTCTTCCTCTTAGAGAAGGCTTGTCCCAACTAGTGGTAGATGCATAAACAGGGTACACTGACCGGAAAAATGATGTCCTGTCTACTGAGTTCATAATAATATAATGTACAATAATCCCAGAGAAAAAAAGCACTGTTTTCCCGAATTTTAATTTTTCCAAGCAACTTTTCCGTTTTTATTACCAACCTTTATTGACCTCTAAGGTTCTTCCGGAAATCAAATTGAGCAATAATCGATAAATCCTTGACAAACAAAATAACAACACCAACCACAATTAAGGCAACCACCTTAATATCAATTTATTTAAAAAAATCATAATAAGGGTTGGTTTTTGGATCAGCGCGGAAGGAACTTTGTGGGTGATAGGTCTATCACTGAAACAGTTTTAACTAGCATCTGCAAATAGAAAAAAAATCAAAGTAAGCCTGTGAGTCAGCCTGTATTTGAACACCTATTGTTTCACTTGTTAATAGCGAGTGTGGTATAACTAATAACAACTCATTCGGATTCATTTCCCGTGATTAATTATCTGTTTAATCGATATAAAATGTTGTGCCAACAGCCTTCTCATGTTACTATGGCCTTAAGCCATCCCCCTTTTACTCAACTTTCGACTTTGTTGCTACGCCTTTTGAGTACATGTTTTACTATTTTTGACGCGATCATAGATTACGTTAAAGAGTTGATCTATCAAATCGGAGTTTTTTTTCTTCGGCTCATTGAAGATAGCTTTTGTTCGTAGTTTAATTGGTGTCTTAAACGGAGCTGTGTTTAATTTGATTCCTCTGAGCTTCGCCCATTTATTCTAAGCTCTTTTTCTGAGTGTTAATCACGCGTTGATTGATTAGGAGTGACCCCGATTCCAGTGGGCGTGGATCTCAAATTACGTTTTTGAAAGTGGATTTGTAGATTTAACCACAAAATATATGCCAGAAGAAAGATAGTAGCTTTCCCCACAGGAGATAAAATTGGGCTTCGAATTTCCGTACCCCATCATGCTAAAGCTCTAAATCAATAGCCACTAGAGTCGTGCAAAGCTAACTTTGCAGTGGAGCATCCGAAATAGTAATTTCCGTACGTTGCTTTTGTATGTTTTCACCATTTTTCAGTGGTACATGTTACGTCAGTTATTGTCTGTTACAATTTTGTTTTGTGGAATACATTGAAAATATGGTGAAATACAAAAGCAACGTACGGAAATTACTATTTCGGATGCTCCACTGCAAAGTTAGCTTTGCACGACTTTACTTCTCTACTTTGGTTAATTTTTCCAAGGATCTCTGTCATATCAGTCACTTCAAAGAAGTAGGTAGAGCGAGATAGAGATCCACTCGTTTTTTTAAACATTGTTAGGTAGAATCAAAATCTGCAAATCCTGCTTTCGAAATTCTATCCGATGGTTGTGTGCTTCTGTGAGTTTTGTTTTGTGAGCTAGGAGACAGATTGTATAAAAAAATGGTAATTTCCGCTTTGGCTCTGCAGGCTGGTTTAAATTAGATTGTAATTATAAATCATTTGTTAACTTGTCAATGAGTGTGTTGCTTTGGTTAGACTGCCATCAATGATTAATATAATATTTGTAGGAAAATAGTTTTTGTAGGTTTGCTCGGTGGTTTGAAAAACACTTTGGCAAACCTACGTGTTTTCATATTAGTTTAGGTCTCACTTTTCAAGCTTCTCTCAAGGTTTATTTCACTCGAACCCTTCTACTGTGCTCTAACGTAAATAAATGCCTGTAGTTAGGTCGTGTCAACTAGGTTTACTTACAAATGTACACAACTTGTCAAGTAGGTACCTACCTACCCACCTACATAGGCTAGTTATTATAATATAGGTTCCGATATATTCAGTGTTCGTAGCGGTTCGCAATATTTGCATCGAGGGTTTAAGGGTTGTGAGGGTTCCGTACCCGAAAAGTGCCAAACGGGTTTTGTGTATTTCCGCAATTTGGTCACAAAATCCATCATGGTGTAAAAAGTATCACTATTTGATCGAATTGAATGAAATTTGAAGTGACCTAGCTAGCTTGTTATGTCCCAAACTTGTATTAATTTCTCTGTCCCATTTTATTTTATAATCTGTATGATTTAATAATAACTTTCGATTTTCATCAAATCATTCTGAAAAAAAAAATGAAGATTTGAAGAAGTACAGTGTCACAAAATTATCTGGTCTAGTGTCAGCGTAGCTTTTGTCGAAATCCACCCAACCCTTTCCATCAAATTCCAGTCAGCCAGTACAGGAATAATCCCTAAAAACTAGAAAATTTCATGGAGTAAAAAAACACTCAACTCGACAAACAGAGGCGTCAGCTGTCCAGATAACTTTGTGGAACTGTAAGCTTTTCGTTTCTTCAAATCCAGTTTGTGTCCCTGGCACACGCCCTTTGCATACGTCACACAGGGTTGTCAGTGTCACACGAGCATTCGAAAATAGAAGCTCCAAGATTGATGGTGTGAACAGTGGACATTCCGCAGTGCCGATTAAAACAAGGGCGAAGATTAATGGTGTATCTAGTGGCAGCCCTAGATGCCTGTCAAGTGTGTCGTCTGGGCTTGGCTATTATTGTAAGTGATTATACGAGAGGATTAAATTTATGGATCTTTGATGGCGCTCGTTTTTAATAAAGTTCGTTGGTAGTACTTACTCCACAGGGTGGGTTTTCATTTGTTTGCTAAACTTTGAGGGTTCATCAATACAAACAACTTTTAAAATGGAGCCAAAAAAATGGGTCATTATCGGCAGGTCCATATTATTATATTCGGTGCATGCAATACGCCACTATTGCTATCGCCACCATCGCGACGTCAGATTTTTTTGTCCCGAGTTTTGGTCGCATAGTCAAAGTTGTTTATAGTCTTTTACGTTTAGCCAGAGACATCCCATAGTACTTTATTCTGGCTCTAAATATCTAGTCTATATTGCCACGATGAATTGGCGAGGAAAACTTGAGAACCTCGGATCCATTCTCCACACAGACCTCTATCTCCCGCACACTTATCCAAAGGCCTAAAGGCGTATAAAGTCAAGCACCACCTAGCACCTTTCGGCGCATTCCAGGCGCCTGTCACGGCCGTCGTGACTTGCTAAAAGAGCCGTTATATTGGCGCGGGGTGACCGACAAATCCGACACCCCTTTTGTTTTAGACAACTCTCTGGCTGGTAAAAAGGATAGTTGGAATGATGTAATAAATAACAAATTGGATGCTTTCGAATTTCGACATCGATAAAAAGAAAAAAGAAATTCGCTCGTTGAAAAGTCACTTCTTCGTCTCCTCTCATGTCGAAGCCTCTCTTTGCGCTCCCAAAAGCGTCACTGAAAATGACGAAATTTCCGTAATCATCGAATGAGCTTACCTAAGCATAAAAAACGTTATCACACACAAGATTAAACTGTAGAATTACAAACGAACTAATACATATACTTATCTTGAATAGACAACAATGATATTTGTCTTTATTGTGACAGTGCAGGCTTGGCTTTCTCGAGATACACCAATTATTCAGTTTACACAAGGTCGAGGTACGAGTAGCAGGCTACCGGTCTGTTTGCTTATTCGTTTGTTTGTCGCATCGTCCGCATTCCCACGGAGGCTATTGAGCAATCAAGTCAATCGAGCGTTCTCTATTCGAGTAGAATCGAATACTTAGTGAAAATGCTGGCTGAACAAGCTTGAAGAAAGGAAAAATGAAAATATAATTATTGTTTCCGCTTTTTAAGTGGGAGATAAATTGATCAAAGTGGCCAGTGTTATACACCTAAAAGCATTTCAGAATTTATGATCAATGATTTATGTTGCGTTATTTTTTCATGAAAATGTTTTGAATGCGTGTGGTATTTTGTCGTCGTTTTAATCGGCGCACAGTGGTCGATTTGTACGATTTAGGCGGCCAAAACTATTTTATGCTTTATTTCAGTAATAAATACGACAACAAATGCTAATCTGGTATTTTAGAGTGAATATATATGTTTATCCCTATTCGTTTCATTGAAAGCGTATTTTTCTATACAAAAAAACATTTCTGTGAAAATATTTTTGTAAATAGCGCCAATGTTTTTAAATTTTCTTTAAATCTCCCTTTGGTGTAAAATATATATTTTGAGTTCATTTGAATTATCGAAATCGGCTTAGTAGTTTTTGATATTTGGGTTAAGAATTATCACAATTTGTTAAGTAAAAGACGGCCGTACATAAAAAAAAATGTTTATTCTCTACAGTCTGCATGCCTATTTAAATTGAAAATAAAATATGGATGACAAAAAAATACAGTATACACTAAAATTAAATGATCAACAGTTATTACCACATTATTATACTAAATGTTACTTACAATGTTAGGTACCGAATCATAAACAATAAGACAATATTTTATGAAAGTTTAACATACAAATTGTTATGTTACTCTTTAAAAGACAATTCTTCCTCACCGTCACTTTCCATGCATTTATCACAAGTGCCTTTTGTATTTGGCTCTGCAGGAAGCAAAAGCTCCAAAGTTTCCTGCAAAAATGGTTTTGATCGGATCTTCTTTTTTTTTCTCATTGAACTGATGAGTGGATCTAATGTCAAGAGTAACCTGTGATTAATATCAAGGTTACAGTCTTCGCGTGAAAACTTTCGAGCAAAGTTTAGACGGTATGAGCGAAAGTGCTTATTACGAGCTTCTGCAGCTTCCTCCGAAAGTTGACCAATAGGCACTAGAGAATTTTCTATAACTTTTCCACCATGTACCAAAATTTTATGCATGGTAGGAGTCATAGAATGCCAACCATATAACTCTACATACAGTTTTGCTGTCTCCATGGCGTATTCATCAAATTTCGGGACATCTATTTTGTGACCGCTTGATATGGCTTCCAAAATAACTTTAATTCTATAAATAAAATTAAAGTCTATTCCCGTTATTTCAGCAGCCAGATGTGGGTTTTCAAAAAATCTTCTACTAGTATTGCCGTCATTTGTGTTACCAAAATTACATTTTGGCATATCTACCAAGATACCTACTTCTTCTCTGAATCTTTGCTGAATCTCTTTTTTTTTTGTTGTTCTAGCATCTTTTCTGCTTTGGTTCTTTTTTCACGGTATTTCCCAACGGGCAATTTATAAGCTAAATGTAAAATACTCTCGAATAATCGAATTCTGGCATGTAAAGTTGATAGGCCAAATTCAAGCGATTCTGGGTGAATTTCGTTTTTTTTACTTAAGTCATTAAAGTTTTTTGAAGTGGCTCCGCATATGTAGCATCTACTCGTTAATTTGGTGTCAGTCGCCGCATTGCAAACTTTGCCGTCCACCATGGTCATTTTAAGACTGTGGCTAACCGAGAATTTTTGCCCATTCAGTTCCAATTCCGTGGCTTTTAGGGACTTCACACTGTCCCGAACGTAATTTATTTCATCTTTTGTAATGTCTGTAGACTCTTTTATAAATCTGAATCGTATCGGGCGGCAATATCGTGGTGAAGAAGGAGTCGGGTTTTGCCAAACCATTTTTGTTTTGTCTTCGCCGCAAACAATTTGTAGAGGCACGAATGAGCTCAAAAATATATTTGCATCCGAGTCGGCGTCATTCATTAACTTTTGTTTGTATTGAGCTTGTTGTGAACCATCACAACCCCATTTGCAGATAATCTGCAAGGAATTTCTCTCAGTTTCTGTAAGAGTCATTAGTACTTCTTCGAGGAAAATTGATAATCGCGTGACGGTGTGATCTAACAAAGAATGTAGATCACTTTCAGCACAGGAAGCGGTCACTCGTAGCGTCTCTTTGGGTGGGTAACATTCCTGTTTAGCCTTCAACACTAATTCGTAGCACGGGTAAAAGCTTCTGTTGGTTGCTCGCACAATTTCATATTGACTTCGTGTCAAATCAGCGTCCACGCACATTCGCAGTGCCTCCCGAGGCGTAAGGGGATCTTGTGCCTTTGATTTGGAATGTCTTTTTTTACATTCGTTTGCGGCTGCAGGCGAATTTGTAATATCTTTTAGGACTTGCGAGGCGTTTCTTTTTCCTTCTTTTTGTAAAATTACTTGCGCTGCGTGAACTATCACTTCTTTGCCTACAGAGGAGCAAACTTCTTCTGTTTTCCTCCTTTTAGTTCTTTCACTACATTCACTGAATGTTTTGCTAGGTCGTCCTGACTTATTATGCGTTTTTATGGGCATCTCGAACGTTCCTGCTAACCATGCATCATTGCTTATAAGAAATTTTTCTAGCGTGTTGCGTGCTTTGGACCATCTCTTTTTTATTTCTGTTTTAAAATATGAAAATTTATGATTTATATACTTTTTGTCTTCGTCGGAGTCCCCGTAAGACACTAACAAATAATTTTGTAAGTATTCCAATTTGTCGTTTATTGATGGAGAGTTTTCCTCAATCATCTTATCAAAAAGATATCTGCGAGTTACTACCTCCATGCCCGAGTAACTTGATGAACCTAGAACAACGAAAAGGAATTTTAACGCAAAAGAAACAAAAAAGGAATTTTTCTCACTTTCTGCCTAAGTTAATGAATTATTATTTTTCTCGCGAAGTGGTCAAAGGTGGTGGCTATTTTTTTTGTGGTTATCTGCTCAAAGAGCTATACTATTAGAAACCATAAGGAATTTAACTCGGACGGTCTCGGAAGTACAACATTTTTACTATTGAAAATAAAAAAAATATAATATTTTCTATGAAAAAGGGCGATCTTTGATACGTTGTAACTGCACTAAATATTGATATTCCTTATCTTAATTTAAATTATATTTGAAGGAGCTTACCTGAATTTTCGACTTCCATCACTTTCACTTGTAACTGAATAATATCCAATGAAATATTCACTTTAGAATATCGGTTGCGCTAAGAGTGTCGAGAACGAACGCGTACAGCTTGCGCGACGATCAAGTTCCGACTACCTGTGGGGGCGCGCACGCAGTTCTAGGAACTGGGGAGGGGTGGGGTTTGGGCAGTCGGGGTGTCTATTTTTCCGGGAATCAATTAGTTTTGTTGTAAGTTAACTTTGAGAAATGGACTTTTGGCCGCCTAAATCGTACAAATCGACCACTGTGCGGCGTATCGGGATCAAACGGCTTCGCAGCTGCCCGATTCTTGAGCAAATAAAAGTGGATTTAATCAACTGAAAAAACCTGTTAGTGCTGAAAAAATATCATCGACAAGAGTCTGCGACATGCAAAGGGGCGATGATGATAAACACACTAGCTAAGTAGAAATATTAGTTGACAAAATTGAATAAACGTAAGTTGCCATACAGGTGGCTATATTATGTATTACCTATCTCAAAGAGATGTCCTAAGAATTAGGACTTTACAAAAGAATATTTTAGCGTTTTCGATACCATTGTCCCAACACTAGATCTCCGGATAAACAAATGTCGCGTGAGTTTCCTGTGGACACCGCCGCAGATTTGATGCTAATCTCCCGCCGAAATGTAGATTATTAATATATCAAAGTCGGAGACGGCGTAACGCGGTTTTTTATTTAATTTTATCATAATGAAAACGTCTAGCAGATAGTTTTACCGCCTCTATTAATATTCTTAACGCGCCTCTTATGCTTCTTTTGTTCCTGCCCTCAATAAAATTATTAAGCTCGATGTACAAAGAGACAAACTCTTTGATCTTGAACGATGCAATATATTTTGCTCTTTATTTTATTAGTAGTGCGATTAATCACGAATTTCACTTTAGTGCCGAGAAATTAATAACAATTACTCTTTTGTTTTTTCGGCCCAAATAAATCTAATTTGTATGTCAAACGTGTTAGCGACCCAGTATTATGCTGTGCACCACAAAGTTTTATTTGAAACGGTTCTGCAACAATACAAATTGCCATCGGAATGTGACTTCTTTGCATATTTTTTACGTTCATTAATATAGTCAAAATGCGTGGGGTCGTTAACGCAAACGGCGGTTAAGCTAAACTTCGGTTCCATTAAAATATCTAAACAGGCTTAATATCTTTTATAATAATTTAACTTTATCATTATGCATAGGTTTCATGTTTTTTCATTCGGTATAAAAAATAAACTATATTACCGCTTCTTGTTTATATTTTGTAGGTCCTCTCCTCTGGCCTTACCTTAATAACTATCAAATAATTTTCTAATAATTATGAGGTCTGTAACATTTTTAACCGAAGATTAACCAAACTCTTTGACGGTCAACGATGCAACCGGCCCTCTCCCTTTTGTCTTTGGGTTCGTGGGCGGGAATATATCACTTTGCCAAATTAATTCTGTGAGTTAATAATTCTCGAGTCAGGATTGCTGTTAAAATTAGGCGGACTTGCGTCACTCAGGGTTAGCAAACTAACTCGGAGTTAACTTGACATTTCCATACAAATTTTGACGTTAACTCAGATTTAACTGGCTAACCCTGGTTGACGCAAGTGGACCTTAGAGTGTCATATCAAATGCAAAATGGTGCAAGATCACAACAATTCAAAGTGTACTTTTTACGTTTTTGTAGTGTACTTTGTACGCTGGAATAAAGACCGGTCGTTTGCATTTTTAGCTTAATAATTCCACAAAGTTGTATAATTCAAAATTAAATATTTGAACCGGCCTTCGTTATTATAAAAGTCACATGCATGTTCAATCGATTCTGCTTAGGTATCGAATTCAGCGTGCCGAATTCGATTCTTGACCATGTATTGCATTTTTTAATCGATGTTATGCAACGCGATTCTTGCATGTTTTCGACGTAGTTTATTTCGAACATGACCAAAATTCCTGATTGGTTATTTGGGGACCCAAAATGGATCGGTCTTCTTGGGTATGTTATATTACAAGTTGCCATTACCAAAATTATTATTAATAAAAAACTGTTATTCCTACAATTGTAATTATAAAGAATCAAGATGTTGCAATCGAAACAGTTATTGCATGGAATGCATGGCTGGCAGTTACTCAACACAGAAAAAAGAACAAGTCAAGATTATGATGATTATAATACTAAAACCAAGTGAGGTCGGTGTTATGTGGGCTATTGTTACAAGTCTTGTCCATCCGCATCAAATGTGGACATAAATCATATTCGTCGTAAATTCGATACGAGGTCCCACAATGAGCAGTCTGTCGGTCCTGATTTGAATAACCGAAACTTTTCGAGACACGCTTTTTTGCCCCCAATATCTCGTGATTGTTCGTATAAAAAGCGTTGACGCGACATTTTTATGGTGATTAATAAAAAGTGTGACAAGTTATAGTTGACAGAATTGAATGGGTCCTTAGAAAAATTCCGTCTTTCAAGAGACGCTAGGCTACTCGATATTTAGATAAGTTTTTTTACTTGTTCACTATCACCCGTCACTGTCACATGGTTGAGGCTAGATAAAGAATGGGGGTCTACCGGCTATAAGACGAAGCCCATTACCATTGCCGAAAATCAAAGTTCGATTTTTGAAAAATGTACTGCCACCCAGTTAATTTTACTGTTACACAGTTAATTTTTCATAAATCGAACTTCGATTTTCGCCAATGGTAATCGGCTTCGTTTTAGCCGGTAGACCCCCTGATCTTTGCTATTCGTAAGCACATGCTTACCTAGTATTAAGGCCACGTTTTCACGCTCGTAGAGCTTCTGATTAGTATTTTTCATCCCAGCGCACTAAAATGGTCGGTATACACGATCCAAGTAGCATCATAGTTAAGTAGTCACTAGGTCCAAGCGCACTTTGATCATGAAAACGCGGCTTTATACCAATAACACCTAGTACTACAAGGTTTTTTTTACGTAGCCTCGGTGTTAGGACAGAAAAGTCTGGACTGAAGTGGGGGAGACCTTTGCCCAGCAGTGGGACACTAACACCAAGTATTACTTATAGCTAATAAATAAAATAAAATAAACTTATTAAGTATGAATCTGGCGGTGTAAACATATCACGTAGAGCCTCGCGCTCTCTTCACAGCACAAAGTCTGTAATCCGATGAAACAACGCGAATTTTCCCATCAACATCGCCGCCGTCGATTTACTAGTTACGGTCTTATTGTTGCAACGTGTGGCGGCCCGCACACGCAACGGGTGTTTACACGTGTTTACACTCGGCAGCACGTCCGGGCAACTTTGTCGCGCGACAGTTGCGCCGCCGTCGCCCGCGGGATTAATTTTAACATCGCATCTTTGGCGCGCGGCATTTTATTGGATCACACCCATTTTAGCGGCGTATACATTGTAGGCGGCCCTATTATTATTGGTGTTAAGGCTGAAAGATAGCAGCGTGGCGGGAAATTCAAAATTTTCACAGTTTTTTACATTTTGTAGCTAAACTGAGCTATTTTTGTACAGCGGTTTTTCGTTCGCGGCAATAACAAAGTATTTTTTTCATTATTGTAAACAACAGAACCACAATAATTCAGCCGATTATGTGTTCTGGGCCCTTAGCCTGTAACGCAATGGCGGGTCAATGGCGTCCCGGCAGAAGGACAATACCGGGCTCTCCTCGTTTTTCTCCTACAACCAGAGAATTAATCCTCTAGAATTAGAATCAAAATATTCTTTGCTGTACTACAAAAACATTAAAAGGACAGACAGCGTTAGCAAATCGTAATTGAAGTCGTCACCTGACAGGCCATTTTGGCACCATTGTGTTACAGGCTAAGGGCCCTGGTCTACGACAAGTTTTTGGGCTGAAAATCGCTGAACAAAAATAGCTCAGTTTAGCTACAAAATGTAAAAAACTGTGAAAATTTTGAATGTCCCGCCACACTGCTATCTTCCAGCCTTAAGGCCAAGTTCACGTCGCAATCGTGAGGGAAACTTTGTTGGCTCCGCACATGGAACAGCGATCCCCTCACTGTCACTGTCGCTCCGTATGCGAGAGGGAACTTACCTTTAAAAGTATTGGGCTAGTTTACTAGTCCCACATACACATGAGTGGTCACTGCACATATCTATTTAGTCTGAGTGGAATTGCTATTTGGATGGATCTGTAAGCGCGGCTCTACGTATCCGAGGCAAATAAATATTAGCTTGCCCTTAAGAGTGAAGAACGTAACTTGCAAAAGGGGTGATTCTAAAATTACCAATAAACTCTTCATGAAATGTCTGGCTCTACCTTATTAGTAACAGCTAATGCTACAGATAAAATCGACCGAAAAAAGGCAATAGTTTCATAGTGTCAAACCACACCGGCGACAGCTTCATCGGGGTGGCAAGAAATGGCTCGAAATGACCAATTTGTTATCTAACAGAAACAAATATTGGGCCACCTACCCACAGAAGGCTTTGACTGCGTGATTTGTACCCTAAAATATGCATTAATGGCTTTTAAATAAGGTTTGGATTGCAATAGACTGAGTCATGGTGTCGGCTGGGGCAAAAAAGTGATAACTGATAAGTCGGTGTTTAGGGTTCTGTCGCTAATAGCAGAAACTTTTTTGGAGTTTGGCTTCTGATGTTGTGTAAGAGACCTTTTTGTAGTTTCTTGTTTCTTTTCTGATCTAGTATCAAAATATGCATAACTAGCAGTTTAACAATACGTAGGTACTTCAAATTCCTAAAAAATATCTCTTGGAGGCTTTTATTATTCTGAACCTAGGAATAACCTAGTTTGGAACAATTAATTATTGCTTAACCGGTCCTCGTCCTGTTGTAGTATAGGGACACACGACAGCACGTCAGAGTGAACACTTTTGTTGTAAATTTTCCCGTAGCGTAACCGAGTAGAGTGCTAGCGTGTAAGGGTCGACGTGCTGTCGTGTGTACAGACAGCTACATTCTATGATTCTAGGATACATTTTAGGTTATTTAGCAAAAAAGGGCATCCTAGAAACTCAATCACTCATTTTTACCGCGCGCTAAATGCCGTCTACCAGTATCCTAGTGGCATGTCGCTGCGCTGGTTATAGGTACCTACATACCTACTTAGTCTATGCAAATGTGTACGTAATACATACATATAATTGCCCAAGGACGCAGTCTCTTGTATATAATTTTTAACAGAAAGTTCTTACGGAACCCTCAACCCCGAACCATTTAGTAGAACCAGCGCCACCCGGTTCTGATTCTCTAATCTCACTGACGCCACTACGGTTTACTCCGAGTTAATTGCTTTCAAAGCGCTTTTTTTTTCACGTCCACGCCCGGGTAAATGTTCTATTTTATTGTATTGTACTGTCTACCTGCCATGCCATGAACGCGACCGAAGTCACAAACAAGGAAATGCTCCAAATTAATTCACTCCCACAATTATGTAGTTGTGTATGAGTGAATTATTTTGAGCGGTTTGGAACACTAGAAATTACACATTCACGAAATAATATGTTATTTCTCCATCAAAACTATTCCGTCGATGGCCGAATTTGTACACGAATACTTAAATAAAAATTTAAGTGTCTTACTATAAAGTTCAAAATCACTAGTATAAACCTTCAGCGGTGCAGAAATTTCAACCCTGTAAAACGAAGTTTTGAAAATAACGAATTAGTGCCGCGTTTGTGAGAGACAAAATCGAAGTTGCCCCACTGTTTTTGTATGTTTTGTGTTCATGTCTACCTGAATTGACTGCGACAATGAGGGTGTAAGCTGCCATAGATACGATGACTAGGAAATCGGTCAAGAGTGAGACCAACACGCGCACGGAAGGGTTTCGTTTTCAATCACAACTAAATATGTATTTTTTTTGGTTTAGCTGACTTATTATTAGACACCCTGAATAATTTTATATTAGGGTGAAATGGTCCAAAACAATAGCAAGAACCATCGACACGAAAAGAAGAATAAGGGTTGAATTCTCGGTCTCTGTAGATAATTCGTTTTGGTGTACAATAAAGAATATTCTATCTATCTATCTAATTATTTTATTCCAACAAATTACAACTGAAATATATCTGAAATACTTTTCTTAATTTGTGTTTTTAAAGTCCCGTTCTAAAGGAAATCTGTGACAGTACGATTTTTTAGGTTTCTATTACGCAACCCTAAAAAAGGCACGATGCCATAGTGAGTCACGATTTAGCAATGTTGTACGATAGAACTATCGATTTGGAATGTTTTATCGATGTGTCAACACTGCAATCGTTTGTTTCCAAGTTGAAGTCAAAGTTAGTTTAATTTGGGTTATGTTAACATAACAGTAATGTTTTGGACCAGCCAAATTGTTATCAACGTTGCCATGTTTTTTTTTTCAAGAATAATAAAATTTAATTCGTATAACCACTTTGTTCAATAGATGAGACAGAATTAGCCACCGAGCCAAGTATCTGTCGATGCGTATTGAATTGACAGAATTTCCTAAATTGTCTGCAGATAATTTACACTCTCACAAAAAACAACCTTACCCCAAAGTCAATAAACCCGAAAAGCCATCGCCAGCCTCCCTTTGTTCAATCCAGACGATTGGCCATATGTCCACCAGTCCAGTCTCACTGGGGATATTCCACTCGGAAGGCTTTCTTTCTTTATTCCTTTACACCCGCCGCCTTTTGTCTCCGACACGTTTTCTACAAACATTTCCATTCTCGTATGGATGTACCGGTGTACCCTAATAAAGTAGGGTCTTACTTTAGAATTACAGTGAATTGGGACAAAAACATGTTTTATTGTGAGTTCGATGCAATTTTAATGTTAGCTTGAAGATGATAACAATACCGTCCAATAGGTCGGGCATACTATTTATTGGGACATTTACCTATTGACATTTTTTGTTGCATGAATATGTATTTTTTGCAAAACTATGAAAAAAAAACAATTTTAATATACTTACGTACAAATTAAGCGATACGTTTTCTTGCATATACTTAGTTCTGTTTCAAAGATAACATCCTACTTTATTGTCATTATTCATTTTCCGTTTTCATCACCTATGCCTATGAAATCGGTGACTCGAAGTCGCAAAGCGCATAGGCACTTCTCTTTTGTTCTCTTTTTAGTTGGAGAGCTGGTGACCAATCGAGATATTTTTTCGTACAAGGCTGGGAGTTAGTAGGCTGATAGAGTAGACTTCGCTGAGTCTGGGAAAAATATTTTTTTGGTCCGGTCGCGGTTGAAAGTTAGATTTTTTCGACTTTGAAAGTTGAAATGTATGGGTTGAGTAATTTCTTTTTTGTCTACAAGGCTGGGAGTTTTTAGGCTGCCTTTTTAGTCTCCGCTGATCACGAAATCACTATTTATTACTAGCCAAACGCGGTAGAAATATTGTTTTTTATAACCTAGAAAGTGTGAATTTTTGGGTTATAAAAATCAAACTTTCAACCACGCTCGGCCAAAAAAACAAATATTTTTTTGTTCAACGGAGTCTCAATAACTAACCTAGAAGTTTCTAGCCTTGTAGTACAAAAAAAAAATACTGAACCCATACATTTAAACTTTCAAAGTCGAAAAAATCTAACTTTCAACCGCGACCGTCCCAAAAAAATATTTTTCCCAGACTCAGCGAAGTCTACTCTATCAGTCTACCAACTCCTAGCCTTGTACGAAAAAATATCTCGATTGGTCACCAGCTCTCTAATTATTTCTCTATATCGAGGTTCTCTCTATCTACAACAAATTCGGACGGACACGGCCAAACAATTTAGTTAATTGTCCTTTTTTAGAACACAATACGCTGGAATAACCATTCAATTCTCGGAAGGTAATAACGGTTTATCTTTATCTCATTGTTACAAGGACCAAAATATGTAGAGATAAAATAATTTCTTGAATATTCTATTCTGTTTCGGAAGGTGAAATAATGAAGGTGAAAAATATATGAAGTAATTATACAGGCACTTTTGTCAAGAAGTTTTTTAAAAAACAACCATCCAAATATAGAAACTTTCGCGTAGTTTCGCGTTTATAATATTACTGTGAGGTGATGTGCTGTGATTGTCATTTAAACTAGTGCAGTTTGATAGCATAATCATTTAGGAGAGCAGCCTCGTATGGTACCCACTAATCTACAGCAACAACAAAACAGCCCCATTTGCCACAACCGCGGATGATAATTTTATTTGTATAAGTTTTTTGTGTTAATTTTGTGGCAATAAACCATTTCTAAATCTAAATCTAAATCTAATCTCTTTCGGTAAATGATCCTCAAGCTAGTGAACGAACAAAGACCTATACTGCAAAGTCAACACGAACCAAACCACATGCATCTGCAAGGAATTCCTGACCAATAAGGAACTGATGGAATTAGATTGTTACTTTGTCACGGCACTACTTTATAATGTAACGATTCAACCAAGGGCCTCAGCCTGTAACGCAATGGTGCCAAAATGGGCTCCCAGTTGACGACTTCAATTACGATTGATTAATGCTGTTGGTCCTTTTAATGGTTTTGTAGTACAGCAAATAATATTCTGATTCTAATTCTAGAGGATTAGTTCTCTGGTTGTAGAAGAAAAACGAGGAAACCCCGGTTTTGTCCTTCTGCTGGGACGCCATCGACACGCCATTGCGTTACAGGCTAAGGCCCCTGAATTCAGTGTTTAGTTTGTTGCGGTTGTTGACATTAATAAGCCAATCCCCTGACACCTTTACTTGGTGTTCATTTTGCTTTCTGATGCGACAGTCACTTTTGTTGGGACACTACTGCACCAACAATAACCTAGTAGTTGACCCGAACTCTAATCCATATCTTGGCAAAAACGATTTGGCTCATGTGCGAACTCAAAATTCTTTTCGTCTTATTTACTCGTTTACATTTTGTAAATTTTATGACGTTCCGATCAACAATACTCGAGTTATCGTCGAACGAACATACATACATAGAAACGCCGGATTGTTAAGTGGACTCGGAGAACTTTGCTCGCTCTTTCAATTAAATCACGAGTCGTCATTGCGCCCAAAGTCTCTCTCTCTGTAAGAAGGCCTAGTCGGACAAGTTCGTACACTTGTATAAACCATTTCAGAGGCCTTGGCAGAACTTGGGTCGCCTAGACAGCTCTGATCATACGGCTTACGTATCATACCATATGCATATGACCTATCATATGACTTACCGTATCGTACATAGGTACCTAGTGGAAACTGAAGGCAAAACTCCCCATGCAATGCATGGTATAGCCTGAGCAATGAAGACCAAAAAAGGTTGAATAGAAAAAGTAATTCGTGTAAAGGCAAATTTTGGCACAGTTGTAGAGGAAAGTGTCCTGAACAACATACTAAAAGTACTGATGTGTAGGGGGGGAGCTAAGGGGGGGAGAGGGGTGTAAAGGTCCCTTTTTTTAGTTTTTCGTGAATAACTCGAAAACTGCAGCCAATTATTGAATTAATCTACATAAAATTCTCTACAAAATGGGTTAATAATATTTTTCACTGGATCCATATAATAAGGAAAAATGGCGGGGAAATCATATTTGTCGCTTTGGTATAGGCACGATTTTTAGCGAAAGTGTGACATCGCCCTGGTGTCTTGGGCACTACGCAGCTGATTGGGGTGTCAAAAGACGCGGGGGAGGGGTTCCCCCCTTAGCTCCCCCCCTACCCATCAGTACTTTTAGTATGTTGTTCAGGACTCTTTCCTCTACAACTGTGCCAAAAGGCTTTACACGAATTATTTTTCCTATTTTTCGTTCGTTTCCTGGGCTAGTAGGCTTAAGAGACTTGACCTGACCTGCTAAGCAGCTCCAATTTGAGTAAACGCGCCTGCGACCCGCGTGCCGATATCGCTCGTGATCCGCGGCAATTTGCAGCACCGATCGCTAGATGGCGGTTCGCGGAAGCAGCGATCGGCATCACGCGCCGCCTAGGTTAGCCTCAACACCGTAGCTCGACTGTGAGCGCTGGGTGCCTTTTGCTTGAATTTTAAAGGTTCTATAGGGTTTGGGTACATTTGTCGTAGGTTGAATGCCTTATTTACATGGATATCATAACTTTTAATCTACAGAGCTGCTCTAATCTGTAATGGGGGGTGTATTTCTTCTTTTTCTTTCCTAATGCTGAGAAAGTCAGTAACTACTTAGGTTTGACGAACTTTTGCTGAAAAAGTAAGATGTTGTACCTACATAGGTATTACCTACCCCTAAGAAATGTAAATTATGCGCCAAGTGTCTCTTTGCAAACGAAATGACGTAGCATTTTGTAGCTTCTGTAGAAGACCTTAACAAGTAGAGCATATGTTTTTGGTTCGTGTTTCTCCGAGACGGCTTTCTTGAAACATTGAGCGCTTCAAAATCAGCCCCTGTAGCACCCAGTGTTCTGCCAGCCTCTCTCTCCATATAATTTATTGCTTATTTCATAGTAATTGTACCCTCTACGCCTCTCTCTATTTCCATTGGCGTGCGGGACGTGCGCCGTGCAACACTGTTGGTTTTGAATTGCGCTTACTTGGAAACGCATTAATTTTGTGCTTTTTCTGCCGCTTTGGCGGAGCTTTGTTCCGTTCGTAAAGGTTTTGTACTTAGGACCAGAGGTCAAAGGAACTTACGCATCCTTCGGCCTCTGGTCTTAAAAGGGAAAGCACCGAAAAGCACCACGCAATCCGTAAAATTAAGAAAAAAAAAGGCTACTTGTCGAAAAAGTTGCTGGAAAGCAGTGGACACGGCTGTCAAGGGGCCGGGAGGTTGGCGTGACAAGGAAGAGGCCTATGCCCTATGCCCAACAGTGGGCGACATTCATGGGCTGGATATTGCCCACTGTTGGGCATTAGTTGTTGAAACGGTCGCAGGGAAATATCATCAATAATTCTGAGCGTCAGAAGAAAAAGTTCACTCAAAAATGTAATAGCTTCAGTCAAACACCAGAAATTAATTCAACGGAGAAAGCTGAACATCGATTTATTCTCTAAAGACATGTACACATATTGACAAAGCGTTATGTTGTATTGGTTACCTCCCCTTTCGTACAACAATACTTGAACGGAGGTTCAACTAAAAATGCTATCCATGAGCGATCATACTTGATGGCTAAGTACCGTGACGGTAGCCAGTCGGTAGCCTCAGAGTTGAATGTATGTAATTCGAAGCTGTGTTTGCTTAATTCATCGAGAACACCTTATGGGTAAACAGAGGAAAGGTTTTCTTAATTGGAAGGTCGGACAACTTTCAAATTATCGGCAAACATTGCTAAAGCTAATATTCTAATACCTTCTTCTACCTTTAAACAACAGAGTAGCAA
Source organism: Zelleria hepariella (assembly GCA_949319315.1). Classification (NCBI taxonomy): domain Eukaryota; kingdom Metazoa; phylum Arthropoda; class Insecta; order Lepidoptera; family Yponomeutidae; genus Zelleria; species Zelleria hepariella. The sequence continues at coordinate 25,288,218 of OX439382.1, forward strand.
GGATGGTTGACGTAATCACTTAGGGTGGTATTCTAGAACGCTACTTAAACTCAGTTTAAACAGAGTTCAGACTGTCAATAAAGCAGTGCAGGTTTTGATATGAAGGGAGGGATATTTAAATCAAAACATGCACTGTTTTATCGACAGTCAACACTACTAAACTCTACTTAAACTGAGTTTAAACAGAGTTCAAGGAGCTTTCTAGTTTGAACTGAGTTTAAACAGAGTTTAAGTAGCGTTCTAGTTTGAACTGAGTTTAAGTAGCGTTCTAGAATACCACCCTAGAGACCGAACAGATTTTTATTACATGGGCAATTTTCCTACGTTAAAAAAAACACACTTTGACCAGGTCGTCGGTCGGTCCATCTTATCGGTTGCCTGCCCACATTTCTACGACCTGTTCTGGGTCTCCACTCCACTCCAGTACCCTTTTACCCCATCTGTGGTATTCTGCCGTCGTAATTGAAAACACAGTAGGTAACTGAAGGTGACATTAGTCAAAGAAAACAATCACAACATGCACAAAGGTCCCCCGATATATTCAGTTAAGTTTATTGATATAGAGCACCATCGATACAGATGCGGTACCTATCATACGGTGTATTTTTGCTGATACTAAACATTCATTCGAGTGTTCCATATTTTAGCTCCCTTCTCTACAATGTACTACACTTGATGTCGAGGTGTGATTCGACGCAGTTATCAAAGCCACGCCGCACAATCTCGCCGGCACAATTGTAGCACTAATTGTTATAATTAAACCGCAGTAATGTGGCTAAATTGCAATATCTATGAGGAAGTCAGCGGCCATTTTTATTCCACATACTTATGGCGAGTTTGATGCGACAATCGACAGTCATTATGTTGTGCAGAGTATAATGACAACAATCAGTCTTTATTCGCACGCCTGAAGTTATGTAAAAGGGTTTGATAATGTAGTCCAGTCATTTTATGTTTTTCACCTAAACTAATTAATAAAGTTTTCAAACTTGTGTTACATTATACCTTTGGGTGTAGTGATGAAAACCCACAACTCTCCCCCCCTCTCCACCTGACGCTTCACCCCCTCTCACCATGAAATAGGTCCCATTTTTTTGTTTTTTCAATTTTTTGGGAAAACTATAGAAGATACGGCAAAAGTGTCAAAGGCAAACATAATCCTTATAAAATTTTACACAAAAAAGATTCTATACATTTTTTTGATAGGCTTGATGGTATTCGAGCTATAGCTAGTTCTATTATCCAAAAACTTGGCTATGAGCAAAAAAATATCGTAACCAGCCTTTTTGTTTCAAAATATTAAAAGTTAGGTACGGAATTGTGTCAGGGAGCCTATATTAATTAGTTGTCAGTACTTTAGCCTACAAAATGAGCTTTCATTCATTTCATTACGCATAATACTTATGGAGTTATAACTATCAGAGGTCTGGCGGTCACCAGTTACGCACGGCTCCCCGTTAATGGGTTTTTCCTTTTTTTGGGAAAACCATAAGAGATACGAAAAAGGTGTTAAAGGCAAACATTATCCTTATTAAATTTCACATAAAACAGTACAGCATATTTTTTGATAAACTTAACGGTATTCAAGCTATAGCCAGATACACCGAAAAATATGTCAAAAAATTACATAAGTCGCATTTCTTTTAAAATCTTAATAATTACGTACAAAGTAGTGCTCAGGGAGACTACGCCAATAATTGTAAGTAATTTAGACTACCGAACAAGCTTTCACCCATATCATTACGTACATTAGTTCTGGAGTTATACGTTCTGGAATTATTAGACAGTTAAAAATATTGCTTATTAATTATTTAAGGTTCGATACCTTATATACGAATCTATCGCCAAAAGGACGTCAAAGGGAGTTAGTTTATTGAAACGGTATTAATAATGAGCCATAACATCAGTTACAACTTATTAATAACAGGAAATATGAAATAAAAACTCTAGTCACAAAGACTCTACATCTCCCTCAATATCATGATTTTTGTTAAAACTGCTTTTGCCTCGGCAACCGTTGCATTGCATCATTTTCCGCAGATGATGAATGAGGAGAACATTTGCGTCATCATTAGCAAGTACTTATTAGAGTTATTCCTTCGTCTTTCAGTCTGTTGGCCAGTGGAGCAATGAGTCTTTTCTTATTGCTCAAATTACTCAACAGAATGTTTCAGTTAGGAAAGTTGTGTTCTTTCATTGAATTGAATCTCAGGACATTTTCTGTTGATAATACGTCTCAGTCTTCTTCCAGCTAGGCTGCGGAAAAATGCAATGCAGCGGTTGCCGAGGCAAAAGCTATTTTAACAAAAATCATCATATTGAGGGAGTCTTTGTGATTAGTGTTTTTATTTTATTTTTCCTGTTATTAAATGGTTGTAACTGATGTTATGGCTCACTATTAATAACGTTTCAATAAATTACCTCCCTTTGACGTCCTTCTGGCGATAGATTCGTACATTACTCGTTACCTTTAATAATTAATAAAAAATTTTTTTTAACTGTCCTATAGTTCCAGAACTAATAACTCGAGAACTATTGTACATAATTATATAGATGAAAGCTTGTTCGGTAGTCTAAATTACTTACAATTTATAAACGTAGTCACCTTGAGCACTATTTCGTACGTAATTATTAAGATAAAAAAATGCTACTTATGTAATTTTTGGCATATTTTTTCCCCTATATCTGGCTATAGCTTGAATACCGTCATGTTTATCAAAAAAAGATGTAGAACTGTTTCATGTGAAATTTTATAAGAATAATGTTTGCCTTTGACATCTTTTTCTTATCTCTTATAGTTTACCCAAAAAAAATAAAAAACTATTAACGGGGAGCCGTAAGTACTTGTGCCCGCCAGACCTCTGATAGGTATAACTCCAAAAGTTTTATGCGTAATGAAATAAATGAAAGCTCATTTAGTAGGCTAAAGTACTAACAACTAATTAACATAGGCTTCCTGAGCAAAATTCCGTACCTAACTTATAATATTTTGAAACAAATATGCTGGTTACGATATTTTTTTGCTCATACTCACATTTTTGCATAATGGAACTAGCTATAGCTCGAATACCATCAAGCCTATCAAAAAAAGGTATAGAATCTTTTTTGTGTGAAATTTAATAAGGATTATGTCTGCCTTTGACACTTTTGCCGTATCTTCTTTAGTTTTCCCACAAAATTGAAAAAACTAAAAAATGGGACCCATTTTATGGTGAGGGGGGGTGAAGCGTCAGGTGGAGAGGGGGGGAGAGTTGTGGGTTTTCATCACTACACCCAAAGGTATCATGTCACACAAGTTTGAAAACTTTATTAATTTGTTTAACCACCCCATACATTGATAACATAGAATGACTGGGCTAAATGACTACGGTGGAGAAATAGACTCGCAATCGCGATGTAAAAATCTTCTAACCTTTAGGAAATTATTAATTTGAAAATGAAAATTAAAAAGCATTTATTGACACCAGTAAAAAACCCTGTTACATTATGTGGTATGAAGCTAATGTATTAGGTTAAGTATTTATTATTGCCTAGCTATTGCCCGTGACTTCATCCCCGCAGACATTAATAGAAGGGGCTTATGTTTTTTACCCATTTCTATGTCAGCGTAGACGAATTCGCGTAAAAAGTCTAGTAATAAGTAATAAGCTATCTCCATTCCTCATCAAAATCTGTTCAGCCGTTTCAGCGTGAAGAGTAAAAAACAGACACTGACAAACTCTTGTATTTATAATTATTTGAGTGATGCAATAAAATGTAAGTGATCAAAAATATCAACAGTTTTAGATAATGGTGTTCTTTTCGTAATCCCGTATTTTAGTACGGTATACCTACCATACTGTTGTAAACACCATACAAACTATTTAGCATTACAAGTCGTGTTATAAACTAAACTAAAATAGGTCCGTCAAATCGAAACAAGCCGGTGTTGTAATAATCTAATTCCAGAGAAATAGAATAATACTCGCTGAGGTCGGCTGGCGTCAAAACATTTTATAATGTTAGGTTCGGAAACGCGATACCGTGGAAAGCTTGCTCATTTAACTGATGATGACGTCCGACGACATGATTTAATCATCCTTTAGAATTGTAGAAAATTATAATATGAACTGGCATCAAAACAATGGAAGAATTATTCAGGATAGCCATGAACAGAGAGCGGTGCGGAGAGCTGACTGCCAACCTTCAGTGATGGAGAGGCACTTCAAGAAGAAGAAAATTATTCTATGTGTTCTTCAAATATTTTCAAATCGAACCGACTGCCATGCCGTGACAATGGTTTTCAAACACAGATGTGTCAAAAATGCACTCTGGGGCGTTTGAGAAATATACGAGGCTCAAAATTTCATAATTTTTGCAATTAAGTCAATATTGTCTAGGTAACAAAAACAATACAAAATGGTTATTTACCTAAGTATGATATATATACTAGCATAATTATGTTCTAATGTACTCAATAAAAAACTGAAGACTACAATAAATTCATTATATTCGATTGCTAAGTATGTCGCGTTGATCTCGTAGGTCACACGTGGACTGAGCTAAAAATAATAAATCTCACTTGTGAATGAAATACATTCGTCAAACCTCCCAGATTGAGAGATTCTTAACCAACTGGCCTATATTATTAGTGTCTTCTTCTTCGGCCCAGAGTAGTGTTTCAAAAGCCACTCGATTAGTGTTCGAAGTCATTTATCACTCAGTCGTAGCGTCACTTCACGATGTGTCCACACTGTCGAATCTAGAGAGTCCAAATTATACCTCAGATTGCTGGATGCAGAAGCTTGTGGTCGATGTCAGCTAATAGAAGTAAAAGAAGATGTGTTTTTCTTTCAAAGTAAATGAAAATAACCCTTATATTGGGCAGTCGAGTAAAAAGGACTAAGCTCAAAACTCCGCAATCGCATCCTCACCTCGAATCCGCAATACAACCTCTTGCATACCGTGCAGAATAGTTTCAACTTAAATGTTTAAAATATTCCCTAGCACGGGTTAGTGCTTTAGAAAAAACAAAGAGTTCAAAAGCTTTCTCAATATAAGCTTTTGGAAAACTTGAACCTTCTGCTAACTCTTAATTTGTAGTCACAAACTTTCTGATTACTTTTAGGCCTATATTCTCTTTTATACTTTCCCCTTAGACGTCAAAAATAAAGGTTTCCGCTTAGTTTTCCCACTAATTGCTTTTAAATTGTATTTTTCTTGGCTTTTATTTGGTCAGCTCTTGCGATGATTACAACTGGTATTCAATGTTTAGTTTTGACTTCAAAATATTTATTGTAATCTACTGATTGGTTCGTATTCTCTACCATATCATATAAAATATTGTTAACCAGATTTTTCTACCCTTATCCACGTGACCACGTTATTTTCTGTTATTTTATGTCCCAATTCATCAATGCTTTATTTTATTGTAATTTCGTCAATAAATCAGAACAAACGCTCACAATACTCTGATTCGGAGTCGCGACTTGGCTGCTTGCCATCGCTATACGTGTTTGTTCATTGTTCACGAAATTGAGATATACCACCTTCTTATTATTATAACTTTTCAATAGACATTTGCCAGCAGATTGCTTTGAATCATCATCAATACAACCACTTGTCAAAAAGCAGATGATAACTTAATTTGTTAAGTAAAATATGTATTTTGACGGTTTTCTTATACATTCAATTAAAACGGATACCTAATCAACCCAAATGTGGTAATCCCCATATAATTAAAAAAAAATATGGATCCATCCCGTCACTAAGATTTATGACGGATTCCAGTCAGACGAACAAAACGCTTCGATATTTTATTGGCGAACACATTCAAAATTAACTGCCGTAGATTAAACGAGATTCTTGGAACTTTCAAGCGATCAAATCAAATATCCCACCAGTTGGTGCATTTATACGCTTCCTCGACTTCGCAAGTCCACACCATCTGGGTAAGATATAGGTACGTATTTTCGCCTGGAATGCCGCCAAAAACTACTGTCGTTTTGGTAAATGATGGATCAACTTTGATGAAATTAAATTGACTAAATCTGTGATTACTGATGTTTTGGGATTCATACAAGCATGACAAGTGACAAGTCTATCATTCCATTTGCATAATTGAGGTTATCAATAGTGGTAGCAACAATTTTTCTCTCTGGTTCGAGAGACTCGTCAACCCCGAAGAAGTATACATTGTAATCTTTGCCCCGAAGTAGGGAGTTGCAAATATTAGGCTCACGGCCAGATCGGCAAGAGAAAAACAAGTAACGGATAATTAAAAATAAACAATAAAAAAAGCACACAATCAAAGAATTCAGACACAAAACGAAGGCGACGACGAAATCTCCCGCGACGTCTGTCAAATTAGCATTCGCCAACGAAAATAACGTCATTCTAATTATTTTGATGACTCAACTGAAATACAATTAATCTTGCCGCTTCTGTGAACTGTCCGAATGATGGACGGACGAAAATAAATCGTATTTCGCGATAAATAACGGCGGGAGTCGGATATCGGATTTCGATTCCATCGGTGCTGCGTATCAAAGATTTTATACGCGTATGCGATGGTGGGAAGCGGAGCGAGGTGCCGGCTATCACCCGACGCGGCCTGATTACCTTGCGGACTACCCTTTCTAATCTACACACCATCTGCCATCTCTCATCTCTTCCCAAGAATGACAGGGACGACATCCAAAGTCTACTGTCAACCGAGAAGCTCACCAAGTAAGTTTCCACCGAGGAAGCAGGGTAGGCCGGAAATCATCTGTCGTATTCCGATTACTGTCTGGGTATCGGCCAATGCGGTTGCAATTACATTCGATCGAGTTTAGTATTCCTAGAGAGACGTTGTCTGATTGGTAAGCCGAGACCCAAGCGTGTTGTATCCGGGACGAAATGGCTCAGAGGAAAGTGGATCAAGATTATTATAGCCAATTGATCAGCATGTTCAACGCGCTACGAGACACATTTTGATCTTGCAGATGGATAATTTCCTCACATTCCGTGATATATAGGATCTTAGGAGTTTGCCTCCTAAGTACCTATAATGATGATGAAATTTCAATATTTTTATTAAGCTTTTAACTACCAAGACTTTGTGGTCGAAACTACGCAGTGGACGTTGATAAAGACAGCATTGTGACGTGACGTGACACAATTTCGGAGACCGCCACGCTTCGTCTCGCCATCGTCTAGCAAGCTCCGACGCCCATAAATTACCGCTACACTCCGAGAAATTGGAAACTCGCCGCTTAGCCACAATAAAAGGCTGCCCAAATAATATAAGGTTCTAAATCAAATAGTAATTACAAAACAGAAGATTCATTTTCATTTTATAACAGCTCTAGCTCACCAAGGTCAGGAGAATAATGTGCGAACAATGACGGAAAGAGACGTACGCGATCTATGTGCTTCTATTGTGTTATGTGCTAGATGTTTAGAGAAATCTGAGTATTGGCAGACAAAATCGAAGTAATGCTGTTCATCATTTTCGCTTTTGCATCACATTTATGAACACATTTGTACATAGTAACTACTTTAAAATACGAATATTAAATTTGTGATTCGGTCTTCACTAATTACTATTTAAGATGAAATACGTCTCACAACTAGCGCCGCCAATGATAAAAAAAAACATATCTTTTTTTGGATGCGTTTTTAGCAGAAAACGCTCCTGCAATTTCTCAACGCGAGGCTTAACTATTTTTAGGACCTAAGGTTTGGATGCCTCGCCTTCAGAAATCGCAGGAGCGTTTTTTTGCTAAAAACGAATCCAAAAAAAAGATAAGATTTTTTTCCATTGGCGGCGCTAGTTGTGAGACGTGTTGCGTCTTAAACTTCTGTTGCATTCTATTTCGTGTCTGCGCTATAAAAATATGATTCGTTTTTAATCCAGCCGCGGTTTTACGAGACGATAAAAGTTGATTAATAACTTGGTGCGGCGGATTTACATTATATTATGTGGGCTTCGAAATTGTGCTTACAATGTAGCTCTTTTGACCCATATTATTAAGTGTATTCGGATCGTGTTCTGTGCCGTATTTTGACGGCTCCAGACAAAACATCGTCCTTTGCGGTTTGATCGACTTTGTTTTGTTAAGTGACGCATTGATTTGAATATACAATGTACACACTATACTTACGAAAATACAAGTTTGTAATAAAAACCCACGGAAAAGAAAAAGTACAATTTACACGCCTGAGATACTCTGCCATGCCAATAATTCTCTTTACGACAAACTCTACCTACACTATAAGCCATGATTTAATTCATAAATAATATACGTAGATACAGTATTTTTACGTCTGACGCAAGTAATGCAACGTTATTTGCGTCAAAGTATTTACCTACTCTGCGACATTCAATAGTAGTCAATAAAACCCTTGAATCAGGCGCGTGTAAAGGTTTTCTATCACTAGATGGGGAAGAGACCATTTGTTATAGTAAATTTTTAATTCATATTACTTATTAATTATTTGCGCATATTTTTAGGGGTTTAGTGCCTAACGGTTTAATCGGTTTATGCTGGTCAGAAGTTTTCATTGTGAATTTTGTATCCGCGTTTGCCTTGAATATTAGTTGCAAACAAAAGTTTTAAGGGTACTCTATACATAATCACTTGTGATAAGAACAGATAAGCGCGCATTAGTCAGTAGAGACGATCTCTTCCAACGGTTATCTAATTTTATGTCCATTGTTTTCTAATTTCGTCCCAGTGGGGTGTCATTAGCGGCGAGTAGGTGTGCGGACGTCAGTCAAACCGTCACCGGCGGCCGTTTTATTTATTCTGTTCGAAATTTAAATATTTTTCGAATTTTTCCTCTCCGTTCTCTATCCGGGGATTTCATTCGGCCACAAACTTGAAGCGATAGAAGGAGGACTTCTAAATTTCGCCGCTTCATGTTGCGTTGTGCTGAAAATAAAATCATCTGTCTGCTACTATTTCCACCCTGAATATCTACTACTACTAAATACTACCTACTAAATATCTACTACTAAATACTGAATATCTAGTGAATACCTGAATAGGAAGTAAGTACCAGCCTCAGCAAAAAGTGTTTCGCTGCATTGCTCCAGATTTTATTCAGGTGAAAATCATATCTTTATGTAGAAGCAAATGCCTAAGTTTTCTATTACCCGTCTGCTCCAAGTTTGTCGCTCCCATCCGCACTTTACCACCCGCCATATTCGATTCCGGGCGCGATGGTAAACTGCGAGGAATCGTACGACAAACATGAAGTAGGGGTGGGTAGTAGTTGTAGGTAAATATGTGCCGTCTTTCTGCATGTAACTCTTCTCTCGGGCCGCCATTTCCGCGATGTTACACGTCGCCGACGATCTGTCATGTGATTTGAGAGGTATCAGGTTTACAATGGGGAGGATTGAAATAAAACTAATTTCGTGGACCCATTTTTACTATTGCTGAAGGTAACTTTGGTTTATTTTAGTCTGGAGTGATTTATAAAGATCCTTTGAGACGTTTGTAAAAATGGAACAGCGTTTTTGATTAGCTGCCTTCAACCTAGTTACCATAGCAACCTAATAATTCGATAGGAATGAAATTCTCGTTACGGATCGAATTTATTCATATCGTTCGCGTAAACTCTACCACCACCATTCCGCTCGTGGCTTTTGTCTAATACAGTGGTTCTTAACCTATGGTCCGCGGACCACTGGTGGTCCGCGAGGGCCTCTCTAGTGGTCCGCGAGAGGATCCTGCAGTCCAGCGCACATAGCGATATTTGTCAATAAATTTTAATGTTGATTTTGAAAGTCATGTTTGAATAAGTTCCCAATGAATAAAATAACTGAAAATTTCGTCGAAAATCCCTATTGAAAAATATTTTTAACCTCCAAAGATCCACGTGACTGCAGATCGCTCCAAGGAATTACCGAATGCGCCAGATTTTGACAGGATAATACAATAAATAGCCTATACGTAACCTGCGGCAGGCTCCGATGTAAAGTTGAGTTCAATACGCAAAAAAATATAAATTGTATTAGTATCAAAACCCTTAAAAATCGAGTAATCAGTGCTCACTCATAGTATAATGTCGTTAGCCCATGTCAAACCGCACGTAGACTATATTTAGGTTAAAATCGGTGAATTTTCAAATGCGCTACGCGCGTGTCTTCTATTCAAAGCAAAGGAGTTCTCCATTATGAAATGTAGGTAAGACTTAAATAAGTTAATTTTCAGCCGCGCTGGGTGCGTTTGTTCAAACAGTAGCTAAATAAATCTTCATCATATAATTAAAACGGGAAAAAACTGTGAATTTTCGGGCGCGCTGCGCGCGCATTTTTCACGCACCTACTGCACGTGCTAAAGACAACTTGATTTTTAAGAGTTAAATCGTAAAATTTTCGGGTGCGCTGCGCGCGCTTTTCAAACAAATGAAATCTTGATGATATTGACGGAAGATTATCTGGCCATCTTGCGGCTTAAAAAGTGTAAAATCGATGAATTTTCGGGCGCGCTGCGCGCGCATTGCTATCGTCTACCAATTAAATCTCCATAATACTTTTAGTAAAATTGGTGAATTTTCGCGTGTATGTTCCATTGTTCCAAAACCGACTCATATTAATTTCCTGTATTCAACTTACTTACATACATTATACTTTAGGTCAGGTGAGACAATTTCATGTGAAACACGATATACCTTGGATGTGGTGGTCCGCACTAAGAAAAAAATTATCAAAGTGGTCCGTGGACCAAAAAAGGTTAAGAACCACTGGTCTAATAACCACTCTTGCAGCCTACGTCGCACGGTTCAAAAGAGCAACTATAAGTTGCGAGTGACTGTAGTGAATATATTTTATTGTTGTGCTGGAAGAGCCAACCGGTCACCGCCGCGGGGCCCTATAAAATCACACGTATAAATAAAGCCGGGATGGGGACGTAATTAAAAACATAACTTATTAATAATCGTTTATTAATGCTGGCTGGTTTCACGCCTGCACGGTGCGCCCCTTTTGGGAATGTGATACTGATACGGTTACGTAAGATCCGAGTGGTTTTATTGCCGAGATTTGAAGATCAAGAGGGCATTTCTTGGGTATGTCGCATTTAAGATTTTGCGAAGAAAACATTAGTAAAAAAAATTGGCCTCCTTATTGCGTGAATGTAGAGCGAAATGAGTACGAAAAATCTTTGATACGCTCCATATACCTAGACTTAGAGGTTGCTTGGTTTGGCATCGGGCGGGTGAAATTGACTCGATTTAATGGTCTTGTTGATATGGGCTGGATAGATAGCTAGATAAGAGCCATACCTCGATTAATTCCAAAATTAATGATTTGTGATTTATAAAGTGCCTACATTCCAATTTGTCTACAGCCTACTAATTTTTGTTATTTTTATCTTTTCAGGTAAGTTTCTAGACATGTTTGACAGAAAGTTGCAAGGACCATTGACATCATACCGAAGGTAAGTAACGAATGATTTGCATTAAGATTCACAGCCATCGGCAATCGAAGCCGAAATGAGCTATTTTATATGCTGTTTAATCCGAAGAGCATTCGAATAAATCAAAAAGTTGTTATAAACACGCGCCCGAAAACAAAGAGAAGAAAAACGCATTTCGATATAAATGGAGAAACGGAGCAATACAACAGTTGATTCATTTAATAAAGTAATTTATGGTTGGTTACAAATTGGCCTCGTGACGAAGCCGGGCTATCGATATCGATAATCGACAGTCGATAAAGTCCATGTCGATAGTCGACGATTAATGGTGGCTGCATTGTCCAGTGCTAATGAGATTTAACAGTAACAGCTTGACTGAGTAGGTATGGACGATTGGATTTATGAAAGCTCCGTTTTACGATAACATACGATTTGAGTGTGAGGACAGCTTAAGGCTCGGTATAAGGCTAACTAGCGCCACCAATGTTAAAAAAATCATACCTTCCTTTAGAAGAAGTTTCTGGAAAAATCCTAAGATGAGCCTATGCGCCATGCTTTTCTAGATTTTTAAGTGTAGGTACCCAACTCAATTTCTAGTCTTAAGCTAAAAAAAATTCGATAACCGCCAAAAACGACCGTTTTTGGCGGTTATCGAATTTTTTTTCTATTCTAAAGGAAGATATGATTTTTTAACATTGGTGGCGCTAGTTAGCCTTATACAGAGCCTTAAGGGCTAGCTAGACGATTATTTCGTTTAACTTTCTTGCCTTATAAGTCTATGATGCATACGGATTGAGGATGGAAATATCGCACGAAGGACTATCGAAATAATGCTCGTAATGCGCTGCAACGTCACTGTTACGACAAGAATTAAAAAAAAAAAACTGTGCGACAAAGACAAAAACGAATGAAAAAATTAATTTGAGCAACATAATTATATCAAGCACCAGTGTCTATCACCATCTGAAAAATAAAACTTGGCATTGGCCAAGGATTGTAAGTTTCTAGCATCCCGAATCAAATTGCCAACACAGAATCGTTCAAATCGGTCGTCCAGGCGAATACGCAGGAAACATTTAGGAATTCTTATCTGGCTGTCTAACGGCGAAAAACCCAACCCTCCTTCTGTTCAGTCGGGTAAAAGGGCGCATTCCAACCATTCAACGGCGACGACCAATAAAACCTCCACCCGGTAGCGGTCGTCCTACACGATGTATCTCGCGCGGAGTTACGAGTGCCTTGTTAGCACCTCCGACACCTCGCGATCGATTTAACCCGCGGCCTCTCACATTCAATTATTTATTTATTTATTCGTAATTAACTGGCGAACGAGTTATGGAGCCGATTTACGAGCGGCCCGGTGAGTTATCAGCTTTAAGCGATCATCCCCAATAATAATGGATTGGTTTATGGGGATATTTTCGCCGGAGCGCTCTGTGGGTCCGCATTGGCGTGAGGTCTGGCCCGGCCGGTTGTCTTGACCCCTGACCGCACTTCCTAGTTGGACAAAAATTTGCGAACTTCCAACATCCTGAGGTTTTTGCCAGTATCCTAGGTCGGGGATAATCCGTAAAATTCTCAAAATGGAGTATTCAAAAACGGCCTACGGAAAACCGTATGGTCTCATTTAGACCATACGGCTTCACAGCATACTTGAGACCGTCTCAAGTATGCTGTGAAGCAGTGGTTTTTCAAAAGGATTGCGTACAGTTGGAATAAAATAGCAGTTTCCTTTGCATTCTCGAAAGTAGTGGGACTTTCATTGGTTTTCATTATTAATAATATTCTGTTCTTGTAAAAAAAATTACATAGGCCAACAAAGATCCTGAATGCCTTGAAAAGTGGGGATCACGCACAGGGCAAACTGAAGCATTAATTTGAGTACAACGCTAGCGCAATGGTGCAAAGAGCAGAATAGAAAAGCACACTGATATCTTTAAATCACCACTGATATTTTGACTTTCCGTCATTCTCACCTCTTCGCTGTGCACACCCACTCGCGCGTCGCTCGCACCCCGCCGATCTAATTTCGCGATAGCCCACGCCCGAGGCCGCATCACAAACAGATCGGACGCGCTGTTCCCCTTTCATCTCTTGTTTCGATTCCACTCTTAATTCAGCGGGCCACTGTTGGACTTGTATTGAGGCCAGGGTGTGCTGTAGTTGGATAGGATCAAAGATGTTTGAAAAATGCTGGTTGTATTGCGTACAATTAGCATGTTATACCCTCTGGACTAAAAGCACTGTCATAGCTTTCGTTAGAACAATAAAAATATAAATCTTTTCGAGTGCGTGCAATAGTAAGAAAATTTGAAAGCTTGGGGCTTGAACTTGAGATCCTTTCCTAGATTAGCCTTGCTGCCTGCTGACCTGCTGCTTCCTTCAACTGGCTGAGAAGTTCAAAAAGTGTTAATTGCAAAATTAAGGCCACTAGACGTTGAGATTGTAAATAATCGCTTCAGGTACGAATTCGATTTAGATGAAGTGGGTTTGCCCAGCAACATTTCCTTCTTCTCAGCTGTCTTTTAAGGCTGCTCAAAAACGGCCATTTGAATATGCTGAGCCATGCGACCATGTGACGAAATTGTGTTCGTCTAGCGCTAGCGCATAATGATTATTCTATGACGGACGGCAGATGAAAATCCACCAATATTTTCCTATAGGATCGGACTGCCGGATGCAGCCGCAACACCTCTATCGGATCCAAATGATTTTTCACTTGGAGCATCTATTTAGAATAGAGGACAGCGTTGACTGATCGGCTGGCTAATTACCGCCCGCTAATGACCGGTGATCTGTGACGCGGCGTGATGATCTCTCGCGATGGCCGTGAGTGAGTGACGGCCTTTATTTTATTACCCGACTACGCGAAGCAAAAAGGAGGGTTATGATTTTAGCAGCGTATGTATGTATGTATGTATGTATGTATGTATGTATGTATGTATGTATGTATGTATGTATGTATGTATGTATGTATGTATGTATGTTTGTGTGTTCATCTGTTCCCTCGCAGAGCCTAAACTACTCGGCCGATTTCAACAAATGAGGTGTCGTTGGATTCGTCTTAATCACCCAGGTAACATAGGATAGTTTAATTTTGAAAAAAACTAAGATGGCGGCTGTGATGCGCCCTAAAGTGGTGGACCTAAAAATAAAAATTATCAGATACCATCGTCATGGGTATCAAATGAAAGGGCTTTAAAAGACCTTTTCAAAAATGTATAACACATGTAGCGTCAACATAACAAATAGAACAAAAAATTCCAAAATGTGTTTTTTTTTGCCCTTCTTGGTTCTATTCTGGGTGATCGTCCAAAATGACTTACTAAAAAGCTCAAAAAAAATAGAAGTTAAAAACTAAAACCCGACTACTAAAAGGCTTAAAACAAGACCTGTTTATCCTTAAAATAGACTCATAGATAATTAATCGTAGTCGGAGGACACCACATTCGCATTTGATAAACCGATGGCCTTCGACTACGATTAATTATCTATGAGTCTATTTTAAGGATAAACAGGTCTTGTTTTAAGCCTTTTAGTAGTCGGGTTTTAGTTTTTAACTTCTATTTTTAGCTAGGATAGTTTTTGCAGCGGCTTCGAGCGCTTGCATTGCACGTCGGTACCTCTTTTTTTTTCAGTTTCTGTTTAAAGTAAAAGTTTAAAGCAGACGCTACGATGCTATTAAATGCGAATATAACGCCAGCGTTTCTTTGGCGATGTATGACTTTTCACGTCCCTTTATTTGGCACTCAAAGTATAATTCGTACCCAATTAATGAAAAAACACGCAGTTTTTCCCCTTATTGAATGTTCGGGCTGCCTCGAAACAGACAGACAATCTCATTTATCATTTCATATATTCAAACCAGACCTATTGTAGAGAACATTAGTGACGATGGTTTATAGATAGCTAGCGAAGCGTTACTATTCTGGTCCATAGGAAACAGTAGGTAGGCATCAATCGGCGGAGTTTGGCGGCGACACAATACGCTTCCGTAAGATGGGGCTATGTTTGGCTAACGACCAGGGTAGGATCGATTACAGAGTGTTTTTTGTCGAGCTTTAGACGGATGAAAAAAAAAACTTATTCCGTTGCATCTATAGATCTTCTAAGATGATTTACACGGCGTCCTAGGGTACCTCCATTAAGACTTTGGGTGAAGTGACTACTTAGACGCTGGAGTCTTTGGGATAGGTGTCTATACGGGTACCCATAGGTAGGTAAAATTACTTTTAATGATTCACGATAATTAATATGCACTCATAATTTACTTCGAAACACTCTCTCGCTCCTCAAGTCAATACCTGACCATGGCCGCTGCAATGCAGCCGAAATGTCGAGATAAATAAGGAAGGTAATTAGTTTTACCAATAAAAACAATTATTGCGATCCGTCATACATACATACTCGTACGTCTATCAAATCACAAAACCGTATTTTGAGGTGACCAATAAAACCGGTATCTAATTTTAGATAGGGCTATCTACTTATCAGTGCGATAACATCATTGTAAGCGATCGAAATCACACTATATCCGAAGATAAGATAAGAAACTATAAGTACAGTCGACAGCTCCTTTACGCGCCGGTACTCTACTCGGTTTCGTTACGAGTGACAATGAAACTCTACAATCTCACATGCTAGATAGGTAAGAGTATGAGGTAGTGGCCAGTTGGCCACCCCTTGTGTCAGAGTTTTTAGGCCGCCCAAAGAGCCTCTGACATAGCTTAACGATTGTTATTAATCAACAACCAGCGAGATCAACGGTTTAACGTGCCTTCCGAAGCACGGAAGCGCTCTGATATTATTGCCACTAGCGGTCACTCATCCATGGATTGACCGCGGCCGTTGTTGCTTAACTTTGCCAATCGATTAAGAACGCCTAGTCCAACTAGGCTGTGAGCGACTGTACTAGCGTATTTTGATAATTTCTCATTCACATAAGGCGGCTTGGCTATTTAAGGCACTGATACCGATCGACCAGCAATCTAACTAGGCGACCGGAAGTGTTATCTCACATCCGCGGGTCCGCCAGCGCCGGCGCAAGTGTGTGCGTTTCCCACGAAAATTACGTGGAAAAGTGTCGCTCCGAGCCGTTCAAACATGGAATTGGCGTTTGGAAATCGTGTTTCGCGACTGCCGGTTGCGGTAATGTCTGGTAATTAATAAGTAGGCGTTCGTGTTTGAGTCGTGTGGTGAAGCATATATTAAAGTTGGGCTTTTATATCGAGAAACTAAATATTTTTATTGCGACAGCCTGATTACAATTATAGTTGGTATTGGAAAATATTTTAGGTTGATTGGACTTCTACGGCATGTTAAAAAAACGTCGTACCGACCTTTAGCAGGTACACAGACAACTCCAATTTAGCAGAGTTCAGCGACACCCTCAAATATGCCTGACAGGATAATCTATTATGATCTATTCTGTCTGTAAGACATTTATATTTAAAAAAAATTGGATATCGAACACTCTACGCAAACAAAGTTGTCACAGCAAAAAATAGAAGTTTAAAACTACAACCCGACTACTAAAAGGCTTAAAACAAGACCTGTTTATACTTAAAATAGACTCATAGATAATTAATCGTAGTCGGAGGCCATCGGTTTATCAAATGCGAATGTGGTGTCCTCCGACTACGATTAATTATCTATGAGTCTATTTTAAGTATAAGCAGGTCTTGTTTTAAGCCTTTTAGTAGTCGGGTTTTAGTTTTAAACTTCTATTTTTTTTTGAGCTTTTTAGTTAGTTATTTTGGATGATCACCTAAAATAGAACCAAGAAGGGCAAAAAAAAACACATTTTGGAATTTTTTGTTCTATTTGTTATATTGACGCTACAATATGTGTTATACATTTTTGAAAAGGTCTTTTAAAGTCCTTTCATTTGATACCCATGACGATGGTATCCGATAATTTTTATTTTTAGGTCCACCACTTTAGGGCGCAGCATAGCCGCCATCTTGGTTTTTTTCAAAATAAAACTATCTTATGTTACCTGGGTGATTAAGACAAATCCAACGACACCTCATTTGTTGAAATCGGCCGAGTAGTTTAGGCTCTGCGAGGGAACAGATGAACACACAAACATACATACCCACATACATACATACATACATACATACATACATACATACATACGCTGCTAAAATCATAACCCTCCTTTTTGCTTCGCGTAGTCGGGTAAAAAGCAAAAACTAGTCTCTACAAGTAAAAGAAACATAACGATGACTCTCAAAGTTTCAACTCAATCCTCAAACTCAGACAATCACAATTAAATAAAACACACCTCGTTTATTCCACGACCGGTTCCTAACTAGGTTATGCCACTCTAGTAGCAGTTATAAGAGGAGATATTTTAATCGGAACGTTCGGGGGCGGGCCTCGATCAATCGTCCCGCCCACGAGATGTCCCGCCCGCCCTGAGCTGGGCGGCGGCCGCTGTGACTATACTTTTATGGGCTTTTGTGTATTGTTCCGCTGTCTTGGATATACAAGGTGTTACAAAAGATCCTAACTCTTTTTACAGTGTAATAAATAGCACCCGGTGATAGGGATCACATCCCAAATTTTGCTCTATGACGTTGCATTGATTGTTAAATAAATAAAATGTAGGCGCTGTGATGTGAGAAAAGTATTATTGAAATATGGTTTTCATTTATTTTTACGATGTATTATCAACTTAAAACTATGCTAAGCAGTAAGCATCTACGCACCTACTAACCTACAATCGTGTGTTTGAATTTGAACTAAATGCAAAAACATTTTTTTTATGTTTCTATTTTGAGGTTCTAAACACAACATTTTTTTTTTTACACACAAGTGTCATTCTGTTGACCAGTAGGTTACACCCGGTATAAAGATTTCTTGGAGGATCTTTTGTAACAAGTTGTATAATGGCTTTTATGCAGAGTAGACTAGATGTATCGGATTTTCATTGTATTCAATATAATTATGTTTACCTATACCTAATACCTTAATTATTTACTGACTATAATCTAAAGAGAAATACAAAACATTTTGAGGAAGAAAAAAAAAACACTGTTTGGGACTTGAAGCCGTACTTCTAAAGCTGACTGTCCGCGGTGGGACCGTTGTTGGGATACTCATGTACTGCATCATCACCATCATCAGCCCACCTCTGCCCACTGTTGGGTATACCCAACAAGGCCTATAGGCCTTTTCCCCTCTTGCCACCTCTCACAGACCTTCGCCATCCGCATTCATGGACCCATTACGAGTATTGCATATCGAAGTACACAAGGATAAATCTAACTTTTTTACATCATCCCTAATTCGATGTTACCTAACGTCCTATTATGCGACGGACAATATTGTTAAACGCGAACTAATATAAACCAATAACATATCGGTGTGGGCGCGGCGGGTGGCAGGAAGCGTGCCCCGTATTTAATGTGAAGATAAGAGGCTGTTAAGGCCAAGCTACTCTAAAGTCATTGTGTGTGGTTCAAGATCGATCAACAAAAAAACAGAGTGAAAACGAAATCTTACAGAAGCTGTGGTGAGCAAGTCTTCAGCAACATTGAAGCATCTCAATAAGTTCTGTATTGCTGTGGATTTTTTAAAATAAATAAAATAAATAAACAAGGGATTAGTTATATTTTTCGTATGGTAGTAGTTTTGATTACTATTGGACGAAATTAGTGTACATATTGCACTGCACCATGAAAACACTATAAAGTCCCAACAATTAGATTTTTTTCTCAGATTTTATTGTTTTTCTTATAATTATCCAGACAGAAAGAGCAAACAATTACAATGCAGCGAAGTGTTTATAACATTGCTACTCGTAGTAGGTACCTATTATTTAAAATTGGTAATACCATCAGTAGGCTTCCCCTTAACACCGAAGATAAGCATAATTCAACTAGCTTCTATCACACCATCGGATTAGAACACAAAGGAGTCTATCGGAGATTAATTTCCCATGCAGTATTGAACTCTAATTCGATTATCTTAAATGTCAAAGTTCAGCAGGATTGGGTAACGTCGAAGTATAACGTTTGGTTGTGAAATCATTACGAGACATGGATAAGTAGTTATTTCGATGGCTTCTGAGGGTATTTTAAGAAAACTTCAGAGACAAAAATCTCACGGCTTGTGATGCACCATACCAGCTCTCAAAGCAATAATACATTATATGATACAAGGTATTTTTTTTAATAGCTTTATTCCTGAAATTCGTCAACTTCTAAATGTGATTTCCATAAAATTTTGTTCTACCACTTTGGTGAAAGCGCAATTATATTTTCCGACAAGATTTTTTTTTTTGCATAATTTGCGGATCGGAGTATAAGATAGGAGCAGAATAGGCTGGAGGTGGTAGAGAGTGAAGGTGCACGAAAACGCGCCGCGCAGGCAGCGCTGAAATAGAACAACGCAAAATTTAAAAGAATAAGAAACGTTCAATAAATAAAAAGGATCGAGCTATTCAAAAAGTCGTAAAACAAAAGTTGTTAGAAATCTTTAGAAATTGACGTGTTTTAGGAATAAAGCTATTTTTAAATTGCCTCGCTTACACTCTACAATTCAAATTGAACTTCCTATAAATATTTGCTCGGAGCCACTGGCCAGCCCAAAGCGATAATACCTATGTCTGTTTTAAGTCTAATAATCCGTTTCAAGTCTACAAGAAGTACTTATCTACTCGGATAAGCGAAAAGATGGCGGGCGAAAAAAAAACAGAAGTTAGTGTGAACTCAAACATAAGCTGACAACCAACCTCACTAATAAGCCACCAAGATGAAGAAAGGTATATTAATGATGTTTTTTCACACGACCTATTCTTAAGTTTGACCCTTCCCGAAACCCTCCAGCCGTACAGCGTCACCCCAGCACCAAGCGTTTATGTAAATGCCTCATTGTGGGCCCCACTTTCATTTGTTCTATCTCGCTGGATCGTGCGCAGTGTCATCCTTACGCCCTTTGACTCCATTGTTGTTGGTTTTTTGTCGCTCCTGTCCCCGATTTTTTATATAGTTTGATTTCCGTTATATTTTATTGTGTTTTCTTTCTTTTAAAGTAAAGTTTTATTTATTTTTTCCAACGTACTAGGGCTCGGGTGCCCTAGTACGTTGGAAAAAATAAATAATAGGGAGCATTGGCATCGACAGTTACTTGACTCGGTAGCACAATTGGTAGAGCACCTCGGTATGCAAGAGGAAGCAGGTTCAAGTCTTGTTGCGAGCAAATTTTTTCAACCCTATAATTATTTCCACACTGCTCAATCACTCGTCCTAAATCCAAACTATTGAGCTTATGTAAAAAGATAAAACACGGCAAATATTTTAAGATTTAGGATATTGATTTCAGACTCAAATTTCCTAAACCTAAAGACTTTCTCTGAAACCCAAGCGCATAATTAATCAGCAATAAATAATTTTAACCAGCCAACTGCATTAACTATTAAAAGTTTAAAAGTTAATGCAAGAAAACTACGCTTTGTCTCAACCAACTTAAACTTAAAACTTCAGTTAAAAAGCAATAAATCTCTTTCTCATTAATATTCCATCAAAATTTAACAGCGCCAGTCACCGGAGACGGCAAAAAACTCATTCATATAAAACAATCTAGTCATTATTCATTCATATCAATAGTGGAGTCAGTTGATTCACCTCCTACCAATTCCCTGTAGAACTCTACATTCATAATCTTCTAATATGTATTGTGTCACATACGAGACGAATGACACGCAGAAAGGCCATCGTATCTTTCTTGATTTAAGCTGTTTAAGCTTAGATATAGTAAAAGTCTGAGCAAGCAATAACAGAATATGTGGAGCCACACAGACAACGTTACGTCTTCAGGCCTGTTCTGGCCAGCTCTCAGGATCTCCTGCAGAGGCGAATCCCAAAGAACAAAGCTTTAAAGACAAGAGGCTTTGAGTTCAAAGCTCGTAGTTACGTAATTTAACAAGTGGCTGGTTGACCATATCGCGCGCACACTGCACGAGCAAATGAAATGGAAAAATCTAGAAAATTGATTTCTTTCATTTCCATCGGTTCTTCAATTTCTCCATCGAGCGAGGCCTCTACAACCTCCCTAAAACGAGTGTCTTCGATTCTGCTGGAGAATCCTTAAAACTGAAAAAATAAAATCTGAAACTGTTGCTCTCTTAATTTCTTTTAGCTCTTCATAGAGTGGGCTTGCCCAGCGCCTATGCCGTCTGGTAGCTTAGTCAGCCTAGCCCATAGGAAAGACAAGGTCAATACACGCTAACTAAGCCTCGGGTTTCCTCACAGCGTCCGAGTGGTTACTAGTGTCACCATCAAGTGTGAGTGAAGGTGCTACTGGACGCTGTAAAAATCATCTCATTTCGTAGATGTAAATGCCATCATAGAGTGAGACCTCTACGCTCTCTCCATCTCTTGCGTCTACGATTCCGCCGCGTCACGGCGAGACGCCAGGCGCATTGTCATTCAAACGGCCATTCAAATGCCACCCGACCGGCTACAGCATCCACAGTGGCACTGAGGCCTCGACACCTCGCTAGTCAAACTACTGGGACGGCACTCTGCCTCGAGAATCAGAATCAGAATTATTTATTTGTCAAACATAGGTATAAATTATGAATAGTGATAAAAAAATAGTATGTCCTCTATGTCTTGCCAAAAGGCGTACAAATTTAGTTATTTACATTGCATGCAGATAACTTATTAACTATGAACATATTTACATGGTAATCAATTAATTAATCGAAATAAGAATAAAATAAATGTCAATTATTAAATCAAATTGTATATAATATTTAGTTTATGGTTTGTCATTAAAATATTCAGTGATAGTGTAATAACATTTTTATAATAGAAATTTAAGCAGTAGCCTCTTAAAATTCATTACATTTTCTATTTTTATAAAGTCAGGTAGGCTATTGTAAATTGTAGGTCCCATTATAATGCAGCTATTTTGCATAAGAGCTGTCGTACGTTCAGGTATTGAGAGGTTATTAATATATTGGGCTCTTACAGGATTGTGTCGTGTTTCAGTTAGCTTACTAAAATAAGTCCTATTACATTTTACAAAAACACACAAATTTCGTAGATGTAGATGCAGGGGAGCGTTAACAATTTCAATGATTTGAAAAAAGGGACACAGGAGTCTGTCGTCCTCAGACCACATATGGCACGTACACATTGTTTTTGGGATTTGAAAATAGTTTCTTTTTCGGCGCAATTACCCCAGAAAATAACTCCATATCTCCATACGAGTTATGCATTCTACTTACGAGTACGACGTGCATCTATAACTTACTTCTTACTTACTTTGGCGCTACAGCCCATGTGCACCTTATCTTCCTCCAGTTTTCTATTGAACTCTGGCCATTGCCTCAGTGTAATAACTACAAAATTAAAATGTTTAAATACCCCCGACATTTTAGGTTCAAATTAGCATGTCTCTTAAACGGCTGGACCGATAATGATAAAGCATAATTCTAAGAAGACTCGCTAGAAAACCTGCTTTCAAATAAAAAAAAACCGCATCGGTTTACCCGTTTAAGATTTACCAATACCGCTCTACACATATTCTTCATCGTTGATCCCTTTTCTCCTCCGTGGAGTCTGGGGCTGACACAAGATTTATCTCCTGTTCATGGCTTGGGAGGGTCGCTCTGGCCAAGTTGCTCCCTTCTCTTTCGTCTCAGAGAGAACGGATCTCTTCCACGTCTGAGACTGTCTTTCGGGTCGTCGTGAGCCTCCCGCGGGTTTCCAGTCGAGAGCCACCTTCGGGATGTGGCGATCAGGGGCCTTAGCCTGTAACGTAATGGTGCCAAAATCGGCTCCCAGTTGACAGCTTCAATTACGATTTATTAATGCTGTCGGTAGTCTTAATGTTTTTGTAGTACCTACACTCGGCGCTGCAATGCCTGGGACATTGTTTTTAGATGGAGTAGGCTTGCCCAACACCTATACCATCCTGTCAGCTTAGTCGGCCTAGCCCACAGGAAAGACAAAGTCAATACGTGTGGAGCCAACTAAGCCGCGGGCACTGCAGCGCCGAGTGGTCTCTTCACCCATCTTGAAGGTGCCACTGGACGCTGTATTAATCATCTCATTACGTAGATGCAAAGGCCTTAGTTTAGTACTTACAGCAAAAAGCGGTTTTGTCCTTCTGCTGGGACGCCATCGACTCGCCATTGTGTTACAGGCTAAGGCCCCTGGTCTTCGCAGGGTATGTCCCAGCCATCGCCATTTGCGTTCCCTGATGTCTTGGTGGGCATGTGCTCTACACATGCCTTACATAAATGCGTTCCCTTCTCTTTCTTCCCTATAACAAAGGCGCAACTTTGTGTCCACGCATACGATCCCCAGTGACAAGTCGGGAAAATCATAAAAACGTAAATATAGGCTGTGCGAGGCGGCGGATTTTTTGGTGCCTTCGCATAATAATTAAACTTAAGGCGCTAGGCATAGTGAATTAGCCCGCGCGCAAAGAAAAATGCACAAAATCGATTCCTGTATCAAATACACAAAAAAAAAACGAAAATGTTCTCATATCAAACCCTAGAATTAGTTGAGACCTATCTAACACAGCCAGTTTTATGTTGATATCCATAACAGATTGTAAGATATATTGCTTAAAAAAAAGTGCGCCGCCTATTTTTTTTGAAGCAAACTATCTTCAAAACCTTTATGAATGTCAACACAAAACTGGCTGTTTTATAGGTATCACCCAATTCTAGGGTTTGATATGTGAAAATATTCAATTTGTTTAGTGTATTTGATACAGGAATCGATTTTGTGCATTTTTCTTTGCGCGCGGGCGATTCACTATGCACGGCGCCTTAATAGTTGTTAGAGTCTGGTGGGGACACGGCGGTTTAATGTCCCCCTACATGAGGCGAATGCAGCAGAAGGGTCAGTTTTACAGACATCTCAACCGAATATAGCAACAGTAGTGTATAGCTTATCCGCTTGTGCCATGAGTCCATGAGTCTTGTAGTGCGGACAATCGGACATGGCTTTTCTCAGTCAGACCCCCAAAGAATATTTCCTCTTTGTGATATCAAAAGACTTTCCTCCTCTGTGCCTATTAAAACCATTGGCAGAGACGTTTTTCAGTCTCTCTTTCTCGTACAGCTAGTCTGCGTTCTGCAAGTCTAGAATGAAGGTTATATTGAGCTAGATACTCGTAGTTCTGTCACACTCTTTAGTTTCTCATAGAGCAGTTCTGTGTGCAATTAAAAAAAAAAAACTGCACAGTTGCTATTCCTCAAAACCGGTTTATTTGCGAGAAAATAGATCTTATTAAAATATTATCGCTTTTAATGTTATTTCATTTATTTATTTCACATATGATAATTAATAAAATATCAACGAAATGAACAATCGAAGATTTTTATTTTATTTTCCCGCAAATAAACCGGTTTTGAGGACTAGCAACTGTGCGGTTTTTTTTATAGAATAAGTACACTTTTTACACTTAAACTTTTGTAAGCACTGCACATTTTGTATTTTGTAAACGGTTAAACTTACTTGTATTATGTCGGTGTAGCCGACTAGTTTCGGTTCTCATTCGGAGACTAGTCGGATACACCGACATAATACAAGTTTAACCGTTTACAAAATACAAAATAAGTACACTGATTAGGTTTAGTAACAAGATGTAAATCTCAGTGGTCATAATTTGCTAGTTCTTGCTGTGAAAGGTTTAGATTTTTGGCTCTGTGCTTTCTTCAGTACTCGCTGGCTCTACCGTCCATCCACGATTAAATACATCTATTTCAGAGCCACACTTCTGTCGAAATTATAGAGTGGCACACTGGCAAAGGCCCGCTGCCTGCAGCTACATTGTACGGCCGATCACAAAGATACTCGTTCCGACCGACCAATTTCCCCCGCACCCATAAAAAGCGCAAACATGACTACGTTAATAATAAATAACACACATCACACGCAAAAGATTCCCCGCCATTCGGAAAACAACAAATGCTAATAATTACTTTCGAGATATTAAACTTTCGAAAGGGACTTAATATGCATCTCCGAGCGGGCAACCCGTTGAACAATACTTATTATTGTACATTGTGCCTCGTTTACTTTGCGTTCGCTGCAATTGGAGCAAGCAGGGAAACGCGGGATTTGCACTCGTCTGAACACGTTACTCGCGCTACTTTCGAATGCACTTTTGTATAGAAATCAAGCCAAAGTCCAAAGTGTAGAGTTTTTCCTTACTTGGCCGGTTTTGTAGCCAGCAATATTAAGGTAGGGTAAGGACATTAATGGAACCAGAAAGAGTGTCATAAGGCAGTTGTCCCAAAGAGCTAGAGTGAAAAGAAAAATCTTATCTCAGTTAGTGCAATCCAAGGATGTCTTATAGGTAAAATCATGGCAGCTCTACCAGCTGCGTGGGGCATCGCTTGGAGCAAAGTGTAAATGGGGCAGTTCAGATGAATAACGATCGAATAAATTGTAGAGGCCTCTTTAGTGACGTTTCGTATTATCATACTCCGAGATACCTTCCATGTTATTGTAGTGTTGACTATTAGGTTAGAGTTTTACTAGGCAGCCTCGTCTCTAGATTTAAATCTGCCATGTTTAAGACTACTCCAGTCCGCTGCCACAATATCTTACAGCGTATTTTCCTTTTTTGCCGCGCTACTTTATTAGAATTACATTCCCGAGGCGCTACCACAGTCGGTTCTCATATCTGCGCGGGCGGCTCTCATCATACATCCCGACGTATAAGCTCTCAAATAGCTGGTACTTTGTTTCTTTCGCCGGCATCGCTGCCACCGCCGTCTCGGGGCACCATTGTTGCATAGAGTCGCATCATCTCGCATCAGGCAGTTCCATTGTTGCCATTTTATTGCTGGTGTTGCCGTCCGCGCGGGCTCGTAAACCATGGCAATAGCGACGCGATCCAGATGGGATGGCCGACCGCAGGCCACCGCAGACCGGGCCCCGATCTTCATTTGTTTCTAATAAATTGATACGAGCGCCGCAGCGACGCGATTGGCCGACGGAAACACCTCGCCCGCGGACTGTAAATCACCTTTACAACCGTTAATTACAGATATTTGCCGTTTCATGTATGTGCCCGGGATATCGGGAGGGCGCGCTCGCGAAAATATCGCATAATAATGGGTATTGATCCGTAATAGCGGCCGTAGTACCTATCGGAGGCCTTTGTCTTGATGCTCGAGCCGCGAGGATATTCTTTCTCTGAATGATTGCCAATTACATCGAATGGCCCACTGGATTCCACTGAACGATACAATATTAAAATTATGCCCGGGCGTTTTGATTTGCGCGCGCTTTTAGTGATTTATACGATGGTGGTTTTTACGAGTCTCTCTCGCTTGGTTTTTTGATTCGTTGCATTTCGTTTTCGCCGTCCATCACACTATTAATTGTTGAGTTTTGCTAGGCGTAAATGAAGTTTTCTCTACATGGAGTTGTGCCGTAAGTCAGCCCCGTGTAATTGCATGTATCGGAGATCACGAAGTTATAAACTAATGGAGAGCGTCGATGCATTTCATCGCAGTTTACCGATTCAAGTGGAATTAACGCGGCCAAATTATACTATCTAACATTACCTAAAAGTATGTGATTTCGAAGCTTGCGGATGGAAAAAAAAATACAGTTTTTCCGCATGCCTTAAAACTCTTCAATGTCTTTTGGAGACATTCGCATCCAACAAATTCTCGATCAAACAATACTAAATACCTACACACTTTAGGGCGAAGATCCACCAAGTACTTGTGAGGGTGATCCCTACAATGTAAGCTGTACCGGATAAGGCGTCCGCGGTTTTAATGTCCCTCCGACGGAATTACGCCGGATTGTTCTCGTGTTTACGGCTTCCTCCGTGATTGATCGTCGTATCCTCGCCCTTATGTCATTCCCGCGGGTGGGTATGCGCGAGCGCAGGCGCGGCTGCAGTTGCGCTTTAGGAGGGGCCATTTTTGCGTGCGATTTTCCTTAAGTAATTAATGACTTAATACCAATCGCTAATGGTGACGGAAAAACATCGTGATGAAACCCGCGGCTTAGTTGGCTCCGCACGTATTGACCTTGTCTTTCCTGTGGGCTAGGCCGAATAAGCTGTCAGGAGGGTATAAGGAAAGCCTACTCCATCTAAACAATGACACTGGCACTGCAGCGTCGAATGGTCTCTTCATCCATCTAGTGTGAGTGAAGGTGCCACTGGACGCTGTATAAATCGTCTCATTACGTAGATGCAAAGGCCTAAGTTTAATGACTTACTATCTAAGTTTTGGTATCGTGTGCGAAAGCAGGCGTTCGCAGGTTTCGCTTTGGGAGGGGGCCATAATGGTGTGATTTTCTTTAAGTTCTACTTATGTTTTGGTATCTAGATCCCAGCTTGGCTAAGATGGCAGCAGTAATATCCCGTTTTGTATATGTAGAGTCGGAGTCTAAGTTTTAGAGTCCTTGCAAGTAGGCACGGTCTACAGTAAGGTCATACGAGGTGACCTCATGGTAGCACTTATTGCGCGCTTTATAAGTGCGTCAATCGATAAAAAAGGGTGACACCCTAGGTACCCTAGGGTACAAAGCGTACCTACTTACCCGTTGCCCCGGTCTCCGCGCCCGAATGTGTGCAATAAATACCCATAAATACAAACTTGAGTGATGGCGAGCTCGGTGGAATGATGATTCTCCCGCGCTGTTTAACTTATTCGCAGACTTGTCAGTTATTGGGGCCGTAAAACTTTGGATGTTCATCATAATCCGCGGCGCGCTGCGGGACCAATCAAATTATGCCGGCTTGTGATAGAAATAGGAAGCTGTTTACGTGTGAAGATACATCATATGTTTGCCTATCTACTAGCTTTCCACCGCGACTTTGTACCCGTGAACATTTCTGTTGTTGCCCATTCAAGAAGTCGTGTTGCTTTGAATTTTTATTGAGCCAAATCTACATGATTTTTATCGAATTCGCGCGCGATAAAACGCTCACAGCCTAGTTGGGCTATAGCCATTCATAATCGATTGGCGAAGTTAAGCAACATCGGGCGCGGTCAGTCTATGGATGGGTGACCGCTAGTGGCAATAATATCTGAGCACTTCCGTGCTTCGGAAGGCACGTTAAGCCGTTGGTCCCGGCTCGGCTGTTGTTGCGATTAATAACCATCAGAGGTCAATCTAAAATGTGACTTGTTGCTAAGGTTTTCTTCGTAGACTCTCGAATGTGACATACCCGAAAATTTGTCCCCAGAGGTCCTTTGGGCGGCCTAAAAATTCTGACACCAGGGGTGGCCACTACCTTATACGATAACCTAACTAACCTATCAAACTCAAGACACAAAGTTTGTCTTTGCTCCCGAATATCCACCACACGTTTTATATTGGCCCATCGGCATCGGCAGTGTAAATGTAGGTAGAGTGTGAAATTAACACCGCCGTATCTTATTTCTAAATTAAACTGCCGGTTCGGCGATAAATTCATTCCGCCATAAACCCGTAACGACTGTCTAAACAGGGGCTTTGCGTCGCTTATACGCGCTTAATACTCCAATAAGAAACATTCAGCCCTCAGCAATTACTATAGCGCTTTTATACAGCTTTCTTTTTACTTTTTGGGGCTCCGTGCCGAGTTTGTACGAAACCCTAGCTTTATAAGTAAGTTTCTCAACTGTTTGCCTAAACCTAATATTGTAAACTGTGTGCTCTGGTCCATTAATAAATATACTAAATATAAAAAAATATAAATATTCTGGGACGTCTATGCTTTGATGCCAAGTATATTTTAGTTTAACATTTTAACCCATTTGTGTTGGCTATTGAAGAACACAACCAGCCATTTAATTTTTTTACGTATGTATGCCACAGACAGACACACAAAAATAGCGGTCAATCTTATAAAACCCCTCTTTTTTGGTCGGGGGTTAAAAAAGGGGTATCTCAGAGTGTCGCTAACCGTACCACCCAAGGTGACAGGTGGTCATTTTAATATATTCGTCAAATTAGCACTTTCTGTCATTTTATAGTTGTCGTTTTGAGTCCCCTTTCTTTCGTTAGATTACTGTTGGTAGGTAATTGAATCCAGAGACATCTGCTTTTATTTCCTGTTAATTTGCAACGTTTCTCTTAGTTTCTAATAATAATATCCTGCTCGTAATTTATACACCGTGTATTATAGGCAATTTGATTAATACTAAAATTAAGTTCAACGTTTGTTGTCATCATTATGGTACCGTTGTAAATATTTGTGATATAATGTTTGTGAATTTGCTTTGCTGGAAGGATACTTATTAGATTGAAATCGAATAAGTACCCTTCCTATCAAACTCTTTTTCTCGTGGATTCTAAGGGTATTACAGAACAATCACAATCATTAAGTACAGTTTAAACATGGTTTAAACTCTCACAGATCACAGATGGACGAATGACTGGGAGCGTAGAGTAAACTGTCATCTATGAGCGTTCTTTAATACCAACCTAAGCTACATAGATTTTGAATTTCACAGCTCATAATTTTGCTTACTCACCCTGTAGAATACAATACAAAACCTCAGTACAATAAATTTACACAATGTATGTATTTATGTACCTACTGTATGTACTGTTTGTTTTCCATATAAATCAAATCAAATCAAATCAAATCTCAGACCATGTTGTATTTGCCTTCGCCGCCAAAATTTCACCGTGTTTGTAACTACGGGGAACATTTAATAATAACCCTGCTATTTCCATGTTATTCGTGCATTAGTAACTAAAGGAAAGCATCAGATCGACGTCCATTTGCGATGTTCAGTTATAATTTATATCCGCGCCATCGTAAACTATTTTACTGCGAGTGCATTTGCGAATGTTGATGCTGCCACATGTTACGCTTATAAATACGGGAATCCGTGGAGAATCATGCATTGACTCTATTAATATAATCTCTACTACCACTGTGTGTAACTATAACTACTAAATTAAACATTTGAAGTAGGTACCCCCGACATTTTAGCTTCAAATTGGCAAACCTACCTATATCTTAAACGGCTGAACCGATTTTGGTAAAACATAGGTAATATAGTTATTTATTAGGTACACAAGACAGCACGTCGACCCTTACACGCTAGCACTCTACTCGGTTACGTTACGGGCGAGTTTAGAACAAAAGTGTACACTCTGACGTGATGTCGTGTGTACCTATAAGAACACTCGCTAGAAAACCTGCTTTCAAATTAAACCGTATCCAAATCAGTTCACCCGTTTAAGAGCTACGGTGCCACAGACAGACACACAGACATATAGACCGACACACAGACAGACACACACACA
The DNA here is from genome assembly GCA_949319315.1 of Zelleria hepariella. Classification (NCBI taxonomy): domain Eukaryota; kingdom Metazoa; phylum Arthropoda; class Insecta; order Lepidoptera; family Yponomeutidae; genus Zelleria; species Zelleria hepariella. Next base: position 25,318,864 of record OX439382.1, read on the forward strand.
CACATAACGGATAACACCCCTCTTTTTGGGTCGGGGGGGTTACAAAAGGAGTTATAGGTACGCGTCAATAGTTTCTTTGCTAGTTTTGTTAGTGAAGCTTGCCAAAAAATTTTAGCCAAATAATATTTATAAACCGATTTTCCGATTTCGAAAAAAAATAACCACCTTAGCTGTAGGTAAATTTTCACATGTTTCATTTGTTTGTATTAGGATTGGGTTAAGATATTATTATAAGTCCTATTTATTTTTCTTAGGTACCTAGGTAGGTACCATGCATGCAGCGTATAACATTCACTACCCACTGTGCAATTTATTAATTTTAATGAGTATTACCAGCATTAATTAGTTTTATCTACGACCTACCTGCCGGGTAGGTAAGTCGCTATTAATATTATAAGTGCCGAGTTGCGAGCGAATTTCCTTGCTTTCTCGGAAAGCAGATATAAATCGGTTATTGTTAGTTAATAGCGTATTGAATAAATTTTATGAGGACATAATAACTGGATTAGACGGAAAGAGCTATCTTTTCAATTTAATCTACTTCGCTGCCGTTAAGAGTTCTCCGCTTCTTCTTACAATCAATTTTCCAACGTGTTTTTATAGTAATTATGGTAGTTCATTCGTATCGCAGCGACGTTGAGTGTTAATTTTGTGGGCACTAAAAAACCATTCACCTACAATTAGAGGCACGTAAGCGGGTTTATAGCTACTTGCGTAATTGAGATTGATCGTGCGCCGATCGAGGAGGGGGCGGGGCGATCAAACTGCTATCTGGCCAATGGGAGCGATGCTTGCTCGTAAAGTGCTCTCCGATTGGCTGCCCGGCGGGGGTGAGGGATATAAAGGGCTTTTGATAGAGCTCGATAAGCAATGGGCGCGGCGCCAGGCCTCGTCCGATCGATTATGACCTGCGATGCGGTGAGCATACGAATTATTGCCACGATCCCACAATTTGAATCGATGGCTCAGGGGGCTTTATGTGATGGCAAGGGAGGAACGAATCGCGTTCGGTAGAGTCTTGATCGTGTTTGGTTCTTTCGGCAGTTTTTATCGACTCATGTAGTGTTTGTTATAAAAATACTTTGATGTTTCCTTTCTTATTTAGTTACGGCTTCCTTATTACATTTCGGAAAGGATTAAAAAGCCATTCTGGCTAAATAAGCTATAAAAGCTGCATCGTGAATCCGTGATATGAGCAGAATTTATTAATCAGCATAAAGTGCAACTAATCCGCCTATAAAAACCGCAAATTGACATAAAATTGCAACACATGCAACATTTGAATGGGCGGGAATTAGAGGGCGAGCTAATCGCGCTATATTTGCGGGGTTTTATTGCAAAAGATCGGAGGTGGAGTGTTTTACGACGAAGCACTGACGTACCCGATTCCGCTACAAAAGAATGAACCTTCCTTTAGGACATCGAGTGCCAATAAATAAGGCTGAAGTGCGAATAATCGATGCAACAATGTGCTTCTATATTCGCGGAACTCGCGCGCAACTCCATTCAAGCTTTACGATTACATATACGAGGAAGGTTTTGCGCGAAAAGCAATAATTTTGTCACAGTTAGGCGCGATTAGATCGGTTCCGCGCCCAATTTGACATACGTCGTAAATTAGAGTTTAGGCGACCAAAGTTGAGTGGCCACTCGAGGGTAACCTTCAGTTTCAAAAGCGTGGTGTTCTCAAATCGTCCGGGTGTTCGTCGATATGTGAGGGCACGTCGCGCGCGCACGCGCGTCCAATCGCGCCGTTTTCCCGCCGCGCGAGAGCATTTCTGGAATAGTTATTGGGGTGATTGGTTGCATAAACAATGGCTTTTGTGCTGCGTGCTGAGGCTTGTAAGACACACGGCTGTTTGTCGTGTAACGGGCCTCAGAGCGGCGCGTTTCCCTAGCTCGCTGCGTGCCTTATCGGCGCGCGTAGAGGTAGAGTTTGACTAGCGAAAGTAGCCGCGGCCTTCCTCAGGCGTTCTGATACTTTTCTCCGGATTTTGCGGTGTTTCTGAAGACGTGGTAGATCCATTTTCTCAGTTTATTTATTTCTGGGATGATGATCAATAAAAAAAACTTTTACTGCCTAGGGCCAAAACTTTTCATACTCATTTTTCAACTTTTCATATCCATTGCCTCACTCGGCCATCCTGCATTCAGGCTGTCCTCAGCCTGTCCCCAGTCACAAATCCTGCCTCCCGCCTTATACCGTCTACATCGTTATTAGTGAGATTTGATACTTTTAGTATTGTTATCAACTCTACATTTTTTGAAGATTTTTTGACACGAATCAAGGGTGTTTGTTTGGAGACCATTTTATTGGGGAGAAATCTGAGGTCAGCAGCAGATGTTCAATGTGGGTTTTCTTGCCAGACTGGCCTCAAAACTTATCATTTCATCCCTTTAAGCCTCCTCCTTGCCGCAGCGGTTTTCCCAGTACAAGGACAACATTGTCCCTCAACCAGGCTCGGTTTCGCTCGCTTACACCTGCAATTTCATCGAGAATACACCCCGCGCCACCCACAATCGTTTTATGGTCGCCTTCACAGCGCGTTACTATGTTGCTTTGTGCGATCGACATGGGAATGAATCATTTATGGTTCGCGACAAGCAGCGACCGGCCAGCCAGGGGTGAGCTGTGAAATTCGCACCGCAAGGACTGCTGTTCTTCGCGCATTTGATATCTGGGTCTCCAAGTCTGTGGGATATGGGCATTTTTTATACTTCGTCCTCTTCTTCTAGTAGTTTAATCTTCATATCAAATAAAAAAAGATAGACATGGGCCTACAGTATTAGAACAAACGTTGGGGATAGAAAAATGTGACGTACCCTAGGACAGCTTTTTTTTTCAATCAGATGTAAATTAAAGTCTTAATTTCCCATCCGCTAACTGACTTTAAATTCGAAGCAAGTCGGTGCTGACCTGATACTCACCCACCCTCAAATAAATAGTCAGTACCGCCTCGATTGTACTGACTTCAATTGCGATGACTTGTCTCCTCTAATTTGGAGTCCGTAACTTGTACCATGTGTAAAAAGATTTGCCCAACGTTCGTACGTAAATCAAAATACTTGAATACTTCGCCATCAAATTCGTAGCTCGTCTTTATAGAAAAAGAATCATCAGTTGACAGCCCAGGTTGTAGTGGTCGTATCATTTTATTAGACAGCTCACCTTCCTTTTGATGTGGTCACGTGACAGCTTCGTGGAAGCTGCGTGGTGACGACGCCACGCCTGTTCCGATGTGGACGGAGGAAGTGGCTCATTACAGAGTGATTACCTGTGAACTTTTACTATCTACCATCTTCCTGCTTGCATATGAATGGGTTTAGAGCATGGGTTTATAATCCATCCCTCTATCCTATATCTATCCCACTCTAAGTAGATCAAAAGAGTGAGTTTCATATAGTTATAATTATGTCCCTTACATAACTGCCTCATGTTAAGCTTGCTGATGTGACAGGTCTATCAGGCTTAGTTGACAGCTTCTTGCGAACAATTTTTGTGGTGCCCCACGAGGTATTTTGGGCATCAACCTTCAGATATTGTGATCCATGCCTGGCCTGGGAAGTTAGTGGACATTGGTAATTGCATAATTGATTAAAATGTACCTATCAATAAAATCGGTCACACAATGTAGGTAAAGACATTAATAACGGTATCGACGGCAAAAAACCAGTAACAATCCTTTAAGAAGTTCAGGTTACGTATCTTTCGGTTGCTAACCGCATTTAGATGCGTGATATAATGAAAAACTAACCTAATTGGATAGGATTGTACATTTCAAACACACCTCCCGTATATAGGCTCCACTTTTCAGCGCTCAGCTCAGCAAATAGGTTCCGCTTTATTTGCTCCAATTCCTTCGCATCACGCCGTACCGTTTCTCGTTAAACATAAACGCGGCAATTAATCGTGGGCCCGTCACCCGACACCCCTGACACCCCCTTGACACCCCCTAGTACCCCCCGCATGAGTGAAATGCGACAGAAGAACACACTCTCCTACAGATTTTTATAGCCCTTCCATTAAGGGTTAAGCAGCGCGTTGAAGTCTTTTTTACCGGGCTACGGCAAAGCCCAAAAGAAGGGATATATTTTTATTACTACGCTATTGTTCCGCCCCGGCTTCACACGGGTGCAATATTACTATAAACTTTCCGTGAAAAATATCTAAGTGACGGTGAAAACCGCATCAAAATCTGGGAGGAGTTAGCGGATAAACAGACCGACATACGCGGAAAGTGAATTATTTTATCCATACCATTTGTGCCTTTGCCATTTTTTCTAAAAAAGTCGAACAATTTTCCCATGAAACAAAGGCCCTTTTAAGGACTTCTGTTGTTTCGCCGTGTACCCCAAATGATTAACAGCAGACAGGCAAGACGGATTGACAAATAGTCGTTCCGGTATTCGCTAATGCCTCGTTCTCATCAATAAACGATCGAGGCGGACTGACAGGCAGTTAGCGCTAAAGTACACAACTCGATTGCAACTGTGAGGTACTCCGGTTGAGTGAGATAAATCGATCCTATCATTGCTTTGGATGCTGAGGTAAATATCTGTTTACCTACTGTTATTTGGCCCTTAGCGTGGATTCAAGTACAATAAAGCTATGGCCCGGTTTCTGAGTTGAGAATTTTGCTAAGCAAATGGGTAAGTATCGTCCTGTCTCTGCAGATTTCTCACAAAAGAGCGTGACAGAGCGATACGTAAGTATGTGCTTAGTAAAATTCTCAACTCAGAAACCGGGCCTCAGTAGGGTAATTTTTAAATTGCTTCATTCCTGAAACACGTGTCACTTCTAAGGCCCGTTATATCAATCATAGTTTAAACCAAAAAAGCTAGTTTAAACCCTATCTGTCGATTAATTTTCATGTAAAATGCGAGGTTTAATCTATGGTCAGAGTTTAAACTGTTATTGATATTACAGGCCTAAATGTGATTTCCAACAACTTTTATTTGCGCCTTTTTAGAAATGCTCGATACTTTTTATTTATTTTACTTTTCTTATTCTTTAAAAGTTTGCTTTTGTACCATTTCAGCGCTTCCTACGGCGCGCTTTCGTGCCCCTCCACTGTCCGCCTTTCCAGCCTCTCCTGCGCCTATTTGTTACTCAGCGACTAAAATCCAAAAAAAAAAAGACAATAACTAACTTTAAGATGGAACGATAGCAACGTGGCGGGAAATTCAAAATTTTCACAGTTTCTTACATTTTGTAGTGAGCTATTTTTGTTCAGCGATTTTTCGTTCGCGGCAATAACATAGTATTCTTTTCATTATTGTATACAACAAAACAACAATAATTCATCCAATTATGTGTTCTGGTTTACGAAGCAGTGGAACTGCCCAAAAAACTTGTTGATAACCAGAACACATAATCGGCTGAATTATTGTTGTTTTGTTGTTTACAATAATGAAAGGAATACTATGTTATTGCCGCGAACGAAAAATCGCTGAACAAAAATAGCTCATTTTAGCTACAAAATGTAAAAAACTGTGAAAATTGTGAATTTCCCGCCTCGTTGCTATCGTCCACCCTTAAGAGCTGTTTCATGACCTTACTCGACAGTGGCGCTAGCTAGTGAGCGCTAAAGCGGTAGCCCTCATTATAGGATCGCGCGCGGGAAGCATACATGACTTCCCAAAGACAAGACAATACTTGTGCCACCATCAATCCCGCATTGTTCCTTCCTGGCATCTTCTATTAGTGCGAATACTTATCCACAGATAGACAGCAGTTAACTGAAGGATGTGCGGCAGTTAACATATCAAAACAAAGTGTTGTTTTAAATGAAGCCGGGTGTGACGAGAGTCTATTAACTTTGCTCTAAAACAGCATTTGACTTAGGCAAGCTTTGCATTGTAACGAAAAGCTATGTTAGGTGGCGAAATAAAAGTAAAAAAATCGGAGTAAAGGCAGTACAAGTAACACCGTCAACGTCAAAAGTCAAATATGAACGAGATAAAATCAAAAGTTTTTATTCAGCAATAAACAAATTATGTCACGCTCTCAGAAACGCACCAACAATTTCGATTGTCATGCACTTACCTAGTACACATTTGTCTATCGCTGGACACATGCCAAGAAGAGGCCTAATAAAATGGCGAAAGATCCTGTGCGTATTAGCTAGCTACATTACTTAGCACTTAACTCGGCCTGCAACGAAAGCCCTTTGAATTGCACTTCCCGATGCCCGGGCCACACCGCGCTCTTATTTCAGCTTGCTTCTACTGTAGATCCCAGCTCTTCTGGCTGACTATCCGTCAAACTAAACAGTACAACACTGGAGGTTTACTTCCTTCTGTGAGCGCAAACGTCAGGAGACTGAGTCTGTAACGCAATGGCGTGTCGATGGCGTCCCAGTAGAAGGACAAAACCGGTTTTTTTCCTACAACCAGAGAACTAATCCTCTACAGGGTGCACTCTAAGTCGATAGCGGAACTTTAAGTAGGCTGTCTACTGATCACTACAAAGAACTTGTACCAGGTGGCGAATAAAATGGAGCGAACAAAATATCAGCTGTTTCATACATTGGGCGCAGTACTGAGTCGACCTTTTGTATGGAACAGCTGTTATTTTTTCGCTCCATTTTTTTAGCCACCTTGTATAAGTTTTTATTTTGTTTAAAACCAACCAGCTATTTACAGTTCTTATTAACTAGTCAAAAGATAATTTAGGAGCGAATTAAAGGTTTCCACGCAGTTTTCACAGTTGTTTGTATTGATCAGTGGACAGCCTACTTAAAGTTCCGCTATCGAGTTAGAGTAAGTACACCCTGTAGAATTAGAATCAGAATATTCTTTGCTGTACTACAAAAACATTAAAAGGACCGACAGCATTAATCAATCGTAATTGAAGCCGACAACTGGAAGCCAATTTTGGCACCATTGCGTTACAGGCTAAGGCCCCAGGTCGTAAACGCGCGATCTGACGCGCTGCGGGCGTAAATCTCCGATCGTGCGATGCGACGCGATTTACCACGCTCACTGGGTTTACTGCCGCTGCTGGGTTTTATGGCTTCATATCGAGTGCTGCTCGTGCTAGGAGGAGCAAGTGTGCGATGACCTTAGAACCTTTGCGGTCTATCTGTCTGTCTGTTCATAATCCAATAACTGAGTTCACAGTGATGTATATTGAGGAGTTTAGCTCGTTGAAGACTTGAACTTGTGACCTCTTGCTCTCGGAGCCAATAGGAAGATTTTGAAAAAAAAAGTATCTGCATTTACATCTTATAGCTACACACAATAATGCCACAGGTTTATAGAATTACGGCTTCGGTTTTGAGTGAATTTTACAATCAGTCAGTCGGTGACGACACCTTTTATTTTTATTTATCAGGATAGCAGATTAGTTTCAGCCTCGTCTGGAAGCCTTATTCATCGAATAGAGACGGCGCCCGTACCGCCGCCGCTGCCCTTCTCTCACTGTGCGCCCACGCGGAGGGCTTTATGCTCTTCGTCGCTTTGCTTTATGTTGGGCATTTATATTAACTTTCCCTCTATCCATTGTTATAGGCACACCAATAAACCGGCTACCGATCATGGCGAAGTCGGTCCTGGACCTGTACGAGCTGTACAACCTGGTGATAGCCCGCGGCGGCCTGGTCGAGGTGATCAACAAGAAGCTGTGGCAGGAGATCATCAAGGGCCTGAGGCTGCCGTCGTCCATCACCTCCGCTGCCTTTACGCTAAGGACACAGTAAGTAACAAGCACATCCTATTCCTATATGAATTTTCCTGGTCAAAGGAAAGAAGAAGTAACACCTTTATTGAACTACACACAATTTATGTACAAATCATCACATAAGCACGAAAAAGAAACCTCATTTGAGCAGCGGTAAAATGGCCTAATGCTCAGCTTTTGCTGAATGCATTTTCTTATTTATGTTTACATGAGCACTGTAAAAACGAAAAGGCTAGCAGAAATACATATATAAAATATAAAACTATGTATTATTTGTCGATTTTCATATTTATATTTTACCGCAAATAAACCGGTTTTGATAACTAGCAACTGTGCTGATTTTTTACAGAACAAACACTGGTTTGACACAGAATTGCTTCTTTACTAAGTACAAGATACGTAGTCAAAGCGCTGATATTGCAGTTAGGAAGCAGCTACTGTGTAATATGGTGCCAGTTGTAATATGTCAAATACTGAACGCTCTGCTAAGCAGGTAGGCACGCCTTTCCTAATCTGCGGTTAACTTTCTCAGCACAGAAAGTGCCTTATTGATCGCGCAAGTTGTCGGTGTTGGTAGGTCGTTGGTTTCACGTATTTCTTTATAGACAGGCAGAGAATAGACGCGACGATGTCGGTCAACGTATCATGTCGTGTCATATCAAGAGAGGCCAAGACGATCCAATAAGTCATCATAATCCGAACATATTGCACGCTATTGTGTGGACACAACTGAACCGTAGCGGTCTTTAATCTGTGGTTTTAGGGCAGCCGTAAAAAGCTGCGACTGCGACTGACTTGTGTGGTCCTATGAGCTCAGGAGCCGGTCAGACAATATGTTAATATTGAGTCATTTGACAGAAAACATTACAGGAAATCATGTAGAAGTTCCGATCAGTTCAATCCTTCGCTGCGGTGACGAAACCTCAAAGGAAAAATCCGTGAGGAAAAAAAAAACACACTGACAACACGAAGGCTGCATAACTTATGACATGTTTTTGATGGAGTTAGCTTATCCAGCGTCTCAGCTAAATTGGCCTATCTACAGGAAATACCTACTAGGCAGCTAACTAAGCCGCGGGTTGCCTCAATTTGCATGTTCCCTCAGGGTCTGCCACTTTTTTCTCACACTATTTCTTTAGACTGAGGATCGTGACCATATACGGTCGTGGGCGCGAAGGGATGCGTGCTGGATGGATCCTCCTGCAGCCTTTTTTAGGGCCCAGACCATCTGCCTTGTGGTCTAGTTGCTGGCCCTGGCCCAAAATGATCTGCTTTTACCCACAATTTAGGACAATAAAATTATACGGCCATAATACACCGTGGAATTTTAGTGGTTTTAAAGCCGAAGGTATTTAGTTGCACTCGTGATTCTGAGCCAAATTCCAAAATTTTACTTCAAAAAGAGCGAAAAAAAAAAAACACTTCCCAATACAAACGCCTATCGCCAATCGACACCATTTGTATGTAGAAGTGATTTTTTTTTTCGCGCGTTTTGGAGTGAAATTTTGTAATTTGGCTCAGAATCATCAGTGCAACAAAATATCTTCGGCTTTAAAACCACTAAAATTGCACCGTATACCTACCTGAAGGAACAAGCAGAATATGTTGTTCTCAATATTTTCCCAGTTAGCTTCATCTAAGGCATGGGCTCATCACAGATAGCCAGAAACCGAAGGATACCTTCTGTGGCTTGACCCCATGCGCTCGCGACGTGTGCCGCATTCAAATTCTCACGCGGTGGAGACAAAACGTCAGGCACAATGGACAGAGGACGTGAGTGCCCGCGACAATGTGACAACTTCATAATTAATAACCTCTTCTAACTCTCATCTCGGCCGATATAATTTCCCATTTATCTTTGTGCTGAGTTCCTTCACCTCTGTGGCAAGAAATTTATACGACAGAAGGTCAGAACGACAGAATCTACAATGTATCTTGGCCGATGGAGGTAAATGAGATGATTTTTACAGGGTCTAGTGGCACCAAACTTCACTCACGCTGGATGGGTGGAGTGACCACTTGGACGCTGCAGTGCCTGAGGCATGTTTAAAACTAGTTTTTTTAGTATGTACGTTTGATAATAAAGCTATTACCTACTCTGTAAAAAGAGTGATGTCAAGAGTTGTTTTACTTGAAACTGAAAAATCTACAGGGTGCACTCTAAGTCGATAGCGGAACTTTAAGTAGGCTGACTACTGATCAATACAAACAACTTGTACTAGGTGGCGAAAAAAATGGAGCGAAAAAAATATTATCTGTTTCATACATTTGGCGCAGTACTGAGTCGACCTTTTGTATGGAACAGCTGATATTTTTTTCGCTCCATTTTTTTCGCCACCTAGTACAAGTTGTTTGTATTGATCAGTAGATAGCATACCTAAAGTTCCGCTATCGACTTAGAGTGCACCCTGTAGATCTTTGACTGAAGGATAAAATTAGGCACTAGGTCCCTATGATGCAGGGAGATTCTTTTCATTGGCGAATTAAAGCAACCATGAAGGCTCTTTTACAAAATAGGTGTGTTTTTGGGGGCGCGAAGTGTAACGCTTTTGACAAGAGAGAATTTATTAGAACCATGTCCAAGCCATCCCTCTGTTACTCTACTATTATTAAGTTAGTGTTTCGCCTTTGTCGGGTCACCGTAAAGATGTCTTTACATTAGTAATTCCACCGGTGCACCGTTACGCATGAGATGACGAATGCAGACGTGGCTCCGAGCGTTGCGTAGCCTATTCTTGTCGCTCGCTTTACTATTTTACTCTACCGCGTACGTGTGTAATGTAAATCTTCTGTGAAATAAGTCTACTGGTCAGTGCTACTCTGTAATACTGTTAAATGGGAATATGCTTATATTACTAGAGTGCAGTGAAATTACTTACTCTAATCTCTCTATCTCTAAGGCCCTTATTGCAAATAGCAGCATTTGTTTGCAGCTGTTTGATTAACCTACTTCTTAGACGTCAGCGACACGCTAGGTGACATCTTTTTACCCGACTGCTCAAAAGAGGTTTATTGTTCGTGGAGAAGCGGTGGTGGTCTAGTGGGTAGAACAGTGGACACTGAAGTGAAAGGTCCTAGGTTCGATTCCCGGTGCGGGCATGTATCTATGACTTTGTTTAATTTCAAAGTTATGTACATTTGTGAATTTGTAGTAGCAATACCACTCGCTGACGGTGAAGGAAAACATCGTGAGGAAACCTGAGCGTATGAGGCATTATACCCTCAACGCAAAAATCGCCAACCCGCATTGAGCACGCGTGGTGATTAAGCTCGAACTCTCTCTCTGAGAGAAGGCCTTTGCCCAGCTAGTGGGACATGTACAATTGTACAGGCTACATCTTACTTGAGGCACTTATAATAGCTGAGCCTTGATAGGGTATCTTGTATAAAGGGTGAAAACTAGAAAACGTAGGTAAAAAGTACGCTAATGTAGAGTACTTATCTTTTAACAAAGATTTTTTTTGTTACACTTCATTACACAAAAAAGAAGATAATAATATACTTAAATAATAGAGATATGAGACATTATGTAGAATTCTCTTCCAGCCAGCCCAGATTATGTTGAGAGATACATTGCACAATTTCGCATTATAAATGCTGCTTCACATTGTGAAATACTTTCTTACTCGTTATTTCCACTGATAATGCTGAAGATACTCTGAATTTGAAATTCCTCAACAATACCCGGAAATATCAAAGAAATAGGCTAAGCTTTCTTTTACAATGCTAAGAATAGACTTTCGGCATGGCCTGACCGTATTTTAGTACCCTATTACATATTTTAAATCATCTCAGTACACAACAGAGCAATCATTGTCCCCTAGCATTAAATATGTGACCGATTAATAAGAGTTATTGCTCGCCATAGATGACAGTGGTTATAAAATTGACTTGTCGCTAGAATAGGATCAGCGTGTAATAGGCTCTTTTATATGGCGAGAGGATACGTGTTTGATAATAATTGGCTGTAATGACGCGTTTAGACCGAGCGAACAAGCCAAACAAAACAGCATCGGAGCAAAGTACGATACCTAATGATAAGACATAAATTCAAGACACACTCATGTTATATAAATTTTTCGCATTCTCCAATCTTAAAATTTTTGCAAGCCTTTTCCTGTCCCATCGCAATTTTTTTGCTCTATTGAATAGCACAAAAACATGAATTCGTGAACACTCTCATCGTGTTCATACTGAAATATTTTATTCTGTCATAATAAAAATATAGGTAGGTACGTCGGAAAGGTAAAAGTCAACATTGCCACAGGGCAATTCTAGTACACCGTTGCGTACCCCTAGATAGGTTTTCCAGTGATCTCCGATTGGCTTATCAATTCGGTTTGATTATTTTGTTTCGCTGAATTCTCCTCTCATGTTCGTTCGTCCGGTATCATCTCATCAGAAATATGATTAATATTAGTTTTGAATATGATTTACCGAGTTGTCATGTCTTCTGATGATGACAGTCGCCGCGACGGAGAAAAAAGTGTCATTGATGTCTTTTGATCTTTTCAATGTTTGATAGAAGATAGATGGAGCTCGATATTAATACGTTAATCCATTCAGAGGGGTTTGTTATGATAATCGAAGCTTGGGGAACATTAAATACTCCTAAGTAGGTAGTTGTACTTTGTTACTCTTGGCGTCAGTACAAAAAGTTTCAGTTTCCTGAGGTGGAGCTCAAAAGAATGGTTAAACACTTACATACGTATAATAGCAGTTCAGTAGTTCACCTTAGCAATAATGAAATGACAGTGTTTTTTTTAAATTAAAAATTGTTTTTGCTCTAACCGTTGCTTTCCAGATACTAGTAGGCACGACTACGGTTTCGAGGAAAAAAATGTTATGTCTGGAAGATAGAGCTTAATGTGTCAAACAACACTTCTTAAAATCTTTATAAAAGTATACCAGGTTTTAACAAAGCAGTTCTAACCATTCTCCTTTCATGATGCGAGGTGTTCAAACTTCTTTATTTTCTCTTTACTGATGCGTGCTTTTCTTAAATATCTTGCCTCTCTTTCTCCCCAGATACATGAAGTACTTGTACGACTACGAGTGCGAGAAGAAGAACCTGTCTACTCGCAGCGAGTTGGACGCGGCCATCGAAGGGAACAAGCGGGAGGGACGGCGCGCCTCGGGGCAGTACGATGCGCAGGCGGCGCTAGCTATGGTGAGGATCGAGTTTTATTTTGATCTATCTACTCCGTGGAATTTTAGTGGTTTTAAAGCCGAAGGTATTTTGTTGCACTGGTGATTCTGAGCCAAATTACAAAATTTCATTCCAAAACGCGCGAAAAAAAAATTCACTTCTCCATACAAATGGTGTCGATTGGCGATAGCCGTTTGTATTAGGAAGTGTTTTTTTTTCGCTCGTTTTGAAGTAAAATTTTGGAATTTGGCTCAGAATCATGAGTGCAACTAAATACCTTCGGCTTTAAAACCACTAAAATTCCTAGGTGTATATTAACTACTGACAAGACAACAACAAAATAGACGCCTTCGACATGTGGTGCTAGAGGAGGCTGCTTAGAATACCTTGGACGGCAAAGCGCACTAACGAGTCCATAATTATATAACGCAAAGTTCAAAAACGCTTATCGGGCAGTTCATATGACGGAAGACCGAAGCGAGTATGACATGGTCGCAATCCTCAGCCAACTAAGATATTAACTACTAGTGACTTTGTCGCAACGTTACTGGATGAATCAGGAATTGAGGATGCAATCCTGCAACTTTTGAAAACCTTAATTGAGAATCAAAAACATCACAACTAAGCCTAATGCAGGTTTTTCCATGATGAATATTCTTTAATTTTCATTTCTCACGGCGGCGTTGTTATCCTCAAAGTATTCATATAAATTAACTGCCTGTTTATCTATCCCCTACCGAATGATTGTTTAGTCGCGTAAAGCGTGATTCTGGACCACTATTCAAAAACGCGAAAATAAGTTCCGTTTTCTATGTAAATTGAGTCAACAGTCTCAAATAAGCCATTTCCCCATTCTCAGCGACTAAAAACTCCTCTGTATTTCTTAGGTACGTGTAACCTGAAACAACCCCACATAAACCCTTAAATATTTACACCTAGGTTCACCATTTGCAGCCACCAATGAACCGCGGCGTGCCAGCCTCCCTGGCCCAGTTGACCCAGCACATGCAGCCTCTATCGCTCTCACTGGGAGGGGGAGTTGGGGGAGTCCCTAGACTGCCTCCCCTGCCCCCCCACGCGCCCCACATGGCCCCCCATGAGCTGGAGTACAGAGTTCGGGAGTACATGAAGTTAATACAGCAGCAGCAAAGGGATTTTAGAAGGAATGGTGAGTTTCTTTCGTCTAAACATTGCATTAATTGGGTAACTTCAATATTTATCACGACCGCATTCAAAGGTATCGTGATTATGAACGTGATATATTTTTTTTAACTGCATATAATCATCCAAGTTATTATTGTTCCTTCTTAAACTAGTAGTTATCACATTCACAATAAAAAAAACCTAGTGACAGGTTTCTATAAGGGTGGTATTCTAGCCTCGCTAACTCAGTTTAAACAGAGTTCAGACTGTCGATAAACCAGTGCATGTTTTGATATGAAGGGATCCCTCCCTTGAAGGGACCATACCCTGACTAGACTTCATACCCATGAAGGGAGGCATATTCAAATCAAAACATGCACTGTTTTATCGACAGTCGACACTACTAAACTCTACTTAAACTGAGTTTAAACAGAGTTCAAGGAGCTTTCTAGTTTGAACTGAGTTTAAACAGAGTTTAAGTAGCGTTCTAGTTTGAACTGAGTTTAAACAGAGTTTAAGTAGCGTTCTAGAATACCACCCTAAAAGTCTTGCTGGAAAGGGTAAAATGCCGATGCTCGTCTCTCCTCCTGCTAGAAATATTATACTGTCATCTTCAGTCGAGCTAAGATGGAAGCCATTTATTCGGCTTTTTTCTACACTTTTATAGAAAATTATCTATGGAAATCTATAAAATCTCAAACTAACAGATTCACCATCCCTCCCTTTCCATTTCAGGTTCGGAGTCCCCCCCTAGCAGCAACGGCCCCCCCTCGGGTGTGATGTCGCCGCGAGACGCTGCACTTTCTGCACTCGACGTATCGCGCCTTACACTCTGGTCACTCTACAATAACAACAACAACAACTCGCCACAGCCTGATTTGGAGCCACAACGGTAAGAGAAGAACAACAATAGAAACTACAACGGAAATAAAAGGCCTCGGCCAATTTTGTTACCTGCAACCACCGAACTAAATCCCATAGAATCCGCATTACGTATAAAATCACAGTAAAAACTTTTCCCCAAAGAAACAAATGATATCAGCAATAGAACAATACGAAACATCATTTCGACCATACGTCTAATATTCGAATGTCAACCTTATTGCATTAGTGTACAGTTTTACTTTAATTGCATAGACTACGAGCAAATAAGCTTCCAAATGCAGTTTGGACATCTATTTTTGTATGAGTTCTACGTTGTATCTAGTTTTATCCTTGATCGAAGCCTGCAACGGTAAAGCATCATGCAACAACAAAAAATCATGCTTCTAGGATTGTTTCAATAGTGCATAAAAATGTCCTCTTATTCTTCTTCTTCTTTGCGTGCCGTCTCCTATCGGAGGTTGGCGATCAGTTTGGCTATCTCGTCCTTCGCCAAAGGGTTCCTACAGAGAAGTAAAATATGGGAATTATGGTTTTAGCAGCGGATTCCAATGAGCCGTTTACAACACAAATTCACGGCTGTCAAAAATAATCTGTGCTGAGCTAAATTTGACAGCCGTATTCCAGTTTTTCTTCGGCCACGCCTGTAGGCGCCATCTATGAAATGCTTTGTGAATTTGTGCTGAAAACGGCTCATTGTGTGCTCCGTGAATAGCCTAAATTACACACGGATGCGAACAAATGAGGCATCGTTGCATTCGTATCGATTGCCCACGTGACTTAAGACTTAAGACTTTTCTCAAGCCCCCTCTCTCATTTAAAGGCTTTCCGGCTCCTAGCATATCATGCAAAATAACAAAATACAAGCCCCCCAGGTTTTTTCATGCCTTCTGGGTCCCCCATTCAAAGGCTTCCAAAGTCTAAACAGCCCATCTGTTCCCAACAGCGAGGCCCTAAACCTCAGTGAGAGTCCGAATTCCAGCATATGCGTGAAGCGCGAGGCCTGCCGCTCCCCCCCTCCGCCGGCGAAGCGGCGCACCCCCCGCCCGCCCTCGCCCCGCGCGCCCTCGCCCGCCCCGCGGACGCCCAGCCAGCCGGTCAACGGAGCGCATGGGGCCGCCTTCAAGATCACTACTAGAGGTGGGTTGAAATGGGGTTTGGCCAAGTTTTTTTTTGGGTTCTGTAAAAAAAAAAAAAATCTTTAGGACACATAAGTACAGTCATGCAAAACAGATTTAAGAAAAAAAACTAAGGCCTTTGCATCTACGTTATGAGATGATTTGTTATACAGCGTCCAGTGCACCTTCATTCACACTAGATTGGTGAAGAGACCACTCGGCGCTGCAGTGCCTGGGACATTGTTATAGATGGAGTAGGCTTGCCTAGCACCTATCCTGACAGTTTAGTCGGCCTAGCCCACAGAAAACATCCTGCTACTATCCTACTACTATTATAAAGGCGAAAGTTTGTAAGTATGGATGGATGGATGGATGGATGTTTGTTACTCTTTCACGCTGAAACGGCTTGACGGATTTGGATGAAATTTGGAATGGAGATAGCTTAGACATCAAAATAACACATAGGCTATATATTATCACGCTATTACACTTAGGGGCAATGTAAACCACATTTCTTTTTCTGTAGTTCACGCGGACGAAGTCGCGCGCAAAAGTTTGCGCAAACTTTTGTTCAGAAAGTTTGAAAATCTATTCCGCTTCTAGTGGCAATTTCACTCTCACTACAAAAAATAAGAAAATACTGTACGTAAAATACGTTGGAAATACGTCACAAAATTAAATAGTAATTGGAGAAGTGATTGTTTAGGTATATCCTCAGACCATGATAAAGTCTGTGGGTATATCACATTGGGTTTTCGAAAGTTTCGGAAAAAATATGTTTATACATCCATTTTACAACTCTATACAAAATTCAGCGAGTGAAATCTTAGTATGGAACAGCATTTTTTATTTATTTCAGAGCAGTCCGTATTAAAAGTGAGTTCTCTTTATCGTTGAGTACAAAAACAGCTTATAGTTTTCCAGAACTTTTTCGTAGCATGCCATAAATACAAAATCGCTAACCCCAACAATTTCCTTCCAGGCGATGCCAACACAGGCGACCAACAGCTGGTTGTATCGATAGAGCTCAACGGAGTGACATACGAAGGAGTCCTGTTCCCCTCATCGCAAAACGGCAGCTCACCCACCACACACCATAGGCCCATGGTCTCCTAGATCCCTTAGAGATTCAGGGTTAAAGATGTTTTAAGTTATTACTGGACGATATTTTCAGTGACTGAACTCTTTGTATCGGTGCGATTTCTACTCAAGTGGAGTTTGATGTTTGTGTCTGTAGTGCGAACTCGGCTTTGTAACTGTGTGCGTGCGTGGGACGACTGCGTGTAAAGCCCGCCTCTCGGCGTAGTTACTATAAATGTAGCGTCCACAAATGATGATACCCTAGTACCTGTGATTCGGGGTAAACGGTCGATGACGCCTACTGAACCTTTCACTCATGAAAGAAACATTGCAGTTAGTGTCAGTTAAGTCAGTGGGGTTATAAATAATGTTATAATTTGATGAAACTAGTAAAATGCAGTTCACAGTAGAGTCAGCAGTATTTCTTGGTGACGGACAATCTCACTGGTCAGCCTGAAAGCGACCTTCCTGTGTTGTTAATTAAGACGATTTTCCCGGCGCTTTTGGGCTCCCCAGTCAGCTATGAGTTTATTATTATGCGGCAGTAAAGGACATCCAAACCACATTGGTTTTTGAGATTGCTGATTCAAGAACAACTGTAATATTTTAACTACAGAATAATGTCACAATCTCTTGACTATGAATTGATCTCAAGAACTGTTAGAAGGGACATACAAACTACGGATAATAAAAGAGGTTTTGTACTTTAGTACGAAACCCTCAGGAAACTCCATTGATTGTTCTGATCAAAAGCTTCAAACGAAGATTTTAGAAACATATTGAGTACAAGAAAACTGCACGTCTATTAAATGGTATTATGAGAACGCAACCGATAGTGTAAATTCAACTCTAACTTCAGGGATGTAAATCTGATATTTGCTTTTATGTCAAATCAGCGCCCTACACAGTGTAATTGCCCCATTCAAACTTAAATAACATAACATACTATAAAATAGAGAATGGGTCAACTGCCTAGTACCTAGTCCGAAATCTCGCTACCCAGTCCATTGATCATAGTTGATTGATCATGTGTGACAGAGTTTCTCCTTCAAATTCAGTTTAGTTCTTGATGCCTTCTTATCCAAACGTTTAGGCCTGAAAAGGTTCCGAAAGACACCTAGAGTCAGCACTAGAATTCCTATTATTGTATTAAAAGTGAACTTTTCCTAATGGCTCAACTTCGAAATCTTGACACTGATCTTCGATTGATACACTAGTGGTTCTCTCGCTTCGCTCGCTCAATTACACTGCCCGACCCGTATGAAACTGGTGTCAAATAAAATTAAAGCTCTTGGAGCGCACGTAATTTTATTATATAGCAGTGTAGTCAAAATCAAACGCGAAAAATGCTGAGTTCAGGTTTGACAGGACCTTTCTATAATACCCTGTATATTTTTTCAAAACACTGTCATTACAAACTTTGTGAATTTTTAACATTCATAAGGCCTATAGGATAGGTCTTTCCATCTACGAGATAGGGATCTATATTACAAACGGATGGACAAGATAGACAGTATTGGATAGCCCACTGACGTTAATAAGGGCTACCACGCCCGAATTTGCCGCTAGAGGCGCGTGAGGTCAAAAATGAAACTGTTTGTATGGGCTACGCGGGTTTATTTCTAATTAGAATACGTTGTGAATATTTATTTATTTTGCAATACCTGAGATTAATAATTATGGCAAATATAGTTTTTGTCCCGCTACGAACCACTGGTTTGAATCGGTTTTATCTTTCGGAAAATTGTATTCTAATGTATTTTTTCGAACAAAACGGTTGCTTGCTCGATGTGTTCAGGTATTAAATACTTATGATTTAAATGTATGTTAATTAGTATTAGTCCAACACCTTTCGAAAGTCAAATTGAAAGAAGTCGCGATTGAGGTTAAAGTAAGACACTTAGACTCCAGTTAACATAGCTTCGTGCGAAAGTTCTGAACATTAAATAAATATCTCGAATAATTTTATTTTATTCTAGAAAAGTACAAACATAATTTTCTACATGCAATTATAATTTAATATATCAAAATTTCGAATTCGTTATTTAATTAATTAATTGAATAAATAAATAATAATGTGATTTAAGTTTTTTACTGTTGTAGCGATATTTTTATGGTTTTCTTCGTGTATTTTAAAGTTATTGTCACTGCCTAAGGCGAAAGGAGATTTTAGTTATTTGAGTTATAATAACATCATTCTGTCTTTCGAATTTGTATGTTTTTATGCATATTTTATATTTTTTTATACTATGGCATGTAGAAATTGATACTGATAATTATGATTGTAAATATAGTTTTGTGACTACAATATTATGTTATTTATAAAATAGTGTAAGATTGGTGACAGAAGAGTATTTTTAGGGACATACTAAATTGTGTTTGATGCCAAGAGAATTTTTAGTAGAATCTAGACCAAATCTAGGTTTCTACTCATCTTTCGCTCGTACATGAATCTGCGAATGTAGAGTGTGTTTGTAAAATCGGGGAAGTAACTGTTATTGTGTTTTCGATGTACATTTTTGTAAATATATTTTTATTTTTAGTTCATCTTTATTACGCGTCCATTGGATACACCGCTATACAAATAAAGTCTAACTTTTAGACACTTGCATTAAATGGTCTTCATTAGTGTATTTTTTATATGCCTAATGTAGAAATGCTTCAGTATTGTACTAGGATATCTATTTATATGCCGAAGAACGTGGTAGGTACAAACAGCGTGAAAAGTGAATATGGTGGGTAATGGTCTCATTTTCATGTCTCATGTGTCTTTGTCGCAATTTTATATTTTTATGTTGACAGTATGTAAACTGCGATGTGATGATTGTACTTTGGAATAAAATGCAGTTTTAAATGTGGATCGTACTTACTTTTAACCGATATAAATGTATCAGTTTTATAATTTATAAAGTAATTGTATTTTCCATAGATTTTAAGAGTAGAATGATAATTATTATAGTCATTGCTTTATAGCCGCATAATCAAAGCTGATATTAAAAGTGAAAAATACGTTCAAAATTCAAAATAACGATTAAATAATATAATATGTGCAATGACAAGGAAAGTGCAATGTAGCCCGTTAATGTCACAGCATATAAATAAAAGTAGCACGAAAAAAATTAGGCGACTTAAAATAATTATCTCAACAAGTCAAATAATCATAATATTCACAAATTCACAATCACAAATAAAGTAAAGTAAATTAAGTAGATTTATTAATGAAAATGTGCCACTTGCAAAACAAAATGGCGTAACTCCGTATTAGATAGTAGACGCAACTTTCAAATAAAGATATGGCTTCTAAAAACAAAAACGAAAGCTGTACAGTTGTGCTTCAGTAGACTGAACATAGAGTTAATTTTTAATCTTTGAATATTTTATAAAATAGAAAGTAAAACAATGTTTTAAACTCGAAAAAAAAAGAATTTTATAGAAGGAAGTGTAAAATTTTAAGTTTCAACATTTATAGCTGACTTGCGTCGAGCAAAATAGGGTACGTAGTAAGTAATATAATTTAGTACATTCCTAAAAGATGTACAATATTATGTAAGATCAAGTTGGTATACTTCGATTTGGCCTACTCCCTTAGTGAGGCCAGAATTTGTCGCGCGTAAGCGAAATATCTTATTAAACCAAATATTGCACTAAAATTTGTCATGTATTCGACCTATATGTGAATAAAAATATTACAATAATACAAAGTCAAGGTTTTTTAATTTATCCTCCAAACTCAATAAATGACAGCAGCGCTACGCGCTACGAACTCTGCTGGCGTTCGTAGAGGTCTATGCGGAGCGCGTAGCGTAGCAAATATCGTAGCAGGCTACGCTAGTACGCTACGTCTTTCTACGGTCTACGAAATTAAATTGAATCGTGCTTCCACTTCCGGAATAATTAAATTAATTAGGTATTTCATGGTTCGGTCTTTCATTGTTAAGAAACACATGTGCCTTTTTAAAATAAATAAGCGCCTTTCAACAATCTAAACTAAAATGTTGTGAACAGCGCCATCTATATTTATATACAAACACTATAATGGTTGGGTTACATAATTTGTTACACTGTTGCTTGTTTATTATAAGTATGTTAGATAGATGGCGTGACATAAAACAAACAATTATAATTTGTACACACATTCTGTGCCATGCGCTGCAAACCCTGTAGTAAAAAAAACATTATTTAAAAAAATGGAAAATAACAATATAAAATGTTATGAACAGCGCCATCTATGTTTTCGTACAAACATGATTTAGTCGAATGGGACACGTCTTGGCAAGTTGGCAGTCAGGGGCTTGTTAGTAATGTTTAGTAGGTATAAATAACTAGATGGCGTAAAAAAAATACAAAAGCTGTTTTGTGTTTGTGATGGGCTTATTTTTAATCCCCGAAGCCTGACATTCTAATACAAAAAAATGTCATTGCCCGAAGCAAAGAGGGGTGTTGTTGTATACGTTGCTCCTCTATGTGTGTGGGTGTGGGTTTCTGTCTGTCTGCCTGTCCATCTGTCTGTGTGTATCTGTGGCATTGGATGCGGTTTTTTTTTAATTTGAAAGCAGGTTTTCTAGCGATGGTACTTAGAAAGACATGATTATTTATCAAAATCGGTTCGGCCGTTTATGAAATATTCTTTTTTATTATTATTAAAAACTCAAGGCTTATATTTGATTTTAGTAGTATAGTTGCTCTTACTTCATAATAAAAGCTATGATTGGAATATGTGTGCTCATTCTGTAAAAAAACCGAAGAGTTTCTAGTCCTCAAAACCGGTTTCTTTGCAGAAAAAATAGATCTTAACGAAATAAAAAAAAATGGACATGAATATAAAGTAGGTATGTACTATATTTGTTAAATATTTTACAAAAAAAAAATCCTGCAAATAAACTGGTTTGAGGACTAGCAACTGTGCGGGTATTTATTTTTTATTTTTTTCAGAATAAGCACACTGTTTGAATATCTGCTTTTACTAGGGTCTATCTTTTAATTTTTCACTGAATAGACTTTTTACCTGAAAGTCTAAACTAAAGATAACAGTTATTTTAAAAGAAATCTTTCCAGCATAATTTTTCCTCAAGACTGGCCGGCTGTAAATTAAAATAATAATTGCACGGACAGCCGTAAACCGAGATTAAACAAACCGTAGACGCAGCCATAAAGTGACGTCACGCGACTGCCACCAAATTGCGATTATACAACGTGTTACAAAAAGGTCCTGTCATATTTAAAGGGGTGGTTAAGCTCATCAATAAAAGCAACTTTTACTATTATTGTATTAAAAGTGAACTTTTCCTAATGGCTCAACTTCGAAATCTTGACACTGATCTTCGATTGATACACTAGTGGTTCTCTCGCTTCGCTCGCTCAATTACACTGCCCGACCCGTATGAAACTGGTGTCAAATAAAATTAAAGCTCTTGGAGCGCACGTAATTTTATTATATAGCAGTGTAGTCAAAATCAAACGCGAAAAATGCTGAGTTCAGGTTTGACAGGACCTTTCTATAATACCCTGTATATTTTTTCAAAACACTGTCATTACAAACTTTGTGAATTTTTAACATTCATAAGGCCTATAGGATAGGTCTTTCCATCTACGAGATAGGGATCTATATTACAAACGGATGGACAAGATAGACAGTATTGGATAGCCCACTGACGTTAATAAGGGCTACCACGCCCGAATTTGCCGCTAGAGGCGCGTGAGGTCAAAAATGAAACTGTTTGTATGGGCTACGCGGGTTTATTTCTAATTAGAATACGTTGTGAATATTTATTTATTTTGCAATACCTGAGATTAATAATTATGGCAAATATAGTTTTTGTCCCGCTACGAACCACTGGTTTGAATCGGTTTTATCTTTCGGAAAATTGTATTCTAATGTATTTTTTCGAACAAAACGGTTGCTTGCTCGATGTGTTCAGGTATTAAATACTTATGATTTAAATGTATGTTAATTAGTATTAGTCCAACACCTTTCGAAAGTCAAATTGAAAGAAGTCGCGATTGAGGTTAAAGTAAGACACTTAGACTCCAGTTAACATAGCTTCGTGCGAAAGTTCTGAACATTAAATAAATATCTCGAATAATTTTATTTTATTCTAGAAAAGTACAAACATAATTTTCTACATGCAATTATAATTTAATATATCAAAATTTCGAATTCGTTATTTAATTAATTAATTGAATAAATAAATAATAATGTGATTTAAGTTTTTTACTGTTGTAGCGATATTTTTATGGTTTTCTTCGTGTATTTTAAAGTTATTGTCACTGCCTAAGGCGAAAGGAGATTTTAGTTATTTGAGTTATAATAACATCATTCTGTCTTTCGAATTTGTATGTTTTTATGCATATTTTATATTTTTTTATACTATGGCATGTAGAAATTGATACTGATAATTATGATTGTAAATATAGTTTTGTGACTACAATATTATGTTATTTATAAAATAGTGTAAGATTGGTGACAGAAGAGTATTTTTAGGGACATACTAAATTGTGTTTGATGCCAAGAGAATTTTTAGTAGAATCTAGACCAAATCTAGGTTTCTACTCATCTTTCGCTCGTACATGAATCTGCGAATGTAGAGTGTGTTTGTAAAATCGGGGAAGTAACTGTTATTGTGTTTTCGATGTACATTTTTGTAAATATATTTTTATTTTTAGTTCATCTTTATTACGCGTCCATTGGATACACCGCTATACAAATAAAGTCTAACTTTTAGACACTTGCATTAAATGGTCTTCATTAGTGTATTTTTTATATGCCTAATGTAGAAATGCTTCAGTATTGTACTAGGATATCTATTTATATGCCGAAGAACGTGGTAGGTACAAACAGCGTGAAAAGTGAATATGGTGGGTAATGGTCTCATTTTCATGTCTCATGTGTCTTTGTCGCAATTTTATATTTTTATGTTGACAGTATGTAAACTGCGATGTGATGATTGTACTTTGGAATAAAATGCAGTTTTAAATGTGGATCGTACTTACTTTTAACCGATATAAATGTATCAGTTTTATAATTTATAAAGTAATTGTATTTTCCATAGATTTTAAGAGTAGAATGATAATTATTATAGTCATTGCTTTATAGCCGCATAATCAAAGCTGATATTAAAACTGAAAAATACGTTCAAAATTCAAAATAACGATTAAATAATATAATATGTGCAATGACAAGGAAAGTGCAATGTAGCCCGTTAATGTCACAGCATATAAATAAAAGTAGCACGAAAAAAATTAGGCGACTTAAAATAATTATCTCAACAAGTCAAATAATCATAATATTCACAAATTCACAATCACAAATAAAGTAAAGTAAATTAAGTAGATTTATTAATGAAAATGTGCCACTTGCAAAACAAAATGGCGTAACTCCGTATTAGATAGTAGACGCAACTTTCAAATAAAGATATGGCTTCTAAAAACAAAAACGAAAGCTGTACAGTTGTGCTTCAGTAGACTGAACATAGAGTTAATTTTTAATCTTTGAATATTTTATAAAATAGAAAGTAAAACAATGTTTTAAACTCGAAAAAAAAAGAATTTTATAGAAGGAAGTGTAAAATTTTAAGTTTCAACA
This sequence comes from Zelleria hepariella, assembly GCA_949319315.1. NCBI lineage: Eukaryota > Metazoa > Arthropoda > Insecta > Lepidoptera > Yponomeutidae > Zelleria > Zelleria hepariella. The sequence continues at coordinate 25,343,499 of OX439382.1, forward strand.
TTTATAGCTGACTTGCGTCGAGCAAAATAGGGTACGTAGTAAGTAATATAATTTAGTACATTCCTAAAAGATGTACAATATTATGTAAGATCAAGTTGGTATACTTCGATTTGGCCTACTCCCTTAGTGAGGCCAGAATTTGTCGCGCGTAAGCGAAATATCTTATTAAACCAAATATTGCACTAAAATTTGTCATGTATTCGACCTATATGTGAATAAAAATATTACAATAATACAAAGTCAAGGTTTTTTAATTTATCCTCCAAACTCAATAAATGACAGCAGCGCTACGCGCTACGAACTCTGCTGGCGTTCGTAGAGGTCTATGCGGAGCGCGTAGCGTAGCAAATATCGTAGCAGGCTACGCTAGTACGCTACGTCTTTCTACGGTCTACGAAATTAAATTGAATCGTGCTTCCACTTCCGGAATAATTAAATTAATTAGGTACCTATTTCATGGTTCGGTCTTTCATTGTTAAGAAACACATGTGCCTTTTTAAAATAAATAAGCGCCTTTCAACAATCTAAACTAAAATGTTGTAAACAGCGCCATCTATATTTATATACAAACACTATAATGGTTGGGTTACATAATTTGTTACACTGTTGCTTGTTTATTATAAGTATGTTAGATAGATGGCGTGACATAAAACAAACAATTATAATTTGTACACACATTCTGTGCCATGCGCTGCAAACCCTGTAGTAAAAAAAACATTATTTAAAAAAATGGAAAATAACAATATAAAATGTTATGAACAGCGCCATCTATGTTTTCGTACAAACATGATTTAGTCGAGTGGGACACGTCTTGGCAAGTTGGCAGTCAGGGGCTTGTTAGTAATGTTTAGTAGGTATAAATAACTAGATGGCGTAAAAAAAATACAAAAGCTGTTTTGTGTTTGTGATGGGCTTATTTTTAATCCCCGAAGCCTGACATTCTAATACAAAAAAATGTCATTGCCCGAAGCAAAGAGGGGTGTTGTTGTATACGTTTCTCCTCTATGTGTGTGGGTGTGGGTTTCTGTCTGTCTGCCTGTCCATCTGTCTGTGTGTATCTGTGGCACCGTACTTAAACAGGTGAACCGATTGGATGCGGTTTTTTTTAAATTTGAAAGCAGGTTTTCTAGCGATGGTACTTAGAAAGACATGATTATTTATCAAAATCGGTTCGGCCGTTTATGAAATATTCTTTTTTATTATTATTAAAAACTCTTATATTTGATTTTAGTAGTATAGTTGCTCTTACTTCATAATAAAAGCTATGATTGGAATATTTGTGCTCATTCTGTAAAAAAACCGAAGAGTTTCTAGTCCTCAAAACCGGTTTCTTTGCAGAAAAAATAGATCTTAACGAAATAAAAAAATGGACATTAATATAAAGTAGGTATGTACTATATTTGTTAAATATTTTACAAAAAAAAAATCCTGCAAATAAACTGGTTTGAGGACTAGCAACTGTGCGGGTATTTATTTTTTATTTTTTTCAGAATAAGCACACTGTTTGAATATCTGCTTTTACTAGGGTCTATCTTTTAATTTTTCACTGAATAGACTTTTTACCTGAAAGTCTAAACTAAAGATAACAGTTATTTTAAAAGAAATCTTTCCAGCATAATTTTTCCTCAAGACTGGCCGGCTGTAAATTAAAATAATAATTGCACGGACAGCCGTAAACCGCGATTAAACAAACCGTAGACGCAGCCATAAAGTGACGTCACGCGACTGCCACCAAATTGCGATTATACAACGTGTTACAAAAAGGTCCTGTCATATTTAAAGGGGTGGTTAAGCTCATAAATAAAAGCAACTTTTACTATTATTGTATTAAAAGTGAACTTTTCCTAATGGCTCAACTTCGAAATCTTGACACTGATACACTAGTGGTTCTCTCGCTTCGCTCGCTCAATTCGGAAGGCAAAGTTTTTTGTTCGAAAGTCCGTTATTGGCTTAATCTTATCTTTAGACAATATTGAGAAACTAATTTCAATATTTTTTATTTTGCTTCAGTAGTTTTGTTTTTATGCGCTAAAATGTTTTGTTCCTATGACCGCCAAACAGCGCCAACAGTATGCAGACCGTCGCGTGAAGGTCATAAAACCGTATCTTTGAAACGTTGTAAAATCCAAACTACTGAACCAAAATAAAAAATATTGAAATTAGTTTCTCAATATTGTCTAAAGATAAGATTAAGCCAATAACGGACTTTCGAACAAAAAACTTTGCCTTCCCAATTACACTGCCCGACCCGTATGAAACTGGTGTCAAATAAAATTAAAGCTCTTGGAGCGTACGTCATTTTATTATATAGCAGTGTAGTCAAAATCAAACGCGAAAAATGCTGAGTTCAGGTTTGACAGGACCTTTCTATAATACCCTGTATATTTTTTCAAAACACTGTCATTACAAACTTTGTGAATTTTTAACATTCATAAGGCCTATAGGATAGGTCTTTCCATCTACGAGATAGAGATCTATATTACAAACGGATGGACAAGATAGACAGTATTGGATAGCCCACTAACGTTAATAAGGGCTACCACGCTCGAATTTGCCGGTAGAGGCGCTATTGTAGCGTGAGGTCAAAAATGAAACTGTTTGTATGGGCTACGCGGGTTTATTTCTAATTAGAATACGTTGTGAATATTAATTTATTTTGCAATAATAATAAATCGTTTATTTCAACCAGTTACACGGTCATATTGGGCGAGATACAATGGGTGAATTAAATTACTAACTTAATAAAATAAAATATGTAAAATTAAATAAAACTCCTTATACCCGAGATTAATAATTATGGCAAATATAGTTTTTGTCCCGTTACTAACCACTGCTTTGAAACAGTTTTATCTCTCGGAAAATTGTATTCTAATGTATTTTTTAGAACAAAACGGTTGCTTGCTCGATGTGTTCAGGTATTAAACACTTATGATTTGAATGTATGTCAACTTTTTTTTACGTACTAACTTTGCGAAATAACTACCTTTACGAGCTATACTTCATGGCCTTACTCGACAGTGGCGCCAAATAGTGAGCACTAGGAACCTGCAGTGCCTGGACATTTTTTTGATGGATTAGGTAGAGAGGAATATTATTCTTCTTACTTTTTGCACCTTGTAGGTATATTACGAAAATAGCCCACCACGTGAGCTGTCCGAATTAGCATACTAATGAAGCAACGGTATTGAAAGTTGCTCCCCTATTAAATTGTTTATGCAAACATTTTTTGCTTGGGCGGGCGGCGACGGGCGGGCAAAGGGCAAAGGGCAGCAAGTTACAGAGAGCCCAATTGCACCAACTTTTTGCTGAAAAAAAAAAGCTGAGTTTACGAAAAGGCTCGTTAAGACTTGATTTAATAAAACATATATATTAAAATAATCGTCAATCAATTTGGATCTGTTCGAGCTCGATGGAGGCTTAGAAGGAGATAGCACAGGACCGAGAAAGATGGCGTCTTTTTGTGTCGCTGAGCCAGCGAGAATGAATGATTGAATTGAAATTATTGTAGATCAGAGGCCCCCACAAAGAATGACGTTATTTTTTTATAAGTTCGTTAGCATTGGACAGAATTGACCCTGCTAATACTACCAGCTACCACTCTTGACCCTATAGCTATTCTTTCATCAAGTCCACTACATATTTACTTACCTATTTGTCTGTCCATCCTAATGAGGGCTATCGTTTTAGTGCTCACTATTTGGCGCCACTGTCGAGTAAGGTCAAGAAATATATATACAATAGCTGTCAAAGTTGGTTAATTCAAATTCAGGTGCATAAAAAGTATAAAAAAGATTTACTTACATTAAAATCATATTTTTTAATACCTACCTCTAAACTGAACCAATAAAAAACCGAGCCGAATTCGGAAAGATAAAAATGTTTCAACGCAATGGTTAGTTGTAGCGGGACAGCAACAATTTTCCATAATTAATCTCAGATATCGCAAAATATTCACAACATTATTCTAATCAGAAATAAACCCGCCTAACCCATACAGTGACATTTCTGACCTTACACAAAACTAGCGCCCCTGGCGGCAAATCCACACGCGGTAGCCCTCATCAAAGCAACCGATGTAAATGAAGCGGAGGAAATATGTCCAGCCAATATTTCCTGCAATATTGGCTGGACAGGTACTTACGGAAATTCTACGAGTCAGTACGTGCAGCATGGTAAGCCCGAGATAGGCCCTTCTCTATGCAAAACTGTCAACTTGTCGGTCGGGCTCGAGTTGGCTCTACGCCAACATGGCGATGGAGACTAAAATTCAACATTTTTATTAAAAATTGCATTATCTACTTTCTGCTCGACATGACCCTAATCTATTGCCATCTCGAATCCCGCCTGCCATGCTCGCACAATAGACATGGCACGTCTGTCACTCGAGTTCGAGAGAGTGTCAAAACGACCATGCTAAGCATAGGATTGGAACAGAGATCCGAGTCCGAGCAACATTTAGGTAGGTATATCTCTTTGTTTTTTTTCGGTATTGCCATATATTAGGTCCCTGCATTAGGTATTTGCCACACATTGTCTCCGGCAATATTTCTACTAGTCGGTAAACATTCAGGTCAGGACCGTCACTCGGGAAAACAAGACACGCAACTACCAAAAGAAATAGCAAAGTAAAGGGAGAATTTACTTCGATAGTGGTTCTTCGGCCCCCTAGGCCTTTTAGCGATCTTCCTCTACCGAGTAGACTATCTGTCTCTCCCAACTGAATGCCTCAGGGCGGCAGGGAGCGAAGCGAGCGAGCGGAGCAGTCGAAATGCGTCCAGCGTTTGGGACGCACGCCGCGTCAGTCTCCCCGCACCTTACAACCAGTCGATCTTTCAACCAGAGTGCCAAGACCCACCCCGTCGCTCTTCATAGCTCCGCGAGCGGGCGCAAGAGGGGAAACAGTGGAAAGTGCGCGAGTTCAAGTTAAACTGGTGGCCGTCGGTACAGTGACCTTATTTCGGGTGTAACAAGTGTTTACATGGTGGGCCAGCGAATCGGATGTGGCGATTGAGGTGAGTTCCAGACGTCTTGCTTTTCGGGCTGTTTGTTTGTTTGTTTTTTCTTCTGGCACGGTTTCGGGAACCTTTCCTTCAGAGTTGGTTTTCTTCAAAAAGTTGTTATAAGCATTTGTTTCTGTTTTAAAACGTTATTTGCGGTTGTCAGTCAGAAATGCTTCTCTTATCAGACTCTGATTTATTCATGCTATATTTAACGCAGCACTGTAATCTTAATTAATTGGAACTAATTATGCGTAAACGAGAAAATGCACCTACAATTTATTTTTTTAACTGAAAGTAGACTCATAAAATATTTCATGTCATGAAAATAATCCGACTCACGCGTCACGATCATTGATGCCAAATTACGATGACGTTCGAGTGTAGGTAGTTTCATGATCTTAGTAGCTGTACTCTCTATAAATCTGTTATTTTCATCATGATCATAAAACATTGGAACCAACCATGGCATATTAGACGCGATATCAGGAATCTCTCTACATGTCTACATAGCTTAAAATTACGTTCTCACATCACACATTAACATAGACGTAGATAAGCATACAGACAGATACAATAACATTTGGCCAGACGACATCACCATCACCAAGTCAACAGCAGCGAGAGACCAATGAGAATGGCACAAGGGGAAGAGGCTTTTTCCCTAAATTTTCAATATTATTATTATATCTAGATAATGAATTCGGAACCCAAAGTTTTTTGTTCGAAAGTCGGTTATTGGCTTATTAAAACTTTTGGCTATTAAAAGAAACTAATTTAAATACTTTTTATTTTGGTTCAGTAGTTTGGATTTTACAACGTTTCAAAGATACAGTTTTAAGACGTCACGGGACGGTCTGCATACTGTTGGCGGTCATAGGAACAAAACATTTTGCGCTTAAAAACAAAACTACTGGACCAAAATAAAAAATATTTAAATTAGTTTCTCAATATTGTCTAAAGATAAGATTAAGCCAATAACGGACTTTCGAACAAAAAACTTTGGGTTCCGAATTATCGGGTGACTCTGAAAACTGATCAGACCACCAGCAAACTACTTCTATCATCCAATGTCAAGTCAATTGTAGTGTAACCTGTGTAAGTATTACAAAAATGTAATTCGTTCAATCAAATCGGCCGAAATCTTAGTTTCACTTCCTCCATCCAAAACAATATGTCCCTGCATCTGAGTGGTTTAGGTTACCCAGATCGGTAAGTTAATATTAATTTCATCGGGATTAGCACGTGACCCAGCATCAGTAAAATCCAATGAGAGCGTGCTCTTATCGAAGCTATATAAAGGCTGATTTGATTTTGCATAGCTTGCATAATCAGGCATGCATATGCATTAGGTATACTCTACGTTAGGTTTTAAAAATTCTTATTATATCTAAGTTCGGGAAGCATTTAACAATTTAACTGATCTCGGCTGAAGCCACGATGAATCGTGATTTTATAATCATGCCAAACTTTTCCTGTCACATTTTCAAACATCGAATGGTCGTCAGTACAGTTAGCGCAAAAAATTATGTATTCTGTAGAGAGAGAGAGAGAGAGAGAGAGAGAGAGATTTCTTCGCGCCTTTCCACTGCATTGAAACATGTTACTGAAAACGGCAATCAGGTTATTGAACATCCTTTAATCTCGCAGATGATCAGAAAATGTATGCCATACAAAAAAAAAACCTATACCTTAGAATAAGCAAGCTTGACTAATGACAAAACTGTGTACAAAAGTTCAAAAGTTTCAGTACAAAAGCAGTTGAGAATACTTTAGAATCCGCTGTCAATCACAATTTCCCGCGTTCCTGGCGCACGTTCATGTAGTAGCCTCCTAAATGTAGTCGCTTGGAGTTTGAAGTGAATTAAAGCTTCGATGGTACCCAGTACAGTGTACAACCGCATTGTTAAGCCCTAGTGCTAATGACTACACGCGGCGTCGTGTAGTGACCACACCGTCTTGTTGGTATAGCTACCAGTGCTGCGAAACAAACCAAATAGCACAGAACGCAGGCACGGGTGTTACAATAATATTATTATGTTTGGTGAATTTGTAGTAGCAATACCACCGGTTGACGTGGCCTAAAAACTCTGACACGCGGTAGCCGCAGACGATTACCTACGATAAAGAAAAATTTACCTACGGTAAAGAAAAACATCGTGTTCATGAGGAAACTCACGACTTAAATAATTTGCTCCGCACGTATTTATTTGTATTTCCTCTGTGGACTAGTTGCAGCGTCCGAGTGGTCACTTCACCCATCTAGTGGAGGTGCCACTGGACGCTGCATAAATCCATTTGTAAGACAGTCTCCGAACTCTTTATCCCACTTCCCACTTATATTATAAATGCGAAAGTTTGTGAGTGAGTGAGTGAGTGTGTTTGTTACTCTTTTACGCTGAAACGGCTGAACGGATTTGGATGAAATTTGGATTAGAGATAGCTTAAACATCATAATAACACATAGGCTACATATTGTCACGATTTTACACTTAGGAGCAAAGTAAAGCACATAATTATTATTTTTCTGTAGTCCACGCGGACGAAGCCGCGGGCAAAGGCTAGTGTATTCTATGTAAATCAGTTTAGTTACACCATTTACCACGAATAAACTAAACTTAAGAGAGCTTTGAGTATGTAGGTAAACCCGTTACATATTAATCTAGTTTAATCCACTGCTTGTGATTTTACAGGTGCAAGTTTATTTCAAAGCGCTTTAGTTCTCGCGAGGTAGTTATGAAATATTTCAGTGGAGCTTCGCTCAGTAGAGTATTTCGGGATCTTTAATGATGTTTTCCTCTACGTGACAAATTATGATAAATAATGGTACATTTAAAATATTTTGTTTAGACACGGTTAAGTCGTCGGTGTTTAAAATTCTGTTGTGCAAAAATTTCGTTTCGTTTCGGTCTACACATAAAATTATGAAGGCGGTGATGCGGGATACAGGGTTTCGCGAGAACATAATATTCTTAGGTCGTCGTCAATTTTAAAGATTATAAAATTTTGCATTTAAAAAAATATTCGCTACTCGGGAATTGAATTTAGTTTCGGAATTCCCCGTACTGGCCCATCGCAATGCGCCACTCTGGTACTTAGTTGTAAAGTTGACTGATTTTTTGCATGGAAATTAAAGCTTCCTCCATGATTTATCTGATAATATGATACCTAACTGGTAGGTAAATAGCGGCGTTTTTTGCTGTTTTTTTAGGTATCTATAAGGCTTAATCACGACGCTTGCCCGGGCTACCCCCCTGGGATTTAACGATATCAAGCTTTTGATAAAAGTGTGATGATATTCCTAGATATCGCTTTGCACAAGAACTCCGATTGATACAACAAGCAAATACTCAATTGTAGATATGTCGTTACGTTGAACACGCACGCCTACAGTTGGTTTATTTTTAGTCCACTCTCTATTGATAGCGGAAAGGAGTGCAAATACATCGAGTGTAGTTTTAATGATCGCACAATGTTATAGAGTCTTGTATACAATGCTAGGTTTTAGGCCTTAAAAAGAGCTGACAAACAATTATGTAAATATGTAACAAGATTGAGATTTTTGAAACCACTTTTGCAACACCGTATTACCCGCGACTTCGTCCCCATGACTCTATAATATACCTCTACGTTACGGGCGACTTTACAACAAAAGGGTACGCTCTGACGTGCTGTCGTGTATACTAACTAATTATACGCCATACACATCTCTGAGGAATAAAGCTATTTAAAAATGGCCCTGTATAAAATGACGAGTGTTAAATTGTATAATTATATCCATGCCGTAACAAGAAATTCTGAACACGTTGTATGTATAAATAGAAGGTAATGTCATGCATAGTGGCATATCATTTGGTGGCTGTTATCAGTGCTATCTGCTCGATAGAGATAACCGATAAGGGGGAGATGAGGCTTATCTCGCATGTAGCGTATTAGCGTTGATGCGTGTCGCCCTGTCGTCCATTGCGAGTCACGGCGAGCTATTACGAAAATCACCTCGGGTGGGATTTGAATTTTGTTGAATTCAAATTCAAAATTCAAATTCAAATTTTCTTTATTGCACTTATCAAAAGAAATGAGTTTACAGCAAGCCCTGACTCTTAAACTAGGAGACCTGTATCTTAAAAGCCAGTGATTACGCAAGTCACCCTATTAATGTTACAATGCAGATGTATTTATTATTATTATTATTTATTAATACACTGGCAGCTTAAAGCTGATGCGTGTATATCACTTTAGTGCACTTTTTAAATGTTTATCGAGTCCATTTTTAAAAGAGTTTACTTCTTTAAAAGTTAAAAACTAGGTTGAAAAAGCTACAGAAAAAATACCTTACAAAACTTATATAAATGTAAGTAGTATAAGAATATACGTAAAACGTTTTTGTTAGTTAGCGCCCCGAACGAAAAAAAAACATATCCACTTTTTGGATGCTTTTTTTGCTAAAAACAAGCCGTTAAATGAGAATCTCTAAGGCTTAACTATTTTTAGGACCTAGGTAAGGGTTAGATTCCAGATCCTAGAACCTACGAATAAATCCCGCCACCCCGCCAAAAACGACTTATGTAAAAAAAAAAAAAAACTTAGGCCTTTGCATCTACGTATTGCGATGATTTATACCCTGTCGAGTGGCACCTTTACTCACACTAGATGGGTGAAATGACCACTCTGACGCTGCAGTGACTGGGACATTGTATATCGAAATGATTCTATAAAGGGGATGTTTTCACAGAAGTGCAACTCTACATCCCAAATTCCGTTTCATGTTTCGATCTTCAATTGTTTCAGCTGTGCTTTGGCTGTCAGTCAATGTGTCAAGGTCAAGGAGCTGTTACTTTAGACCAGTGGTTCTTAACCTTTTTTGGACCACGGACCACTTTGATATTTTTTTTCTTTATGCGGACCACCAGATCCAAGGTACATCGTGTTTCATATGAAATTGTTTCACCTGACCTAAAGTATAATGTATTACTATGTAAGTAAGTTGAATACAGGAAATTAATATGAGTCAGTTTTAGAACAATGAAACATACACGCGTAAATTCACCAATTTTACTAAAATTATTATGGAGATTTAATTGGTAGGCGATAGCAATGCGCGCGCAGCGCGCCCGAAAATTCACCGATTTTATTCTTTTTAAGCCGCAAGATGGCCAGATAATATTCCGTCAATATCATCAAGATTTCATTTGTTTGTAAAAACGCGCGCAGCGCGCCCGAAAATTATACGATTTAACCAGATTTAACTCTTAAAAATCAAGTTTTGCTTAGCACGTGTAATAGGTGCGTGAAATATGCGCGCGCAGCGCGCCCGAATATTCACAGTTTTTTTCCCTTTTTAATCATATGATGAAGATTTATTTAGCTATTATTTGAACAAACGCACTCAGCGCGGCTGAAAATTTACTTAGAGGTATTTAAGTCTTACATTTCATAATAGAGAATTCCTTTGTTTTAAATAGAAGACACGCGCGTAGAGCATTTGCAAATTCATCGATTTTAACCTTAATATAGTCTACGTGCGGTTTGACATGGGCTAACGACATTATACTATGAGTGAGCACTGATTCCGATTTTTAAGGGTTTTGATACTAATACAATTTATTATTTTTTGCGTATTGAACTGAAGACCGCAACTTTACATCGGAGCCTACCGCAGGTTACGTATAGGCTATTTATTGTATTATCCTGTCAAAATCCGGCGCATTCGGTAATTCCTTGGCGCGATCTGCAGTCACGCGGATCTTTGGAGGTTAAAAATATTTTTCAACAGGAAGTAAGAGCGCGCGCCAGCGCGCACGAAAATTTCAGCTATTTTATTCATTGGGATTTTATTCAAACATGACTTTCAAAATCAACATTAAAATTTATTGACAACTATCGCTACGTGCGCTGGACTGCAGGACCCTCCCGCGGACCACTAGAGAGGCCCTCGCGGACCACCAGTGGTCCGCGGACCATAGGTTAAGAACCACTGCTTTAGACTTATAACTCTTACAGTGCCAGTAACAGTGGTGAATTTGGCTTAGCCCCAGATTTTAACGAAAGCTGGCGGTGAATGCTGAATGAAATCTCTGGTTTGCCCTCTTTATTTGAACGTCGACGAGAGGTTTAGAGAAACTTGGGGTTCTACTTAGGATCTTTGCAGACGAAAGTCAGTCACGTGAGTAGGGTTTTGGTCGTCGTTTATTCTCTAACTAAAAAAAAATCCACCCGTTCACGTTTATTTGCTGGAAAATAGCTTGAGATTTACAATATTTATATTTTAATTTTTTCCGCTTAGCTACGTTGGTCATTGGTAATGTCAAACTTCTTCGAATCTTATCTATGACCTTCCTGAGGGATAGCAGGATTAAGGGTCAACTAAAGAAGCGTGGTGGGTACCCCCACAATTTCACGGTTTTTTTAATTTGTAGCTAAACTGAGCTATTTTTATTCAGCAATTTTTCTTCTTCTTATCGTGTCGGTGATTTTTGTTTCACGACATTAAAATTGTATTATTTCCATTATTTCAAACAACGGAACAACAATAATTCAGTCGATTATGATATTTTTGGCTACAAGCAGCTAAAAGCAGTTTAGCTAAAAATAAAAAAATAAAGTTCGATTTACAAAATTTAAAATAGTGTGCAAATTGTGGATTTGACGCTACCTAAGCTACTTTAGTTGAACCCTAAGTCAAGTCAAATCAAGTAGGTACTGTCGGTCATACCCTTAAATTGAATCCTACTTATAATAAATGCAAAAGTTTGTGAGTGAGTGTGTTTGTGATGCATTCACGCTGAAACGGTTAGACAGAACGGAGATAGCTTAATCATTAGTATAATACAAAGGGTGCATATTATCACTCTTACACGCATGAGCACCATAAACCGCGGGCGAAAGCTAGTATCAAAAATAAAGTAGACCCCCAATGATTCAGTCACGACTCACGTAGGGCACCATCGAAATAGTGGAATCCACCCCACAGCCCACGATTTCAATATTGGATTTCCTTTTTTTTTCAGCCGAAAACGGATAAGCGCGCTGTCCCGACGAATTGAGTGGCAGCGATTTCTTTTATTCGTCCTTTTTCTTTATTAGGAGAGATGGGCTTTTTTTATCTGTGAGATAATGTCAACCAGGTCAACAAGGCGTGGGGTGAAAGTTTTTTTTTTTCAGAAAACTGTCAAATTAGTTTCACATAGAGGCGCCAAATGTTTGTTAGAAATGGACTATCAATATCCATAGAACTAATAGTTATGTTTGTGTTTTTTTTATTATTAATAATACATTGATTAAAAAAACACACACTTTGTAATCTTACCACACATAAATCGTATCCTAGGTGTCAAGTAGTAGACATTATAAGGTTTTGAAAAAACATGGGGCGTTCGCGCGTTTTGCAGCCGTTTGGTGTGGAGAAATCACGAATTCCCCAGTGATCCACGGCGAAGAAAAAGTGGAAAAGGGCGTTGAGCTGAGTAAACTTTAAAACCCCTGATTTTAAAGGACCAACATTGCAAATAAACCGATTTGATAGCAAACATTCACGCCGTGAAGTCCCGTGAACGAAGGTCGTTTCGCATAAAAAAGTTCACTGCGAGAATTTGTATAGAGGCATTGTCAGGTGAACTCAGGTGACAAACACGCTGAGCCTTCTAAATGACAAAAAAAAAAATACCGACTACTTCACGAATGATTTGCTGCTGTCCGTTGAAGAGTTCCGTTCTCCATCTCCGAAGTTCTTCATCAGATCTTCACTATTTTTTATGGGACCACATGGGAATACCCTTTAAAAAAAAAGTTTCAGCAAAATCGGTTCACGTAGAAAAAAGTTTAGAGGTAACCTTTTTGAAGTCGGTTAAGAAAGTGTTGCGTTAACTTCCATGTATCTTCCCATTGACCTATTTAGATGACGTGATCCTACCGTATTACTGATTGTAGAACAATACTGCCAGCAATATTTCAATTCTATAAGTTCCTGCTATCTTACTGCTGACAGGCTAGCGTTGTCCCTATCAGCCGTTCGCTCCTCACCACCCATTATCTCAGGGGTCTAATGTCTAAGTTCAACTGTCAACAACGAAGTACTATCCTTTGAATACGACATTGAATTTTTTGAGATGGTAACATTGTTTCGACCTGTTATTTATAGCGATTGTGATCGTGAAGGATATAGAGTATTTGTAAGCCGTTTTGAGCCATTTATTCTGTTTGCGAATGTGATTGAAAATTATCCCGTTTTCTCGTACCACATCTAACTTTTAATCGGCTCTTGAGGGTTGCGAGTTTGACATTTGGCTTGCAAAAAATAAACCGCATGCCATTAACAACTTGTTATTGTACGGGATACCGGGGGTTAGACAATTAACCAATGTTTCGATCACGATCATAATATTGAGATAAACTATCTCGCCGCTCCAGTCTACCCGCGACCACGGCAGCTGTAGATAGTAACGCCGCCGCCGAAACGCAATCCTTTTCGAATACAAGGATTGCGATAGACATTGAATTTAGACAATTCATTTCCTGGGGGCCAATTCTCGGGAGTCTCGCATTCGACACATCTCGAAGGAAAAATCTCATTTTGCGGCAAATGTCACATCTCCTATTCTCACGAAGTCATTCTCGACTCAAGGCACTTTCTGATTTCTGCGAGATTTTTGCCCTTTTTCGACTCGAGTGGTCGGGAGCAGTCGAGATCGAAATGACATGAGAATTTTTCCTTCGAGATGTGTCGAATGCGAGATTCCCGAGAATAGGGATTTTTCCAAGTGTCAAATTTGACAGCGATTCGCGAATTATCGCGCAACTAAATCTGTGGTTTGTATGGAAACCACAGATTAATAGACTGATTTTGACAGTTATTCGGGCTATTATTGATGCCTGGAAAAAACCCCATTAGCCCCCTGGTCAGTCAGTGCCACCTCGAAATAACCGTCGATCCAAGCGTCACCCGCTGACGTCTTCACGCGCTCCGTTAAACTCTTAAGCACCGTGCACAATGGAACAACACAACAGAAGCTACAGCGCAAACATATACCTACACGGCAACAATGCGATTGTTGTTGTTGGCTGTGGCATAGGTACCTACGTGCAGCGGTGAAATGTAGAGGTGAACGTTAGGGCTAAAGCACACTAGGAGCCTGCACAAACTGAAAAAAGTCAGTGATATTTAGGGTGGTATTCTAGAACGCTACTTAAACAGAGTTCAGACTGTCGATAAAACAGTGCATGTTTTGATATGAAGGGAAGGATATTCAAATCAAAACATGCACTGTTTTATCGACAGTCGACACTACTAAACTCTACTTAAACTGAGTTTAAACAGAGTTCAAGGAGCGTTCTAGTTTGAACTGAGTTTAAACTCAGTTTAAGTAGCGTTCTAGTTTGAACTGAGTTTAAGTAGCGTTCTAGAATACCACCCTTAGGCGAACGCTAGACGACAGTAAATATCTTGATCTGTATCGTGATACATATCACGTATCTTGGGCTGGATCACAGCGCACCCTAGACATTAGATACGGATCGCGTCAGTACTGAAGCGTTCTTTGTACGAGGTAGACGTGATGGACCCTAGACAGAGAAAAATTGGAGCTTGTGTGGCAACAATTATTGCCCTTTCTTTAAACAAAGAGTGAAAAGAAAGCGATGCATGAATAATTGGCAACAAAAGAGAGAAAAGTACATACTTATTTTTTTTTATAGGACGAAATTTTATTTTACTATGCATTGACGAATACAATAATTATTCTCGGATGCCTGATGTCATTTTCTTTTGGGTAACGCCATTTTTAGGGTTCCGTACCTCAAAAGGAAAAAACATAATAGGTATGTTGGTGACCCAAAAATACGGACATGTAACGTAATAAATTAGAGGAATTTTAATTATGGTGGCCAGTTTTTGGAGGTAAATAAGTAAATAAAAAAAAATGTTTGCCAAATATTATATTGTGTGACATAACAAATGCCTCATTTTAAGCATTACAAATGTATTGTTTTAATAATTTACGGAACCCTTAGTGCGCGAGCTCGACTTGCACTTGGCCGGCTTTTATTACGTGGTAACGTCCTTTATTACTGCCGTCTCGCTGCTTACTGACGCGATAAATATCGACGCGCGACCCTAGACGCAAGATATGTATCACGATCCAGGATCTCGGATCAGATCACAAGATTTCCAGAAATCCAGCGATAAATATCGTGATCCGTCAATACACTACACTTGACAAAGATAAATATCGTGATCCGCCAGTATAGACTGACGGATCAAGATATGGATCTTACGTCTAGCGTTCGCCTTAGAATCAAGATATTTTTTTATTCCATCAAGAATGCGCTTGCAAATTCGTTTTTAGACCAATGAAAAGCGTCACTTGCCTGCTACAAGATATTTTCTGCAAGCACCTAAGTTTGTACTTTAGGTACCAACAGTTTTCGTCTTTCTTCACTTTACGAATTGTCGCCTCGAGGACCGACTTTCTATTTAAATAAAAGTTTGACAGCTCTCTAGTTATGAGGCGTTTTAGTGTACCTCGACCTTTACCCGGACCGGACCGTCCTTGCATTTAATTTTCTGCGCTCGCCGCACTCGTATATTCAGTGTATTGTGATAGTACAACACAATACAAATCTTATCCTAGAGAGATTTGCCTCGGTTGACGATGAAGTCTATGTTAATTACATTTTCTATTTAGAGAAGTGATAAATAAATAGTGTCACAGAGACGCATAGGTTCGTCATTTTACATCCAATAACATGTTTTTGGGATATCCGAAAGCAATACAGTCAATGCAACGCGCATAATGAGTTGTTACCGTATCTCCAGGTTAAAATTGGCTTGCAGTGCTTGTTTTGTGTTTAGTTTAATAATATTTTGACGATCGGCCGAAAAGTAAAACAGAGAACAGTGCCCGTCTTTTGTTCTCGATGTTTTCTTAAACATGTTTTGAGGTTATGAGCAGATGAAGGTAACACATGTTTCGTGTGAAGTTGAAATTAGACCAATAGCGGGAGTTATTGCGTGGGAAATTAAATTAATTCAATGCTTATTTGGGTCAGTGAATTGACCACGAATACGCTGACTGAGGTCTATGTCTATCTTTAACTTAACATAAGTTACAATTACAATCCCTTGCGGTTGGACATAAAAAACGGCATTTCTTTGAAATGTATTGTAAACTAGCTTTTGCCCGCGACTTCGTCCGCGCAGACTTAGTTTTTTTTCCCGTTATCACAATAAAATTGCCTATTGCACTCAGCAATAACGTAGCTTCCCATTAGTAAAATAATTTTTAAAATCGGATGAGTAGTTTTGGAGATTACCCCATACATACTTACCTACATATTACTTACAAACTTTTCCTCTTTATAATATTAGTATTTATAGAAGTGTAGATAAGGTGGTCGAGCGAAATCTCACGACATCTCACGGGGGGAGGGGGGTCGAAGAATTGCCAAAATCACCTCACGTAATTAATGTACGCCCCCTTTCCGCGCTTGGCAGAGCTTGGTAGAGAATCAATCGAAAAAAAAAAGTTTCGCAGACTGTATTACAAAGAAAGAGGTCAAAGGAGAAATGCTCTCGCAACGTTATATTTTTACGTCGTAACATCCCACTTCAGGTGGAAATATTGAAATTTCCAAGTGCTGGAAAATGCGTTTATATTCACAACGCTTTGACCTGTGATATAATGCGATGTCGCGCTACAATTATAATAAACTTGAACCGGTATACTAACTAAAAGTTTATTAGGGTTCCGTACCCAAAGCACGAAAGGTGCCAAACGGGACCCTATTACCCTGCCTACTCTATCCGTCTGTCTGTTCTATCTTTACAATCTTCACCGAAATAAATAAGTTTAGAAAAATCTTTTCATTAAGAAAGATAGGTAGGTTGATACAAGTTCGCGAATTTAATTTCCGGTCGAGGATTGCAATCTGTTGTTGTTGTTGAACAGTGAATAGTGGTTGCGAGGGTTGAAGTACTGAAAATGTAGAGCATATTTTCAATTTCCTTACAAAGATAACTCTCGGAAAACAGGAATAGTAGTACATTACTGCCACGGTCTGTCATGGGTGCGTTGCTGGTGCGCTTTTGATGGCCGACATACAAAGCGCAGCGTAGCGCGCTGAAAAAACTAAAAAACGCTCGTAATGTGGTCATTATTTTGACAACCTTCTTTGAGCCAAGTCGGCCTTGCCGGAAACTTGATTAGGGGCCGGCAAAGCTGTATGAAATTTCATTATTGTCGTGTTTTAGCGGCCAACAATTTCCTTTGAAAATCCATTATTGTCCCAAAAGCGTGCCAGCAACGAACTCATTACAGACAGCGGTAGTACTCGTATGGTACAATTTTTGGTTTGGAAGTTTCAAAGGATGGGATAGCCAAACCCATCGCCAACCTCCTCTATGGCACGCAAAGAAGAAGAAGAATCTTTCTTTCTAAGAACTGGGTGTGGATGGGTTTTGCAACTAGGTACTCACGGGGGTCACGCCGCGACTTCACGACGGGAATGTGAATAAGCCTGATGATGTACCTAATACCTACGAGTTCACAGTTCGGGGCAAACTAGTAGTAAAAAGAAATATCCACATTCACATCGACAGACAGTTGCTTGGCTCGGTGGCTCAATTGGTAGAGCGCCCGCCCCAGTTCTATCGGTTGCCTGAGGTGGCGGGTTCAAGTCAAGTTCAGGAAGCCAAATGGATTTAAGTAGAGTTTGACTCTGTGTTATTCGCCTGTAGCTTAATTTATGCATACGAGTTAGACAATTTCTCAGAGTTTAATAGATATTGCTAGATACTATAGTTGCCACATCAAAGCTTTGTCCTCCAATCAATCGCAGCGAGACTGTGCGACAAATTTGAAAGCCTTTGACTGAACACCGAAGATATCCGATATCAAAGCCTCTACTTTGTGAACCTTTGATACTGAAACGCATAGTCAATTAAGCTAATTTAACTGGATTGCAGGCGAAGAGCACGGAGTCAATACGCATTATTTCCACAATACAGGAATACAACGTGTTACAAAAGGTCCTGACCTCTTTTTTCAGATTGTAACCCTACTGGTGAACAGGATGACGAATAGGCCCACGGCAGAAAAGTATCCCGGCTACAGTCAGTCGAAAAACGTCGGTTATTCCTACGACCGTCCATACAAACCGAGAGAAATATCGAGATTCGTGGCGCGCAGCATCCAGCGCGTTTCAGTCATTTGTATGTAGATAAACTACTGTATATTCCTAAATAATGGCACACTGCCGACCTTCAATGAAGTGTCTCTTTTCTTTGATATTTCGCGAGCGAGCGGGCGAAATGAACACGAGAGATCATATTCTCTAATTGGATGGTTTGATTCGAAAAAAATCGAGGGCTTTGATTTGTACCTACGCATTCGTAATAGTCTTACCCCCCAATTTCTGAATTGAGAATTTCACTAACCAAATGCTTAAGTATCGTTCTGTCACATTCTTTTGAGTGACACCTGCAGAGTCAGAACGATACTTAAGCATTTGGTCACCGGGCCATAATGTTGCAGCCGTAAAGCATACGCTTCTTTACAAGTCGGCTATCCGGTTTTACAAACAGCGCTATTTTGAAGAGCCAACTTAAAAGCGGCGCATACTATTTAACTACAACAAGTACCTAAATCATCATGCGTGCCAGAGATGGGCGATGGATTTTTGCCCTTTCTGCCCAAACAATTTTAATCGGGCAGAAAGGGTTTTAATCGGGCAGAAATGGATTTTTGCCCATTTCGGCGGGCATAAATAGAAATTCACTACAAATTACTTTTTTGTTTACAAAACCTTATACGGAAAATATTAAATGACGATAACAGGAAAGAAAATTGGTTGCGGTGTAGTGTTTGGGGCGCTATGGGCCGAAAACTTAGATTTTTTTACAAATAGGTAAAATGAATTTTTTTTTTGACTGGTTACTGATTGGTTAGGTTCTGGAGAGCAAAAAAAGTCCTGTAACTTGATGCCGAGAAACGCACTGTTTTTGAGTTATGTATTTTTTTTTATCAAAGCCATTACCCAAAAACGGTACGTTTCCCGGCACCAAGTCACGGGACCTTTTTTACTTCCTAGGACCTACCCAACCGATTCCTATAAAAAAAACACCCCCAACACGACCCAGTTACTAGTTTCCCGACGCCCGACAGAATAATTTTTAATTTTTTTCAAGACCTCATATTTCAAACGATGCGTATTCCAGCACTAAGTGTTCCTAGCGCCTACCCAAGCAATTCCCGTAAAAAAAGTTTGACATCACTAAAACAGTAATTTAAAATTTGAAGTACATTTTAGTCTACAGGGTGTTAAAAGACCGCCAACAGACCCGAAAGCTACGCATACTAGACACCATAACAAAATACTTTTTCGATAAATTATTGCTGGGAAATGATTTTGGTTTTTTAGGTTATAATTTTGAAAAATATTTTATCGCGTAATGGACGTGTAACGCACAGAAGTCATATTGCGCAAGCGAAGGTATAAGCTTATGTTACATAAGCTTGAAGTGCCGATGTTTAGAATACATTGCGGGTTGCAATTTAAACGTCGTTTATTGTAAGAAATATTCATAATTTTGATATGGCTTCTTGGGAAGGTATGTTAAGAACTAGATACTGAATACATTTCTGCAAAAAAAAAGTTTTGAAAAGTCCGACTTTGAACCTCATTATCTCGGAAACCGTTGATTTCCCAGGCATAGTTCCTTGGGCAAAAATGTTCATTATGATGAGGACAATACGTGGTTTCCCGCTTTGTTGGCGGTCTTTTAACACCCTGTATATCACTAAATAGGTAGCTGACCCTAGACCTCAAGCACAAGATGGACACTGTTAACTATTTCGATATTTTTGTATGCAGTGCAGTGTATAGCTTAGTGTGATTGTTTTTATATTCTGTGAACCATCAACTTACCTACAGTCCGTCCGCTACAGGACGCTACGTTTAATACCTAGGTATTCGTTATTGGATATCTCTTTCTCTCACTTAGAAGGCGTTATCATGCAGAGCTCACATCAACATCGTCTAGATTTTTTTCCTTGACTTCGTTTGCAACTTTTGTTACTTCTGGCAAACAGAAAAGTAACTTGGAAATTGGAATGCATGCTTTGTAAAGTAAAAAAATCCTTAGGGATGGTTTTTTGATTGGATCCTAGACGTATTATAGCCTCTGAAATGGGTTCCAGAAACAGGTGGCATTGTTTCAACATTTTAACTTCGGTTGGTAACTGTGTACCTAGCCTTTTCGTGGACAGCCAGGGTTTGAAGGGCAACTTTAGTGTTTTGCATACTTTGAAAGCATACCTAAGCAATGAGTTCCCCAACGGCAATGACAATGACTTTTCAGCAATGTCAACGGGTATCACAGGAGATTCCTATCGTATCATCGAATGTCTTTTCACCGAATGTAGTTTCATCGACAACGAATCACCGAATGGTCGGATCATCGATGGTACACTTCATCGAATAGGTCGTTTTATCAAATGCCCTATACCAATATTTAGAGCTAAAGCAGTGGTACTGGGCGTACCTACTACAACTGTCGTTTCACAAGCTGCCACCCGGCAGTACCTATTCAAATGTCTCACCACGCGCGTGCCCACAGCGGATTGGCGTTTTTCACGTTAAGTATATGCCCGACGTTCAGGTTTCCTCACGATTTTCCCTTCATTAGCAAGTATTGTCACTACAAATGTAGGACAGATAGACAAACAGCGAAGGCAGATTTTGTAAGTCCCGATTGGCACGCTTCGGGTAAGGAAACCAAAACAGGTGTAAAGTCACTATTATATGCTGCCACTGGAAATCAAACCTGTAAAGAAACTAAAAAAAAAAAAAATCCCGCCACGCTACTTTTGGTGAACTAATGTTAAATTTTAGCTTGTAAACCTCACACAACGCATAATATTGCTTGAAACTCACTTACTCATCCATCATATCATATAATTTTCAATAAGTTATTTTTAAATAATAAAGTAGAACGTTCAATAAAACTAACCTTTCGATGATCCGACCATTCGGTGATTCGTTGTCGATGAAACGATATTCGGTGAAAAGACATTCGATGATACGATAGGAAACCGTCACTCACAGGGTAATTTCAAACTTTCGCCAACATTTTTTCTTTTACAATTTGGTCCAGTCCCTATTTTTTTTTTCTCTTTTCTCATTATTTATTTTATTTTGCGAATGGCATTGTACTAAAAAATGCTATACGGTGAAAGGTAAGCCGTCCAACCACATCGTTACGTCTGTGTCGGCCTCGTGCACCTTAGCGACGCCGCCTTGGATGGCGAACAGTGGGCAGTCGTCGGTGATGTGGGACATCGTCTGAACCCCCCCGCACATGCAACCCGGATCCGACCCAAAGTTCCATTTGTGCATTAGCTCCGCACACCTTCCCTGTGAGACCCGGAATCTATTAATTTGGGTCCAGTGCTTTCTGGGAAGATGGAAACCTGGCACACGGGTGTCCGGGTCTGACACGAGATGCTTGTTAGGCAGGTCCATAGACGTCCACTGATCTCGCCATTTCTCCGTCAAAGTTCTGTCGTCCTGCGAGAGTTCGTGGGCCTGCATGGCAAAAGGTCTCCTTGATGACAATCGGAGGTTACAGCGGGTTGCCTCGAGATCAGATGTTATTGGCAGGTGTGGCATGTTATTGATCTTGTCATACTCCCTTCTGATCATCAATTCTCTTCGCAGACGTGACGGGAATATGTTGGAAATGACGGGAAGCCAGTTGGTGTTAGTGGGTCTGACGGTTCCGGATATAGTCCTCATGGCGCTATTCAGTTCAACGTCAACCAGGTCAGTATGGTGGCTGCCAGCCCACACTGGCGCACAGTACTCGGCCGCACTGTGGACAAGGGCTAGTGTTGATGTGCGCAATGTGTCCGCTTTGCAGCTAGGGCGTGCAGAACCGGTTCCGGTTCCAGATTTTTGATACCCGGTTCTGGGAGCAGTCGGAACCGGGTAACCCGGTTCTACCCGGTTCCGATAGATAAAACTGTAAGTTTCATAATAATCAAATAAATCACTGAAAAACTGAAAGGATAGGCTGGATATGACATTATTAACAGGTATGAAATAAAAACTGGCATTGTTATCATGAAATAAGAGGAATAAAGGAACTCCAAAAATATAATTATCTTATACAAAATCAGACTACACAGAGAATATCCTTTCAGGCACCACACTTTGTTAGCGGCATAGCTCTTAAATAGTTATGCTCATAGGAATGGGAACTCAAGAAAGACGGGAAGTACCTTAGGTTTAAGGACGTGCAGAAACGCCACATGAAAAGCTGTGCAATCGACCATTTGACATGGGAAGAGCAGGCTGAAGACCGAGCCGTGTGGCGGCATACAGTCAAATCAAACAAAAGTAAAAGTAAGTGAAACCGTTAAATCCATATACAAATCAAACATCTCCGAGTTCGCGGCCAAACGAAGAGCTGTCATTGATGCCAGACGAAGAGCTGCTCTTGATGCCAGACGTGATGAACTCAGATGTAGACCGCCAGCGGCCATACAGTATGGAATTGTATTCAGTCCAATAGAATTTTAACGTGTAGGTGCAACCGCAAGGAGGGATTGAACGGGATGTTGAAAGGCGTATCAAAAAAGCTAGACGAGCCTTTGCCCAACTAAAGGACATCTGGAAAAGTCCTAGCATTCTTAAAACCAAGAAGATCCGCTTATTCAATTCCAACGTGAAAACGGCCCTACTGAACGGCTGCAAAACCCGGAAGGTCGGAAAAGCTGTGTCACACAAGATCCAGGTCTTCGTCAACAACTGTCTAAGAAGCATCTTACGAAGACACTGGCCCAACAACTGGCACCATCTCAAATGCCGAACTGTGGCAGATCACCAAACAAAAACCCGTAGCCCAAGACATCAGGAAAAGCAAATGGCGTTGGCTGGGATATACCCTGCGTAGACCCGATCACCACACCCCGAAGGTGCCTCTCGACTGGAAACCCGCCGGAAGCTCACGACGACACGGAAGACCGTCCCAGTGGAAAAGATAAGTTCTCTCTGAGACCAAAGAGAAGGGATCAACTTGGCCAGAGCTACCCTCCCTAGCCATGAAAAGAGACAAATGGGAAGCCCTTGTGTCAGCCCCAGACTCCACGGAGGAGTAAAAGGATAAAAGAAGAAGGTGAAACCGCCCTTTTACAGCCAACATAGGCTACATAAGTCACATGACGGCAAATGACCGACGCCTTCCCCAGCCGCAACAGTCACCATGACCGAATCCGGTCGGATGGAATCATCATCAAATAGTAATACCTACATATGCTAGCGAAAGGATGCTAAAACAACTTCCACCATTTTCAAACGTCGCCATTTCTATACTGATTGATGTCTACGTCTACGTGGTCTCGAACTTGAGGCTGTCCAGGTTAGGACAAGAATAACATCGTTTTTGCCGACATTTCCCACCTCATCTGTGCTGATAACTTCATAATTTTCGTTCCTTGACAAGTGCTGTACGAGGTTGACAATACCCCTGCACTTATCATCGGAATTGGGCCGAGGAACTACAGCTATTACTGCGGGATTAAGTAACTTTTTAGATTTTTATAAAGAACCGGGGGAACCGGGTATACTTTTTCGGAACCGGTTCTGCAGATACCTCGTCAGAACCGGGTATACCCGGGTATTTCGGAACCGGGTGGAACCGGGTGCATGCCCTATTTGCAGCCCCATGTTGTCGCTGCCAGTTTCCGTATCAGATTGCACCTGCTCGATACCTTCTTTTTGACTTTCTGGAGGTGGGGTTTGAAAGTGAGAGTTCTGTCCAGAGTTACACCAAGATAGACTGGGTTAGGATCGTGCCTTATGGGCTCGTTGCAGAAACTGAGTTTAACACCTTCACTGGCTTGCCTGTTGTTGAGGTGAAAGGAGCAGCTCACGGTTTTACGTGGGTTAGGCTTAAGTCCCCAGTCTAAGAAATAGCGCTCGAACTTTGTAACGGCTTCCTGTACCAGTGTTGTCGCTTTGTCCAGAGTTGAAGCTTGTGCTGTGATGGCAATGTCGTCAGCGTACATAAATGATCGCCCGGAGACTTTTGGTATGTCGCTGACGTAGATGTTGAAAAGCGTAGGCGCCAGCACTGAGCCTTGCGGAACACCATTGTTCAGGGTTTTGCGCTTACTTAGTTTTCCATTCAGACTCACCTGAAACGATCTGTTTGAAAGGAGGGCGTCAAAAAGACGATGCGTGCGTTTGCATTTAAATATATCTGTGAGCTTGTAGAGTAGTCCCTGTTTCCAGACCGTGTCAAATGCTGAGCTGAGATCGACGAACACCGCCACTGTTTTATGTTTCTTTTGGAATCCTGCTTCGATGTGAGAAGTTAGTGCAAGCACTTGGTCACAGCAACTCCGGTTCGGTCGGAATCCCGCCTGCTCTATAGGAAGGTGTTGCTCAACTATAGGCGTCATTCTTGCGAGAAGTACTCGTTCGAAGAGTTTGTACGTGGTACAAAGTAGGGAGATTGGTCGGTAGCTGGCTGGGTCATCTGCTGTCTTGCCTGGTTTTAGTAGTGCGATCACTTTCGCATTCTTCCATAGCTTTGGAAGTTTGCACTTCAGGACAATATCGGAGAACAGGTTCGCCAACCAGTTAATGGAGAGGGGGCCCAGGTGTTTTAGGAATTCCGGCAAGATGTTGTCAGTCCCGGGTGCCTTGCTGGTTTTGGTGGCTTAATGGCCGCAAATACTTCACTGGCGCTCACAGTGTCTGTGATACGTGACGTCGTGTTGCAGGTTTCCAGGAGCTGGTTTATTTGGGTTTTAACTTTAGATTTTGTGTTTATGGGAATAAAAGGGGAACTATTTTTCTTTAAAACTTGGGCTATCTTGTTTGGTGTTGTTTGTGGTACTTGTTGCGCAGGTTGTTTTGCTGCTCCCAGCTTCCGGATAGTAGACCAGGCTTGTCGGCTGGATCTCCGAAAGTCCATCTTTTCGGTGGCGGCCTTCCAACGGTTCTCTCGAGCCTGGTCTAAGTGCTCGATGAGCTGGTTGCAGACTTCGGGATCCTCAGTTTCTTCGATAGCTTGAAGCAGGAGATCGCAGTGGGCATCCCACCCGGGTATATAATGTTTCGTGAAACCGCGAGGGATTGAAAGTTTGGCTGCTGTTATGAGTAGGTTTTGAAACCTTTCATAGTTTTCAATACAGTGTGGTATTCTCGATACGGTTTTCTCAGTCAAAGATGTAAACTTAGGCCAGTTTGCTTTCAGCAAATTCCAACGGGGAGCAGGGTGACATCGAGAAAACTGTATAGTGGTTCCTATTGTTATCAAAGAGGGCCTGTGCTGACTGCGCGGGAACAGCGGGAGAACCTTGCGGCTTGACGGTAGTGGGTTGTTTTGGTTGGTGGAAGATACAAAACAAAGATCAGGGTTTGTGTTTGTGTTCCACCTGCCTGATCTAAACGTGGCTTTGCCTTTCGGGTCATGAAGAAGATGCATGTTGTTGACTGATGCCCATCCCACAAGCTGGTCTCCGGCCGGATCATTTTTGGAATAGCCCCAGGATGTGTGCCACGAATTAAAGTCACCTATAAAGGCCGACGGAGTGTCAAAAATTGGTAAGGTTTGAGGTGGCCAACAGACGGTAGGGGGTTTGTAAACATTGAGGATCGTAAGGTTGCCTACAGTTATTGCCAGATAGTAATCGCTGGTGTCTGGGAGTACCGACACAGTGTGAGACAGCTGGGAGTGCACGTAAGATGCCAGACCGTGCTTTTTGTGAGGTTTGAAGGATATGAGGTCGAATCCTGGAATATGAAGACGTTGGTTGGTGTTGTCGTCCACGTGTGTTTCCTGAAGCAGGAGAACGTCGGCCTTGTGATCGGAAGCTAATTTTGTAAGCACTTCAATTTTGGCTTTCGACAGTCCTTCTACGTTAATTTGGATAATGGACAACGTTTTACCCACACAAAGATGTTCATCGTTTTGGTCCTGAAAAGGTCCGTTTTGTTGGTCCTGAGAAGGTCCTTTGTTTTGGCCCTGGGGAGGGCCGGTGTTTTGGTCCTGAAAAGAACCGTTTCTGTGGTCCTGAGAAGGACTGGATCGATGTTTTGATAGCATTTTCGCGCACAAGAAAGCCGAGAGGTCACAATCTTTAGGACGTTCGGCTGCCGAGGTTGCAGTTCATTTAGCACCACCCAGAGAGCACGTGTGGATTCAGGAGATTCCACGGACGCGAACTACATTGCTCTCCAATCTCTTTTCTCATTTAATAATCTTCACATGAGGATTCATGTACAAACATTTAAATTAAGTTCGTATTTCACCTTTCTATGGCTTCTTTTGTTACCGATTATGCACCGAATGTAAGGACAAAATTAATTTAATTTCCGCCCGGCGTTTATTATAAATGCCCGGCGTTTATTGGGCAGAAATGGATTTTAATCCAGCGGTGGATTTTAACCCGGGCATTTACCCATCTCTGTGTGCCCACTGCGGATTTGCAATTTTTGCACTGAGGTTATTATGCCTCAGACGCGCGTAGGTACTACTACTAGCTTTTGCCCATGACATCGTACGCGTGGCCTATAGAAAATTAAACCTTTTACTTATGTGTAGGTAACACTATTTAAAGATTTTCCTACACTGATCCGCCTTACCATCGAGTCAACACTGAAACTTCACAACTCGCTTCAAAGTTGCCGTAGTCTTAAGTTGAATTAACATTTGTTTTAAGAGTCTGCATTATTCAAAGTAAAAGTTACAAACTATAAACTGACTTGATAAGTCACTTCTCGTTTTAAACACGGATAGAGAATATGAATAATCATATGATTTTGGGAAAAGCCTTACGAACCGAGACGCTTCGATCCAGTGGGATCTTTTGTGTCACCCCATCCCTATTCCTGCTCAGGACGTGCCAATACCGAGGTCATAAGCTTCATAACGTCACCGTGGTTAAGGTACCTACTTATATACTTTCGGTCTAGGATATGCTGCCCTGAGAAGACCTGTGCTTTTTCTAGAAAAAGCGTCTTTAGTCACACAAAATGTGTCCCACGGACTCTGGCATGTCTTTGCAGGCTTGCAGAGGGAAAATAGAACAGAATAGAATACGTATAGAGATATTACAGATAACTTCTTACAACCAACTATAGTACAAATGGTGGCCTTATCGCTAAAAGCGATTCCTTCCAGACAACCTTGGGATGGACAGGACTGGATGGGGAAATAAAGTAGCAAGTAGATGCACAAAACACAGATAATATCTGATGGTAGGATTAAAATACTTAGATGTCACTAATTCGGTACGCAAAGTTTTTTGTTCGAAAGTCCGTTATTGGCTTAAACATAATATCTTTAGACCAGTGGTTCTTAACCTATGGTCCGCGGACCACTGGTGGTCCGCGAGGGCCTCTCTAGTGGTCCGCGAGAGGATCCTGCAGTCCAGCGCACATAGCGATATTTGTCAATAAATTTTAATGTTGATTTTGAAAGTCATGTTTGAATAAGTTCCCAATGAATAAAATAACTGAAAATTTCGTCGAAAATCCCTATTGAAAAATATTTTTAACCTCCAAAGATCCACGTGACTGCAGATCGCTCCAAGGAATTACCGAATGCGCCAGATTTTGACAGGATAATACAATAAATAGCCTATACGTAACCTGCGGCAGGCTCCGATGTAAAGTTGAGTTCAATACGCAAAAAAATATAAATTGTATTAGTATCAAAACCCTTAAAAATCGAGTAATCAGTGCTCACTCATAGTATAATGTCGTTAGCCCATGTCAAACCGCACGTAGACTATATTTAGGTTAAAATCGGTGAATTTTCAAATGCGCTACGCGCGTGTCTTCTATTCAAAGCAAAGGAGTTCTCCATTATGAAATGTAGGTAAGACTTAAATAAGTTAATTTTCAGCCGCGCTGGGTGCGTTTGTTCAAACAGTAGCTAAATAAATCTTCATCATATAATTAAAACGGGAAAAAACTGTGAATTTTCGGGCGCGCTGCGCGCGCATTTTTCACGCACCTACTGCACGTGCTAAAGACAACTTGATTTTTAAGAGTTAAATCGTAAAATTTTCGGGTGCGCTGCGCGCGCTTTTCAAACAAATGAAATCTTGATGATATTGACGGAAGATTATCTGGCCATCTTGCGGCTTAAAAAGTGTAAAATCGATGAATTTTCGGGCGCGCTGCGCGCGCATTGCTATCGTCTACCAATTAAATCTCCATAATACTTTTAGTAAAATTGGTGAATTTTCGCGTGTATGTTCCATTGTTCCAAAACCGACTCATATTAATTTCCTGTATTCAACTTACTTACATACATTATACTTTAGGTCAGGTGAGACAATTTCATGTGAAACACGATATACCTTGGATGTGGTGGTCCGCACTAAGAAAAAAATTATCAAAGTGGTCCGTGGACCAAAAAAGGTTAAGAACCACTGCTTTAGACAATATTGATAAACTAATTTAAATATTTTTTTATTTTGGTTTAGTAATTTATGCGCTAAAATGTTTTGTTCCTATGACCGCCAACAGTATGCAGACCGTCGCGTGACGTCATAAAACCGTATCTTTGAAACGTTGTAAAATCCAAACTACTGAACCAAAATAAAAAAATATTGAAATCAGTTTCTCAATATTGTCTAAAGATAAGATTAAGCCAATAACGGTCTTTCGAACAAAAAACTTTGCTTACCGAATTACCTAATCGGAGACGTTAGACAGCCCCATATCGAGTAGACAAGGAAAGTAAATAGGTGTTTATATCGTACCCTGGAGACCAGAATGGTCTTCACGTAAAATGTGTGTTCAATAAAGCAGCTCTGTCGCTCCCCAATTCGCCGGTCGTTATGAATTTTTCAGGGTGGAAGTGGTGGAACCACATCATTGTCTTTATCTATTTGTTAGTCGACAACGAACGTTATGGTAATCCTACATATTGAATATCGTCCTCAATGACTGTACAATCAGCGACATGTAGCGGATACCCCTTTTAATTTATTGACACACTATGCCGTATCTATCGCTGACCGTACCCACATTTTCTATAGGTACTGCAAAGATTCTGTGGTCTCCATTTCAACGATTATTTGATTCTGTGATGTTCGCTTCTGAGCGATTTAATCCTTACTTTTTCAGAACTTTTATTTACGACTTACGACTAGTGTGAAATGAATGAATGTGAATGCACTGAATGTGGCAGTGACTAGCAAATACCTTGCGATCGATGAAAAAAGGGGAAAATGTACTTTGAAGCTTGATTTTAATAATTCAATATTGAAAATAGAACTACTAAATAAATAAAACCCCCTATATTTTAGCTTCAAATTAGCATATCTCATAAGCGGCTGAACCGATTATGATAAAACATATTATCTTATATAATACTTGCTAGAAAACCTACTTAGATGTTAGATGTAGGAAAAGGTCTAAAGTGCGTTGTTCTTGCTAAGTGAACTTTCTACAGGGTGTACAGTGGATAGTAGGCTTTCTACTGAACAAGTTATAAGGTCGGCCACAGTCACAGATACCCCATGGCAGCTCTTACCGTGCGCGCTATAAGGGCGCCAATCGAACAAAAAGGGGTATCCTAGAGTGTGGCCGACTTTACTAGGTGGCAAAAAATATTGGGCGAATAAAATATCAGCTGTTCCATACCAAAGGTCGATTCTGTACCTACTGCGCCAAATGTATGAAACAACAGATATTTTTTTCGCTCCATTGTTTTTGCCACCTAGTACAAGTTGTGTTGTTTGTATTGATTAGTAGAAGGCTTACTTAGGGTGGTATTAATAGTCGTCTGAGTTCACCTACTTGAGATCGATCTCAAGGAGGTAAATGTCAAGCCTTGGGTAATGTCAAACTTGAGTAGCTGTTTGCTTATTAATAGTCACGATCTTGAGATTGACATTGACATTAGCCGACTTGCTTGAGTGAGTCGACTTACTTGAGTCGACGCCATATTAATAGAGCCGACTTGAGCTCGGAATTGAGTGAGTCATTCATCTTTTGACAGTCCGTGACGTCTCAATTTCAATACAACGTGGTTTAGAGTACTAGGCATGCATAAAATGTTAAGAAGCTGTAAGATCACTTACTTGAGACCGGAGTCGCTGGCATATTAATAGACACATCTTACGTGAGTTCACCTACTTGAGACCAGACTTGCGACTGTCATTTCCAAGTGCAGGCGATAGCCGACTCAAGTTCGTGTTTTTCATTACCCGACTACGCAAAGCAAGAAGGGGAGTTATTTTCTTTGATAATTAATATACAAAAATGATGTTTAGTCAGCGCGCATCCAAAGCGAACCTACCGCAAGAAGTTGCAGCTTAACAATATACTTAGGACCATCGTCGACATCGGAAGTTACGTGGAAAGGGACCTTGTGGTGTGAAATAATTTGTCATCGTCATTCGACCGGCACCTCTACCACATCGCTATGACTAGCCAGAAAAGTGTTTCTACCAGCCCGAGTTCTTCGAGCTGCAAAACTCCAGCAGTTCAGAGCCCCACAGTCATATTACCAAGAAAGAACTCCGAGGAACTGAGGTTTAAAAAAAAAAGCTGGTACTAAGTTTGAGTTTAGTTTGGTATATAGCCTCAGACGCTCCGGTTTCCTCACGATGTTTTCCTTCACAGTCAGGGAGTGGTATGTATGCGACTTTGAAATAAATTAATGTCACGGGTAGGGTACATGCCCTCATCGGGACTCGAACCAGGATCCCTCGATTCCGAGTCCATTGTTCTACCCATTATGCCACCACCGCGTCACCATCTAAAACTCAAATACTACCTATAAAGGCATGGTAGAATCAGAAGCTACGAGCTTGTACTTGGCCAAATACAGAAGTGTTGTCAAAATTAAGTTTTAATTTCAAAGAAAAACTACTATTTGCAGGCTCCCATAATCTTGTAAGAAACTACACCACACACTAATAAAAAGGCAGAAAGTATATTTCAACTCTTTCCTTACTGAAAATCCGGGCAAAATGCGTTTCACGAAAGAGTTCCCTTGACGAAACTCTTATTACGATGTAATTGGGACTATTTATGTACAATCCAAGGGAATTATTTCGTGAAACGCACGTACACACGACAACACGTCGACCTTTACACGCTAGTACTCTACTCGGTTACGTTACGGGCGACTTTACAACAAAAGTGTACACTTTGACGTGCTGTCGTGTGTACAATAGAATTTGAGTGCTGTAACGTGAATGACGTCATGTCAATGGTCTGAAGGTATTAGGCGTGCATAAACATCCGGAATCTCTTATATGGCGATTGGTGGCAGAAAGTTTCATGTAGTATGATACATATCATGTAGATGGCAGCACAACATACAATTCAAACCTCTTTACTCGTACCTAGTTTTTTTAAGACAATTTGCCGGCCTTCAAAGCCCAGTTGGACCATAGAGGTTACTAGGCATGCATAAAATATAAAGCGGATATAGTAGGGAAAACTTGAGGGTGTGGTATCATTCATACGAGTAGTAGGTATTCAGTAAATTGTTGATACTTGAAGATAAATCTGAATAGGGAAGACCTTCATTAATGTTACATAATTATCTATTTTTTTTTCTAATTGGAAAATAAACAAGCCTGGGAGAGTTGTAACATATTTATTAATACAATATTGTTTCCTAATCATCATCTAAAATTTCCACACCTGACATGAATTTGCGCTGAGTCGAGTATTCTTCCCCTCATTTTATGTGTTCATTCTCCACACATTATTCCAGGTTTCGGGACCAAAGCCGGTGTTCTAAAATTGCCTTGGTTTTTATCCCTCTTATCAAAACGCCCTAACTTCGTCGATTATGCGTCGGACAGTAGGTACTTTCTGATTTTCCTGTAATCAAAATAAAACATTAATGTAGTAGAATGATGTGCGCAGCGATCAAACGTTAGGTTTGCAGTGGCTCTATAATTTATTATTATAAATTCGCTTGGCAAATTACTACTTTCTCTACGTAAGCATAACCTCTAAAGTTATATTAAATGCGCAAAAAACGTTGATGATGGGGTATTTTAAAGACCTAACTGACGATATCTGTAACTTGTATCGTAAACTAGACGATATCTGTAACTTGTATCGTGAACTATGTATATTTTATACAATTATAGTGAATAAATACCTGTCTTGTCAGCAACTCGTTTGTAGAGGTCATCCAACTGGGTCCGCTAGGTACTGAAGCTCGAAAAACGGAAGCTCGAATAACGGAAGCTCGAATGAACTTAAGCTCTCTGTTGGAAGTTTCCGGCATGATATTTTTCGGCCAAAATATTGAAAATAACCTCTCTGGCGCCACTTATTATCCATAACGGACTAAAACGTTCAATATACTGAAAATCACAAGAATTTACGAGACATTTTTATAATAATTATTTTCGTAGTTTGACTGATGTTTGACGGAAGAAAAAGTTTTTTCTTTTATTCGACAGTTCTGAAAACCGTGAAAAAAGTTGTACACCTTACGAACCTCTTTGAAGGTCAAACTGAGGTTGTGGCTAGCCTCTTTCTAATGTATGGTAGCCTAGTACATTCTTTACTCAAGTCGTTGAAATAGTTCATTCTTGACTCAAGTCGAGGACTTGAGATCGGTCTCAAGTAAGCGCTGCTTTATTAATATGCTGAGTTACTCACTCAAGATCAAGCTCTCTGTTGCCAAAGTAACGAATAACAATGCTGAATAAAAATGGCTGAAGCGAGTCAGATCTGTTCCTTTTTGTCTAGACCAGGGTGCCGCTACAAAATTGTGTCGTCATATTGAACGAGCGATCGAAGTATGTTTGTATGTTTGTATGTATGAATGATTGTGTCGTCATAAAAATATAAAGGCGGCTTAATGGAATTAAAAGAATTTTAAAATTCTAACATCCAAATCCAAATCGGACGAAGAGTGGATATGTGGTTAGCAAAAAGTTAGTCATCCTGAGTTCACAGTTCGGGGTGAACCACTAGTTATTATAATCGAGCATCTATTTGGAGTAGAGTTCGTGTTATATCTTGTAACATCACTTTTATGTTTGTGGAATCCTGGACTATTATAGAAATGACAAGTTTACAACTGAATAACACCGGACCATGGACAATTTATGGACCAAAAGGAGGCCAAACTCAGGTTGTGCCTTTTCGAATAGTCTCTTTATAATGTATGGGCGCCTAGTACTTTTGAGTTGAGTTTAAGCTTTTTGACCACATTTTGAACCTTAAATGGTATCATTCGTTCAAATAGTTCATTCTTTACTCAAATCGAGGACTCAAGTTCGCGCCTAAGATAGGTTTATTAATAAGCCAATGTCTCAAGTAGGTGATTTTTGTTTTCTGAGTTCACCTACTTGAGACCGATCTCAAGTAGGTGATCTCAGAGGACTATTAATACCAGCCTTAAAGTTCCGCTATCAACTTAGAGTGCACCCTGTAGAAAGTTCACTTAGCAAGAACAAAGCACTTTAGACCTTTTAAAGTTTTTAAACAAACAACACCACAGGGGCCTTAGCCGGTACCGCAATTAATGATGTCGGTCCGTGTCTGTCCGTTTAATGTTTTTTTAGTACAGCAAAGAATATTATGAGTCTACTTCTAGAGGATTACTTCGCTGGTTGTAGGTGAACAACGAAAAAAATCCCGGTTTTGTCCTTCTACCTGGGACGCCATTGATACGCCATTGTGTTACAGGCTAAGGCCCCTGTTCAAACAACAAAACTGTTTTACAAGTTGTGTTGTTTGTATTGATCAGTAGAAGGCCTACTTAAAGTTCCACTATCGAATAAGAGCACCCTGTAGTACCTATATCTTCTTCTTCTAAGTTAGGTTAGTAGTTTGAAACTTTCAGATACCTACCTAGATGTATTCGGTCGCTAGTGAGTTGCGAGTTTTGCGACTCGCAAACCGAGTCGAAGTTTCAGTTACATTGCTTTGAATTAGATAGTTGTTGTGTATGTTACAGTGGGTACCCATATGTGGAAAGCAACTGACATAATAATATTTTACTGACTAGCCTGCTTGTCCACCGCACCGACATGATACGTCACACGACTAGAGATGGGCGGTGAGTAAATACTCAATAGTATTTACTCAGTCGGTAAAGAAAATATGAGTATTTACTGAGTATTTACTATTTCTCTGAGTATTTACTCAAAATCATGAGTAAATACTTTTGTATGCAGTAGATTGCATTTTAACAACGTGTACTAGTTATTGTATGCAGTGGATTGGCTTTTAATAAGGCTTTTAATAATATTTTTGTTAAGATAAGAAGCCTTTTATAAATATTCTTCCTTTGAGCAATAAATAAACATAGAATTTTACATAAAATGAAAAATTAAGTATGTACGGTATGTGCTATGTATGACTTATTGAATGTAAGTAGGTAGTATGAAGGTTTGTTACGGTTAGGTAAGAACAAAAAAATATCCTTTGTAGTCGCCGCTGCACCTTTTGTTGCTGTCGGCGGGTATGAATAAAGGGTTAGTAGGTTCCTGACTGGGTTAGCACACTCGCGTCACAAATGAGGAAAAAATCAGATTATCTTTTGAAAGGACTGTGTATATGAATAGAAACAATCGTCTTCTTCTTCTTCTTCTTCTTCTTTTGTCCCTTTACTTCTCCGTGGAGTCTGGGGCTGACACAAGGGCTTTCCATCTATCTCTGTTCATGGCTAGGGAGGGTAGCTGTGACCAAGTTGCTCCCTTCTCTTTCGTCTCAGAGATAACAGATCTCTTCCACGTCTGGTACGGTCTTCCGGGTCGACGTGAGGCTCCGGCGGGTTTCCAGTCGAGAGCCACCTTCGGGATGTGGTGATCGGGTCTTCGCAGGGTGTGCCCCAGCCAACTATTTGCGCTCCCAGATGTCTTGGGCTAAGGGTTTTTATTTAGTGATCTGCCACAGTTCGGAATTTGAGATTTTGTTGGGCCAGTGTCTTCGTAAGATGCTTCTGAGACAGTTGTTGACGAACACCTGGATCTTGTGTGAGACTGCTTTTGTGACCTTCCAGGTTTGCAGCCGTACAGTAGTGCCGTTTTCACGTTGGAGTTGAATAAACGTATCTTCGTGGTTCTAGAAATGCTAGGGCTTTTCCAGATGTCCTTTAGTTGGGCAAAGGCTCCTCTAGCTTTGTTGATACGCCTTTCAGCATCCCGTTCAGTCCCTCTTTGCGGTTTAATCACGCTGCCCAGGTAGCAGAACTCAAGAGTTTGAGTAACTGCCTGGCCGTCCAGCAGTAGGGGGTGGTGTCATCACAGAACACTCGCATCTCCTCAGTTTTCTTCTTGCTGATTTTTAGCCCAGCCATCTTTGCGGTCTCTTGCATGTCAGTGAGTTTGGTTTGCATATAGTAGAGAGACTCGCTTAGAAGGCACAAATCGTCTGCGAAGTCTAGATCTTCCAGAGGTGATGATGCTGTCCACGGGATCGCTCTCTTTTCGCCGTGGGTGACTTTCAGCATTATTGCATCCATGACCACTATAAATATTAGTGGAAACAGCAGGCAGCCTTGTCTGACCCCAGTTTTTACTGCGAAGGGTGTGGTAAGTTTGCCATTGTGGACTAGGTACTTTGCAACTAAACCCATCGTACGCATCCCTGATAATGCTAATGATTTTGTCAGGCACTCCTTTATGACGCAGGGCATCCCAGACAAACTGTCTGTTGATACTGTCGAACGCTTTCTCGAAGTTGACAAAAGTCATGAACAAGGGCTTCCTCCATTCGACTGACTCTTCAACAATAATTCGGAGGGAGTTTATATGGTCAACACACGACGCACTTCTACGAAATCCAGCTTGCTCTCGTCGGATGGTGTCCTCTATCGCTGTTTGGATCGGGTAGAGTATAATATCTTCGATAGTATCTTACTTATCGTATTTCAAAGGATTATTCCTCACCAGTTGTTACAGTCTGCGCGGTTGCGCTTCTTAGGCAGTTTTATGAGGAAGCCCTCTTTCCAGTCATCCGGTAGTTGTTCTGATTGCCATACATTGACCAGTAGTGGGTGCAAAACTTGTGCGGCCGTCATGGGGTCAGCTTTAAGGAGTTCAGCTGGTATATTGTCGGGTTCAGGTGCTTTCTGGTTTTTAAGCTCTTTGACTGCTCTGACGATTTCCCCTGTAGTTGGCGCCTCGGAACTTATGTCATGAATAGTGCGCATGGAAAAGCCATGCCAATAGTTTTCTGAGTACCTCCTGCTAGTACAGGATTTCGTGGAAATGCTCGCGCCATCTCTCTAGCTGTTCTTCTTCTGTGACCAGTAGCTTTCCATCTATGTCTTTGACGGGCTGTGCACATGGAGGATGTTTATTGCACAGCTTTTTTGTGATGCAGTATAGCTGTCGGAGGTGAGGTTACCCATCTTAGCTGCTGTTTCCGCTTCGGCTGCCAGGGCATTTGTCCAGTTCCTGAAGTCCTTTCGCATGGCTCTATTTACTTTCCTACAGTGGGCATTGTAAATTGAAATCGCTTCAGGAGTTTGACCGGTCGTTAGGAATACTTTCGCCAGCCTTCTCGCTTCAATAGTTTGCCAGGTTTCCGCGGTGATCCACTCCCTGTTAGCTAGTTTTTTATGCCCAAGTGCCTCTTTTGCAGCTGCGTTGTAGGCGGTTTTTGGTGCATTCCAATGCGCATTTATAGAGACGGGCTTTTCGAGCTGTGCCTCAGCTAGTATGTCGTGCAGTTTACACCGAAATTTGGATGCGCAATTTGGATCCTGCAGCTTCACAATATCAAAACCACGTTGGCTCGGTGAATTTTTCTTCGCGATTCGTGCTATTTTGTTTTATGATTAATTCAGCCATGACAAGGTGGTGATCACTGCCAATATCAGTTCCGGTTTTGCTTCTGACATCTAGTAGGGATGATCTCCATCTGCGGCGGATTGCTAGATGGTCTATCTGGTTTCGCGTAACACCGTCTGGGGAAAACCACGTGACTTTGTGAGCGGTCTTATGTGGAAAGAGGGTGCCGCCGATGACCAGTTTGTGCTCCGAGCATGTATCAACAAACCTTTCGCTGTCATCATTTCTGACACCAAGGCCGTGCAGTGCTCAGAATCACTGCGAATTTATAAAAACTACATAGCACAACCCTTAATTTAATTCTAAACAACTCTTTATCAATAATTCCTCACTATCTTCATTTCTTTTGCGTAAAAAATGTTTTCCTTCGATCGCAATTGCAACTGAACACCCAACACTTCGTGTGATCACAGAACAACAGACGCCAAAAAACACTAACGTACACCACAGATCAAATTCACGACGGCGTGAAGGTTTCACAACGAACAAATGATGGCGAGTTCTTAAAAAAACTCTAAATAACTTTTACTAATAGAGATTGCTAGTGATGAATGAACCCATTGGTCTTGAATGGCAAGTATCGCTTTGAAATATATTTATCTAATGCATTTTCAAATAATAATAATGCTTTAGAATTGATTTAGCTCGTGTGAAAACGGTTTCTGAACGTGTAAAAATGGCTGTCACTAATGTTCAAAATTAAATTATTGTCTTCTAAGGGTAGTATTCATGAACGCTACTTAAACTAAGATCAAAATATTATCCTTCCTATTTATTCATGCAAAAAAAAGAAAACACAGACAAAATACAAACGGAACTCAATTAAACCTAAACACCACAAAAAAAACACACACAAAAAAACAAACAATCACAAAATGTATCGTCAACTTACAACTAAATTAATAAAATTAAAAAAAACAAAAGATCAAAATTGAACTCTGTTTAAACTTAGTTTAAAGTGAGATCAGTTTTGAACTCAGTTTAAAGTAAGTTCAAAACTGATCTCAGTTTAAACTAAGTTTAAACAGAGTTCAATTATGATCTCAGTTTAAGTATCGTTCATGAATACCACCCTAAGATACTTTTCTTGTAACTGTAACGGTCGTGGCGGTGCCCTTGCAACAAAACCTCAAAACTCTACCCTGTATAATACACCAAAAAAAACACCAAAAAATTTGCTGTTTTTTTTGTAAAAACACATGCGCTAAAAGAACGTAACTATTTATTCGTTTGGACGGTACTTTGAAAGAAAATCTCAAAAATGTATGGAGCAAACTTATCTCTTTTTAATTTTCAAGGTCATAAGTCACCCTATTACAAAAAAAAGGTGCACTACTAACCCTTAAATACCGAATAGTTCAGTAAATCCACAATACCATTTCAACAGATCATACTCAATCAACGAAAAAGTATTTACTCTCGATTTTGAGTAAATACTCAGTATAAACGAGTATTTATGAGTATTTACTCACCGGTGAGTATTTACTGAGTCCTTAACCCATCTCTGCACACGACACAATATTTTATGGGCGCCGCCCGATATAGCGCCTAATACATTTCCTATGCAGGTTGGTACGCTTGTCCACCGAACCGACAGATATCCAAGGTAAATTGATGTACCTACGTAATAAAATAAACACAAAAATATCAAATATCGTTTCGTGTCGTGTCGGGGACAGGACAAAGAGCCGAATGTGTCTGATCTGAGACCGACGTTTCTAGCTAGATGAAACGAGAAAAATATTCATATCAGGCTGTAAAAAGTAAATGATGACGATATAAGAATGAAGATAATGTACACACGACAGCACGTCAAAGTGTACACTTTTAAAGTCGCCCGTAACGTAAACGAGTAGAGTGCAGTGTGTAAGCTCTGATGTGCTCTCTTGTGTACCTTCTCTTTGTGTCTATCTCTTTATCTACAAATAAATGTATTTTAAGACGCATTATTCTTATAGCTATTATAATTTGCTTGAACACTAGAAATACCCATTTCGTTATTCCTAGGAGTATACAGAAAAGGCTTTTGCTCAAACTTATTCAAGGCAGTTTTCCGTGTTTTAAAACGAGATTTAATTAGCCGTTTTCAACTGACAGTTAAAAGCTGATTTTAAAATGCTCGCTAGATGGCGCAGAAAATACGGCTACTTAACGGCAGTCAAATAACGCTTTTTCCCACAGATTCACAGATTAGAAAGTACTAATACTAAAGATACACAAACATCACAGATAAGAATCAGGCTTGCCATGTTCAATCGGTAAAAATGCCGTGTCATATATTTGCAATTTTTATTCTTAAAAGCAAAAACATAAATGGTTTTGGATAAATATAGAATAGGTAGGTAGGATATTGACATCAACTACGTGATGCGATAAAATTTGCAAGCAGTGAATTGTGTTTCTGGTTATGATTATTACAGTTTACGGTAATTTGTCGTACCGTTGGCAACACTGATGAAATTTCAACTGACTGCCGTTATAGTGCCGTATTATAAGCGCCATCAGTGGAGAAAAAAAGAACTACGTTTTTTTTTTTCGGAAAACGGCTAAATGAAACTCATTTAAAAAAAATGTCTCGGAAATGTAAAAATAATAGTACTATTCCTCCCTTTCCTAGCTAACATTGCCGGCATTCCGTTCATTCGAATTAGTTTTGCATTGCAATAACGCAAGAATGTTCTACATTCAGAATATTCAGTTCAGCAATGCTGAAACAGCAGCGAGATTTTACAAGCAATGCTCGTTTTCCACCACTGCTGCATCTTCTTTTTAATACTTAATTAAAATAAATAATAAGATTTGAGCGTAGTAGGTACCTTCATGCAAAGGTTTTCACTGAGACGGTTATATTTTTAAAATAGGTAATTTTATTAGTTTTGGTAATTTTACCCTGGTATACCTACCCTGGTAATAAAAATGTAATAAATTGTACCAAAATAATCGAATATCTGGTTATACGATACGTGATAAGAAACGTGGTGGGAACCACTCTGAAAAAGCCAAGAGATTATCCTCGACCGGGCCCTATTTGACATTGACGCTAGACATTTTTCAATATGGCGCAGTATTCAGTAAACAGGAATGTCGATGCATCGTATGTTTTTATTGTACAAAACAGCTTGAATAATACTTTAAAAGTTAAACTTTCGTAAGCATTACACATTTTTGTATCGATAAAAAAAAATAATAATAATAATACTTACAAAGTGAGTAAAATCGAAGCAGCATTTTTTTCTGGCGTGGCCGTAGAGGGCATGGCTACGTGCCCATCTATATTCACAGATATTCACAAGCTATGCAATAATAAGGTCCCATACAAAGTGATGTACGCTTGGAAACATTTCCACTCCCGGCAATGTTTTCACTGGCAATGTTCCCGGAAAGTTTACGAAAGTTTCCCAATGTTTCCATAAATTCCCAGTAAATTTGTTTTGTTAATTTTTGCTAATTCTTATAGTATCGCGTTAGTCACGTGACTTGTATATTTGCATAGTGTTTTGTCCTTGCAGTGCAGTGTTGCCACATGGAGACTGCATGGAATCGTTATTTCATAAAAAAAATCCATCTTAAATCCGTACTATTTATCAAATTCGTATGAATTATGTGTTAAGTAACTTATTATTCGGTGTATAAAGAATCCAAAAACATTTAGAAAACAAATATTGAAATAACCAAAGCTTAGAGCAAAGTTCCCGTTAAAAGTCCCAGTAGGGGGAACATTCCCGGCAATGTTTCCGGCAGCGATTGGCAATGTTCCCGGGAACGGTACATCGAACCACCACGCTGCAAAAGCTCAGAGATTCTCCTCGACCTGGCATCTCTAGCGGTGGTTATTAGAGCACATTGCTTCGTGGCGGGAATAAATGATGTCTTAGGGTCTACTAGATTTGCAAAGCTTTATTTACGACGTAATAATAACTAGCTGTCTACCTTACTATCTTAGGCCTTTGCATCTACGTAACTAGTGGTTCGCCCCGAACTATGAACTCGCGAACCCATATCTCAGTAACCCCTCGACCGATTTGGCTCATGTTCGAACTTAAAAATTCTCTTGGCCTCATTTACCTGCCTACCAAATTTCATCACGATCCGACTAAATTTACTCAAGTTATCGTCGAACGAACATTCATACATACATACATACATACATACATACAAACGCCGGATTGTTCCAGTAGACTCGGAGAACTTCGCTCGCTTCGCTCGCTCGTTCAATGAGATAACACTGGTAAACAGTAGTTTTGTTTTATGAAATTTTATACCTGATTTTGTATAATTAGGCCACACTGTTTCCAAATCTGTTGTCGGTTTTTCTCTAGCAGCTCTAGTTTTTGAAATATTAACATATTGCATTTTTAGCGAAAAACCTCGAATTATAAAATATAAAAAAATGTTTTCTTTAACCTAATATGAAAAAAAAAATGTTTTATAAGATTTTCTTGCATGAATCAAAACTTCAGCTTTGTTTTGAATGCTCCAGCTGTAATCAGCCATCATATAAGCATTCCAACGACCCTGGTATCGCTCTTCCATCGTGTGAATGTCCTGATGAAAGCTTTCTCCTTGTTCTTCGCTTAAATAGCCTAAATTTTCTGGGAAGTGGTCTAAATGGCTGAAGAGGAAGTGTATCTTGATGATCATGTTACATCCTAATCATTGAAAGTGCAACATGAGCTGCTCAATGTGTTGAATGTAGTCTGGAAACTTTTTATTTACTAAAAAAATTTTCACAACTTAAAAATTTAAATCCATGCAGATTTCTCTTAATCTGTCATACAGTCAGTAAAATTTTGGTCATTTATACGTTCCCTGATTTGAGGACCGTCAAAAATACCAGATTTGTTATTTTCTGGAATTTCCGGAATATTTAGAGTTCAGAACTTGTGGTGTTACATTGGAAACTAAGTACTAGTTTGCGTATCAGCCACAGGTTCTTTGCTGGTATTTAGAATTGGTCTTATAGCTGATTTGAATCTCGGGTAAGTCCATTTGGAACATTTTTTGCGGTTTATTCCGGTAATATTTAAAACATAAAAATAACACTCATTGTGATGATTAGTCGGTTCACGCCAAATCATAGCACTTTTGAACTTCAAAGTTGGTCTTTTTTTATTAGCCCATAAACGCAATGATGTTACGCAACTATCACATACAAAATTTGGGATCCAAGGCTTACTAAACACTTGTAATGGCATCCCAAAGAAGTCCAAATAGGCCTTTTTTTATAAAGTCAGACGCACTTAAACGACTCCTTGACACTTACATTCACCACAAACAGCACCAAAACTATTTGGATCGTTTAAACAAGTCGTTCTCAATGTAAACATATCGTTTTAATTACGATATTTAATAAAAATTTTGCACAAATAAAATATAAGTAAGCAGAGTAACGAAATTTTGAGAAGTACCTGTATCACAAAAACTAGAGCTGCTAGAAAAAAACTAAGGATAGATATGAAATCAGCGAACTCTAATTAGTAAGAAACAGTTGAGAAACTTCATAAAACAAAAAAAAAGTAAAATTTTGTATACCAGTGTAATTTATACAGCGTCCAGTGGCACCTTCACTCACACTAGATGGGTGAAGAGACCACTCGGCGCTGCAGTGCCTGGGATATTGTTTTCGA
This sequence comes from Zelleria hepariella, assembly GCA_949319315.1. NCBI lineage: Eukaryota > Metazoa > Arthropoda > Insecta > Lepidoptera > Yponomeutidae > Zelleria > Zelleria hepariella. The sequence continues at coordinate 25,385,928 of OX439382.1, forward strand.
TGGAGTAGGCTTTCCCAGCACCAATACCATCCTGACAGCTTAGTCGGCCTAGCCCACAAGAAAGACAAAGTCAATACGTGTGGAGCCAACTAAGCCGCAGGTTTCCTCACGATGTTTTCCTTCACCGTTAGCGAGTGGTATTGCTACTACAAATTCACAAATGTACGTTACTTTGAAATTAAACAAAGTCATGATGATGATGATGATGATGATGTCCTCCACGACGTATCCGTCGACGGCGACCCTCAAAGATTTCTTGCGTGAGCTCTGATATGGCTGGAGAAGCCGAGTTTTGTCTTGAAGACTCGGTCGCAGGTGTCACAATACAGTTGCCCAATAGAGTTGTACGTGTAGTTGTACGTGGGCTTAGGGCGGGTCTTTCGATGTTGACGTTTGGCTTCGAGATCTTTTAGCCGAGCCTCTTCAAAGTTTTTAGCGCCTTCTTGGACTGCTTTTCGCCATTCAGGCCGCATAAGGGCAATCTTTTCCCAATCTTTGGGTGAAATACCGCTCGCAACCAACTGACGCTTCAGGACGTCCTTATATCTCAGATACTGTCCTCCCCGCTTACGTTTTCCACTTGAAATCTCGGAATAGAAGACTGTCTTAGGTAAGCGGGATTCATCCATCCGGACAAGGTGTCCACACCATCGTAGTTGGCCCTTCATGAGAAGGCACTCCATGCCAGACATCCTGGTACGCTGAAGAACCTCAGAGTTCGGGACTTTATCTTGCCATTTCACTCTCAAAACTGCTCGAAGACACCTCATATGAAAGCTGTCGAGGCGCTTTATATCACCCTTGTAGAGGCACCACGCCTCAGAGGCGTGCTGCCTTAAAGTCAAACAAAGTCATAGATACATGCCCGCACTGGGAATCGAACGCACTGGGAATCGAACCTGTCTACCTTAGTAGTCCCATATGTCTCACTGGACTTCTCGGATCGGAAATTAATAACTAGGTTTTCACATTGAGAATAATTAGTATTAATTGTTTACTAGACAATTTTATTTATTCATACAAACAAAACATAGGTAATTAAAATATACACAAAAAGATTACACAAATAAATAAAACAATCACAAAAGGCTTCTTCAACTTACAACTAAAGTAATAAACAGCAAAAAGTAATTTTCTAAGTATAATGTAAAAAAATAGTTATTTGTTATGCAAGAATGCAAAATTATTGTTTGCGGCGAGTGCTTGCATTGAATACCGAGCTAGCGAAGGTTTCTAAAATTGAGCCACGAGCGTAGCGAGTGGTTCAAAAAAAGAAACCTGAGCGTAGCGAGGTATTCAGAAGCACGAAACGCAAATAATATTGCATTCGTGCGAAACACAAAACTTTTCATCTCACAGAAGCGAGGAAATGACTTTGTTAGCCAAGCGGGAAAAACTCTATAGACAACTACTTACAGGCAGAACAGATGAATCAAATAAGTTCCTTTTAAAAGCATATTTTACTGTAGTTACGGCTGCCGCACTTAAATTCTTGAGCTTCGTTGGTATTAAAACCATTCGTTTTATTAATAATTTCCTGAAGTTTATTTATCCAGACACAAAAATAATGTAATTAAAAGAATGTTTTTTTTCCGGGTGCATTCTGAACTTTTACCATATGATATAAAAAATTCTAGGAGATGAAAAATTAAATTAGTAATATCGTTTGAAAAAATGTATTTAACAAACCAAAACATAATTATCTATTTGATAAAACAGAAGCGAAGCATTTTTTTTATTTACTGGTATTATAAAATAAATATTGTGTACAAAATATTGAAAAGACTATAAGAAGAAACCGCGTTTCTGAATGTTCTATTCCGTGACTTAACCTTTTTAAAAGATGCTTATGCCCCATTTACATTCACAGTTTTGTATAGAGAATGGGCACGAACAATCACTTTCGCTGAAGTACGCGTGTAAATGAACTATGAATGAGGCTCTTTTTTCTCTCGGCACTTGGCATCTTTTTAAACGGCCAGTGTTTTTTTCTTTTTCAACACCTTAGGGCGCGGGAAAGACTGTCCCGGCGTCACGTTCAAATTTCGAAGCGCACAAAAATGCAGATAGTTTAAATCCGGCCTTTACACGATCGTAAGTTACTAGTAACAGCAAACTTTCCGAGCGTGGGAGATGAAATAGTTATTTGTTATGCAAGAATGCAAAATTATTGTTTGCGGCGAGTGCTTGTATTGAAAACCGAGCTAGCGAAGGTTTCTAAAATTGAGCCACGAGCGTAGCGAGTGGTTCAAAAAAAGAAACCTGAGCGTAGCGAGGTATTCAGAAGCACGAGACGCAAATAATATTGCATTCGTGCGAAACACAAAACTTTTCATCTCACAGAAGCGAGGAAATGACTTTGTTAGCCAAGCGGGACAAACTCTATAGACAACTACTTACACGCAAAACAGGTGAATCAAATAAGTTCCTTTTAAAAGCATATTTTACTGTAGTTACGGCTGCCGCACTAAAGTTTTGAGCTTCGTTGGTATTAAAACCATTCGTTTTATTAATAATTTCCTGAAGTTTATTTATCCAGACACAAAAATAATGTAAATAAAAGAATGTTTTTTTTTCCGGGTGCATTCTGAACTTATACCATATAAATTAAAAATTTGTAGGAGATAAAAAATTAAATTAGTAATATCGTTTGAAAAAATGTATTTAACAAACCAAAACATAATTATCTATTTGATAAAACAGAAGCGCAGCATTTTTTTTATTTACTGGTATTTAAAAATAAATATGTGTACAAAATATTGAAAAGACTATAAGAAGAAACCGCGTTTCTGAATGTTCTATTCCGTGACTTTACCTTTTTAAAAGATGCTTATGCACCATTTACATTCACAGTTTTGTATAGAGAATGGGTACGAACAATCACTTTCGCTGAAGTACGCGTTTAAACGAACTATGAATGAGGATCTTTTTTCGGTCGGGATCTGGCATCTACTTAAACGGCCAGTGTTTTTTTCTTTTTCAACACCATAGGGCGCGCGAAAGACTTTCCCGGCGTCGCGTTCAAATTTCGAAGCGCACTAAAATGCAGATAGTTTAAATCCGGCCTTTACATGATCGTAAGTTACTAGTAACAGCAAACTTTCCGAGCATGGGAGATGAAAAATATATTACTGTGTCCCACAATTCAACGTCAAGCGGGAACAGGATTGTGCATCAAACGAATACCTACTTATAGCGGGATTTGAACCTGGGGCCTCTGGCTGTAGGGTCGTACGTATGATCCGGGCCGTGCGGGATCAGAATAGGATAATACCTTTTGGAACTGAACCGAAAATGACAGTACTCGAGTAGCGTCAGTAAAAAAAATTGTTAGTTCTACGTTCTATCATAGGGTTATTGAATTGAAAATATACAAAAATGTTTAATGGTTGTAATCTAAAAGGATTAAATGTTATTGCATTAATTGAATAAAACGTGATAAAACTCGAGCAGACACCCACAGGCACAGAAAACACAAGAAGTTTCGACGCGAGTTTGCCATAGACAACTAGAGTTTACCGAAATGCTGACGCTACAGCTGACAGGCGGACCGCGAGCGTCTCAGTTCCAAAAGGTATTATCCCATTTTGATCCCGCACGGATTATACATACGTCGTACAACTCTACCTACCTAAATTCGGTTAGTTTTCCACTTCAACTAACGTGTCGAATCACCGGCGGCGGCGTGCTTTTGAAAGAAATTCTTTACTTTCACTTCACTGAACAAACTGAAAAGAAAATCTTTGATAAAAACTTCACTAACTTGGACGCCCACAATCTTTGCTTGCTTGCTCGTTGAGTCATAAACTTAGTCCAAGTACAGGGTGGCCCATTTTTAGTAGACCAAGAAATTTAACTTATAAATTTTAGCAACCTAGGTAGTTGTTGCCAAATTTCATTCCGTTCGATCAAATAGTATTTACAACAGGTTGGATTATGTGACCAAATTTGGGCAATTCACAAAACATTTAAAAAAAACATAGCTACATATACATTTTGGTAAAACCTAAGTTTTTCTAAAATATCAGTTACAATGCCCTCTAGCTTTAAAAACGGGACACCCGGTATAAGTCTAATGAACAGGAATAAGGATGAGAATGACACAAAGGATCCACCCTGTATAAGTCTTATGAACAGGAATAAGGATGGGAATGACACAAAGGATCCTATTAGGTCGGCTCTTAGCGGCCCCGTATCTCTACACAGAATAAAACAAAGTTGCTTTCTACGTCTGTCTGTCTGTTTATGCGCCAAGTCCTCCTAAATTTGCTTTTCTCCTCCTGCATTTATCCGAAGCCGGGGCGGGCCGGTAGTTCATAAGATACCAGGGCATGTTACTTATTCGCAGTGCTGCGTTGTCACCTCGGCAGGACCTCGCGAGTTGCTATCATCAATCTGTCTCATATGCTCACAGTTATGCGGCTCACACCCACTCTTGGCTTATGGTGCAAGTCTAGGGGTGATCAAATAAAGGCATAATACGGGCATTTTATCTAAAAATACAGGTAAGTAAATTAAGTTTCCCATCCCATCGTCAGACGTTAAAATATTGACTGATATGTTGATGATTATTTGCAATCGGTTTTAATACTTACCTTGTTACCTTCGTGTTTAATCAATAGGTAGTAGGCTGTCAAGCCTAAAGCCAATAAAATTCCACTATCGCTCTCCATTGAATTACCGCGATGTGTTAAACTAAAACGAGAAAGTTGGCATTGTATTAAGAAGACGCATACTTTGGATAATTTTAATACTTACCTTGTTACCTTCGTGTTTAATCAATAGGTAGTAGGCTGTCAAGCCTAAAGCCAATATCGCTCTCCATTGAATTACCGCGATGTGTTAAACTAAAACGAGAAAGTTGGCATTGTATTAAGAAGACGCATACTTTGGATAATTTGGCATCGCTTCAAGGGCATTTTTGAACCTGATGGTGCAAGTGTCGAATACAAATTTTGTCTATTACCCTAGCTTACGTTACGAGTGGCAATCGGGCTTGACAATGACGTCATGCACGTCTATTAAAATAGTGGATTAAAATAGTAATCAGCACTGAATAGCTGGCATGTCGACAACCTAATAATACCACATTTGGGCCCGGATGTTGTTATGTCAGGGGCCGCCTTTGGAATGCCTGAAAAACTCTAACACAGCCCGTCTACGATGCAAAAGCTAACTAAACATTATACCCCGCGCGTCTGATAAGATTTTCAAGGCAAAAGCAAATCTGTAAGTGACAACTAGGTAAAGATAAAGATAAAGATAAAATATTCTTTATTGTACACCAATATAAATACAGGCTAGGAAAAAAACTTAACTAAACAAGGTACAATTGGCGGCCTTATTGCTAACAGCAATTTCTTCCAGGCAACCACTGATGGAAAAAAGTGCTACGGAATTGAGAGACGGGTAGTTGGTGCAATTATGAATAAAAACCGATGATATAAACTACTTAAAAGTAATCATAAACTTACATAGATCATACATAAATACCAATTTAAAATACACATACATAAACATAAATATGTTATAATTCAATACGAGAATGACAAAATGAGATTGATATACCTACATATAAATAAAGGAGAAAAATACAGTCTACATAACATACTTAATAGAATTATAGAGTTAGGTAATACGCTTTTAATTTACTTTTAAAAATTGTTGGGGTCGGGGAGCGCCTTATAGATAACGGCAGATTATTCCACAGCCGGACAGCAGTAGCAGTGAAGGAGTTGTTGTAAAAGCTTTTTGTATGGATTGGTGTTGACAGTGTCAGGCTCTGTGCTGATCGCAGTGTTCGGCTGGAGACATCACTGAGAAATACAAAGCGCTCTTTGAGATAGGCCGGGGTGGCAGGATTGAACAATACAGAGTAAAGAAGACATAGTATGTGAGCATTCCTGCGGAAGCGGATGGGGAGCCACTTGAGCTTAGCGCGGTATTCGGAGACATGGTCATATTTACGTAAACCAAATATGAACCTAATAGCAACATTTTGGAGGCGCTCAAGTTTGTTAAGTTGCTCTTCTGTCAGGTCAAGATAGCTGGCATCAGCGTAGTCGAGGATAGGAAGTAACAGAGATTGTGCAAGCGCAATCTTGGTTGCTGTCGGTAGAAAATTCTGTAACCTCCTCAGAGAAGCCGCTGAAGCGAATATTTTCCGGCTCACCTCCGCTAGCTGTGGTACCCAGGACAGACACCTGTCGATCATGACCCCCAAGTTCTTCACCCTCTCACTGTATGGGATAACTACACCGTCGAACTGCACTTGAGGAAGGTGCTCCCAGTCAACCTTACAAATCATTCTTGGACTGCCCACCACGGTAACTTGTGTCTTTGAAGGATTAACCTTCAAGCCATGAGATCTGCTCCATTCTGATATGCTATCAAGATCCGCATTTGTCTTAGCAATAGCGAAGGGCAACCCATCTACAGGACTATGTGCATAAATCTGGAGATCATCTGCGTAAAGGTGGTAGGAAGAGGTAATATTTTTGGAGATGCCGTTGATGAAAATTGCGAAGAGGAGAGGAGACAACACGCCACCTTGCGGGACACCGGCTGTAGTATCGCACCAATTAGAGAGAGTTTCATCAATACGAATACGTTGCCGACGCCCACGCAAGTAACTACGAAACCAGTCGATTACCGTTGGAGATATGTTAAGAGAGCACAGTATTCCTAGTAAGATGTCGAAGTCCACCATGTTAAATGCATTGCTGAAGTCTAGTAATGTGAGAATGGTGACTTGGCCGATATCCATCCCTGCTCTTATATCGTCTGTTATTTTAACAAGTGCAGTAACTGTGCTATGCCCTGGACGAAAGCCAGACTGATAAGGGTTGAGGAGGCGATTTTTGTTGAGGAAAAAACTAAGTTGTTGGTGGATCAAACGTTCAAGGACTTTGGAAAGGAATGTAGGTATTGTAGGCTGAGATTGGATTGCTGGGATTGGGGTTGTAAACTTGTTGTAAAGTAAGTGTAAAGTACATTGCGAGTTCACAGTTCGGGCGAAGGACTAGTAAAACATAAATTCCTGAAATATTTAATTGAGTAGCTCTTACGAAGGTGACATTGTCACACCTTCTATAAAAATAAGATTTAAAAAAAAATTTGCTAAGTATCTTGAAAAGTTGCATCAAGAGGGGCTGATCCTCCGATAAGAGAGCCGTCTTCAAGAATAAGAATTCTCCGGACCAGCTGCTATGGTCACGTCACGTCCTTATGGACGGAACATTCACAAGAGATTCAATGCAAGTCACGAATAGTTGTACGTGAGCGAGCGGCACGGTGCGATAGTTTACCTACAGAGGAGGAATAAAGAATTCACTTCGTTTGGTCCAAGTGTTATTGCTTTGTGTCGGTGTTTTACGATTTTGTCACCATCTACAAGGAACATATCGTGAAGATACTTGCAGTTTACTGGCAATTTAACCGTTTCGTGATCGGTTACCTGAGACTCTACCACGAGTTACGTCTGGCAGACCTACGGCACTTTCTTTAGAAGAAACTTGCTTTACCGGTGCTGTAGGTCTGCCGGAGGTCACTCGTGGTAGACACTCTGAAATTCAGGATTTCACTTAGGTAAACTTGCGAAACACTTTGGCCTACGCATCGACGTAATTCGGTACGCAAAGTTTTTTGTTCGAAAGTCCGTTATTGGCTTAATCTTATATTTAGACAATATTGAGAAACTAATTTCAATATTTTTTATTTTGGTTCAGTAGTTTGGATTTCACAACGTTTCAAAGATACGGTTTTATGACCTTCACGCGACGGTCTGCATACTGTTGGCGCTGTTTGGCGGTCATAGGAACAAAACATTTTAGCGCATAAAAACAAAACTACTGAAGCAAAATAAAAAATATTGAAATTAGTTTCTCAATATTGTCTAAAGATAAGATTAAGCCAATAACGGACTTTCGAACAAAAAACTTTGCCTTCCGAATTAGAATACAGCGTCCAGTGGCGCCTCCACTCACACTAAATGGGTGAAGTGAACACTCGGACGCTGCAGTTTTTTTTAATGGTGTGGGTGTAAACTTGCTCTGTGTGCTTTTTCTGTAAAAAAAACCGCACAGTTGCTAGTCTTTGCCGAAAAATATTTCATTCTGTTATCGAAATAAGTAAACATTTTTTAAAATATTTTTCCACAAATAGACCGATTTTGGGGACTAGCAACCGTGCGGATTGTTTTTGCAGAATATGCACTCTTGCCGCGCGCGACGCAAGGGCGTGAATCTAACAAAAAGAGGTATCCTAGCGTGTGGCCGACTGTATCTACGTCAGTGGACCCACTAGTTTTAAAAGCAAAGATATTGGAGTGAGTGAGTCAATGTTTGCTCACTTTATTTGCCACTCAACCCTTTCAATTGGATCCAAAATATAAATCTATGAGAAGGTCAGCTTCGTTTAAGGGGCCAAAACTTAAGCCTTTGCATCTACAGCCTTTGCATATTCAGAAGCGAGAGAAGTTCTCCGAGTCTACCTACTGGAACAACTTGAGTTTTGGTTGCATCGTCATACAATTTGGTAGGCGGGTAAATGAAATTAAAAGAATAATGAATTATATGCAATGCGAGCGCGCCTGCGCGAATGGTGTGAGCAAAAAGTTACACTCGCGAGTTCACAGTTTGGGGCGAACCACTAGTTTTAAAGCGTCTAGTGGCACCTTTACCCGTGGGTGAAGTGACCACTCGGGCACTGCAGTGAAGTCTGCACTCCGACACCTCCAAGTGATGGTCACGTACGATCCTCAGCTTTAGGAAACGGATGAATAGATATCCAAACGACATTGAGTATTTTTCTGAACTTCTGCTCCTATTTTGTGAGTTGGGGAATAATATTTACGAATGGAAATGTAACGAAATATCTCTTTAGGTTAGGTAGGTATTTTTTTAACTGAAATATAGCTAGGTTATTTAGGGACAGTGCCGCAAACACTTTGTCTCCACACTTGGACGCCATCTTTCTTTAGAAGGTTTCATACGTGCCACGAAAGAAGAGACAAGAAACGAAAAAAGTAAGAAACATGCATATTTGCACGCAAGGAACTTGGCGGGAACAAAAACTACAACGTTTGTTCACCCCGCAGACTTATTTTCAACAACAAAAACAAAACACACTCGCGAAAATAGAAAACTAAAAACTGACAGCCAGCCTTTGACCCCAGGCCAGGCCACGTGCACAAAACCTCCTTGGTGCGCGCACCTCTATGTGAATGTGAACCTTACGTCCTTGAGAAAAGTTTGTCGACGATATTATTTACTTACTCGATGATAATATAAAAAAATTGCCAACGAAGATCGAATTCCATTCAATAAATTAATAGAATGAGCTCCACGAAATGCGAGGAAAATTCCACGTTATTTCCAAGGTCATAGAGAATAAAATGTGAAAGACTACTTTGTCTAGCTAGATTGAAATGCAAAAAAGCTTTTTTGTAGACTAATGCAAAAATTAGACGCATAAAATAAAATAATGATCTTGAAATAAAAATCTTTGTTATCATCTCAGTGAACGAGACTTGCCAAAGACTTTTTTTGTCATGCCCACAGTTTTCTTATTTATGTTATCTTCTATTTACAGTTTGTTTACTTGAGCAAGTCTAATAATGGCGCCAAGTCTTGAAAACTATAAATAATTTCGGCTAAACTTCATTATAAAAAATGTACATACCTAAATCAATTCGAAGACAGGCCAAATTACGTTCCATTAAAAACATAAATAGGTGTATATTTCTGCTTTTGGGTACGTACATTCACCTGTAGTCCTGGTACACTAATATTGAGTGATATTTTTATTCTTAGTGGTAGAACAAAGGACTCGGAAGCGAGAGACCCAGGTTCGATACCCAGTGCGTGACGAAAATCGTGAGGAAACATGAGCGTATGAGGCCTACCTTTAACGCGAAAAACGCCAATCCGCATTGCTCTCTCTGAGAGAGAAGGCCTTTGCCCAGCTAATGGAACATGTACAATTGTACAGGCTACATCTTACTTTTTTTTTACTTCTCCTTATTCGTGTGAGAGTGACAAAATTATTATAAGGCACGCAGCCTTTTTTTTACTAGGTATGTTACACAACAGCTGATGTGCTGTTGTACACTTTTGTTGTAAAGGCGCCCGTAACGTAACCGAGTAGAGGGCTAACGTGAAAGCGTCGACGTGCTGTCTTGTGTATCAGACAGATGCTTGGTAGTTCGAATGATGATACACAGAGAGACTTATCTTCTTTAACTTTTATGTGCTAATCGAGAATTTATCAAAAACATATAATGTAGACAGAGACAAAACTTTATCGTCGTCGTTACGACGAAAAATAATATAGTACAGAGTCAACTTTTTCATATTTTGATAGCATATATTTATGAGGGTTTCCTATACTACTATACTAGAGTACTTTTCGCAATTCGATGTAGGTATGGACAAGAATTTTATTGCCACTAGCTTCATATTTTATGTCTTTTGAATGACATTTCGTCTAGTCTCGCTTGAAAAATCATCTGCATTTTATTATGATTCTATTTCATGCGCCAAATATCACTTTATGGTTTTGTCTCGAGAGCGAGTCACTTTTCTAAAGGACAATATTGGAATATAGCATTAAGATTAACCCTACCGTACCCTATTACTGAGACGGGAATCGGAATAGAGCTATAGAATCGATAAAAAAATGAGTCAAATAATTAGAACTTCAAAGTTGCAGTTCGATGCAATTTGTTACTAAGAAGCAAATTAGGTACTCCTGACTCGGCAGGGTAACTAAGGGTGGTATTCTAGAACGCTACTTAAACTCAGTTCAAACTAGAACGCTACTTAAGCTCTGTTTAAACTCGGTTCAAACTAGAAAGCTCCTTGGACTCTGTTTAAACTCAGTTTAAGAGAGTTTAGTAGTGTCGACTGTCGCTAAAACAGTGCATATTTTGATTTGAATATCCCTCCCTTCATATCAAAACATGCACTGCTTTATCGACAGTCTGAACTCTGTTTAAACTGAGTTTAAGTAGCGTTCTAGAATACCACCCTGTACCCTCTTTCAATCATCGGCTTAGAAGCTGACAGAGGAAAAAGAGTCGCCGCTCTAGCTATTTGCTTGCCTTCAAATAATTTACTTTGGATCTGTCCCCTAATTTGTGTTAAATAAATGGCTTCATTACTCGACTGGCTCGCGTCTGTCGCAGTAGATAATTTAAGATTGGGCTTTTTTAGTCGTTGAGTAACACGGAAGGGGACGAACAGGGCCTCAAGTCTGAGTAATAGGTTTAGCTTTGCAGAGCGTTCAGGGGAAAAACTAGAAAACACACCTGATTTGTCCTAAAACCTGTGTGAACCTAAGAATAAAGGGTAGCCTAGTCTGTAATGGGCCAAACTGACTCGCTCTTGGCCGGTTTTTACATTCGTTCGATGATAAAATTTCGTTTGGTCCAGAACCTACAAGCCAAGTTTGTAATGTGATCTTTGAGAGAAGACCCGGGTAGTTGGATGTGTAGGCTACATTTTAGATACTAACTTTTCGTTCAATCAAAAGAGTTTAATCACCCTCTTCGAAACCAAATTTTTTTTTATGTTCACACGACAGCACGTAGACGCTTACACGCTAGTACACTACTCGGTTACGTTACGGGCGACTTTACGACAAAAGTGTACACTCTAACGTGCTGTCACAATACAGATAAAGAGTGCTGTCGTGTGTACGGTCGGCCACAGTCACAGATACCCCATGGCAGCTCTTACCGCGCGAGGCATAAGGGCGCCAATCGAACAAAAAGGGGTATCCTAGTGTACCGACTGTACCTATAAACCAATTTAAGGGCCTTCAATGGATATTATTGCCCCAATGAAACTTTCAGATTGCTACGTCCAAAATATCAGGAAGTAAACAAATAGGCAAATGGAGCTCAGTCTCAGCTGTGACTTTAATAGTTCCCTTTGAAATATTACCACTAAAAACCTGTTTAGTCGTTTTCACTAAACATCGGCTCCTAAACTTCGTAATAAAACAAGTTATCCTGTTGGCGGGTTTACGCTTTAGTTGCAATATCACCGTTTCTGAATCGGCGATCAACGGACCTTTAAATGTAGGACTGACAGATAGACAGTCATACAGCATAGGCAGACAGAGTAATAGGGTCGCTTTTGGCACCCTTCGGGTACGGAACCCTAAAAACCGTAAGGCTCAATTCACACTGGCGCAGAGTCGAAGCGAAGCGAAGCGACGCCCCGTTGAAGTGCGAACTCGAGTGTTTGCAGGCGAAGACGCGCATTTGCGCGCAGGAGAACAGTTGAAAAACTTTCGCTTCGCTTCGACTCTGCGCCAGTGTAAATTGAGCCTTAAACTGCAACTTATGTGGTTACGAAAGAGAAGGACACTTAAAAAAAATTAAGTACGAGTCGTACAATTTGATCAGGGTAATTTTTTTGATCAACTACTTAAAAGGAATCCTTTCATGAAATGGTGGCTAAAGCAGGTTATAATACTTTTGTCGTAATCGTAGTAGGTAAGTGAGAATAAACGTAAATGTCATTAATTAATCTTGATTATTTCGGTTTTTTATTTTATTCACGAAATTGTGTTTTGTGTATGCAACCAAATTATATACATTTTCTCTAATGAATAATTACATGCCAACATTATTATAGTGGCAAATAAATTGGATCCATTGTTGATGCACTTATATTCAATAACGTGTTACTAAAGTTTACATAGTTGGTTTTCCGATGAGCGTGCTTTTCATAATTTTATCATTAAATAATAATTTATTTCAGTACTATTTACCATGATATACTTATTAGAAAATACCATGACATAATTTTATTGGTAAATTTAAAAAATGGTGTGTCATTGAATGGCAAATAAAGTGGCACGCGATGAAATAATAAAAAAGTGTTTTCAAACCATCGATTTTGATAAAAAATAACACTGTTACGTTATTGCTACCAATATAAATATTATAGCCACACATGTAAGCGCGAAATACAACATTGTATAAAATGAAAATATGAACATGGCTTTCAGTGCCATGTGTTGTTTCCAATAAAGGCTTGCTGGATGCAATGTTTTTTTACTGAAAACCAAAGGCTTTTACAAATATACAGGGTGTACGTATGACGAAGACCTCATACCTTAAAATACAGTTCTTGATACGTGATCAGATATGCGACGGTCATTATTCTTGCTTGACACATAGGTAGATACCTACTTCAAAATTGGAACAAACCGTAGGACAGAAGTACTCACTTAACCTTTAATACGAGTATCTACCTACACGAAGGTACACACTTCACACTATACAGTCATGTGGAGTAAAGTACACTAGGCTACAACCTTTTAGCTGCTTTCACGGACATTTTTCGCAGATACAGTATCCCAGTAAAAATAGCTGGAGAGCTGGTGACCAATCGACTTTAAACTTTCACTTTACAACTTTACTTTAACTTTACTTTACTTATAGACGAACTTTCAACCACGCTCGGCCAATAAGAATAGTGATTTTGTGATCAGCGGAGTCTAAATAAGTAGCCTAGAAACTCCCAGCCTTGTACAAAAAAAAAGACACGTTCACATTTAAAATAAAAATAATAACTATCAATCGCAATTTTTTTTTAATTTAATTTTGGGAATATTTACGGTGCTTATTTTAGAGAATACAATGACACCTTCAGTTCCCGCCACATGTACTTTCGGCCACAGTCTAGGATACCCCATGTTAGCTTTTACCGCGCGCGGCGCACAAGGGCGCCAATCGAACAAAAAGGGATATCCTAGCGTGTGGCCGACTGTACCAGCTTGCGCCCCATTACCAGTACCAACACCTTAAGTGTGGGGAGCTGTCTCATAAATTGTGGCAAGGGCCTTCACCGGGAGGGCCCGATATTTGCGGGAAATTTGGACACATGCCAGGGAGCAACAGGTTCGGTTGTGTGCCACGTACACACGGTTGATGGAGCGAACACTGCACGCACTGAAATTGCATGGAAAAATATGGTCGGGTTAGCACCGATTTATCGTCGATCGAACATAATTCTCTCTTCTTGGTCGTTATTGTCAGAGAGGTCGTGTGGTCCACATTAGTACTATCAGTGGCATAATCATTACATACATACAAAATGCCAGATTGTTCAAGTAGACTCTGAGAACTTTACTCGCTCATTAAATATTATTTGTTGTGACATACATATTGTATTATTTTACTGGCTCATTGATTCTGTTTAAAACTTCTTTTACTTCAGCTAAGCTACACTTGTTTATTTACTTTTTTTACCTTTTGACATTATGTGTAGAGCTGAGGGTAGTTCAAATAACAAAATTAAATGACATCCAAGACATCTGTCAACTCAGTCTGCCGCTACTCTACCACGAGTCCTGCAAAGGTCTTGAAACGATGGCAAAAATATCTTATTTGATAAAAAAGAGGCTTAAATCCATTAAAAGTGTAGTTTAATTATTTATAGTGCTCGTGCAAACCTTAAAAAAACATTTCCTTCTACTTTGTTTGCACAGTGAGGCGAATGTGGTATCACCTTTATACGTAGGCCTTGCGGAGACAAGGTGGCTGGGTGGGTGTTTAGTTCACCACTGGGGTGGGGAAGGTGGGTGAACGTTCACCTTATTGAGACGCACTCTTTTGTGGACGAATGCTGATCAGAAAAAAATGCTTTTATATCGACGTGAGGTTCGGTGTTTTTACTTGACTATTTACTTGACTTATACTAGCATATTTGACTTTTAGCACCACACTTTTGGTGCTACCACCTATTCTGAGATAGGTACACACGACAGCACGTCGACGCTTACACGCCAGCACTCTACTCGGTTACGTTAGGGGCGAATTTACAACAAAACTGTACAGTCTGACGTGCTGTCGTGTGTACGTGACAGAACGGACATGAGTGGTTTGAGTAGAAGATTCGTTTTATAAGATTGACCCCCAATAGTTAAGATGAAAAAGAAAACTGTCAGGGTGTAGAGGTGCAATGAGAATTTCCTGAAAATCGTCAGGCCCGCGTTTCATATAACTGACATAAATATTTTATTATGACAATTCGATGTTCATTGATAGGTCGGTTTGTAAACAAACCTTTTTTGTAACCTCATGTCAAATCGACTACGCAATCTATATCGAATTGTCATAATAAACTATGAATTGTATTTATATGGAACAGGCGCCAGGAAACGCTTGTATGACAAATTAATGTCAACGGGGACGAAGTTACTAGTCGTAAATAAAGCTCAAAAATATATGAAAAAGTAATCCACGAATTACCGGCCAAGTGCGTCCATTTTTAGGGTTCCGTAACAAATAAGCCAGGTTTACGCAATCAAAAGATAAGTACACACGACAGCACCTCAGAGTGTACAGTTTTGTTGTAAAGTCGCCCGTAACGTAACC
This sequence comes from Zelleria hepariella, assembly GCA_949319315.1. Taxonomy (NCBI): domain Eukaryota; kingdom Metazoa; phylum Arthropoda; class Insecta; order Lepidoptera; family Yponomeutidae; genus Zelleria; species Zelleria hepariella. The sequence continues at coordinate 25,401,322 of OX439382.1, forward strand.
GAGTAGAGTGCTACCGTGTAAGGGTCGACGTGCTGTCGTGTGTACGTACGGCCGCGGTTGGTAGAACAGACAGGGTAGACAGAGTAATGAGGTCCTGTTTGGCACTCTTCGGGTACAGAACTCTAAAAAGAAACTTAACGAAGTCACAGAGGCGCTTCTTTTTTGGGTATATTTCGTCCTGTATGAATTACAAGACCTCTGGGGCTTTTATGGGCTACGCTCACTTACTTAGCGCCTTCGTTTCTCATTTTATAGGCTCCAACTATACTTTATACATAATTTTGGTTCGAAACGGGCCGAATTGCAGTTAGTTTAGTAGGTAAATGTATAACTATTTATTATACGTCAACCTAATATAGACTAATCTATTGAGGGCACGCGGTGTTCCTGACCTTATAATTTACACGAGTTTAATAATAATAAGTTACTTAGCCCGTTTAAGGTGGGTCGCCCCCGAGATGGGAGATTAAGTGTATTTATGATTAATCGTCTAGCTAGATCATCGATTAGAAGAGGCTTTATTAAACGATGGTAGGTTGGAGCTTAAGGGATAAAAGCACCGAACTAAAGTTAAGAGGGAGTACAGGCATACTAGCGCCGCCGCCAATGAAAAAAACCATCTTCTTTTCGAATGGGTTTTTTTTCAAAAGTAGCCGTTAAATGAGAATCCCTAGGCTTAACTATTATTATTAGAACCTTAGGCCTAGATTTCAGATCCTAGAACCTACGAATATCTTCCTCAGAAGAAAATTTTGGCGGTGGCAGGATTTATTTGTAGGTTCTAGGATCTGGAACCTGGGCCACGCCTGTAAGTGCCATCTTTGAAGTGCTTTGAATCAGATTTTAACTGTCAGTTGAAAACGGGCCATTGTCTAACGTCAACATCTGACAGAATATTTACGAACCTTTTTAACTTGATATTTAGAAAGATTTCACGTAAATACCAAGAAATTATAACAATTGGCATCCTCGCACTCATAAAATGCGAAGCTCTTCTCTGAGCAGAACGTAAGTTCGTGAAACTTTTTAAAAGCTCAATGAAGTAGAAACTACGGTAATAGGTCCAACGGCACGTCGGCAATCAATAACCATCTTTAAAGCCATGCGCGTTAGTACAATTTTCCCTTTTTACGCACGAGAGTTTTCTATTTCTTTGCCTAAAAGTTACAGGATTGATTTCAAACAGGGTGAGTTTGGAACTTTACTTTTCGCAACAAAATGATGAAGTCTTTTATTTTCTGTTTGGAGTTCGTGCATAAAATGTGTACTACAGAAGTGTAACATAAGTGTTTGTAAAACTTTTTTTTAAATCTAGGTAGGTGCGCAGTAGGTGCGTGCCCTGCTGCCTTTTTTAACCTCCGACTCAGAAAGTGGGGTTTGACCGCTATGTGTATGTGTGTCTGTGTGTGTGTCTGTCTGTATGTCTGTGGCACCGTAGATTTTAAACGGGTAAACTGTCTTTGGATGCGGTGTTTATGAGATATGCTAATTTGAAGCTAAAATGTCGGGAGTATATATTTTTTTATTTAGTAGTTATAGTTTGACAGTCAAATGTTAAACTTCAGTCAAAACATCCTTTGAGTTAACTTTCTGTGGGAACTGATGGGTGTTGAGGTTTGGGTTTGGAATAAAATTATAATGGCCTCCTTCCGAAGTAATGAAGCCCTAAAAGAATAATTGTTTGCCGGAGACTGAAATGAAATGAGGGTCACCACGCTGAAATGAAAAGGCAAGAAGTGTAGCTTCAGCTTGGTTTTGTTCACATTGAACCTACTATTACTATATGTAGTATTGCCTATCATACAAGGTGTTACAAAAGATCCTAACCCGTTTTACAGGGTATTAGCATTTGGTAATAGGGATCACAACCTAATTTTTTGCTCTACGTCTTTTCGTTGATTTTTAAAATAATACAATGTGAACGCTGTGGCGTAAGAAAGTTTTTTTTTTATATTGTTTTCATTGACTTTCACAATGTTTTAACAACTCAAAGTTATGCAAATGCAACTACACACACAAACACATTTTTAAAATTGAGCTAATACCAAAAACAAAAAAAAACTTATTACAGAATTGACATCCTATTGGCCAGTGGCTACACCCTGTAAAAAGAGTTGTGATGTTTTGTAACACGTTGTATAGGTTGATATCAAAAAGAGTTTGCGTGCATTCCAATCATCCCATCTCGGGGTCGTACATTTTTACGTCCGGATAATATGTTACTGTAAAATTCCGACTGGGAGGGTTATAAAATGAGAAAAATATTTGCCAACATACCATTAGCGGTAAAAGTAAATCTAGGTATTTAAATCGATGTCTGGATCGCTAAAGTTCGATCCACAATTGCTAAATAATAAGTGGATTTTGAACATCAAACACTCTACGGGCTGCGAAAGTCTAGGACTTTGATTCAATTTACGAACTTATGCCACTTGTGATTCTGACCGTATTTACCTAACAGAAAGATCTAGTGATCGTTGCTCTAAAAATGCTGTTCCACACTAAAGTTCGATATCTATACAAGGTGTTACAAAAGTACCTTACTCTTTTTACAGGGTAATAGCACCTAAATATTTGTTTTGCTCTATGACGTTCCGTTAATTTTTAAATTAATAAAAATGTGAACGATGTGGCGGGAGAAAAGTATTTTTTAAATATTGTTTTCATTGACTTTCACAATGTTTTAACAACTCAAAGCTATGTAAATGCACCTCGGTCATTCCTGAGAAAAGCGTTCTTCGCTGAGATCGGTGGCTTTTATTTTTTTTCAAGATAGGTGAAAACTAAAAATACACCGTAAAAGATGGCTTAAAAACTAGTCAATATGTCGATGAGGCACACCTGTAGGCTTTATAGATTAATGAAAAAAAAATCTTCTTTTTTGACAAGCCACCGATCTCAGCAAAAAGGCCACCGATCTCAGATAGTGTCTAAAATTATTATAAACAGTAATTACAGTGAATAATAAACGTTTTTTCTAAATTTAAACGTCACTCATGAACTGATACAGATAAAAGGGGGCTAAATTAAGCAAAAAATTTCTATTAAACATCATAAAAAATATAAAAAAAATCACATCTTTATTTTCATAAAATCATTGTAAAAGATCATTTCCTAAGCTAAACATGCAAAATTATAGTCAACAAGCCTTCGCATCTATTTATACAGCATCCAGTGGCACCTTCACTTATACTAGATGGGTGAAGAGACCAGTCGGTGCTGCAGTATCTGGGCATTGTTTTAGATGGAGTAGGCTTGCCCAGCACCTATACCATCCTGACAGCTTGGTCGGCCTAGCCCACAAGAGAAGTCATTACGTGTGGAGCCAACTAAGTTGCGGGTTTCATCACGATGTTTTTCCTCACGTTAGGGAGGGGTTTAGCTACTTCAAATTTACAAATTTATGTAACTTTGAAAAGAAATAAAGTCATGTTACATGCCTGCGCTGGGAATCGAACCTGGTTCTCTCGCATCGGCGACCAATGCTCTATTATATGTGTGACTGTAATAATTATACACTAAAATTGTCTATCTATACGGATTTTGCTTTTTATTTGCGTGAAATTACATTTCCTTGCAAAAAACAGTACCTTAATAGCTTAAATGAAGTCTAAACTTTAGTCCATAGAAACAAACTGATAAATTTTGAATTAGTCATAGCATCTCGTTTGGTGTGGTATCTAAAGAATCTGTGAAATTGATACAATATGTTGAAAACTTCTTTGAGATCCTTGGCTAATAACTGAGATCGGTGGCTTAAATCCACCGATCTCAGTGCCACCGATCTCAGAAATAACTAAAATGTAGCTATTTCTCTTAAACTATAGAAGCAATCGTATTTATTTTTACGACAATACCTATCAGGGATATACGCATTCATGTACTTAGAACAGTTTAGTGTAGTCTTGTTTACTATACTAGCAAAACGTGCCACCACTTTCAGCTACCTTACCGAACCAAAGTTTAAAAAAAGTCAAGAACTTACGTAAAAGTTTAGGCATGAAAGATAGCGACACATACGAACCATAATAGTTGACAAGGACCATTTGACGATATTTTGCACCAGTAACTAGAAACTTGCCGCGTATTTAAGCTTGTATAAAAACATACTTTCGTTGCACGATTTAAACTTTGCTCGACGCGTGACATTTCTAGGAATGTCTACAGACACAAGAGTTTTCATTCTAATAGAATGCTGGATATACGATTGGATAGAGGCACTCATTGGGCATTTAGAAAGGTATAAATTAGCATAGTAGTGGGCACATGAGTAAAACCACAAACAAAAACATACCAGGCCCACACGCGTGTGACATGCAAAATACTCGCAAAATCACCCATTTTTTGACCTTCAAAGGGATATTTAGGCAATTTCCTCTATAAAATATTGTTTTTATTTGATATGCCTCAATGGACCGTTAATTAAGTAGACGATTAAGTGCTAATTTAGTACTGTGTGATGTATAGTTTAGTAGATACTAGGGTGTGACCAAAAAAATCGACCTCTCAAAGAATGACCCACCTACATGTACAAATATATTATTAAATTTGAGCTAATAACAAAAACAAAAAAGTTATGAAGAATTTAATATTTGAGGTTATAAAATATAAAAAAAAAACTATTTTTTACAGATTTGACATCTGGGGGCACGGCAGTGCCCCCGCCAGGTCGAGCGCGAAGCAAACACTGCCGTACCATCCTTTACTGGAACCATTTCGCCGCATTTTCAGGCCCCTATTTGAGAACCTCTGGATAAGACCAGAACGCAGAAATTTTCGTCATCTAGTAAGCTATAATCACATACTTAAAATCCAAAATTTCAAGTCTGTAGGTCATTTAGTTCCGAAGTTAAGCGGAAGCAAAGTTTCGCATTTATGACACACACTCACTCACTCACTCACTCATGATCATCATAATAGAACTAGTACTTCCCATAAACTCAGAGAGCTGAAATTTGGTACAGAGTTAGGGTTTAATGGGCACATAAAGGGAAAACTATAAAAACTAGCATAATCGAAGATCTGGAGTACCTGGTGACCCTGATTAGAAAACACAAGAGCCCTAATAGAACTAGTACTTCCCATAAACTCAGAGAGCTGAAATTTGGTACAAAGTTAGGGTTTAATGGGCACATAAAGGGAAAACTATAAAAACTAGGATAATCGAAGATCTGGAGTACCTGGTGACCCTGATTAGAAAACACAAGAGCCCTAATAGAACTAGTACTTCCCATAAACTCAGAGAGCTGAAATTTGGTACAAAGTTAGGGTTTAATGGGCACATAAAGGGAAAACTATAAAAACTAGGATAATCGAGGATCTGGAGTACCTGGTGACCCTGATTAGAAAACACAAGAGCCCTAATAGAACTAGTACTTCCCATAAACTCAGAGAGCTGAAATTTGGTACAGAGTTAGGGTTTAATGGGCACATAAAGGGAAAACTATAAAAACTAGGATAATCGAAGATCTGGAGTACCTGGTGACCCTGATTAGAAAACACAAGAGCCCAACCAAACTATTATAGATCGACATATACCGCCCTTACAAAAAATATTCAACTTGGTGGGCCGCTTCATTTGATGTCAAAAATCTAAGGTCTGAAGTATCTGATGAAGAACCCTCAGCTGGTATCAGCTTTATTAGAGATATTATGGTAATGCCCCTTCTACTATTGGTACATAAAAAAATCGACTGTCATTGCAAAAATCCAGCGTAGTGGGACACATCTTCATTTAATCTAGCCTATAGCGTCCCACTAGTGGTTCGCTCCGAACTATGAACTCGCGACCTCAGTTACAGATGTATAACTTTGCTTACGCCATTCGCGCAGGCGCGCGCGCGCTTTGCATTTAAACTATACAACCCCATATCTCGGCAACCCATCGACCGATTTGGCTCATGCTTGAATTTAAAAAATATTTTAATTTAGTTTACCCGCCTATCAAATTTCATAACGATCCGACCAAATTTACTCAAGTTATCGTCGAACAAACATTCATACATACAAACATACATAAATACAAACGCCGGATTGTTCCAGCAGACTCGGAGGGCTTCGCTCGCTTCGCTCGCTCGTCAACAAGAAATAGTCGGACGATTAACTTTATTCTACTCGAACATTACACAAATTTAAAAACTGTGTCAAATAAGAAAATCTAATAAAATTAATCAATATGCCCTCGTTTCTACAAAAAGAAGTGAAATCCCACCAAAAACATTCTGTAAAAACTAGCCAGGTCTCGATGGATCTGCTTGTTTATCTCTAAAAAAGTAATGAAATCTAGACTAAGTCGTGCCAAGTCTAAGGTTCCTTACTGCGATTTCTTTATTATTATAGTTAATGTTGTGAAACTTGGCTGTTGAAGGGTACACAAGGGTACAAAACCAGGTGCTCCATGACACCATAACACCAATCTGTCGCCAGAACCGCTTGTGTACCCTTCAACGGCCAAGTCTCACAACATTAACTATAATAATAAAGAAATCGCAGTAAGGAACCTTAGACTTGGCACGACTTAGTCTAGATTTCATTACTTTTTTAGAGATAAACAAGCAGATCCATCGAGACCTGGCTAGTTTTTACAGAATGTTTTTGGTGGGATTATGTTGACCAGTAGGTCAACTTAAAAAATAAAAAAAAAAAAAAAAAAAAAAGAGTTAGGTACTTTTGTAACACCTTGTATAAAAAGAAACCCAGGAATCCAGGGAAGAACTTTTTCAAACCCGCTCGAAATATCACGGAATACGAACTTCGACGTTACGGTCTAGCCTAGCTACATACAATAGATTGAAAAAGCCCTTATTTTTAGGGTTCCGTATTTTTTATTTGTCTTTACTAACTTTGTGTGGTACACACGACAGCACGTCAGACTGTACACTTTTGTTGCTAAGTCGCCCGTAACGTAACGGAGTAGAGTGCTAGCGTGTAAGCCTCGACGTGCTGTCGTCTGTACAACTGTAGGTACGGTCGGCCACAGTCTAGTCTAAGATACCCCATGGTAGCTATTCCCACACACGGCATAAGGGCGCAAATCGAACAAAAAGGGTATCCTAGCTTGTGGCTGACTGTACATCTACCTATTCTTAATTTCAGGAGCACACACTCCCAATTTCTTATCGCTACCGCCCTGGCACCTCGGGGAATATAATTTCTTTTTTGCCGAAATTGAATGGAGTCTTTCGTGATAATTTGCGTGTCGGCGACGACGGGACGTGACGACGCGTCGCCCGCTCCGCCTTCCTGACAACTGCGTGAAATATGTGATTAGGCGATTTAAACCAAAGCGTGAACGGATTTCATAAGCATGCGAGTTGCCATTTGTAAGTATTTTTTTCTGAACTATGACTTATGCGAAAGAGGTGATTCTGTGACACCTTGAAAATATAGAAGAATTTACAGCTTGGCAAAAAAGAAGCCTAGGCTATACCGGTTTATCTATACGAGCTTAGGCTAGACTAGTTTGGCCTAGGCTATACCGGTTTATCTATACGAGCTTAGGGCAGACTGGTTTGGCCTAGGCTATACCGGTTTATCCATACGAGCTTAGGGCAGACTGGTTTGGCCTAGGCGAAACTAGTTTGTCCAGCTAGGGAAGCACAACGTCACGATAACAGTTTTAGCCCATTATCGGCTATTGCCATCTTCCTTTATTTCACCGCGTGAAGCCAGATGCCGCTACCCGATAGTGGGATAAAACTTTTATCTTGTAGGTAGGGTTGTGCTTCCCTACCTGAAATCGGGTTTGGCCGGTAACAGCATTGAGGCAACATTTTCACTGTAGTTAGATAATGATATGGAGAATTCTTCTCTCAGACACCTTCAAATGATGTTCACGATACGATTGGATGGATGGAGGAGCTTTTGGTCAACCGTACCAGCGCTCTCAGCGCACGCTCAGCGTACCTAAATTAAGGACACCTAGATTTTTTAAATGTAGCAAAAATTTATTATGTTATATTTAGTGATTCGGAAAGCGAGACAAGACAAGACAATTTCGATATCGAGACTGTCTTGACGGCATCAAGACTTTTGCTTGGTCTCGATCTTGTCAGGCGAGCGAAAATATTGTCTTGGTCTTGTTTTTAAGATTTGACGTAATCGAGACTCTCGATTGTGTCAAATCAAATCAATCGAGACTCTCGATTGTGTCATGTCATCCATATCAATCAAAAAGCCGACCAAAAAGGTTCATATAATCTCTGACATGTCAAAAAATTATAGATGTCAGAATTCTACGGAATAAAAAATCAGTTTGAAAATAAATAGAGTGCGCGCCACGACTCAAATCTTACGGGAACTCTGGGAACTACGCCTATTACGCCTAACACTGGAAACATTTTGTGCGTTGCGCCAGCGCCACGTCTATCGGACTTCGGTGGTGGCGCGGACTCTATTTCGAGACTCTCGCTCGATCTCGCTCGAATTAAATGATCGAGACGATGTCTTGGTCTCGTCTCGATCGTTTGATTCGAGCGAGACAAGACCAAGAAACAAAACACAAATTCATTTAATTTCCAAGCGAATGCATTCAAAGAGGAAAATTTATCAAAGCGCTGATGAAATACGGTGGAAATGGGAAATTTGAACTTTTGGCTGGTTTTGGAGCGCAATATTAATGGCCAATAAAAGCCAGAAATTTCTACGAAGGACTCTTATGCGCCGGCGCGGCGTGTCCTTATTAAAACCACTTTAATTCCATGCAACAACATGACACACTTCTTTTACCTACTAGTAGTCTTGTCTTCACAATTTTCCTCCAATCTTTTATATGATTAAAGGTGGCATTAATTTTCGTCAACTCAAGTTCGAGCTTAAGTTGGTGATCTCAGAAAACAAAAATGCTAATGCCATGTCAAGCCTTGGCTAATGTCAAGCTTGAGCTGGACTTTGACATTAGCCAAGGTCTCAAATCGGTGATTTTGTTTTCTGAGTTCACCTACTTGAGCTCGAGCTTGAGATGACGACTGTTAATGCCACCCTAAAAGTTGCCACTATTGAACAGACACACACAGAGTTAATGTTTTCTGTCATCCGGACAGACTATTAAGTAATACAAAACTATTAAAACAGTGAAAAGTTTAATATTATTTAAACAGTGTCCACTGGACGCAAGAGGCTTATTTGTGCACTTTTTTTTTACAAAAGTTAAAGTATAATGAAAATATATCCGGCTTCACAACTTTGCGCGTAGTAAGGGTAGGTGAAAATGCATTAAAAGCCAGTCGCTGTATTATCCTTGGACGACAAAGTTGGTGCTTTTCACCCGCAGAGCTTAGGAAAGCAGCACACATAACTTCTCAATTCCGGGGTCGAATTAGGTTGGTGTATCTACCTACGGCGGTAGAGACTAAAGTACTTTGTCTAACCAGCAGCTTTTAACCCTTAAATGCATGAATTTCAAATTTTCATATTCTTTGATTTAGGGGTGGAAAAGAAAACAATCAAAGATCACCGCCAAAACAAGGAAAACAATTTTGTAGGTATGTTCGATTATTTTAAGGGGGCTTGTATATGAATACTGAAATCGGATTATTTCGTAAGGTCGGTCTGAAAACTGTTTCTTACGACGAAGCGGTAACTTTGTATGGGAAGCCTTAGTCTGGTAGTGGCCAAATAATTGTCATTATAAATTGAACCTTACGGCCTTATGGTAAAGTCCAAAACCAATGAAAATATTACGAAATAGAATTAAAATGCTGCTGCTCGCTGGCCTCTGGTAAAATACCTCTTTACACTCACGCCAATTTTCGCGCAACCGCTGTTTCAGCTATTTTAGCTATTTAGGCTACTTATTTATTTTAGGCTACGTTTGCAGATGGAAATCATTAGGAATGTGAAATTTCTCCGTGAAATTGTTATACAAGGTGTTACAAAAGATCCATACTCTTTTTACAGGGTAATAGCACCCGGTTATAGCCGGTTATAGCTCTTTATAGGGTAATAGCACCCGGCTCACACGCCAAATATTTTTTATTGATCTGTGACGTTCCGTTTGATTTTTAAATAAATAAAAAATGCAGGCGCTGTGACGGGAGAAAAGTATTAATATTTTATTTTTACGATGTTTTACCAACTTAAAACTATGCTACGCCTACGCACACAATCATAATTTTTTTTTTCAATTTTGAGGTTATAATTATTACTTTTTTTTTCTACTTTTTTTTACAGAAATGTCCCTTTGTTGACCAGTAGGTTAACCTGCAAAAAGAGTTAGGATCTTTTGTAACACGGTGTATCGTCTCACTCTTTATTATTTTCACATTTCCCTCTCCCACACATTATATAATAGTCCTACTCCAAGAGCAGACAGGGTTTGATCAATAGTCTGACAAGCGAGGGGTACACGCGTTTAAATGAACAATGAGTGAGGCTTTATAGCTGGAGAGCTGGTGGCCGAATGACTGAAACGGCCACTCCCAAGAAGACTGGGAGGGTCTAGGCTGCTTATTTAGGGGTGGCATTCATAGTTGTCAGCTCAAGCTTGAGCTCAAGTTGGTGAGCTGACGACTATTTATTCCAATTAGGGTGGTATTAATAGTCGTCTGAGATCTCCTACTTGAGATCGATCTCAAGTAGATGAACTCAGAAAAGACAAATGCTAATGTCAAGCCTTGGCTAATGTCAAACTTGAGCAGCTGTCAGCATATTATTAGACACTATCTTGAGATTGACATTGACATTAGCTAAGGCTTGACTTTGACTTTTCTGAGATTTGACATTTGGCATTTGACTTTTCTGAGATCGCCTACTTGAGTTCGATCTTGAGTCGACGACTATTAACGCCAACCCTAGACTCCGCTGATCACGAAATCAGTATTATTTTTGGCCGAGCGCGGTTGAAAGTCCGTTTTTGGAACGCAAAAATTTACACTTTCTAGGTTATAAAAAACTAAATTTCAACCGCGCTCTGCCAATAATAATATTGATTTCGTGATCAGCGGAGTCTTAACAACCGGCCGGGCGGCCTCTAGAAGATCCCAGCCTTGTAAAAAAAAGATACTCAACCCAAACATTTAAACTTCCAAAGTAAAAAAAACGAACTTCTAACCGCGACCGAGCAAACAATTTTTTTCCCAGACTCAGCGAAGTCTACTCTATCAGCCTACCAACTCCCAGCCTTGTACGATAAAATAAGTCAAATAGTCACCAGCTCTGCAGCTATTATGCCCGTTTGTACGCATAGCAGGGGATTAGTTCACCTACGCAACGGAGATGGATAAATAAAATCCCACCAAAAACATTCTGTAAAAAACTAGCCAGGTCTCGATGTTTATCTCTAAAAAGTAATGAAATCTAGACAAAGTCGTGCCAAGTCTAAGGTTCCTAACTGCGATTTATTTATTATTATAGTTAATGTTGTGTGACTTGGCCGTTGAAGGGTACAAGCGGTTCTGGCGTCAGATTGGTGCAATGGTGTCATGGAGCACCTGGTTTTGTACCCTTGTATACCCTTCAACGGCCAAGTCACACAACATTAACTATAATCTATACTTATAATAAAACTCTAGCGAAGTCAATTCTGTACATTGAATATTTTTAGAAAAAAACTATCAGGGGTTACTAAGTAAACTATTCTGAATACAAAAATGCAAAAAAATCGGTCTATGTCTGTCTGTCTGTCTGTCTGTCTGTCTGTCTGTGTGTTACCTCATCACGCGAATACCGCTGAACAGTTTTCAGTCAAATTTAGGACCGTGATAAGTCCTGGTTCTGGGAACAATCTAGGCTATCCGATGTTCAGAATACATTGCGGGTTACAATTTTAACTTCGTTTTTTGTAAGAAATATTCATAATTTTGATATAGCTTCTTGAGAAGATATGTTAATAATGTGATACAGAACACATTTCCGAAAAAAAAATTGCATTTCCGGAAAAAAAATCCGACTTGGAACCTCATTATCTCGGAAACCGTTGATTTCCTAGGCATAGTTCCTTGGGCAAAAATGATCGTTATGATGAGGATTATACAGGGTGTTAAAAGACCGCCAACAGACCCGAAAGCCACTAGACACCTCAACAAAGTACTTTTTCGATAAATTATTGTTGTGAAATTATTTTGGTTTTTTAGGTTACAATTTTGAAAAATATTTTTTACGCAATGGACGTGTAACGCACAGAAGTCATATTGCGCAAGCGTATGTATCAGATTATGTTACTTAAGCTTGAAGTGCCGATGTTTAGAATACATTGCGGGTTGCAATTTTAACGTCGTTTTTTGTAAGAAATATTCATAATTTTGATATGGCTTCTTGAAAAGGTATGTTAAGAATCCCCTGAAGCTCTGCAGCCCTCTCGCTCGCACTTTTGAACATTTGAATTTATTGTAAGAGAATGATTCAACTTTGGACGATAAAATATAGTTGCAGACATAGATAATAAAGCTATCGACATGTAGACATACTTTAAATTTCACATTTATAGTTAAAAAAATAAATTACTGAACTACTACTTTTAACCGAAGTTCAGTGATATTTTTTTTTATTAGTAGGAATATGAAATCAAAAGTGTGTCCACATGTCGATAGCTTTATTATCTATGTCTGCAATTATATTTTATCGTCCAAAGTTTAATCATTCTCTTACAATCAATTTAAATGTTGAAAAGTGCGAGCGAGAGGGCTGCAGAGCTTCAGAGGATTCTTAAGAACTAGATACTGAATAAATTTCGCAAAAAAAAAGTTTTGAAAAATCCGACTTTGAACCTCATTATCTCGGAAACCGTTGATTTCCCAGGCATAGTTCCTTGGGCAAAAATGTTCCTTATGATGAGGAAAATACGTGGTTTCCCGCTTTGTTGGCGGTCTTTTAACACCCTGTATGTGGTCTCCCACTTTGTTGGCGGTCTTTTAACACCGCTCGGTATTAAATACAAGCACTCGCCGCAAACAATAATTTTGCATTCTTGCATAACAAATAACTATTGTTTACTGTTGAGCTGGATAGACAGAGTTATTAGCCGTATGCTTTGCTTGCTGGCTTAGCATGAGAATGAGTAAGACCTTATCCTAATCAATTCTTATGCTAAGCTTCCTGGTATCTTATCACGGGTCTTAATATAAACAATACATATTTATTATTAAATTTATAAATGTATTGTTTAGATTAGGGTTTTTATTCTATTTTATTGTATTGCTTTCTTTTGAGCCCTGCTACCGCAAGTTAAGAAATAATAACTATTAAAATACCCCCGACATTTTAGCTTCGAATAAGCATATTCAATAAATTGCTGAACCAATTTTGACAAAACATAACTAAGAACATTCGCTAGAAAACCTGCTTTCAAATTTAAAAAAAAAACCTAAGGCTTCCAAATCGTTCACCCATTTAAGAGCTACGGTGCCACAGACAGACACACCCTCATAAACACTTATACAGACACACTCACAAAGCTGTCAAACTTATAAAACCCCTCTTTTTTGGTCGGGGGTTAAAAAAAACCTTCCTTTTGAGTTTTCCTCCACAGTCGAATTTAAATTAAATGTCAAATGTGTAAAAACGCATACGAAGTCGCGGGCACAACTAGTAATAAATAAATCGCAGTAAGGAACCTTAGACTTGGCACGACTTTGTCTAGATTTCATTACTTTTTAGAGATAAACATCGAGACCTGGCTAGTTTTTTACAGAATGTTTTTGGTGGGATTTCACTTCTTTTTGTAGAAACGTGGGCACATTGATTTATTTCATTAGATTTTCTTATTGGAAACAGTTTTTTAATTTGTGTAATGTTCGAGTAGAATAAAGTTAATCGTTCAACTATTTCTTTTTGTTAAATTGTAAGTATAAGTATAAAAACCCTAACTCTGTACCAAATTTCACCTCTCTGAGTTTATGGGAAGTACTAGTTCTATTAGGGCTCTTGTGTTTTCTAATCAGGGTCACCAGGTACTCCAGATCTTCGATTATCCTAGTTTTTATAGTTTTCCCTTTATGTGGCCATTAAACCCTAACTCTGTACCAAATTTCAGCTCTCTGAGTTTATGGAAAGTACTAGTTCTATTAGGGCTCTTGTGTTTTCTAATCAGGGTCACCAGGTACTCCAGATCTTCGATTATCCTAGTTTTTATAGTTTTCCCTTTACGTGGCTATTAAACCCTAACTCTGTACCAAATTTCAGCTCTCTGAGTTTATGGGAAGTACTAGTTCTATTAGGGCTCTTGTGTTTTCTAATCAGGGTCACCAGGTACTCCAGATCTTCGATTATCCTAGTTTTTATAGTTTTCCCTTTATGTGCCCATTAAACCCTAACACTGTACCAAATTTCAGCTCTCTGAGTTTATGGGAAGTACTAGTTCTATTAGGGCTCTTGTGTTTTCTAATCAGGTTCACCAGGTACTCCAGATCTTCGATTATCCTAGTTTTTATAGTTTTACCTTTATGTGCCCATTAAACCCTAACTCTGTACCAAATTTCAGCTCTCTGAGTTTATGGGAAGTACTAGTTCTATTATGATGATCATGAGTGAGTGAGTGAGTGAGTGTGTGTCATAAATGCGAAACTTTGCTTTCGCTTAACTTCGGAACTAAATGACCTACAGACTTGAAATTTTGGATTTTAAGTATGTGATTATAGCTTACTAGATGACGAAAATTTCTGCGTTCTGGTCTTATCCTGAGGTTCTCAAATAGGGGCCTGAAAATGCGGCGAAATGGTTCCAGTAAAGGATGGTACGGCAGTGTTTGCTTCGCGCTCGACCTGGCGGGGGCACTGCCGTGCCCCCAGATATTCCTTAGGCCGTTTCGTGAGGAAACTCGCGGCTATGTTTTCATTAGAAGGTTGTCTGAAAGCGATCGCTCTTAGCGATAAAACCACCACTGTTTCCACGGACCGCCACATTTTCTTCCAACCTAGCTTTCTTTCAATCTTCTTAGTTATAAATCCTAAATAATTTCCAGCCAGCGGGAGACAGCCGTAAAAGTCTTTCGAAGACCACGCACCGAAAAAATGAAAACTGGCTTGTGCAAGTGGAAATCGGGGTTTGAGGTCCCGTAGGTAAATAAAATAAGGTTAAGGACACACAACGACACTGGACACTAATACTCATCGATTATCTGGGTGGATTTAATTTCATGGAAATTGGGACGTCTGGGATAAAAACGCTATTTAAAATAGCTCGAACCGCTATGAGGCATTTTTTATATCAAACTAGGGGGGCATCTTATAGGGCACAATTAATAAAAACTTCCAAATATGACTACTGTTGAGGATTAGACAGACAGACAAGCATACATCATCTTCATACTACGTAATACAAGAGCGGGATAGTTTTCATCTACAAATACCTAAATTTATTTTGCAAACACCGATTTTCTGTATTTGGTGGCGTGTCCGCAGCCCCTTTTTTTTTCAAATAGTTGGCTTTCTTCTTTAAATATGGAACCCTAACCGCCGTTTTCCACCGTCCGCTACTTTATTAAGATCTTTATTAGAAAACTTTTATCTACTTCCCACGCAACAATGGATGTAATCCTAGATATTGTTCCGGATTCATGAACAAAAAAGAAGAAGAAATCGTAAATCAATGGTGATGACAAGAAGAGCTAGCTTGTGGCAAATAATTTGGAGCCCAAAGTAAAAAATAAAATAAAATTATGGAGGTTAAACATTGGTAATGAATTATTTGACAAACAATGGAAAGTCATCTGTCCTTTGTACACAGGGTGTTAAAAGACCGCCAACAAAGCTGAAAACCACGGATTGTCCTGATCGTAACGAACATTTTTTCCCTTATGCCTTATCATGTAGCCAAGAGTTAGCGATGGTATCACAATTTGCTTGGCCACATCTGCGTGATGCCTGATTTAGAACGCTAATGCACAGCCAGTAATACATACACGCAAATGTAGGAGATCCTTTATGCATTCAATAACAAAAGAACGGCACCTTAAACCCACCTTTTCTTTGTTCCAGACCATGGGTCCGCCTCCAGCCTGAGACCAAACCAGTGACAGTGCCAGTGCGAGTGCCAAAGTGAGAGTGCGCGTTCAAATGTAGTGTCTACCATGGGTTGTACGCCTAGCATGCTGCTGGACCACAAGGGCAGGCGGCGGGACTCATCCGGGTCCCAGGAGGCGGCCCTTGCGAAGGCGGCGCCGGCGCAACTGTGTAACAAGGCCGTGCAAGCCGCGAGGGCGCCGCGAGCCTCCTTGGAGAGCGACGGCTTCAGCATACAGCTGTCCAGCAAGAAGGACAGCTATGTCTCGCAGATGGGGAACAACTTCGCCACGCAGCTGCATATTAAGAGGATCTCGGGTGAGTTGGAAGCTACTGCTTTACTGAAAAAATCTGGCAGTTGCTCTACCTCTACGTATTACGACCAGTGCAGTGGTAGGTTACGACACCCTGCAAAAAGAGTAAGGATCTTTTATAAAACGTTGTATATTCACTTTATAATCTTCACATTTACTTCTCCCACACTTTGTAGCACTACTCCAAGAGCAGGCAAGGTTTGATCAATAGTCATGCCAGGGGCACACGCGTTTAAATGGACAATGAGTGCGGTCTTATGGCTGGAGATCTGGTGACCGAATGACTGGAACGTTTACTCCCAGGATGAGTTTCTAGGCTGCTTATTTAGACTCCGCTGATCACGAAATCACTATTGTTATTGGCCGAGCGCGGTTGAAAGGAGTCCGGTCGCGGTCCCAGGAGGCGGCCCTGGCGAAGGCGGCGCCGGCGCAGCTGTGTAACAAGCTGCGCCGCGAGCCTCCTTGGAGAGCGACGGCTTCAGCATACAGGGCCCTTAGCCTGTAACACAATGGTGCCAAAATGGGCTTCCGGTTGACGGTTTTAATTACGATTTATTGATGCTGTCGGTCCAGTGTCGGTCCTTTTAATGTTATTGTAGTACAGCAAAGAATATTAAGAGTCTAATCCTAGAGGATTAGTTAGCTGGTTGTAGGAGAACAACGAAAAAAATCCCGGTTTTGTCCTTCTACCTAGGACGCCATTGAGACGCCATTGTCTTACAGGCTAAGGCCCCAGCTGTCCAGCAATAACAGCTATGTCTCGCAGATGGGGAACAACTTCGCCACGCAGCAGGTGAGTTGGAAGCTACTGCTTTACTGAAAAAATCTAAAAGTCGCGTTAATAAGCGCGCTAACCACGCACCGTTCACACGACAGCACGTCGACCGTTACACGCTAGCACTCTACTCAGTTACGTTACGGGCGTCTTTACAACAAAAGTGTACACTCTTACGTGTTGTCGTGTGTACAGTAACTAACGACTAACTAATGTTAGTGAGTGACAAAATAAATCACTGTAGGTATCCACGTCTATATGACTGTTTTTTTTCTGGACACTGTTGTCTTAGCTCGTGAAAATACCAGATTTTGCTCTTGAATGTATTTTATGACAAAACAGGTAAGTGGTGTGGGGTGTATTTACCAGTCTAGCGAATAATAAAAGCATTTTTTCTGGATTACTCTGGCAAAAAAGTAATTGCCTGACTACGACTGAAGTCCTCCTAAAAATAAATAAATCTCGTTTCAAGCCTGAGAGAAAATTACATTTTATTACAGTAACCTACCTCGTTCATGTCTAGACATCAAAAACAAACACTAAATTCCAACTTAGGTACAAACTATCCCTAGAGACTGTCTACTGCCTAAGATAAAAATATTATTTCAAATATAAACTATTTCTAATATTAAATTGTTTCAGTTGTTAAAACAGTTGAGTGGCAGTAACGGCTGCAAATTAAAGAAACTTGCTGTAACGTATTTCAGTATAATATATTATGTACCTAGTTCTTTGTTTTAATTGCTGAAAAATTTTTCAGTGAATATCTATCTAGGTACCAAAGTTTTCAACAACCCCTTAATTTTAATCGGTACCTAGGTACGTTAGTGTTTACTATTTTGTATTATTGCACAGAAAATACATAGGTAGGTAAGTAAATAATAGGTAGGTAATATAGCGGACACACCTACTAAATTATGTAGTCTACACCTAATCTTACAGCGAACTCCAAACATAGGTACGGTCGGCCACGTCTAGGATACCCCATGGCAGCTCTTACCGCGCGCGGCATAACGGCGCCAATCGAACAAAAAGGGGTATCCTAGCGTAGTCAGTAGCGTGCGCTGACTGTACCTGCTTTGTGTGGTCTGCTAGATGAAAACCTCGACATGATGAAAACTACTACCTCCGTGTTTTAATATTAAACGTACCCTAAAAACTTCTATATGGTATTTTAGAACGTCTATCATATTTTCATCGGTTTTATCGCACAATACAAGGTGTTACAGAAGTACCTAACTCTTTTTACAGGGTAATAGCACCCGGTGATAGGGATCACAGCCTAAATTTTCTTTTTCTCGGACGTTCCGTTGATTTTTAAATTTATAAAATGTGAACGCTGTGGCGGGAGAGAAGATTTTTTTAAATATCGTTTTCATTGACTTTCACAGTGTTTTAACAACTCAAAGCTATGTAAATGCACCTACACATACAAATATATTTTAATATTTGAGCTAATACCAAAAACAAAAAAGTTATGATTTATTTTTTATTTTGAGGTAATAAAATAAAAATTGTATTTTTTTTTCAACTTTTTTTACAGATTTGACATCTTGTTGACCACTAGGTTACACCCTGTAAAAAGAGTTAGGATGTTTTGTAACACGTTGTATTTAGCTATAACCTGTGTCAATAAAAAAACTATAATTATATAAATGGCGAACACTCTCGCACCCTCTCGCTTTAATCATATCTCAGCCTATACACACTCACACGTAACGTTAGCAAAGTCATTTTAGGCAGTCTTGATTATACACCTACGCTGCGCTAATAAAACGCGCCGAAATACGTTTGCCTCTAAGTCTTAGTGTTGTTTGAATTTGTGACGAGTTATTTCATTATTTTTGTTTTATATTTTGTTGAAGTTTGTGTTATTTATTATTGAACGAGCGAGCGAAGCGAGCGAAGTTCTCCGAGTCTACTGGAACAATCTGGCGTTTGTATGTATGTATGTATGTTTGTATGTATGAATGTTCGTTCGACGATAACTTGAGTAAATTTGGTCGGATCGTTATGAAATTTGGTAGGCGGGTAAATGAAATTAAAATAATTTTTAAGTTCGAACATGAGCCAAATCGGTCGAGGGGTTGCCGAGATATCGGGTTGTTAAGTTTATACGGGGTCGCGAGTTCACAATTCGGGGCGAACCACTAGTAATACTTTTGATAAAATTTTCATCATGATTGTTGTTTATCCACAAAGCCAATGTAAAACAATAAAATAACAATAAAGTAAGCATCATAAACCAATATTTCCTCACCAAAAATGCAAGAAAATTTTAGGTATGAACCGAAATCGTATTTTCGTGACCTCTTTTTTCGACCTTACCATGGGTATCCGCCGCCATTTTTATATCGTTTCTCTATTGACACGGCCTATACGAGTAGATACGTCTTAGATAAGCTCAGTGCCTGATCATTACGTTGAGCAAACACACAACGAGACAAAGTCATTCTAATTGTTTAGTTACAGGCGAAACGTTTTATACGTCCATAACGTCAGGGTAATTTATTTCTATCTATGTGCCTACTATACAGGGTGAAAGAAAGAAAGAAAGAAAAGACATTTACAAGAAAGAAAAGACGGGTGTTACAGAAAGGTTCTGTCATACCGAAGGGGGTTGCTTAGCTCATCTATATCCATCTATTGATCCCATAAAAAAGCGTGTATCGATGAGTTAAAGGAGCTCCTTCAGTATTACAGGACCTTTATCTAACACGTTGTATAAAGGTGCGGTGGTGGCCTATGGTAGAACATTGGACTCGAAAGCTAGAGACCTAGGTTCGATTCCCGGCGCAGGCCTGTACTTAGGACTTTGTTTCTTTTCAAAGTTACGTACATTTGTGAATTTAAAGTAGCAAAACCACTCGCTAACCGTCAGGGAAAACTTCGTGAGGAAACCCGCGGGTTAGTTGGCTCCACAAGTATTGACTTGTCTTTCCTGTGGGCTAGCTAGGCCGACTAAGCTGTCAGGATGGTAACTATAAGTGCTGGCTGGGCAAGCCTACTCCGTCATAAACAATGTCCCACCCAGTCACTGCAACACCGAGTGATCTTCAGTCTTCACCCATCTAGTGTGAGAGAAGGTGCCACTGGATGCTTTATAAATCATCTCATTACGTAGATGCAAAGGCCTTAGTATAAAAGTGGGTACATACCTATAAGCGTGCTGGAAAAAAATTCTGTAACTATATAAGGTTTACCTTTTGGTTACCCTAAGGTTATGGGGTTGAAGTAGTCCCTAATGAAAACTTTACAATCGTGCGAGACCAACAAAACAAATAAAATATGTTTTCGGCGCATTTTTCAAATGTCTGACGGAACAAAAGTTGACAAGAATCGTCGGTAGAGCCGCTTTGCAGTGGAAAAAATTGTCCACACTTTTAAATATATAACAATAACTCGCAACTCCACGTAGTAGCTATCAAAGTCGTGCCTCCCTCCCTATGCATATAAATGTAAAATGTTCTCAACCAACGCTTCCCAATCTTTTTCAAGAGTGGACCCTGGGGCGCCACCTTACCATGAACCTAGGACCCCTAAAACACTCAATCAATACCAACTTTATACTTAACTCTTAAAATTTGCATAAATATCGTATGCTTTGTTTTTTTGGGAGGTTTGTAGAACACTGGAAATGGAGCACTGGAAGCATTGAAATTCCCAGAACGTTAGTCAACACTGTAATCTGTATTCAATCCAACACCAACGCTCTTCTTCGGACGGTCGCTGGCCGATTGGATAGCACAATATACAGTCGGTCGTAGTCCACACTCTAGGATACCCCTTTTTTTCGATTGGCGCACTTATCCCGTGCACGGCTTACCGTGGGGTATCCTACACTGTGTCCGACCGTACAAGCAAATGCAACCTTACCTGTTTATTAGCATTAAAACTAGGATCAGGGCTGGCTGGAAGAAATCTCTTAGAAATAAGTCCGCCCTTGTACACGTTCTCTTACTACCATGTTATTTAAGAATTTATTTATTTTATGTGCAATAAAGTGTAACAAAAAAGCTCGTTACGCACAGAAACCTGCGGAACCGAATGCGGTTTTTTCTGTATTGTTTGAATTTGTTTGAAAGACTAAACTCACAAGTGGGAGCGGTGGCGACGCGAATCGCGATGCGTCAAAACCATCGATAATTTATTATGTCAAAACTCACAACCGTCTTGGGCTCCACCACAGCACCGCCATGCATTCGAATTCTGCGTGTGACGAGCTTAAAACATTTTAAGACTTAGTTTAATCTCGTAAGCCCAAGCATAAAAATACATTGAAAAAATAACATCCCAGTGTTGTCATTGTCCATATGACAACATTTAATAATAATTTTGTTGGGTGGTACCCACGACATTAAAAGTCTGAAATAAATACCCTTATTTTTTTTCCGCATAGCCCCTGGGATAGGGCCGCGGTCCCCAGGTCGGGAAACCCTGTTCTAAACTTCGCGGCGCGGTGTAACTTCACAAGCGGAGCTTAATTGCCTATACTGAGGGGTGTTTGAGGTAGCTGTAGGTACCCTCCATATGTGGGTAAGTAGGCTGCTGGGATCGCAATAGACTCTTTGTATAGGTATTGCTGGGGAAAATGGCACCGTATTTTCTACCTGGGAACGTAAAAATCAACAGGGGATTACTGCATTGATGAATAAGTGCCAATTCCACCACTTCGGGATCGGAAACGGTATAATTTCTACTAATTGGTGCTTTAGAAAACGTAAAACGTAACAAATCAATGAAAATACTGTCTGCCGGACTGAGAAATCGTAGTGTTTTCGTTTCGACAACCCTTTTCACCTTTTGAAACCAATTCGATACCTTAAGGCGCTGGGCATAGTGAATTAGCCCGCGCGCAAAAAAAATGCACAAAAACCATTCCTGTATCAAATACACTAAAAAAATCGAAAATGTTCACATATCAAACCCTAGAATTAGGTGAGAGCTATCTAAAACCGCCAGTTTTGTGTTGATACCCATAAGAGATTGCAAGATATTTTGATTGAAAAAAAGTGCGCCGCCTATTTTTTTTCATCAAAAATATCTTCAAAACGTTTATGAATGTCAACACGAAACTGGCTGTTTTAGATAGGTCTCACCTAATTCTAGGGTTTGATATGTGAAAATTTTCGATTTTTTTAGTGTATTTGATACAGGACTCGATTTTGTGCATTTTTCTTGGCGCGCGGGCTATTCACTATGTACAGCGCCAAAAAAATGTAAGTGGCTAAGTGGCCAAAAAAATGTTGCAAAAAACAATACAAACTTAAGTAGGTCTGTTGCAGAAACGATTGACACCAAAATCAATGAAATTTTAGGGGGAGGTTAGGAAAATTGAGAATTTTCCGCTACGCTACTTCAGTAAAATCTTCGACGTCATTAAAGTCCAGTTTTCACACTATAACGCTCCACAGACTTCAAAGTCCCTCCAAGAGGATCCTAGTACCGTGTAATTGGCTTGAAACAGTTTCTTCAAAGCGGATAGAGTGCTCAACAGACTTTTTGAATACCCCTACCATACTACCGATAAATAACGCAGATTTTGGATACATTTATACAGGGCATTTTTTAAATAGCGTTATATTACTTTTTAGCTTAATACTTTTTAATTCGGTGGTGGTCTAGTGGGTAGAACAGTGGACTCTGAAGCGAAAGGTCCTAGGTTCGATTCCCGGTGCGGGCATGTATCTATGACTTTGTTTAATTTCAAAGTTACGTACATTTGTGAATTTTTAGTAACAATACCACTCGCTGACGGTGAAGGAAAATATCGTAAGGAAACCTGAGCGTATGAGGCATTATACCCTCAACGCAAAAATTGCCAACCCGCATTGAGCACGCGTGGTGATTAAGCTCGAACTCTCTCTCTGAGAGAAGGCCTTTGCTCAGCTAGTGGGACATGTACAATTCGGAACCCAAAGTTTTTTGTTCGAAAGTCCGTTATTGGCTTAATCTTATCTTTAGACAATATTGAGAAACAAATTTCAATATTTTTTATTTTTGTTCAGTAGTTTGGATTTTACAACGTTTCAAAGATACAGTTTTATGACGTCACGCGACGGTCTGCATACTGTTGGCGGTCATAGTAACAAAACATTTTAGCGCATAAAAACAAAACTACTGGACCAAAATAAAAAATATTTAAATCAGTTTCTCAATATTGTCTAAAGATAAGATTAAGCCAATAACTGACTTTCGAACAAAAAACTTTGGGTTCCGAATTGTACAGGCTACATCATACTTTTACTTTTTAATTACTAAATGTTTCCTAAGCTTAAAAAGTTGGAATTTGTACCATTTCAGCGCTGCCTGTTCTTTCATGCCCCTCCACTCTCTACCACCTTTCCAATGTAAATATGTGTCTACTTGCATACTACACGCTAGCAAAAACAGTAATGTTTTACTCAATCTGAAATCACTCAGTCTCTACAGGGTGCACTCTAAGTCGATAGCGGAACTTTAAGTAGGCTTTCTACTGATCAATACAAACAACTTTTACTAGGTGGCGAAAAAAATAGACCGAAAAATATATCAGCTGTTTCATAAATTTTTAGGAGGAGCGGGTGATCGTGCTCCTCAACTATAAAGGGAAATTTCCCGCCAAGCAGATCTTATGCTTGGGGACCGGCCGGGTCCAACTGAACATAGTTGGACGGTCTATATATACTCAGCCACGAAAGATATTTTGCTGGCGCGATGCAGGATTGTAGCGAGTAGCGATTTGACAGCTCGAGAATGTAGCAGTTTCCTGAGCGCCCGACAGGGGTCGCTACAGTACTCCCCCCCAAGACCTTTGAGCCTAAAGGTCTTGACCTCGAAGTCTGTGCATGGAACTTGCACGTGCCAGAAACGCTGAGTCAGTGAGTCGACTAGCGGTCGATGCGTCGGCGGCTAGCAGAATCGCATCGCCGGCGACAATACCTCGGTGAGTCGGGTAGGAACCGGGGATGGCTGCTGTACCACTTGGAGAATGCAGATGCTGGCGACAATACCACGGTGAGTCGGGTAGGAACCAGTGCACCTGCTGTGTGGCTGCCTTTTTCCGAATATTGCTGAGAAGTGATCACCATCAGAACCAGTAGCACGTTACGTCGGCTGTAGTGGAACTGATAGGGTGAGAATGAAGCTGGCGTGCTTGAGACTGATGAGGTCTGAGGGTGCTCGAGAGCGAAAGAAGGTTGACAAGCTCTGTCAGGGGTCACCACTTTAAGAGGAGCGGGTGATCGTGCTCCTCAACTATAAAGGGAAATTTCCCGCCAAGCAGATCTTATGCTTGGGGACCGGCCGGGTCCAACTGAACATAGTTGGACGGTCTATACAGTATGTCCACGGACTGCACCGCGCCACTTAATTCTGTGGTAAAGCATCATTAGTGGAACACGAATAGCATAAAATAAAAATAAAAAAAAATAAAAAAACTCAGTATTCAAAATAAACATTAGCAAATTTAATTCATAATGCATCAACCTGTGTATCGCTGACGCCAAAAGCGGCAACCAGTGATCGCGTAGATGAAAGTGGTTGCCGCTTTTGGCGTCAGCGATACACAGGTTGATGCATTATGAATTAAATTTGCTAATGTTTATTTTGAATACTGAGTTTTTTATTTTTTTTTTAATTTTTATTTTATGCTATTCGTGTTCCACTAATGATGCTTTACCACAGAATTAAGTGGCGCGGTGCAGTCCGTGGACATACTGTATATACTCAGCCACGAAAGATATTTTGCTGGCGCGATGCAGGATTGTAGCGAGTAGCGATTTGACAGCTCGAGAATGTAGCAGTTTCCTGAGCGCCCGACAGGGGTCGCTACACATTTATTTGGCGCAGTACAGAGTCGACCTTTTGTATGGAACAGCTGATATTTTTTTCGCTCCATTTTTTTCGCCACCTAGTACAAGTTGTATGTATTGATCAGTAGATGGCCTACTTAAAGTGCCGCTATCGACTAGAGCACCCTGTAGATTATAATCGATAGGCTCGTCACGCACGCAGCATTATTGACTCTGTAAAAGGTGTTCCGATTGGATTTCGACCTTCATTAACGGTACAAGGGAGGGTAAACATTCCACCTATCCTCTACATACCAATGCATAAAAGCTATAAGTGGCCGGTGCTGCGCTGCGACTGGGGATGTGAGTACGCATTGAAAAAATCGCGCTGATTCAATGAGTCGGTTCCCCGGTTTTTTATGTTTGCTTGATTTTTAGCGTTCCGTACCTCAAAAGGGTAAAACGGAACCATTATAGGATCACATGGGCGTCCTTAAAACGAGCCCTTTCATTTGATATGCCACAGCATAGTATGAAAAATTTTTTTTTCCAATTTACCCCCCAAAAGTGGTATCCATGTTTAAAATTAAATTATTTATGTTACGTTTCCGTGTTTGGGTTGCTGACTTACACTTGTGTACCAAAATGTACAACTCAATCGGACCAGTAGTAGTTTAGGAGCAAATAGGCTGTGACAGACGGACAGACAGTCAGACAGACAGACGCACGAGTGATCCTTTAGTGGTTCCGTTTTACCCTTTCGAGGTACGGAAACCTAAAAATTAAAATGTAGCCTCTAAAAGTGTAGGTACATGTCCCACTAGCTAGGCAAAGGCTTTTTTTTTCAGAAAGAGAGTGTGTTCGGCATAGGTCCTAGAGTCAAGAAGCGCTCGTTATATCGCTCGGTTTGGACCACCTCTTTACTTTTTCCTTCCTACAGAAAGAAACAAAGAAGTCCGCTTAATCTTATTTGTTTATTCTGCAAAAACTCGCTCTAATCAATAGAGTAAGTACCTACACTCTACCCTGTTTGTCTTTTGTAATGAAACAAAAGCATCATGGACCTTTTTCGTGAAAAAAAATTACAGTACAGAATCTGTACTAGGTGCCTATGTTAAAATCACAAAGAAGGTACAACCAAGTTTTATTTATTTGCTTGCACACAAAAAGGGCGTCGATCATGGATTAGGAAATGCTTGTAAAATACTTACCTATAATAGGTACACACGGATAATACACGCTAGCACGCTAGCACTCTACTCAGTTCTTACGGGCGAATTTACAACAAAAGTGGTCGACCCTTACACGCTAGCACTTTACTCAGTTACTTACGGGCGAATTTACAACAAAAGTGCTGACGTGCTGTAGTATGTACTTCTAGAAGAGCTTAGAAACCTAGAGCTTAGAGCTTCTAAGCATGCAAGCGCGATAGAGTACGCTATACGATTCACGCGTAGATCTTCTTTGATCCCTTATTTTGATGCCTTTTCCGTAAGAACCCTTTCATATTCAGAGTACTGAAGGATAATGATGGAAACCCTGAACTCAGTGTTTCCTCCTTTCGGTTTTATCTTCGCTGAGCTCCGTCCTTACTTCCTAGAGATAATGGTCTATTTGATGTTTTTATGATAAGTTCCCGTTTTACGGCATTGTGAAGAGAACCCATGGACTGAAACTTGTACTACCACCCTAACCCTAAAAGTAGGACCTTCATCTTCAAACGCTTTCTGACAAATTCGTTTGCCTTTTAAATTGTTGTTAGCTTACTCTCTTTCACTTTGCTTTTCTTACCTTCGCTAAGTACTGTTTCCTTATAAGATTACGTTTTCTCTTTGTTAATGGTTCTATAGAGAAATAATAAAATTTATAAAAATACAATTTAGAATTTTCATTAGAAAAGGTTTAAAAACAGAGGCAGACACGTCAAAGTTACATTTTTGTCTCGTTTAAATTTTCTGACTTTCCCATCTAGAATAAAATGAAAGAAAGTGAAAAAAACTTTATTGCCGGGAACACATAAAATAAAAATTTCGTAACAAAATTCCGAGCTATAGATTTAGTAGGGAAGGTAATACTTAGAGCTAAGCTTCTCCCAAAGAGAAGAGAAGGCTTCTCCGTCTCCGTCCGTCAACGTTAGGGATTCCCAACCTTTTACCCTTCACGCCTCACCCAATGTTATGCTGAAATACTACGCACTAGAGGGGGTCCCCTAGGGGCCAAAATTGAGATTCAAATAAGAAAGTCAAACAAATTATGAAATTCATATGAAACGTAGGTAATCAACTAACAAAAGTAAAATATACAATAAGAAAGACCACTGTGGCTGCATTTTATTAACCAATTCGTAATGGTTTTATATCTACCTAGTAAGTATACAGCGAAGATAATTTTCAACGTACAGTGTGTTTCTCAGTTTCGTTTTATTCCCAACGGCGTCGAAAAACCACATTTACAAAAATAACTTTAACTTGTTGGAGTAATATTTTATCCAAAATGCAGTCAAATCCATGTGGCTGAAATTATCGCAAGCAGACGAATATTTTTTCACGTCCTAAGCTTCTTGCCATATTTTGGGCAGTGGTTCGACATAAATCTCAAATGGATCTATATAATTGATGTTATCAGAAAACTTTTGGGGAAATTAAGTACAAAATTCAGTAGTCATACCGCCGCACCCTTGGATAACTCTACGCTCCCAAGTTGGGCGCGCCCCATTGGTTGGGAAACCCTGGTCTACGTCCTAGTTGACATTGCAACCTGTACATGTGCACATGTCCCACTAGCTGGACAAAGACTTTTTCTTAGAGGGAGAGAGAGAATAGCGACAATTCTTCACAATAGCGAGTGGTATTGCTTCTAGAAATTCATAGATAGATACAATACAATAAAAGGGTACACACGACAGCACGTCGACCTTTACACGCTAGCACTCTACTCGGTTACGTAACGGGCGACTTTACAACAAAAGTGTACAGTCTGACGTGCTGTCGTGTGTACAACGATTTACCATAGAATATCCCGCTATGACACAAATAGTCAAATGACAATGTGACAGTCATCATCGTCACTTGCAATAAATGTAAACAAATTATAGTAAACCTAATTATGTTATTTTTACACGCTCTCTGAAGGATAATTAATGGCATTTTGTAATGGGGTTATTTATTAAGGAAAACGCTTGTTTCTGCGGAGAGAAATTCCGCTGACGTTAGCGGGCCCTTGAAGGTTGGTACCGTGAGGAAATTCAAGGGTCTAGCCACTGCTGTATTGGCAGCATTCTCAAGAAAATTTGGGTAAGCCATTTTCTTGCAAACTGAAATAATGGCAGTTACCGATACTTTACGAATACGATACAAAGGCCCGGTTTCTGAATTGAGAATTTCACTAACCAAATCGTCCTGTCTCTGCAGATGTCACACAAGATAATGTGACAGAGCGATACTTAAGCATTTGGTTAGTGAAATTCTCAATTCAGAAACCGGGCCAAAGTGTCTTGTTTCGTACACACGACAGCACGTCAGACTGTACAATTTTGTTGTAAAGTCACCCGTAACGTAACCGAGTAGAGTGCTAGCGTGTAAGGGTCGAGGTGCTATCGTGTGTACAATTCATACATGACGTAATGGTGATGGTAAAACGGGCTGTTTTCCGCAAATACGACGTCTCTACTTGCGCTTATTTTGCGTTAGGATGTATAACGTGGGTATGTAGCGTTGATGGACCTAGAGGTTTTTGTTTTGAATGATTACATACAAACAATCTATACCTACGCCACTTGGGAAATACGCATCGTCGAAAGAGATAAGCGCAGTAACTATAGTAGCCCGTAAGTTGACGATTTACAACTATATTAATCCGTCATCCGGCGATGCTAACTCAGGTGCTAAATTCAGCAAACGGTGATGTCATAGCGCTGTATCTTATCAAGCCGCGGCCACCTCATAAACAACCTGTCTTGGTCTAGATCCGAGGAGCTATAGTTGAACGAGCGAGCGAAGCGAGAGAAGTTCTCCGAGCCTACTGGAACAATACGATGCTTGTATGTATGATTGTGTGTATGTATGAATGTTCGTTCGACGTGAACTTGAGTAAACTTGGTCGCATCGTCATGAAATTTGGTAGGCGAGCAAATGAAATAAAAATATGTAATTTATAAATTCGAACATGAGCCAAGTCGGTAGAGGGGTTGCCGAGATATGGGGTTATAAAGTTTAAATATGCAATGGGCGCGCATCTGTGCGAATGGTGTTAGCAAAAAGTTACACTCACGAGTTCATAGTTCGGGGCGAACCACTAGTTATAAGATAGAAGGGTCTGTCCGTCGGTCTACGTTAAGGGAGCAATTAGTTAAGTGCTCTCCTTTCCTTTCCAATCGATTTTGATGTGACTGATAGGCGGTACAGTCGGCGACGAAAGGAAATAGTAGAGTTCCAGACGTCAAAACGTCAATCTCATTGAGATAGAACCATATTAGATACTCGTAGAGTAACTGCAACCTTTCATCTTATTATTTTAAACCCCAAACTCAACAAGAGGGGTGTATATGGCACGGTAGCTCTTAAACGGGTGAACCCATTTGGGTGCGGTTTTTTTAAATTTGGAAGCAGATTTTCTAGCGAGTGTTCTTAGATAATATTATGTTTTAATAAAATCTTTTTAGACGTTTATGAGATGCTTACTTAAAGCTATAATTAGCTTTAAATAAGCATCTCGGAGGTTTTTTTTTTTTATTTAGTATTTATTAGCGACTTTGATACAAATTTATTTTATTTTAAGTGAAACCGATGGCTAGCTAGTTTGCTATAAATTAACTGACATTGAGACCGTATATGCTATATTAGGAGGCATTAATAAATAGCTTGTATGAAAAGTCGAACGCAGCAAACCAATATGGTCAGAATATGCAATACCTAGTAGTACCTACTTGGACCACATCCAGCTCGTAGACGAGTTGTAAATTACAATGTCGAAGGGTGCGCCACCTAATCAAACAATGGCGATGTGTGATGGAATCTTTGGAAGATGGTACTGAAATTTTGCATTCCAAAGTAAGTAATTAGGACTACAATGGAAAGACGCGGTCGTGCTTGATAGGATACGTCATGCCTAGCATGTAGAATTTGATCTTACAGCGCGACTAGCATAGCATAAGTTCCACAAAAATTTGGCTTCGATAATCGGGCGTTTACACGGGTCGATTTTCGCCGCACGGCTATTCACCAATCGAATCGCCTGTGAAAATCAAAACGCCACCCCATTTTACGGTCGACCAAAATCGCACGTGATAAAAATCTAATGTCGAATTTTATTGTGATTGATTCTTTGACTTTTTTTGAATGGATAAATTATGTCGATTTAAAATGTATTGTAATCGCCTCCGACTGGGCATTAATTAACACGGTCGATTTTCAGCCGCATGCGGCCGGCCGCAGCGCGGCGAGATTGTAGTCTCTGGGGCCTTAAAGATTTTAGCCGAATTGCCATTTACATGGTAAATTTTTGCCGTGCGGCGAAAGTTGTGCAGCTAAAATCGTCCCGTGTAAACGCGCTACAAGACGACAGGTGGCATAGATATCGGCGTAGGTACAATAATATGAAATGCGACCGCAGTAAAATTATTGCGGCCATTATCTACCGCACGTCATACGATATTTAAATGTCTATTTGACGTTGTTATCTGAAATGGCAATGTCATCAGATGTCATCACAAGATGTCGAATTACTACGCGTCAGCAGTTCATGGGCTAAGAACGTTATAATACTAGAAATAATGGGTTGTAGAATAGCCTGGTACAGTCGGCCACACGCTAGGATACCCCTTTTTGCTCGATTGGTGCCCTTATGCCACACGGTAAGAGCTGCCGTGGTATATACCCCACGGCAGCTCTTACCGTTATACTGGGGTTCACTATGTAGCCAACACCGTACAAGAATTCGAGCTAACAAACGTAAAGTACCTAGATGCAACATGAGTTTCAGTCATAAGGCAGATTTTTTTGAAATATTCCGATTATAAGGCCCTGGTTGTAAAGGTTCGCTAGGGTACTAGTTTTTGATAGGTTCAAAGTTCAAAAGGTTCAAGTTTTTAGGAAGAAAAGCAACTTTTTCTTTTTAGGGTTCCGTACCCGAAGGCTGCCAAACTATGTCTGTCTATCAATTTGTCCATCTGTCCTACCTACCTCTAAAGGTAGTAACCTACCTTTAGAAATTTTCTTTGAAGAAATTGGACGACTTCATCAACATTTTCAACACAAAATGTTGATGAAGTTATCCAATTTCTTTCATTGAGTGTTCATTGGACAAATATATAAATAGGTACCTAGCCAAATTTTGAAATAAAATGGGAATTATTGTGAACAATGCAAAAAACGAACTAAAACATTTTTTTTTTCTAATTTACATCTTTGCGTTTCTTCATTAACACCTTGTAGGTACAATCATCTGTTATCATTCCCAAGATACCATCTCGCGCATCTCACAACAAACAAGCACGCCAACTCTAAACAAAGGCGGGCGTTATCTGTCGTGTAAAACACGTAAAAATAAAACTACAACAGCCGGCCTGCGATTCGCCATCGCCATTACGTTTTGAGGCTATGGTTCACGCGGCCGTCTGTGCTCTGTTATCTACGACCTCAGTCTTGCGCCCACGCATGCAAGAACCGACCATGCGCTCCGCCGATCAAACGCGCATGCAAATCATATTAGAAGCGTAGTGCTCTTGATTTAACCTACGTAGCAAGTGTCGTAAAACGTTAGTGGCGTTAAATGAAGTGCTGTCATAAAAGTGAACGTACCTCATAGTGTCATAAAGTGGCTACAAAACGAGTGGTGGAAAATAAATCCTAGTTACTAGGAGCTACATATTTCAATCTGTGCTCGGATCGATGTGATAGTGAAGTGTGGATGTTGTTTATTAGAGTTTGGCTCAGTGTGTCAACAGTGGCGTGGCCGGGCCAATATTTGAGCCAATAAATAACCAAACCGAAGGTCAGTAAGATAGACTTTAATAAACCACTGCAATGGCGATAAACAAGCGATGACGCGGTACGGTACGCATGCGTTTACTGACTGAATGAGATTGCTAACGCTACCGTGTTGAAATGACTACGGTGGGTGTCGGGTAGCAGGCTACTACCACCTAGCACATCAATACAACAGTTACTCCCACAATTGAATTTAAGTTTTACTCCTCAACGTTTAAGACCTCGAATTGATCGCTTAAAACGGCATGTGACTCGTAGCTTCTCACGAAGATTTTCCTTTAGTTATCGGGCCTGACGTTGGAAGTGTTAATGTGTTAGTGACAGTGTTTTGTTCCGTGACTTTGGAATTTTAAAATGTGTGGGGAAGACAAGTAAAGACCGCGTTATCGGCGTGTGCGATAATGGATGTGGACCCTGAGGAGTTAGCAGGTAAATACCAAGTTAATTGTACGCATGCTTTCTCCAGTTGACTATTAACTAGACTACTATTCAATAAGAATCGTGTAGAGACTAATATCTCTATAATTTGGGTTTGCCTATCAAACAAGGAGTTGGAAAATTTATAGGAATTACTCTGCAGAAAACCTTAAAAATTCAGTGCTATCAAATCATAAAATACGTAATGATAAAAACTCTCTGGGTTTCTCCAAATACGGATGCAAGTTCAGTTAATTGAACTCGACATTGAGAAGCAGTATTTATTACAGAAATGTCTTGGGAGGGTCATACCTGAGGAGGTTGTTCAAAGATCTTGAGAAAAACACCAGCAGCTCATATTTAGTGCTTAACAAAAAGTTGTTTTTGTCAATTTCGTGCAATGCACATGATGTGCAGAACGGAACGACGATCTTCAGTTTGACAATACTTTTCTCTAACATTCATTAATAATTAGTAAAGGAGTAGAGTCCGCGCCAGCCTCAAATATTACCTACTTTGAAGATAAAGCAAGTTAATCCAAGAACTCTGTATCTTTCACTCACAAACTAAATGTTTACCTACTCTGTCATTATCCCTTGCTTGTATGTACCTAACTACTTCATCATCGACCATGATCCCTCATTATTGAAATTTCACAATAATAATTATGTCGATAAATAAAATTAAATCTTTCCTCATAGACGCCACTACCACCTTACCTTCCCTATTCAATTTTCATCACCATGTTTCATGTTCTATTGCAGGAATCAAACCTTCTCACAGCAAGAGCGAGAATAGTCGCATTATGTCTTTTGGTAAATATTACAAACTATTCAACAATCAATAACATATAACGATTGTAAACACAACTTTTCTTACCGTGGTATCAAAGCATTGTCTTTTAACCGCGTTGTACAGAAGTAAAAACAGATAGCACGATGAAAACAGAACTAACGTTTGTTGCGTTTATTTTATCGGGCCGGGACTGAAGGTGTAATTTTTCTATCTTATAAACAATATTATACTGAATCCAAACATTAAAACTTTCAAAGTCAAAACAATCGAATTTTCAACCGCAACCGGCCAAAAAAATATGTTTCCCACACTCAGCGAAATCTACTCTAGGAGCCTACAAACTCCCAGCCTTGTACAAAATAATAAGTCGAATGGTCACCAGCTCTTAGGCTATGTAGTACCTACCTAAGCATTGGTAGAGTAGGAGTAGCGTATTAACAAAAACTACTAGTGTACTCGGATGTAGAGTAGTATAGGTAGATACTGGGCAAGCCATCCAAATCCATGTCCCAGACATCGAGTGGTCACTTCACCCTTTTACTATGGGTAGATGCTGAACGCTGTTTAAAGCATCTACTATAGTTACAAAGGCCTAATCATTGCCTACATGGATTGTACAAATTACACACGACAGCACGTCGACCCTTACACGCTAGCACTCTACTTCGTTACGTTACGGGCGACTTTGCAACAACAGTGTACGCTCTGAAGTGTGTACGATTGTACAGTCGACCACACGCTAGGATACCCCTTTGTGATCGATTGGCGCCCTTATGCCGCGAGTTGCCATGGGGTATCTGAGACTGTGGCCGACCGTACGAATCTCAATACACAAAGCCCATTCACGGTTTGAACGCCGAATAAGGTCTTAAACAAAGCGGCTAATAGCCATATGCGGCCCGGTGTCGACACGACACGGCCCCTTATCAGCCGCATATGTGGTAAGCACAAGTTATTGATTGCTGCGAGTGTACGCCCGCTGATAGCGTCCGAGATAACGCTCTAGAGTAGAGTATTATGTGCCCGAATTTTACACGTACGAGTACCTACACGTGTTGTCAGTCACAATAGAGGCTGAGTAGTGGTTCGTGTCAATATTGTTATGCCCGAGCTACACGAGGTCATTTTGGAGCCAAACTCCCTTAGGGTACAGGTAGAGTCAAATAGTACAACATCCTTTTGTCTCTCTCATCGTGAGGATGACCTTTTTCAGGGTTCCGTACCCAAAGGGTACCCGACGGGACCCTATTACTAAGACTCCGCTTGCCGTCCGTCGGTTACCAGGCACTATCTTTTGAACTGTGATAGATAGACAGTTGAAATTTTCATAGATGATATATTTATGTTGTCGCTATTACAAAAAATACTAAAAGACAGAATCAAATCAATATTTAAGGGGGTTCCCATACAACAAAAGTAATTTTTTACCGTTTTTATAAATAATGGTACGGAATCCTTCGTGCGCGAGTCCGACTCGCACTTTGCCGGTTTTTATTTTTCTTGTGGGTTAGACTGACATGTAAAAATGGCAGAATAAAAACGTAGTAAACACCCCTATTAAAGACGCTTCTCCTACACGCACATTAAATGCATAATCTCCTTGGCTCTATCTAAGCGAGCTCTTTCATATTGAACGTAATACTCTTGTGGGTTTTATACAAATTGAATGGCTGAAAATAGTTCAAAAGCAGGTAAGTAGCAGTCAAGTGGGCTTAACATTGAAGCTGACAATCAATCTAAATCTGGGACTATCTTAGATTTATATTACTTTTATTGCAAAACTTAAATTAATATTGTAAATGTTATAAATGGCCTCTAGGCTAAAAAAATACTTAGACATATATAAGAAATACCACCTCAGTCACAGTGTTTCTGAGACCTGTATTTGTACTTTTAGGAAAAATAAAGAACTTTGAAAACTAAAAAATTAAGATTAAAAATCAATCTAAATAGAATTGGCGACAGCGACGCGGATTTCGCCTAATAGGTTCGTTTCGCTTTTTCTCTTGAAGCAAAATCCATAATATTGTGGCGCGATCGACTGCCGTTCTTCCAGGAATTGAAATTCACCGTAAGTTCAAAGATTTATTTGATTTTCAATTCGTCATCCTATACCTATCTTATTTTTGCATATTTTGGTTCTCTGAGAGGAGGCATCTTCATCATCATCTATCAGCCCACCTGCCCACTGTTGGGTATAGGTCTTTTTCCCCTCGCGCCACCTCTCACGGTCTCTCGGCATCCGCATCCATGGACCCTCCGCCGAAAAAACGATGTCATCCGACCATCGAGCTGCTGGTCTTCCCACCGACCACCACCATCCTACTAGTCTGGTCCGCCACTCTGTCACTGCCCTTGTCCATCGGCCATCTTCCGGCCTCGCCAGGTGTCCTGCCCATTTCCACTTGAGACTCTCGATTCGATCACCAACGTCGTCAACGTTCGTTCAACGACGGATCACGACATTTGGTACATACTCGATCCACGAGTCTGAGGCCTAGCAAGGCTCGCTCCAAAGCCCTTTGTACTACTTTTATACTGTGCATGTTTTCCTTTCTCCAGGCATCTTAATAGTTATTTAATTAGGAATCGCAGTCGGACCAAGGGGGCAAAGGCAGAAAGGGGGCAAGACCCGAACAGACCACCTAAATGGAAATAATAAAACACCAAAACGAAACAAGAGAGTACCTAGCAACAAATACAGCACTGAGGAGAAAACTTTTGTATTGAATGAGTTATTTCATTAATAAATTCAACAAGTAAGTATCTTGTTGCATTTTGATTGAAGCCCTCGTTGTAAGTCGAAGTTTCTCGTCTGTGATTTCTTTCTAAGAACAGAAAACGCTCCGATTTCTCGTTGAGAAATGATTCATAAAGATAGTAGACTTGATTTAAATCTGCTAGTGGTTGTGTCAAGTACTACCTACACACCACGCAGTTTCCTAAGAATTATTAGTGAAAATATCCGTCCGTTGACATAGCCGTCTAGCCAAATAAACATTACATCGTAAACCGCTTGGTGTGGTGGCAATCGTAAATAACATGTTAATCCTAGCTGGGTTTAGACTGGTCTAGCCTCACTGACTGGTATTGCGGGCTAATATTACCTATATGTAACGTACCTAACATGTTACACGCGCGAACAACGAGCAGGTTAATGGATTTTTTGACACGATATCTTCTTGTCGTGCCCTACACTAATGTAGGTTGGTTCTTCAGATTATTTCAAAGCGAAATTGTTCATTACCTAAATTATCACTAAATCACTCTCTTAATTTTTTGACACGATATCTTCTTGTCGTGCCCTACACTAATGTAGGTTGGCTCTTCATATTATTTCAAAGCGAAATTGTTTAGTACCTAATTATCACTAAAACACTCACTTAATTTTTTGACACGATATCTTCTTGTCGTGCCCTACACTAATGTAGGTTGGCTCTTCATATTATTTCAAAGCGAAATTGTTCAGTACCTAATTATCACTAAAGCACTCTCTTAATTTTTTGACACGATATCTTCTTGTCGTGCCCTACACTAATGTAGGTTGACTCTTCATATTATTTCAAAGCGAAATTGTTCAGTACCTAATTATCACTAAAGCACTCTCTTAATTTTTTGATATGATATCTTCTTGTCTCGCCTACACTAATGTAGGTTGGCTCTTCATATTATTTCAAAGCGAAATTGTTCAGTAACTAATTATCACTAAAGCACTCTCTTAATTTTTTGACACGATATCTTCTTGTCGTGCCCTACACTAATGTAGGTTGGCTCTTCATATTAATTCAAAGCGAAATTGTTCAGTACCTAATTATCACTAAAGCACTCTCTTAATTTTACGTTAATTCCTGTCTGCATCCAATATCGTTGCGCGCGGGATGATGATGATCTTAGAACTACAGAAAGTACCTAAGGGCTCATACAGACAAACGGCACATGCCAACTGCAAGCCTCGACGGCTGCCGTCGACCGCCGTCAACGGCATTCGACGGCTGCCGTCGACTGCCATCAACGGCACTCAACGGCAGCCGTCGACGGGTTTTTACGTTTATATTGCCGTCGACTGCCGCCAACGGCACCCGACGGCTGCCGTCGACTGCCGTCGAATGCCGTTGACGGCAGTCGACGGCAGCCGCCGAACGCCGCCGAACGCCGCCGACGGCAGCCGACGGCGTCGACGCCTGCAGTTGGCACGTGCCGTTCGTCTGTATGAGCGCTTACAGCTTGAATAACTAGTGGTTCGCCCGAACTCGCGACCCTATATCTCAGCAACCCCTCGACCGATTTCGCTCATGTTCGAACTTAAAAATTATCTTTGTCTCATTAACCTGCCTACCAAATTTCATTTACTTATCCTTCTTTTTACTCAAGTTATCGTCGAATGAACATTTTATACATACATACAAACATACGTTTACGTACATACATACAAACGCCGGCCTGTTCAAGAAGAGTCAGAGAACATCGCTCTATTCGCTCGCTCATTTAATAATACCATAGTGCTCATCATATTAATTAATCTTTGAAGGTGAGTTGAATAAAGAAATGCTGAGATCGCCTAATTGATCGCCAACCTACGATTTACCTTTCTGCTCTCCTTTTTCTTTTCACCATCTTCCGAATCAGCCTCGCCTTTTCCCGCACAACATGCACAAAACCAAATACAAATAATACGACCTCATCTTCCCGGCACACAACGAGGCAAATCAACGGAAGCCACCGTTGAACGGAGGGAAATTCAAAAGCCAGACTTCTCCTAATGAAATTTCCTCCCCCGGAGCTGGGTGGAAATATTTCTTCATAATAAGAGCAGGAGGCGAATCCTCCTATTTGTTTTGTGCCGTCCGGTCTGTCATTTCAGGTTGAAATGCACCGTTTGGGTCTGCCGGTTTGTACCTAACTCCTTCTCCTGGCATCGGTATCCTTGTTACTAGGGGCCATTGATCCAGTCTTTTCCTCAATACTGAGGATCGTGACCACCCCTTGAATCAGTAGAATGCTCCATTAAGTTCTATCACTCGCGAATTCGCGATCCGGTTTAGCTCTTACAAGTTTTTATTCGTAGCTTTGGTCATAATATCAGTTTAGTTAGCGTGTGGTCTCTCGCGAGTAATTTTGCCCCCCACCTTTCCCGTCACAATTATTAGTATTCTATCAGGTCCTCTACCCGCTGTGTATCCGATCGTACGATTCGTCGCCAGTTGTTCATATCTGCGGCTGAGTATGGTATCGTATATTGTGGTTTTGATTGTGTTGTGGAGTGGGTTTGGCCAGTCCGACGTATCAGAATCTTACTTGGTTGATTTGATCGATATTGTAGGTACCTTAGTCCAAGAAAAGACTACTTTTCTTTGAAACCAATGTCTAAGAAGCTCAATCTTGGGTCAGGCAGGTGTATGGTAAATGATAGGTACGATAAAGCGAACTTCTGGAGGAACCGGCGGTCACAATAACAGAAGACCTTTCCCAATCAAAGCGAGTACAACATCGTCGCGATCTTATACCTTATAGATTACTAGCTTTTGCCCGCGACTTCGTCCGCGCAGACTTTTTTTTTTCTCGTGAGTATTTCCATTGTTTTTATGGTTATTCTGCTATTCGGGGCGGAGAGAAATCCAACAAATCAAAACTCATAAAAATCGGTCCACCCATTCTCGAGTTATAAATGGTGTATGTAACTAACACGACTTTGTTTTATATATTAAGATATGAAGAAGAATGGAAATGCTATGATTCAGCATGTTTTAAGATATACGAAACTCAGAGGGAGTCTAACCCTAATAAAAGTAGGTAAGTACTAAAGTGATTAAGTATAGTTTGCTACAAGTTAATCCAAAACTAGGTTCTATCAGGTCCAAATCTTAATGTTGTGGAAGTCGTATAAGTAAAGACCTAAGTCGAAATAGCATTGCATTGCATTCGCCAACATCTAATGGAAA
This sequence comes from Zelleria hepariella, assembly GCA_949319315.1. Classification (NCBI taxonomy): domain Eukaryota; kingdom Metazoa; phylum Arthropoda; class Insecta; order Lepidoptera; family Yponomeutidae; genus Zelleria; species Zelleria hepariella. The sequence goes on from OX439382.1 coordinate 25,440,255, forward strand.
GTTCAAATAGAAACTCCAGTCCACCTATAGAATTTAAACTGAAAGAAACTTCTTGGTGGCAACGATTTAAGACTTTAAAGTTGTTTTTACGCTAAGGCTCTTCTTGTATGTATTCTATACATTTTACTTTATTTACCTTACTTTACTATGAAATTCTGGTATCCTCGCGATGTTTTCCTTCACCGCTAGCGATTGACATTGCCACAAAAAAATCACAAAATCTAAGTCATAGGTAACATCTAGGTAACATAGATTCGAACCAGGGACCTCTTGTTAGAGATAAACGTTATACTGATTATGAAGCTACCACTACTTTGTACATACGTAGTCTAATAAACTTTAATTAAAGTTGTAAAAACTCTGACACCAGGGGTGGCCACTACCTCATACGATTACCTACCTAGTTGTAGACGAGCAACAAATAGCTTCAGCTCTCGATGTGCTTGAGGGATCGGGAGATAATGAACTGGGATCATTCATAGAATCATAAATTGGATGAAAGCCAATACGCGAGGAATCGAGGATGCAACAAACCCATACAGAGAGTACTTTTTTATTTCTTTGCAGACTTAATCAAATCGGGAATCACTGAATTTATTTTGCAAATAAAAGTCGGAATCGTGGAAAAAACGAATTGAAATTCAGCTAAACAACCTCTAGGTATGCCACACAATTCATAACGATGTCATTAAATTTATCATTGTAATTAGTCTTATCAATTACCTAGCTATATTTGGCACACTGCTTGGCTCTCTCTGGTCTCTAACTCAAAACACATTGCCATACTGAGTTTACATGACTACGTAGGTATACTCCAAGCAGGAATTACAGACGACATGTTGACGATTATTTTACATTTTAATCTGTGGATTGTATGAAATGACAGATTCAAAAAAGCTGTCTTTAGTGTCTATTTTTTCCTTGGAGTATACGCGCCTATGGAAATAGTATGCCTTGGCCTTACTACTTGATATTATATTACCTATCTAACGTTCATTAAAAGTGAAACAAACACAATTTATCAGTAAAACCCAATTTACACTGGTCAAGTCATTAGCCAGGTTGGCAAGGCTAAGGACAGTGGAGTAAGCGGTTTACACCTGAGAGTCAATATAGCAAGTCCTAATTCGTTGTTTTTACACACCTCGCTAAACACAATGACCTGTAAAATAAGGTTAGTTGTCGCGTGCCAATGCGATACATACAATACAATGCATAGTGAACCTGCTAATTCATCAAAAAGACTGACAACACATTTTCTAGCGCGCTCAATGTTAACAGTCGCCCGTTATCGAGCATTGCGTCAACAGAGATCGCGTGTTGATAACAATCTCCGTAGAAAAGCGGAAAAGTCCTTTGAGTTTTTACTCGCGTAGACAATTGACAATCGACAGTCGGTGTTGTTTTTCTCTTTCTTTTATTTCGCGGCGGGAAAATTGTGATGAAACTGTGACCGGCCAGTGGCAAGGAGGTCCATTATGTACAGACCTAGCGACCTTTGGCTGATCGGTGAGTGCTAGCCAGTATCTTTTTTGCTTTTCTTTTATTTTGTTTTTAATTTTGCGTTGTGGATTTTGTTAGCTTGATCATGACAAAAATATGATAATAGTTTTTTTGTAAGTAGGCCATCTAAAACAATGTCCCAGGCACTGCAGCGCCGAGTGGTCTCTTCACCCACCTAGTGTGAGTGAAGGTGCCACTGGACGCTGTATAAATCATCTCATTACGTAGATGCAAAGGCCTTAGTTTTTTGTAAGACGCAATAAAACTCGTCATTATTGTGTTATTTGTTTACCGCACTCTTTTTAATAATAATTATGTGTCAACTTATCACTAAAGCAATTTTATTGTTACCTAAATGTTTACTGTGACTTTCCACAACAATAAAGGTTGCAACAAAAAGTGAATCGCTAGGTAAATAGGTACCTAAGTCTTTGACATAAATATGTACCATACTTGTTTTGTAATATGAAAGGCCTTTTATGTATTCCCATTCACCGTGTTTCTTTGAAGATCACTATTTCCGTTACGTCGTCGTTCACGGGAAACCACAGCCGATATTGAAATATGGCTTTTACGCTTCTTTGAGTAGGGAATCACTTATACTATACATTGTGAAATAGGACGGGCTTTTTACGCTGTTTGGAAAACACGCTTTTCAGTTATAGCTCTACTGAAATGAGTGAATGTCCACTTAGATACTGTATTGACTAGGACATGTTTGGATAATATGGAGTTGGTTCAAGCAACACCCGACTATCTAATTTAATTCTATTTCTATGCAGGGCCTTTCAGAAAGGTCCTGTGACACTGAAAGGGGTCGCAAGCAACGTTTACTATGAAACAAAAGCGAAATATCGAAAAAAATATCACATCAAAAATATAGCTCCAAACATTTGGTACAGTAGTTATTGAATTTTATCGAGATTTCGCACTTGGCCCCATTGCAAAAGTTACTTGTATTGATGAGTTAACCGACCCAATTCAGTGTCACGGGACCTTTCTGAAACACCCTGTATTATGGGTAAGGAAAAAGAAGCTCACGAATGACTGGATACGTTTAGATGACACAGTCTGGTAACGCTATTCTTTGTCGATAAAACAGGAAACTACTGTATCCGCTTAATTCTAGATCTGTGTGCTTTTTCTGTAAGAAAATCGGCATACCCTAGTTGCTAGCCCTCAAAACCAATTTTTATTCACTTGTTTTTTTTTTACAATATTAATACGTACAGGACCTTACTGAAACACACTGTATAATTTCATCACGTTTATTACGGTTGTTATGCGACCAACGAAGTTATCCTAGAACTGAGTTTCCAATCGTTTTCGTGCAAATGGTTTTCCATCGCAGTTGAATTGGCTACACTGACATCAGCAGGCTACACTGTATAAGGAGACGACAAGCTCGTTATATCGACGAACGACTGTTTCACCCACTGAGCCCTAAGCCATTACCTAAACAAAGCCAGACCAGTAATCTAGCACTAGTAAGTTAGTTTCATATTCGACGAGTTTGTATTCAGTAGCAGTTTTGTACAGTCGACACCACGTCAGACTGTACAGTAAGTTGTATTGTAAAGTCACCCGTATCGTAACTTAGTAAAGTGCAGGCATGTAAAGGTCAATGTGCTGTCGTCTGTACGACACCTACCTATTCATTAATGACCAAGCTTATGTTTGAAAAATTCTGTGCGGAACTCTACATATTTTATTCGCCTGCTTTTGAAGACAAGTTTCTACTGCACCACACTAAAGTTAATCTCAAATTAAAGTTACCTAGTAAGTAGAAGCGGGCAGCACAAGCACCGAGTGACCAATTGACCAATGGTGATTGACTGACAACGATTGATAGCAGGGCGGCTGCTCAGCTTAATTAGAAGACAATTGTAGAGCCAATTTATGTGACTTGGCCTGCCGGAAGCTAACTGCAATGAAGTTGCGCCAAAATTGGTCCAATATCCAATATTGGGGACCAATATTGGAGAGGGGGCTTGTATTCAAGACAGTGCATTAAAAAATATAGGCTGTGCGCGCACGACTCACTGGCCACTTTTAATTTCTTTTATTTTGTTTTATTGAGAAAAATAAAACTGTTATTTTTTTTTGTTTCAAAGTATTGATGGCCGTATTTACAAACACACCAAACGTTCTAAAAGGTCGCATCTCATTCACGTCCCGCGCGGATTATACCTAAGAGACGAAGTTTTTACAGTAAAGTTAATTTTAATTTTAAATTTATGGAATCAAGTGGAATTTCGTTTATAAATACTGCTTGGAGTGAAATCTATTAAGTAAATTCATATTGAATAGACTTGAGGCCAAAAGCAAAGAGACAAATTAATGACCCAAACTTAAAACAAAGGGGAAGCACCGAAGGAAGAGATATACGTTTCTGTTCTGAGGCATGTACCGCTTGGATCCAATCAAGGAGTTTCTAATTTGAAAGCTCTTCAAACCACACAATATTAATCATTATCTTAACAGAAGAACAGACTGGTAACCTACCACTCAACACTTGATCTCGATTTATGGTTATTCTTGCTAAACGATGATCAGCCAAAGTAGTAAGAAGGAATAGGTAGGTAGGTTAGTCTTTTTTCTGAAATTGGGAGGATTTTGAAGGGAGCGCTCTGCCTCGCTCTCGCTCATACAAACGTAAACTAAAAAATAATCGTTTTGCTACCCCTAAATATTATCCGATTTCGGTGATTTTAGTGACAATAGTTTTAAGTAGGTTTTTATTCTTTTCTAGCTAGGAAAAAGCTTAGACATTGATAAAAATCTACAAAAACGGTTGACACCAAAATCAACGACATCGGTTAATATTTAGGGGTAGCAAAACTGTTATTTCATTTGTATGGGAGTAAGCGTAGTAGTAGCGACCTCGAGAGGGGAAGAGAACGGTTGTGTTGTGAGACCACCAGCCAGATGGTCCGATGACATAGCCCAAGTAGCCGGTAAGCAGTGGTTGCGTCTGGCGCAGGAACGTGAGCGATGGCGTGAGCATGAAGAGGCCTTTACCCAGGAGTGGGTGTCTACTGGGTGTCTACAGGCTGATGAGCTCGGTAAACACTAGTCGCAACTGTCAAAAGGGATCGCAGTGTCTTTCCCTATGATACAATAACCACCAGTTTTCACCAGTGAGTTAACGTAAAACAGTGAGTAACGTCATTTAACTCCTTAGGTTCTGACTGAAAACCAGCGCTACAGGTCGTTGCTATGCAATATCTGTAGCACACGCTGAGCTCAGAACCCTTTTCATTGCCATGCATGACACATAACGACCACTTAGTTTTTAATTGATATCTTTTTAATTTAGCCACCCAGTACTTGTGTTATGGCAATTTAATGAACGTTTATCTTATCTTATCTAAAAGTAAAGTTTATTGTATTCGAAACGGGTCGAATCGCGATTGGTTTTTAGGCAAATTTAATTACCTTATTTATCCCGACGTTTAAATATCGCGAATCATTAAAAGTAAATAAAGTAAAGTTTTACAAAAGTTTAAAAGTAAATTGCCATATAATAAAATATCAAGTCTACGTGAGATTCCTATGTTTCATAGATAGAGATTGAAGCAGACCTTCTTATGTATCTATGTAGTGGCCAAACGTATCTACCACCAACTAAGCGAATCCAAGAGACCTCCTAACTTTATAATTTGTTTTACTTAGGTCACTGTGGACTTGACTTGGCAAAACATAAATGAATGGAAAGTTAACTTTAGATTAACTTATTGTTGAATGGTTGCCGGTTTCTGAATTAAGAAAATCACTAAGAAAATACGTAAGAATCGTCTTGTCTCTGCATATTTCTCACAAAAGTGCGTGACAGAACGATACTTAAGTATTTGCTTGGTAAAATTCTCAATTCAGAAACCGGGCCTAAGTGGATGTTGGCCTTCGACCCTTTAATGAAGCATCTAGTGGCACCTTCGTTCCGACGTAGTGCCTGACTCAGTGGAGATGGAGTAGGCTTGCCCAGCACCTATACCACCCTGTCAGCTTGTAATGAGAGTGCGTTTCATACAACGACTTCGTTTCTCAACGTTTTCATTATTTTACATCGACAGGTACAGTGGGCAGCACGTGGACGTTTACTCAGTTAAGTTACGGGTGACGTATCCATCGATTTATAACTGAAGCTATCCCGCTCTACGTCAAACAAAAGAGTGAGATACATACAATTATAACCCTACTATGTACTGCCCAACCCACCTTCATGCTACGATTGCAGGTTGTGGTGCTGTAGACTGTGCTTGCTCGTAGGAGCACGGGTAATAGTCGACAGCACGTTGACCTTTATACGTATGCGTTCTACTCAATACGTTACGGGTGACTTTTCAAGGAAAAATAAAAGGTTTACCTGCTATCTACTGTAAACTGAGCACGAGCATTTTACAAACTAGAAATTATAAATCGATTAGTCAAGTTCGATGGCAAAATATAAAAAGCTTGAACGGCCTTTGCTTACAGGCATTAAGGCCAAATTTATCAAAATATCAATTACAAAGAAGCTGGTTTGGAATTGCAAAGCCTCCTTCTAATTGAGACCAATGACACAAACTGATTGTGACAGAAGACCAGTCTTAGAATGAAGGCTTTTTCTCGACAACCACTCATTAACACTGAAGCCCAAGACCATTTCTATTAGGCCAGATTTTTCAATCCTCACATAAAGCTCCAGTTAGTTTATTCAACCAATAGCCCATTTTTCCATACAAAATTCGTTCCATTTTCAAAATATTCCTAGGCGATTGAAAACAATGTTTGCAACTATCCAACTCATACAAATATTTATTTTTGTACGACCAAAGTTACCTACTTTATGTACTTTCACACGATGATGACCCGATAGGATGGCCATACCACAGTCGGTCGATGAGTCTCGAGACTCTCAAGAGTTTCGATATCACCTGAATCCGATTGAACATCCATTTATTAGTGCCTAGCTGTGCTTTTATGATTCCTACTATACCGTGTAGGTATAATATTTCACATTAAACGTTAAATTACCCGCAAGCAATTTTGACCGACTCACACGCAGCTCAGCCTTAAACTTCAAACGAAATGCGACTTTAAACGTCTGGTGCTACGGCTCGTTTTCACATTCACACCGTTTCCTGTTTAACTTGAATGATATAAATTTAACTTGTCTTAGAGCGAAATGCGTGTCAAAGTAAATGTAAATTGAACATTCTAAGTTTAACGCGGCTTAAGTGGCATGTGATAACTAGACACATTTGTTCACACACATTATTTACCTATGTGTCCGCTTCCACCACTCTATTGTGCCAAACACAGTCGTAAGAAAGACGTCTCATAAATCCAATGGATTTTTCCAAATGTCAAATACTTATATTTGTAGTTGGATTCGCTGTCAAAATCATTTTTTTGATCTGGTTTACCAAACCACAGATTATGGGACCGAGTTTAACATTCCACTATAATACGTATTTCACACGTGAAAAAATCCCCATTATGTATAGTGGAACTGTCATCACATCATAGTTATATGTTCAGTACTCTTTTTTATTTGATTTATGATGTTGATGTTGTCCTGTTATCCTTTATAGGGACCTGGAGCTCGAAGAAGGGGTCTTCATTCAAGTCTCCTTCCAGTCAAGTCGAGTACTTATATGACCCTCTTTTTAAACTGAGTTAGTACGAGGCACGAGGTAGTACGTTTATGTTTTTATCTTTCTGTTTGATTGATAATTAAAATAAACTATAGTAGTTCAGCCCAGATTGTGAAGTAACGATGTAACTAATTACTATAATACCCCATAATCTCGGCAACCCCTTGATCGATTTAGCTCATTTACGAACTTATACATTTTTTTTGTTACATTATCAAATTTTATGACGCTCCGATCAACGATATAGAGTTATCGTCGAACATACGCTACGCTAGATTATTCAAGTAGATTCGGAGAACTTCGGTCGCTTGACTAGCTCGTTCAATAACAGGAACATAATGTTCATTCACATCTCAATATGAGTACGGACCTTTAGTTTCCTGGCAGGCCTCAAACATGCAAAACTTGTCGTAGACAAGAGCAGCTACCACGAGTGCTTACTGTCACTGTCACTGAAAGTGATAAGTTGGATAAACAACCTTACTATTATAGTATTAGGATACATGACAGACGTCCGGCACAGCTTTTTCGCACTCGTGGTAGCTACTCAGAACACATAATCGTTGTTCTGTTGTTTACAATAATGAAAAAAATACTATATTATTGCCGCGAACGAAAAATCGCTGAACAAAAATAGCTCAGTTTACCTACAAAATGTAAAAAACTGTGAAAATTTTGAATTTCCCGCCACGTTGCTATCGTCCACCCTTAATGTAAACTTGTCACCGCCCCGGGAGTAAGCCTAATAAATTGATTAACCTTTAAAACGACACTGTTTGTATACAGCTAAGTTAATTAAAAGGTAGACACTAGTAGTTTGGACGTATATAGGTGTTTAAGTAAGTAAAAAAAAGTAAGATTTCGACTCTACTACCGGGCAAAAGCTTTCTCGCACTGTTGATTTGCGGTTTTCGCGTTGAGGTTATTATGTCTCAGACGCTCAGGTTTCCTCACGATGTTTTCCGTAAGCAAGTGGTAATAAAAGTATAGAAATGTATATCGGATACTAATTATTCGTAAGTTACACTCATTTATTTTCTCATAAAGGGTGATAAAAAGTAGAGTGTTCACCTCTCGGGTGCAACACTTTATAAGATCGAGTACTTTGAAAGCCTTGCTGCGCTCAGGATTCTACTTTAGAATCCCTCGCTATGCTCGAAATCCTACTCTAGAATCCTTCGCTCCGCTCTGGATTTAAAGAAACACTCTCGCCTTAAAAAATGTGATTTAGTCCCAATCTACTATTTATTGCCGTGAAACAAAGATCGCTGAACAAAATAGCTCAATTTACCTAGCTACAAAATTGAAAAACCTGTGAAAAATGAGTACTTGCCGCCACGCTACTTTCGTTGAACTTTAAATCCGTTTAACTACCAAGAGGTACCCCAACTTGTCGCTGACAGTTTATTTTCTAACTAATTGAGTTCAGCCAAAATAACAATGTACTTACCGTCGGAATTAGTTCTCACCGCCACACGTCGTCGTCCCGAAATTCTAAACTCGCCATTACCATATTTCAACCCCGCTGAAGCGGTTTAAGTTCGGCGTTTCGGTGAAATACCGCGGTAGAATTACCGTGTGCAATAACCTTAATGTAGGTAACTTTTCTGGCCTCCCCTATCCATGAGTTAGGATTAAACAGAAAGACAGCCTCAAGTAGGCCGCTTTCCTTCCATCGGGATGTAGATAACGCGGTAAGAGCCCACCCTCGTGCGTGACGTCAACATTTCTTTTTAGGGTTCCGTAACCGAACAAAGTGTGTCAAACGGACTAAATTATTACTTTTACGTCTGTCCATCCGTGTATCTTTGAAACCGTAATAAGCAGCCGATTGAAATTTTCACTGTAGGTACAGATTATTCAAAGATGTTTAAAGTTTTTCACCTATTTCGTATATTTGCCATGATAATAATAACCACCGACCGACACACAGTTATCTCTGATTTTTCACCGATTTAATACAATGGTTTCAAGTATTCTAATATTCAGACAGTGATAGAAGGGAATTAAAATGTACTTTTGGCTTGTCAATTTCAATGGCGGCAGGTAAAATAACTTTGAACGATCTGTATGCGTCTACTATAAAATTACATGACACATAATAAAATTTGAAAAATAAAGTGGGGTTCCTATTAAACATGACGGTGGTATGTACATACGAATCGCAGTTGGTCGGTGTTTACCTATATTTTTTCACTTCTCAAATGTTACGCGTTCCTGATTTATGATGCACATTAAACCCTCCGCGGAACCACCGGGTATTTAGTTACATACTGTTGTAGAGGCACCCTGATTAGTTGTTTTATTTCATTAGGCATGTAGGTAGGGTAGCTCCTTCCCGTAGTTTTTTGCTGCAAAATAGTATTTTCTACAGTTCATTTAATAGAATAGAATATTCTTTATTGTGGTAAGAAAAAGGTGGATGTACTGTTATCAAATAGTCTGCAAGAGCATCTAGTTTGCGTTTTAAGTTTAGCATGACACTGTAATTCTATGCTTTACTTACTCTGTGAAACTACTTTAGTTGTGTGAACGATGACGGGGGTGAAATAGTTCCACTGCAGTGTAGTTTTTTACTATTTAAACGTTTTAGTTTTAATAACGCAGAGCATTTTTACATGATTCACTTGCTGTGTTTTTAGAGTTCCGTACCCGAAGGTTGCCAAATGGGATCCTATTACTCTGCCTTCGCTGTATGTCTGTCCGTCTGTCTGTCCTAACTTTAACTGATTGGTTCGATTTCGGCTCATAGACGCCCTGAGGGTATTGGAGAAAATTTTACGCCAACCGAGCGGTTAAAGGGCTGTCTTTCGAACCGTAATAGGTAGCCAGTTGACATTTAGATGGATTTATTTGTGTAATTAATAATCAAGCGCGAGTCGGACTAACACTGAGGGTCCGTAAAACCAGTTTTTTCAATAGTTTGGCGGTACGGAACCCTCAGTGCGCGAGTCCAATTCGCACTTGGCCGGTTTTTTGTTTTGATGTAGCTTCAGGTACTTAACCGCTGCATTTCAGTACTTAACCCACGATATGATGGAAGAAAGGAGACGCTATTTGAATTTAAATCGGGTAATTTTAAGGTTATTATAATTTTTCGTATTTTGTAAACGGTTTCTCTTACTTTTATTAACCCTGATATCTAAAAGGAGGGGTGTTATAAGTTTGACTGCTATTTTTATCTGTCTCCGTGTGTGTTATTATGCTAATTTGATGCTAAAATGTGGAGGGTATTTTTTTTTTTTTAATTTAGTCGTTATTTAAGTTGGGATAGCCGACTAGTATTGGTTCGCATTCGGAGACCTTAATCAACGAGCGCAGACGGCCCTTGCGATCCTGAAGCCAGCCTCTCAAATGTGTAGGTAGTTCTGTCGAAAATTTAGTGTAGAAAAGTTCGTTTGATCAATAAATCAATAAATCGTCTCTACATACGTTGATGTTCCTTTCTCCTCACTTTCCGCAGTTTTTTTAGGGTTTCCTACCCAAAGGGTAAATGTACCTATTGTTAGGGTTCCGTACCCAAAGGGTAAAGGACCCTATTACTAAGACTCCGCTGTCCGTCTGTCACCAGGCTGTATCTCATGAACCGTGATAGTTAGACAGTTGAAATTTTCACAGATGGTGTATTTCTGTTGCCGAAAACAAATACAAAAAAAAACAGAATAAAATAAATATCCCATACAACAGACGTGTGTTTTGCCGTTTTTATAGATAATAGTACGGAACCGTTCGTGCGCGAGTTCGACCCGCACTTGGCCGGTTTTGAAGTTTGATAAACATAACATTACTGCTATACCGTCTGCACATGCCTAACCTAACAAAAACTAATTAACCCACCTTAAGGCGCTGGGCATAGTGAATTAGCCCGCGCGCAAAAAAAATGCACAAAAACTATTCCTATATCAAAAACACAAAAAAAACGAAAATTTTCACATATCAAACCCTAGAATTAGGTGAGAGCTATCTAAAACAGCCAGTTTTGTGTTGATACCCATAACAGATTACAAGAAATTTTGTTTGAAAAAAAGTGCGCCGCCTATTTTTTTTTCATCAAAAATATCTTCAAAACGTTTATGAATGTCGACACGAAACTGGCGGTTTTAGATAGGTCTCACCTAATTCTAAGGTGAAATTTTTTTTGTGTATTTGATACAGGACCCGATTTTATGCATTTTTCTTGGCGCGCGGGCTATTCACTATGTACAGAGCCTTAAAAGGTTATATTACCTCCCAGGTAGCTCTGGCTCGTCAAACCGAGCCCCGTAAACAGTGTAGAACTAATTAACCGTAGCTAAGGCCGTAGCCAGACAATACGTTGATTGATCGACTGTATTACCAGGCATTACCTGTAACGACTGAGACTATTATCTATCGGCCAATTTGCTAATCTACCGCCTTTTGACGATTGTACCGCGACATTTGTAAGGCACTTTTGTGCGGCTGATCATTGTAATTTAGGTGTTGACTTTTGAAAACAAATTGTAAGTGTTGCCTCGGTTACATGATCATACTATCCTAGTTTAGATAGATAGGGGGGTTTGGTCAAAGTGTATTTTTGTGACAGTTTTCAACTTCCATACTTGTGGTGTAGTTAGGTCACAATCACAATAAAATATAAATATTCGGTGTGTAGTTTCGTCACAGGTACATCCACTCTTTCAAATTAGTACAGTCAGAAAACAAAAAGATATAAATTTTGAAATAAAACCATCATTAACAAAGCTAAATCGGATTATGCCTCTAAAATCCAGAAACCACTTTAACTCCAAAGTTTATCAAGCAATCACAACAACATTACACGTGGGGTTAGTTTTTAAGAAAAACTACTAGGATTGCATAAATAAAGTCTTAGGACGCTTACTTTCTAGCCTCACCAGCCCCGTAATGAAGTATGCAGTGAGGTGGTGGTGATCATAAATAGTAGGCTCCTGCGATATTATCTAAGCCAAGTCCTAGTAATTTTGTTTAACTTTGAGTCAGGAAAAAAATGTTGGACTGGTAAAAATAAAAAAGTTGTTGAATTTCCATTTGCTTACAGGGGCCTTAGCCTGTAACACAATGGCGTATCAATGGCTTTCCAGGTAGAAGGACAAAACCCCTTATTCTCCTATAATTTTTTTCGTTATTCTCCTACAACCAGCGAACTAATTCTCTAGAATTAGACTCATAATATTCTTTGCTGTACTACAAAACCATTAAAAGGACCGACACTGGACCGATAGCATTAATAAATCGTAATTGAAACCGTCAACCGGGAGCCCATTTTGGCATCATTGTGTTACAGGCTAAGGCCCCTGTACTTTAAGCTTGTGCCTCTCTAACCGTGAAAGTAAACCCGTGGATTAGATGGCTCTACATGTATACAGGGCGTCCCACGGCTATGCCACATGGAGGGAAAGTACCTTAAATATTGTAGATGGAACATTTTACTGAAAGAAGACATTATTTTAATTTAAAAAACAATTTAAACTGCATTCATAGATATTGAAATAATTACATGGTTGAACCGGGAATCGAACCCGTTACATGTGAAAAATAATTACCCTGTAGTTTTATCATACCGATCGAAAGGCTTCATGATAAGGATTATTTCTTGCTAAATAACATAGTGTCAGAAATAAAAGGAAGACCACTAATGTTGTATTAAAAATGTTAATGCAGTTTAAAATTTTTTTTAAATACAAATAATGTCTTCTTTACCCGACTACGCGAAGCAAAAAGGAGGGTTATGATTTTAGCAGCGTATGTATGTATGTATGTATGTATGTATGTATGTATGTATGTATGTATGTATGTATGTATGTTTGTGTGTTCATCTGTTCCCTCGCAGAGCCTAAACTACTCGGCCGATTTCAACAAATGAGGTGTCGTTGGATTCGTCTTAATCACCCAGGTAACATAGGATAGTTTAATTTTGAAAAAAACCAAGATGGCGGCTGTGCTGCGCCCTAAAGTGGTGGACCTAAAAATAAAAATTATCGGAGACCATCGTCATGGGTATCAAATGAAAGGGCTTTAAAACACCTTTTCAAAAATGTATAACACATGTAGCGTCAACATAACAAATAGAACAAAAAATTCCAAAATGTGTTTTTTTTTGTCCTTCTTGGTTCTATTCTGGGTGATAGTCCAAATGACTTACTAAAAAGCCCAAAAAAAAAATAGAAGTTAAAAACTAAAACCCGACTACTAAAAGGCTTAAAACAAGACCTGCTTATCCTTAAAATAGACTCATAGATAATTAATCGTAGTCGGAGGACACCACATTCGCATTTGATAAACCGATGGCCTCCGACTACGATTAATTATCTATGAGTCTATTTTAAGGATAAGCAGGTCTTGTTTTAAGCCTTTTAGTAGTCGGGTTTTAGTTTTTAACTTCTATTTTTTTTCAGTAAAATGTTCCATCTACAATATTCAAGGTACTTTCCCTCCATGTGGCATAGCCGTGGGACGCCCTGTATACCTTTTCTTTGTTTTGGACAAGACTTACCCAAGTGGAGGTACCTAGGTGCCGGACAAGCCTCTCCTACTCTGAACATAGCCCAGACACTTCAGCACCCGATTCGTCACTTCACTAATGGTGTGAGTTTGAGACTGAACTGATATAATACACGATAAAGCAAAAATATCGAATTCAGATTTTAGGAGAACATTATAGGCCTCACTGTCCAGCAGATCCCGTGGCAGCTCCAACAGTATCCTGAGCACTGTAGCTAATAGGTTAGATGGCCCATTTATTAAACAATGGGTCGAAATACATATTAGCAGAAATGAATAGGCTACATGGTTGTGCGTGCGTGTGTTATGTTATGTGTTACTCACAATAATGCACAGTCACGTTGCGAGCTTATTTATTTCTGCTATATTGCATTTCTTTAATTATAAGCAGGTATGTACTTACTTTTAAACTATTATTTATTTACTTTAAAATAGCCTGTAACTCAATGGATCTCAGTTATCTAAATAAATAAAGATATTATTATTATACCGAAACCTACCAATATCAGATTTCGGTTTCAGGAGAACTCGAACACTGGATCGTATTATTTAGGTTATATTATAAAGGTTTCCACTAGTCACTGACTAGTTAAATAGCGAAGCTCACTGAATGTGTAACTTTCGTTTATATGAAACCACTGAAATGATTATTAAATTTCTGTAGCACCGACAGGGGCCTGCCTGAGCCTGTAACGCAATGGTGCCTAGCTCCCAGTTATTAATGCTGTCGTCTTTTTAAAAAAAATCTAGTACGTACAGCAAAGAATATTCTGATCCTAATTCTAGCGGATTAATTAGTTCGCTGGTTGTAGGAGAAAAACGAGGAAAACCCGGTTTTGTCGTTATACTGGGAACCTATCGACACGCAATTACTTTACAGAGTTAAGCCCTAGATCGTTTCTGCTGGAGACCTACCTGGGTCCTCAGCTAGATAAAGCTAGAAGCTAAATTTTAGTACGCCCAATGTTCCTAGGGGGTAACTGTATTCTTATGCCGATATTATCTCTTATCCCTTTAATTTGCCCAAAAAAAAAAATTGCTTACCGCTACAATATTGAGGAAGTCGGTATGGTAGCAAATGACTTGACTCTACAACCGTGTCACGACATCGTGAAACGCACTGATTAATGTCCCATACACTTATACAAGGTGTTACAAAAGTACCTAACTCTTTTTACAGGGTAATAGGACCCGGTGATAGGGATCACAACCAAATTTTTTTTTTGCTCTATGACGTTCCGTTAATTTTTAAATTAATAAAATGTGAACGATGTGGCGGGAGAAAAGTATTTTTTAAATATTGTTTTCATTGACTTTCACAATGTTTTAACAACTCATAGCTATGTAAATGCACCTACAAGCATAAACATATTTTTTAATTTGAGCTAATAACAAAAACAAAAAAGTTATGATTTTTTTTTTTTAATTTTGAGGTTATTAAATAAAAATTGTTTTTTTCAACTTTTTTTTATAGATTTGACATTTTGTTGACCAAAGAGTTAGGTACTTTTGTAACACCTTGTAGTTTGTTAAGTACATGCCCGGTGAATTAACAAATGTATTCTAATTAGTCTAGTATTCGAGCCGTGTTGAGATAGCTACGCCAATATTTTTCAAAGTGGGGGCTGCAAATCCCTTGTACAGTCAGCCACACGCTTGGATACCCCTTTTTGTTCGATTGGCGCCCTAATGCTGCGCGCGGTAAGAGCTGCCATGGGGTATCCTAGACTGTGGCCGACTGTAGTTACTACAAGAAAGTCATGGCTGAGAAACGTGAAAGAACAGGAGGGACCAGCGTAGATGACCTGTTTAGTCTTCAAGAACAGAACGGAATGGAATATCATGAGCTGACGGTCAACTTCCAATAGTGATGAGGCGCCAGAAGAATACGATGGTAACCACTCATAGCAGGATGCGTGCTGAGCAGTGTTAAAATAGGCGGCGCACTTTTTTTCAAGCAAAATATCTTCAAAACGTTTATGAATGTCAACACGAAACTAGCTGTTTTAGATAGGTCTCACCAGGTTTGATATGTGAAATCACACAAATCAAACCCTAGAATTAATTGAGACCTATCTAACACAGCCAGTTTCATGTTGATATCCATAATAGATTGCAAGATATTATGTTTGAAAAAAAGTGCGCCGCCTATTTTTTTTCAAGCAAAATATCTTCAAAACGTTTATGAATGTCAACACGAAACTGGCTGTTTTAGATAGGTTCTAGGGTTTGATATGTGAACATTTTCGATTTGCTTAGTGTATTTGATACAGGAATCGCTTTTCTGCATTTTTCTTTGCGCGCGGGCGATTCACTATGATTCGTTTTGACAATTTTCAAAAGACGCGAAAAAACAATTTTTAAGTTCGAACATGTGCCAAATCGGTCGAGAGGTTGCCGTACCAAGATATGGGGTCGCGTTCACAGTTCGGGGCGAACCACAACTACAGGGTGCAATCGAATTCGATAGCGGAACTACTGATCACTACAAATAACTTGTATTGTGGGTGGCAAAAATGGAGCGAAAAAAATATCTGCTGTTCCATACATTTGGTGCAGTACTGAGTCTACCTTATGTACCTATGGAACAGCTGATATTTTTTTCGCTCCATTTTCTTTGCCGCCTCGTACAAGTTTTTTGTTTGTAATGATTTGGTAGTGGTCAATAGACAGCCAAAGTTTCGCTATGGAATTCAATTGCACCCTGTAGTGTATAGGGTCGTAAATTCCCACGGCAAAATACGTTAGGGATTATATTATTATCTTCAGTGGGCAGAAACAATTAACCCCTTTGTAACATGTCAATCTACTGTAATCGGGTATTCCAATAATAATCCACAATCCCCAAATAGATACATAATAGTGGGGATTTTTGACAAAGAAATAACGTCTGCGTGCGCACAGTGAGAGGCAGACAGCGTCGGCATAACATCCGTCTGTCCTCCAAGTAAAAACCGAAAGTGATTAAAAACCTTTACCGAGTAAGATTAAGGTCTCCGAATGAGAATCGAAACTGGTCGGCTACACCGACATAATACAAGTAAGTTTAACCGTTTACGAAATACAAAATGTGTAGTGCTTTCTGAGGTATACCTCGTAGCGTCGCCTATCGCCTTCTACCCAAGGGACAGAGATGGCTTCATTTGACAGTTTGGCTATTAGAGAACTTTACTGGGGAACAAATCCACTCTGGCTTGGGAAGTTTGTTTGCCAGGTAAAGCCCTTAATGGATCTAACTACCTACGTCCTACAGGGTGGTTTCGATTAGATGTCGATCTCATTTTTAGATACTTAGTGTACGGTCGGCCACAATCTCAGATACCCCATGGCAGCTCTTATCGCGCGCGGCATAAGGGCGCCAATCGAACAAAAAGGGGTATCTGAGACTGTGGCCGACTGTACAATCGACAGCAGACCAACATTGTAATTTTTCTTGCAAAGTCGCCTTCCCACCCATCTAACTGTATTATTTGTTTGATACACTTTATTGCACACAAAAATAAAAAAACTTTAATAACATTATAGAGAACGTGTACAAGGGGTGTTATAAATTTGACCGCTATGTGTGTGTGTGTGTTCCTGTCCGTCTGTGTGCCTGTGTGTCTGTCTGTGGCACTGTATGTTGCTCTCAAACGGGTGAACCGGTTTGGATGCGGTTTTTTTAATTTGAAAGCAGGTCTTTTAGCAAATTTTCTTGAATATGTTTTTATCAAAATTGGTTCAGCGGTTAATGAGCTAATTTGAAGCTATAATGTTGGGGGTATATTTAATTTTCAATTCAGTGCTTATCAATTTAGTAAATGTTTGAATGTTTCCTCTTCTTTCACGCTGAAACAGCTGGACGAATTTAAATAAAATTTGGCATACAGAAAGCTTACATACCAGAATGACACAATTTGCCTATGACATACACATTGTGTATGAATAATACTAGCTTCTTCCTGCGACTTCTTCCGCGCTGACATCGAAAACATAGGCAACTTGTAACTAAGTCTGTGCGAACGAAGTTGCAGGCAAAATCTAGTTATTTTTATATTTCGAATGTTATCCTTATCACTGAAAGCCATTTCCCTGTAAAAAGAGTTATGACCTTTTGATATGCGTTGTATAGGAGCACGAAATATCACATTTCGATCTCAAAAATATTTTATACGGGTTATGCTTCTAAAAGGCCGCAAAGTTAGATAAAAAATATACGTTAGGGAGGGCTGCGAGGGCCGTCTCAGCTCCATGATTAAGGTCTCCGAATGAGAACCGAAAATAGTCGGCTACACCGACATAATAAAAGTAAGTTTAACCGTTTACGAAATACAAAATAAAAAATATACATTGAAATATTTAGGTTATGACTCCCCGATACTGGATGCCTGGAATTCGCGAGAAGTCTGCGTAAAATGTATTTAAGTAATTGTGTTTCGTTATAAATTGTGCAGAGTCTGTTATGGCCAAAATATTATGCAGTGGTAATATTATGCAGTCTTTCCTGTGGGCTAGGCCGACTAAGCTGTCAGGATGATATAGATGCTGGGCAAGCCTAATCCATCTAAAATGATGTCCCAGGCATTCCAGAGCCGAGTGGTCTCTTCACCCATCTAGTGTGAATGAAGGTGCCACTGAACGCTGAATAAACCATCTCATTATGTAGGTGCAAAGGCCTTAGGTGTAGTGTTGGGTGTCTGAAATGAGTTACATAGGTAGACTTAATACTTCCCCTCGGAAAAAAAAGTTGCTTTACCTAAAGAATAAAGAATAATTTAATTAAAGCAACAAAGAAAGAAAAAAAACACGTTAAATCTTATAATTATGGCTTCTCTACGATCCTAAATTCGATCAGTGGGCCATTTCATAAAAGTGACAATGATAATGAATTGTAGTTTTATAAAATGGCCTACTGCCCCTCTACCCTTGTCGCATTTTTTTCAAAATGGCGGAATTTACAAAATTTTATATTTCACGAATTAAGACTCATTTTATATTGGTATTGTACTACAACTTAGTATTACCTTTGAATAAACATTACGAAGTATATAAAATCAAAGGATGACTATGCGATGTAAAAGAGAAATTAATTTTTAAACTTTGTAAATATGAACTCAATGGCGTCAAGGGTAACTGGGTAACCCCCTTGGTTAGAGAAGTAAAAATTCAGCAACGCTTGACTGAAAACGCGCGCACGCGCTCTGTAAAACTCAGCTCCGACCGCGAATGTCCTTAATATTTAGCGCTTTCGGTTTCGTCATAAGACCTTCCGATAAACCGTTTATTTTTCATACACTCAACATACATTTGGGCCTTACAACGCTACTCACTACACGTGACGTCAGCCTTATCTTCTACACACGACCGACAACGTTACCACGGCAAGTTCACTTGCTCTTATTTCCAAGTACCAAAGGTCGTTTTTGGCTGCACTATCTGTAAGGCTATCTTGGTGGATGGCCGGTGCTATCAAGGATATACCTAATAACCACTGTCTCGACTGCTGACGTCAAATCGACGTTGATGTTATCAGAAGCCCTATCTCGTGGACTCTTGCGCGCGATGCAGCGATTTTTCGAATTTCGAACGTGGTTGCTAGGCTGGGCTATACAGTCGGCCACAGTCTCAGATACCCCTTTTTTTCGATTGGCGCCCTTATGCAGCGCGCGATAAGAGCTGCCATGGGGTATCTGAGATTGTGGCCGACCGTACCAGGCATAATTAAAAAGGTCCTTGGGCCGCGCAGTCGAAAAGTTGAAAGAAACCCGCCCCCGGCTTCGCACGGGTGAAAAACTAACTCGCAAAAAACGTGCTTGATCTGTAGACACTTTTGATCTTTTAAAGCATATCTCAATTTTAACTTGATAAGATAGCCACATATTTTGACTACGGTGTAGAGTTTGTGAAGTTAGGGCTTGTAGAATTAGGGCATGTAGAGTAAGAAGCTTGACTCTACGTGAGATCTGATAGCTTTTTGACAGTGCGAGGTTTATGGTCTCGTCTTCGCAACATTTTACACGACCATGTTTTTGCTGGGTTTACTTTATTTTGTCAAAGTCAATGTTAAATAGATGGGGTTTGGATATCCGAAGCGCCCTAAGTAAAATTTATTGAGAATAGTTTCTGAATTGAGCGAGCGAGACACTAAGTGAGAAAAATTGCTTATTCTTCAAGATACATAACAAATCGATCTTAGTATCTATAAGTTTGAGACCGACAAAAGTGCCGAAGATATTGTACACACGACAGCAAGTCTACTCGGCACTCTACTCAGTTACGTTACGGACGACTTTACAACAAAATTGTACACTCTGACGTGCTGTCATGTGTACGAGTTGGTTAGTACCTCCGGTGATTTTCGATGTGGATTAACACTACATATTAATTCTACTACTAATTCTGACAGTCAAGAACAACAAGGATATAAAGCGGAGTTGCGGGCAATATAAGTATTTTTTTTAATGAAGGAAGGTGTCAACCAAAGCTAGGAGCGCCAGTTCCGTTTTCGACGACATAATATTATGATCCAAATAATAGCGCTTTATGCATTTCACTCATAGTGTTGTCAATAATTTATTCTTAATCTTATGCAACAGCATCTCTAGGTCTTGAATACTGCCAGTCGTTCTCAATAACAAAAGAAATTGATACCTCTCACAGATAACCCTTTACAACGTTAGTGCCGATACCTTTAGCAGAACATCAGTGAAGGAAGTTAAAAATAGAATCCTGACCCCAACCTCTATTAAATAAAACGTTCAACCTCTCAGGTCATAGAATAAACTAGGAGAGCAAAGACTATTTGCAAACGCAAAAAAAGGACATAGTTCGCTTCAGGCCTTGAATTTAGGTGCTAAGTGGCTGTCCCGTGAAATGCAGGGGAATCTTTCTAGGGTGCCCTTTTTATGTTGCCTCTTTTGTGTCCCAATCGCTTTATCTAAATGTGATTTCCAACAACTTTTGTTCTATGACTTTGGTAAAAACGCAATTTTATATATCCATGCATTTTTTTTTTTATATATTTTTTAGCTATATTTGCTGCGCGGTGTAGATAATAAATAGGAGCAGGAAAAGCTGGAGAGGTGGTAGAGAGTGGAAGGGAACAAAAGCACGTCGCGCAGAAATTATACAAAATCAAAATTTTAAGCACTGAAATGTTTAATAAATAAAAAGTATATAGGTATTCGAAAAGTCGTAGAACATAAGTAAAGTTGTTGGAAATCACATTATTACAAGTTGACGTGTTTCAGAAATAAAGCTTTTTAAACATTACCCTGTACAGTGCCCTATCACTCTCTACCACCTCTCTAGCATATCCTGCAAGGTCGCAAATTTTTATAAAAAAAAATTTTTTTGGAAAAATTTAATTGGGCTTTCATCAAAGTCATACAACAAAAGTTGTTGGAAATCACATTTTAAAGTTGACGTGTTTCAGGAATAACGTTATTTATAAATTGCCCTGTATGTCTAAGGATGTAGGTTACGTAATAAAAATTTTGTTTGAGACATAAGTAGGCCGTATTATAAGCAAAATATTTCAGCTCCGAAACCACTGAAGATAGGAACATAATGGGAAGAAAGAATTTCCTAGAAATGCGATTCCCTGTGAAACGCCATCCGCAATTTCGTATGACAAATTTTCACAGAGCAAAGTCGCACGGGATGGCTAGTTTAGGAATATCTAATAAGTGGACCCTTTATACCTTTGACATTCTGTTCTATTTGCATTAGCAGAAACGTAACGCGAACGCAAAGTAATAATGGGCAAAATTAGCACAAGGTTGCGAGATATCACCAAGCGGTGTGACTTGTCTGTACGTCGAGCACCAACATACCATTGCCCATATTCCCAGGGCCCTTGGATCCTCTTGCCTATGTGATAGAGGCTAGTTTTGCCTAGGTGATGTGTGTACTAGATAAGTTGGTAAGAGGCACAATGTCAACTCGTGTACTGAGTTAATGCTCGAATCACGAACGATGCGAGTTTCGAGATCGATTTCTGTTTCGATGTCAACAAGTTTACTGCCGGTGTGGTGGGTACAAACTTGCTAGAAGTGCCGTTGCCGCACTTGATGTCATTTTTTACCCGACTACGAGGAGCAAAAAGGAGGGTTATGATTTTAGCAGCGTATGTATGTTTGTTTTTGTGTTCATAGAGGGAACACCCTCGCAATATTTTTGTCTTATTTACCCGCCTGACAAATTTCATGACGATCCGATAAACGATACTCAAGTTATCGTCGGACATATATATGTTACCGGCCAAACCCGATTTAAGGATAAACTAGTTTCGCCTAGGCCAAACTAGTTTATCCGAACGTCGTATGGATAAACCGGTATAGCCTAGGCCAAACTAGTTTATCCGAACGTCGTATGGATAAACCAGTTTAGCCTAGGCCAATCTAGTCTGGCCTAGCAAGAATATGTAAGCTTCAGGATAAACTAGTATGGCCTAGCCCGAGCTGATATTGACGAATGATTAGGTATGAATGTTACCATATCTCGTAAACTAAGAGGTTTAGCGCAAAAATAACGAAATGTTCGAACCCCTTAATGTCCCCAGAACCAAGCCTTTTACTTCTATACGTGTTCTAAAAACCGACATACAGGGTGTTAAACATACAGGGTATTCCTGAAAGTGTGAAAGACAGTCGAAAAAGATTTAAAACAAAGGTTAGGTCAGTAGGTTTGGTTGGCGACACACTGACATACCTCTTTTTGTTTACGAATGGTCCTTTAAACCGGACATACCGTAGACCTTTGAATGTAGACTTTTTCAAATTCGGCCTCTAAGTGTGTCCCCTACTGTTCAGATAATTACGTTGGGTTTGTTAATTTTAAGAAAAAGTACTAGGTTTAGCCCTATTTAAGTAGGGGTAATACAGATTCTACTTATTTATGCTAGCCTAGTAATTTTTCTTATAATTAACAAACCCGCCGTAATTATCTGAACGCATTTAGAGGCCGAATTTGAAAAAGTCTAGAGTCAAAAAGTCTACGGTATGTCCGGTTTAAAGGACCATTCGTAAACAAAAAGAGGTATGTCAGTGTGTCGCCAACCAAACCTACTGACCTAACCTTTGTTTTAAAATTTTTTCGACTGTCTGTCACACTTTCAGGAATACCCTGTATGTTTAACACCCTGTATGTCGGTTTTTAGAACACGTAGAGAAGTAAAAGGCTTGGTTCTGGGGATATTAAGGGGTTCGAAAATTTCGTTATTTTTGCGCTAAACCTCTTAGTTTACGAGATATGGTAACATTCATACCTAATCATTCGCCAATATCAGTTCGGGCTAGGCCGTACTAGTTTATCCTGAAGCTTATATATTCTTGCTAGGCCAGACTAGATTGGCCTAGGCTAAACTGGTTTATCCATACGACGTTCGGATAAACTAGTTTGGCCTAGGCTATACCGGTTTATCCATACGACGTTCGGATAAACTGGTTTGGCCTAGGCGAAACTAGTTTATCCTTAAATCGGGTTTGGCCGGTAACATATACATTCATACATACATACAAACAAACGCCGGATTGCTTAAGTCGGAGAACTTCGCTTAATTAGCTCACTCATTCAATTTAGACTTCTTGAAAACCTACGCTCATTAGGTTCAACCCCCAAACCAAAATAGAGACTCCTTAATCGGGCCAAGATACTATAAAATTTTCATTGATTTAGGAATCTATTCCGAAACAACGGAATTCAATTTAATGTGGGATCTATACTACCCCGGCCTTATTAAGGGCACATCAATTCCAGTTCAGAACAGCTGCTTAAAAGGCAGTATTGTCTCAATGCATCATCCTAGTTGTGACATCCGAAGCACGTTGCAGGCACTTTATAAACAACTTCGTAGTACAGAAGATCCGTTTCAATTCAGCCCCTCTACTCTCAAAATTGGCATAAATCATGCTTTGATTTAAAATACTTTTTAATTGAACGAGCGAACGAAGCGAGCGAACGACGCTTCTTTATAGAAAGAATGACGAGCGGCGAGCCAAATTCACAGGCGTGTTTGCGCCGCGTCGGCTTCCTTTAGTTTCTTTTGTGAAAAGCCGCCGCGCGCCAAGGCGGCAAATATCAAAGTGACACTATGATAGCGAACGGACTAGATTGTACACACGACCGCCGTCAGAGTGTACAATTTTGTTGTAAAGTCGCCCCTAACGTAACCGAGTAGAGTGCTAGCGTGTAAGCGTCGACGTGCTGTCTTGTGTAGATATATAGATAACACTTTACAAGAATTTTCTTAACCTAAAAGTACAGATGGTGGTCTTATCGCTAAAAGCGATCTCTTCCCGACAACCTTTCGGTGTACAGCGTCATCTTACTCTACTTCGAAATAAAGCTAGATGGCGCTAGTCGATAGCGGGATTAAAACGTTTGTCGTACGACCTTCTGTCGGTTTATAAACTAGGTGCTGTTATCGCAAGCTAGTTAGCCAGCTGTTTGCGGAAATTGTCTTCACCTTTTGTTTTAGTATTGAATTAACTGAATGGGCTGCTGCAGCTGAGATTTATCTGATGAGGTTGGCTGGGGCCATTCGTTACTATTTCAATTTATGAACTTATTTGTTATGTGTCAAGATGCGTATTTTTAAAAACATCTATGACCAGCGACTAGAAAAGGTTCCGGTTAAAATTCTCCTTGCAGTAAACTATTCTGTGAATCGAGCACTGGCGGCTGTACGTAAGTATGACTTCTTTGCCTCTATACCAAATGGAACAAATTAAAAAAAAGCGTCCGCTTTTTTTTTCTTTTTTTTTTGTGACTTTTGTGTTTACTTTGGATTTGTTTTGCCGCCATTATTAGTTTACATTTTTTTTAATTTTTTATACTATAACATACTTAAACCTTCTGTGATCATTTTACTTTGGAAATAAAAATAAGCTATGAACTTGAGCGTGAACGATACACGATGATACAAAAACGCATAGAAAAATTTGATAAAAGTAAATTTTTATATGTTGTATTGTTGTTCAATCTATAGTGAAAAGTTTTTTATTTGCATATGTCTCTAATAAGCGTTCCTAACATTAGATAAGTGTTTCTACTGACTTAAAATCACTCTGTAGTAAACCTACTTCACGCTAACCTGCTAATTGTTAAACACTTGGTAAAAATAGTGTAAGTATATACAGTCTGAAGCTTTGTAAACTTTGCTCTATTTCACAGTTGGTTAACTAGTAATGGATACCTCGAGCATACAAGGTAACCTAGACACAGCTAGAACCACAAAACGGATCAATTTCCTCGCGTGGTTTTAGTTCTATAACTCCATAATAATTATTTAAAATTCACCACTAAAGAACAAGCGAGCGGTAGCGGCTATTCAATAAAGCTGCGTTTTCACGCTCTTAGTACAATATGACGAATTGAGACGTCCAAGTCAGCTAAAGCTTCTTATTGGCCATTTTAGTGACGTGACGTAGCGCTGTAATGAAAACAACCAATCAAAAGCATTCGTTTACTTTGACGACGCGCTCCGTCATAGTGTAAAACGCGGCTTTAGTCAGAATATAAAAGTTCTCCGAATGAGAACCGAAACTAGTCTGATATCCTGACAGAAATAAAAGTACCTGAAAATGTTTATAAATTCGCTCCACTCGTATTGTCACGAATCTTTTTTTGTCTTTGAAAGATTATCGTATTGTTGTCTTTCCCGGAC
Organism: Zelleria hepariella; assembly: GCA_949319315.1. Classification (NCBI taxonomy): domain Eukaryota; kingdom Metazoa; phylum Arthropoda; class Insecta; order Lepidoptera; family Yponomeutidae; genus Zelleria; species Zelleria hepariella. The sequence continues at coordinate 25,465,545 of OX439382.1, forward strand.
TGCTGAGAGGATGGTATAGGTATGTAGATGCAGGGGCCTAAGTAGAGCATGGAATACCGGAGCCTTTTCCCAATACCGGTATTCATTCGGTATCAATATTTTAAATACCGGGATACCGGTTTTTCGGTATTTTTCGGTATTACAATTTTGTTTTATTAAAAAATATTGAATTGTTATAAAATAGGCAAATAGAAAATTTAAAATAAGTGAGTTTATTTAATTGAACGATAATATTAATTTATACTAGCTTTTGCCTGCGACTTCGTCCGCGTTGACTTTTTTTCCGTTATCGACATTACCAGACGAATTTAGTTCGTAATTTATAGTCTATGTTAGTCTGGTTTCTAAGCTATCTCCATTCCTTCAGGCAAATTCGTCCTGCAGTTCTAGCGTGAAAACAAATACACACACTCACTCATTCACAAACTGTCCGCGCACTCGGAGAAAAAGTTGCAGAATCAGAATATTCTTTGCTGTACTACAAAAACATTAAAAGAACCGTCCGCAATCCGCATTAATAAATCGTAGTGGGCAATTTTCTGATAGCTCATGAGTTGTAGTTCCAAATTTGTAACTGGATGTCGCTGACGTTTTGATGTTTTTTATAAGCCAGTTCGCGCTCGTTGGGCTTCGTAGATACGTCCAAACACAATATTTAGGTATTGGTGATGGAGCAAAATGTAGTGTTTCCGGTTCTACCATTCACTCATACAAGAACAATAACAAAGTCGTGCACTTTTTCATGTACCAAAATGGAATGAGGTGAAAGATGAAGACACAGAGCAATGACGTGAAAAAGTATTTTCGCTGTAGTAAGCACGAATTTATGCTTTGTGATGTCGGATAACGCCATCTGTCACAGCTTTTATAACTATTTTTTTTTAAAGCTGTCAGAAAATCCCCCATTGAAGCCGTCAACTGGGAGCCTATTTTGGCACCATTGCATTAGTCCAAAATAAGAAAGTAATCGGTTTTAATTAATAAACAAAAACCGGCGTTTATAGTTATAGGTTTTTACAAAAAAACGTTTTTCTTGTAGGTTTCTAAAACTGGTTCACATCACTATTCCGCACGGCGCACTCGCACGCATCGCATGCGCGCGAAATTTTGATATTCCACACTTTTTTCAGAGTTTTATCTGTAATACCGAAAATACCGAAATTCCGGTATTAAGATAATACAATACCGGTTTTTCAAATGTAGATATTTAGTCCGGGATCCCGGTTTTTCGGTATTACCGAAAACCGGTATCCATGCTCTAGGCCTAAGTATGTAATGCAAAGGTGCCAAAATTGTCTCCCAGTTGACGGCTTCAATTACGATTTATTAATGCTGTCGGTCCTTTTAATGTTTTTGTAAACCAGAAATGAAAATGTTGTATTGTAGGTTGTAGGTGGTACGGTCGGCCACAATCTCAGATACCCCATGGCAGTTCTTATCGCGCGCGGCATAAGGGCGCCAATCGAACAAAAAGGGGTATCTGAGACTGTGGCCGACTGTACTTATATTGAAAGCGACTGCCAGTTAACACCGCCGCTTATCACTCAAAATGACGATGGTAAAATAACAAACTAGAGCTGTCGTAAATATACGAAAATCACCGTGTTTGCAAACTCTATTTTCATTAAAATGTTTTGCACGCAAAAATAATCTGTAACTAGCTTCTGACATACACAACACAAAAGATATGCTACAGCCATGCTAAATAAGATTGGCAGGCTCATCTTCGCGGTAATTAGGTACCTAATTGAAAATACGTAGGTAAGAAAGGGAAAAAGTAAGATGTAGCCTATACAGGGTGTTGTTTTGGTTAGCGACTCGGGGAGGACAGTTTTAGTAACGATTGAAACTAAAAATAAGTTTTTTTTTTTCTAAAAATTGTTTGGTTCTCCAATTACCTTGTTCAATTTGTTCTATAATGTATTAATCGCGACGTGCGGCCTTCTCAAAGCGCTCGCGCGCTGTGACGCCCGATATTGCGAGTGCGGCCGCAAGTGATAGACTGTAAGGAATGCTACAATTTAAAGATTTTCGGGTATTTTCCACTGATTTTTTTCTGCTGTATCGTGTTAATAATCACCCTACTCAGGGGTGTCACTACAAAACAACACCTTGTCAAATGTCTCACAAGGCATAAGTTTTCTCTCAGTAGAGTTCGAGAGTGTCCAGTCCACTACGGATTGGCGATTTTGACAATGTGGGTAAATACCTCAGATGCACAGGTTTCCTCGCGATATTTTTCTTCACAGTAAGCGAGTGGTTGCTACTTGCTACTCAATAATATAACTAGCTAAAACTGTAACTATTCTGCAGCCTCTCCTCAGTATATAATTTAAATAAATTATCCATTCATCGCGCGAGCTTATTATACTTATTTAAAACAAGCATTTTCTTGTGTTGTCATTTAAACGGCTAGACAGGCCGCCCGTCCAACTAGTTCCTCCGCACTCGTTATGGTATCGATATCGGTGTCCCACATACATTCACCGCACCCCCCTACGTGGCCATTCAAGTCGATAGTTGAGCAACTTGACGACCGAGTAGGCTAGTCACGACACTGTCACATATTACGCGTGTACCGTTGTGTTTGAGAAAATAAAATAAAACGAACTTCTTCGTCGCGTCAACCTGCCAGTGCAATCCTGGCACACGAAAAATAAATAAATAAACAATGCGTTCGGTTTAACAAAAAGGTTTCGCGTTTACAGGATACCTTTTAAAAACAGTGCAGACACTGGCAGTTTTAATACCGTATTTAAAAATAAAAACTAATAATTCAGAAAAAGAAGTTCGAAAATCTAAACTTTTAAATTTGACGTTTGACGAGTTCGCTTTCGAAAGAGTTCTTGATTTGCCGGTCAGCTCAAAAGTGTTTACAGTAATTAATTAATGTCGATATTATCGTCGGTACCGCTGTCATATTAACTGTCGTCGAATAACATTACGCGATTTGTTATTACGATACCATCCAGCCATTAAAGTTATTAACCAGTGTAATATTAATAGGCAAAGTGTTCGCAGTGTATTTACAATTTCCATTGGATGTCAAGAATCGGTTTGTGTTGAAAGTGATCGTTTGGTGATGAAAGTGTTGTGATGATGATGTGCTGGTGATGATGGTGAGATGCTGGCGGGTGAGGAAGCCAGCATTGAACTGGTCCAGAGGTGGCTGCTGAGGAGAAGCAGTAATGACTCGGATCAGAGCAATCAAAGCAATGGTATTTGTGTTGTTTATTAATTTAATGGGGCGGACTTGCGTCAGTCAGAGTTAGCCGACTAACTCTGAGTTAATTTGACATTTCCATCAATTATTGACGCTAACTCAGAGTTAACTGGCTAACCCTGGTTGACGCAAGTGGACCTGGGTGTCTTACCTTTTTATCAATTGGTACACTAGCGTAGCCCCGCGACCTCGTTCCCGTCAATTATTCTCATACGAACTTGCAAAGCCCGTTTCACACCCTTAGGCCCGTATGATCAATCACAGTATAAATCAAAAAGGCTAGTTTAAACCTTATCTGTCGATTAATTTTCGTACAAAATGCGAGGTTTAATCTATGGTCTGAGTTTAAAGTTCTGTGATTGATCTTACGGGCCTTGGGTGATTAGGTTCCAAAATTGTCCTCATTTCGACTCTGCGTTGTTTGTTAATCAGTCAGTGTGGCACGGTACTGTTTTAGGGTTATTTATGATTTAAAAAAAGCAATTTCCCACATAAAAGTGTTTTCTTCTTTTTTCAATAAATATTTGACTGATTTGCAGTGTTTTGTACAACCATAATTATGAGTTCAAGAAGCTATAATTAAATTACAAACATTAAAAAATACCACGGAGCAAATTCTTAATTCGTAATCGTAAAAACAGCATTCGCCGAATGATTGTTACGACATCTTCACCTCGGGTCGAATTGTTTAAATTCAACATCAATCACTATCTTTTTTAACTTGACATTAGAAAAAATATTGACAAAATTAAACTGCATTTATTTGAAAACTGCTGACAAAGAGATAGTGATCGTTATCGTGACAATTTTTTGAGAATATTGAGTAACCGAAATCGTAAATTAATTCCCTCAATGCACTCAAATTTGGATGGTACTTTGACCCATTCCTTCTGAAATCGATTGTTTAAAATTTTAAAACACCGGAAGTCCTGATCACAATAGTAATAAATTAAAACGATACCTTTGAAAGGGATCCGTGATAGCTGTTATAGTTAGACAGTCAAGGCCCTGCCTTGGCAAAAACTTGATTGCACAGCGTGATTGCCGCGGTCGCTCGTCCCAAAATTACCACAAACCTATGATCAAACAGCATCATTGCGAAATCGCGACGGCGATAAAAACTGACGATCTGTATGAGACTGTCACATAAATTCATAATGGATTCCAAGATTGTGTAGTATTTTTGGGCTTATTGGTTTGGTTTCTCTTACTTGGCGGATTTTTATAGAAGGTTCTTGTTTCAATATCAACGCAACCGAAGAGATAACCAACAGGTACAGTCGACCACACACTAGGATACCCCTTTTTGTTCGATTGGCGCCCTTATGCCGCGCGCGGTAAGAGCTGCCATGGGGTATCTGTGACTGTGGCCGACCATACCATAGTCCCTCAAAAGTTCTAAACTCGTCAGTATGCTATCTGACTCTACATGAAACAAAATTGTCGGCTACAAACTACATATTACACAAATTCACACCAAGACTTACCTAATGAGACACTAAGTTGAGAATGAGATACTGGTCTGACAAATCGAACGCACCTGTCCCGTGTGCAATAAGAGCTACTATGGGGTATCGTAGCGTTTTGCTGACTAAGCATTATGCCTTAGAAATAAAAAAGTAAGGCGGATTTAAACTTGTAGAGCTGTATGTACACAAGACAGCACGTCGACTCTTACACGCTAGCACTTTAGTCGGTTACGTTAGGGGCGACTTTACAATAAAAGTCTACGCTCTGACGTGCTGTCGTGTATACTGTCAGCGACACACCGCTGGCCCATGGTAGCTCTTATCACCCACGGTATAAGTGCGTCAATCGAACAAAATCAATCGGGGTATCGCTGACTGTACCTCATTATTGTGTCTTCGAGGCACTTTCTAACACGTAAGTTATTTATTACCTAAGCCATTAGTGCCTTTCTAAGCATAAACAAAGTAGTAAACGATAAGTTCTGCTGACATGCGGCGGTTCGTTAAGGCGACAGACAAGGCTGACTAGCGCCACCAATGAAAAAAAAATACATGGTAGCAAACCACTCGCTTTGTGTGAAGGAAAACATCGTGAGCAAACCTGAAAATTGGCCATCCGCGGTGGGCACGCTCTCCCTCTGAGAGAAGGCTTTGGCCCAGCTAGTGGCAAGTATAATTTTGCATCCTTGCGTAACAAATAACTATTGTGCGCTACTGAAGTCAAAACCTTCCGTTTTTATTCGCGTACTCAGCCAAAAATTATACAAGGTGTTACAAAAGTACCTAACTCTTTTTACAGGGTGTAACCTACTGTTCAACAGGATGTCAAATCTGTAAAAAAAAGTTGAAAAAAACAATTTTTATTTTATAACCTCAAAATTGAAAAATTTTCATTACTTTTTTGTTTTTGTTATTAGTTCAAATTAAAAAATATGTTTGTGCGGTGTAGGTGCATTTACATAGTTTTGAGTTGTTTAAACATTGTGAAAGTCAATGAAAACAATATTAAAAAAATACTTTTCTCCCGCCACATCGTTCACATTTTATTAATTTAAAAATTAACGAAAAGTCATAGAGCAAAAAAAATATTAAGGTTGTGATCCCTATCACCGGGTGCTATTACCCTGTAAAAAGAGTTAGGTACTTTTGTAACACCTTGTATTTGTAACACTGTCGGTAAATGGTAAGAACTTCTTCCCTTTACAAAAACGTAAAAGTGAAATAACTCAGATGTCGTTACTCTATGATGATCAATAGCACCTTCTCTGTTATGTAAGCTAAGCTCATAAAAATGCAAATTAGATGCAAATAATCTGCGTCGATAAAAAATATCCAAAGGCGCTTCATTAAAAATAATAGAAGAAAGTGATTTAACCGAATATTCCGGAACACAAGATAGAGAAAAGACGAAGCACAGTGTCCCACTAGCTGGCCAAAGACCTTCTCTCAGAGAGATTGTGTGAGAGTTCGGGTCCATTGTGATTGGCGATGTGTGTGTGTGTGTGTGTTTGTGTGTGTGTGTGTGTGTGTGCGTGTGTGTGTGTGTTTTTATTGTATTTTTATTATTGTTCTATGTAAGGGTGTGTTTTTATAAACGTATTACACCGTGCTATTTTAGTGGTTTTAAAGCGGAAGGCATTTGTTGCACTGGTGATTCTGAGCCAAATTCCAAAATTTTAGTGCAAAATGACCTAAAAAAAACACTTCCCAATACAAATGTCTATCGCCAATTTGTATAAAGATTTTTTCGCGCGTTTTTGAATGAAATTTTGTAATTTGGCTCAGAAACACCAGTGCAACAAAATACCATCGGCTTTAAAACCACTAAAACAGCACGGTGTATTTATATTTTCTTTCTAGTGAGAGGAAGGCTCAGCCCACACCTCAATGAGCAACTGGTATTGATTAGACACAAAACACGCGGCACACACAATATTGCGCAAATGTGTTGAGACAGGAGCGCTCATCCCATTGTGCCGGAGATCTTATTCTGCTACTGTTTCTGTAGAACAATAGAGTGATGTGTATCACGCATAGATAAGACAAGACGCCATAGACCCTGGAAAGGATGACCCCCAGCTTTCTAAGCAGCATTCCTAGCATAAACTAACTAGGTTTTAAAACCCTTACATTTTCGTCGCTGTCGCACTGAATAGAGTGCGAGTATAAAGGTTGACGTGCTGTCGACTGTACACAAGTAGTAAACGCTTACACGCGAGCACAATATTCACTTTGCCACGAAAGTGTAAGCGTCTACGTGCTGTCGCGTGTACATATAGCCCTTTATTCCCAAACATCCCCTTCGAGATTCCCTATTGGGTATCGTGCACTCTACATATCTACACGTCAAAAGGGTGACCTTACCATAACACTGACTGTGCCTAGTCTTACATACTGATGAGATGACATGGTATTTCGCCATATTAAATACTTGTAATTATTGTACCACTAGCAAGCCTAACTAGTTTCAATATCAGGCGTGGCTTCCAATAGGTCATCTGTGAACCTTCGCTCTACATCTGTCCTTATTATGTCTCACTCAAACATTGTGGCGTCTGTACAAATCTTTATTCTGTAAATCAGCATTTTGCATCTTTCTTTGCTTGTATGTTAAAATCTCAGACAGTCACTCTGTTACTTTTTTTTATTTTCTAAAGCACTAACCCATGCTAGGGAACTTTTATAAGGTTATTTCATTTCATTTATTCAGTCACAATATAAAAAAAAAATTATTTGAAATTATGTAATCTAAAACAAGCACTTGAAATAATTAAAATTAAAAAAAATAAAATAAATTAATTAAAAAAAGCTCTAGGTGGAGGTTTGGAAGGAGTTAGCTCAGGACAGGGAAGCTGGTGTGATGGCGTCTGCAAGATGAAAGATGAATTTTGTATTTCTGAACCAGCCTGAATGAATGAATGAATCAACCTGGGTAAAATGGCAGCCATAAATTTAGCCTTTTTTTGTCCGCAATCGTCTACACTTTCATACGGTATCTCCCCGGCAAGCGAAGAGAAAAGAGATCTAACGCCTACTAATTGTGTTTCTGTCTCTAATTGCAATGTTTTCCCAACAGCCTTTTGCCAACAATGTTCGCTACACCACCCCCATCAATGTGAATAGAATTATAACGCGCCGAACGTTCGTAGCAATAAATCCCGAGTTAATAGAATCGAGGTCGAGATGTTATCACGTGTCCCATGCCCTCAGAATACAAAGGGCCCTCCAGCGAAGGGAGCAACGCGAGATCGTCTTCCAATAATCGTGACGTGATGTTTATATTTATGTCATTCAACCTATTTATTGCATGTTGTTTGCCTATTTATTTATTTATTTGTTTTATAGGTACGTAGGTAAATAGAAGGCTACCTCTTATGCAGTAAATTCGGAACCTGTATTCTGAGGATCGACAACGAGATAGGATACGTGCCGTATGGATCCCACTGCAGCGTTCTTTAAGGCATCTGACCATTGGTGTTCTGCCTCTCTCCCGTCTGCCTTCTTTTAGATCTATGTACCCTTACTTATGTAGGTCGGTAGATACATCTGACAGTGACAATCATCCCTCCGTTTGGGTTTCACAAAACCGCAAAGGCTGACATGTGTCATAGCAACTCAGCATAGCACATCAAGGATTTGTATGACAGATAGGTAGAAAGCATTTAATTTTATTCAATAACCACATCAATATGTTTTGTTACAAAATTTGAAATTACAAATACATGCTTAAAATAACAACTATTGATGTGGCGCTGTGTCGTTGGCAAATAAAAGGATCCAACTCAGTATAATGAAAATTGAAAACCAATATTCGCAGCGCTGGTTTTCAGTCGAAGCCTGAAGTATGTGACATTGACGTGCTTCAGTGCGGCACTCTGTCACCGCGTGTGAATCGTTTTCATACAAGATAAAAGCATCATCAGCCAAATTCGGACAAAGCCAAATGACGACGACGGTGCAGCGGAGCGCTCAAATCGTGAAATGCTATGTAGCCAGTATGAAGCGATCTGGATTCCAGCTTTCGTTATTTTGAGACTTGCCGAGGATATACCAAGGTAACAAGAATCACGGTTGAATGGCACAATTTAATCTATTTGCCGCCACGACCTTCGTCGCTTCTTGTTAAGAGATTCCAAGCAAACGTACTCGCCTCGCTATCGTTGCTAATTAGAACTCGGCTCGCGTATGCCACGTCCATTTACATAGTAAATTCGGCAGCCGAATTACGCAGCCGTAATCGGTACCTGTGTGACGCTAACGATATTAATTTAAAAAGAATTGAGGCTGATTCAGACCCGCCTTTGTTTTGGGGCTCTACCAGCGGCGATGGGTTTTATTTGTCTTGGGAAAAACAATGGCCAACCTATGAGGTTTTGCGATCATTTTGGTCGCATCGTCTTTTATCGAAAGCTGGCAGGTGGAACAAAGAGCTGATACATCCTTTACTCAAAGTCACCGACACATAAAAATCGTCAATGCTACAAAAGGGTCATGTCTGACATCTGGACCAGCGGCGATGGGTTTTATTTGTCTTGGGAAAAACAATGGCCAACCTATGAGGTTTTGCGATCATTTTGGTCGCATCGTCTTTTATCTAAAGCTGGCAGGTGGAACAAAGAGCTGATACATCCTTAACTCAAAGTCACCGACACATAAAAATCGTCAATGCTACAAAAGGGTCATGTCTGACATCTGGACCAGCGGCGATGGGTTTTATTTGTCTTGGGAAAAACAATGGCCAACCTATGAGGTTTTGCGATCATTTTGGTCGCATCGTCTTTTATCTAAAGCTGGCAGGTGGAACAAAGAGCTGATACATCCTTAACTCAAAGTCACCGACATATAAAAATCGTCAATGCTACAAAAGGGTCATGTCCGACATCTGGACTTCTTGGTGTGCTCCTACTCTAAAATACTTCCTACTCTAAACTTATTTCTCGGCTATGATCCTTTACCCCTTGATTCTTTTCCTCGACATGGTCACGAGTGAGTGGCGGCTTGAACGTGGAATAAATCAGAAACTGAGAATAAACTAAGGTTACAGTAGCTACATTCAAATGTTGGGCCCCGTAATCTTTCAAGGAAAAGCGGCTCCTACCCATCGTGTAATAAAGTCCTCTTTCCCTTGTCCGCAGGCAGCTCGAGCGGGTCCCCCGGCGCACGCGCAGGCCGCCGCTCGTCGCTCGCGCTGACGCCCGAGGACGAGCCCCTGGTCGACGTCGCCGTAAGTTTCAGCTACAACACTATTCTCTTCTTCTTCAACCCTTAGAGCGCAAATAAACGAGACTAAATTTTGCGGCTGCCGCGCGGCCGCCACGCGGTCGCTGCTCTCTGGTGTTCAGTGATACCTGCCGCTTAGACCAAGTCATCAGTCAGGGTGGTATTACAGAACGCTCCTAGATTTAGTACAAGCTCTTCCCGCCCAGTCGGAGTTTAAGCATCGTTTAGTACCTACTGTCGATGATAAAACAGTGCATGTTTTGATTTGAATCTCCCTACCCTGTCGCTGTACTACCCGACCAAGCCAACTAGGCACCCGGCACCTAGGCAGCCGCATACAAACCAGGTGCCTAGTTGACTTGGTCGGTTAGTAGGTATCGACATTCAAATTATAACACTGTTTTATCGACAATTCGAAGGAGCGTTCTGTAATATCACCTAAGACATCGGTTGCACCCATTGTCTCAAATCAACAGGGCTTCAAGTCTGAAAGGAAGTTAGTTGGTTTTCGATAGGGCCAAAGTAATCAGTTGTCTTCATCACGCGCTTGAGAATAGCTGATTAGGTACCTACTTGTGCGACAATCTTATAATGTTTGCCAAGGATTTTCCGTAATTTACTCATTAGGGGAAGTTCTAAAACCTTCGACGACGCACTATCGTTTATTCATCAAAAAACAATTTATCGAGGAAGTCTGCAGACGGCTGCGATTTACGGAATGTTATACGTATTTATTCAACGTTGTAGATAATCAATTTACCTATCACAATATTTCGTATAAGCTGCAATGAGTGGTACACTGATTGGAAAAACTGCTCGATAATTGTATGCTTATCAACACTTATCGTACCATAGTTATTAGAAGTACAACATAAGCTCTAGTTCTTTCTTAACAACCGGGGGATAATGTCGCATTTTCATTTTGCGATAATTTGTGTGAAGTTTAAAAAAACTGAGTGAAAACTTTTGCAAGGATACGAGAGTGTTTAATGGTGTTACTTGGTGAAGTTTTCTCTAAAATTATGTTCTTTTGGGTTAGTCCGAAGGCTTATCTAGTGAAATAGTGTTGAAGGCTAATCGATCATTACCTACTCTATTTAGAATCGAGGCCAGCGATTATCCTTAATCATTCGTAGTCACCCGTCGTGATTTTTTAATTCCAATAAAGATTATCTACTGCTATGACCGTGATTGCTTACAAGTTAATCCTTTGACGTGTCTTCTGTCATGCTGAAATACGAACTTTGAATCCATTGTAATTAGACAGCTAATTCGTTAACATGGTTGGCAATAACAACGGCACGTCCACGGCATCTTCAGCAAACCACGAAGAGACCGAAAAGGTTGAGAAAAACCCAACTTGCTGGTCGAAATTCAAAAGGCTTTTCGAAGATCGAGGTTTCGACTTGGACTATGAATATAGCCAAAATCGCAACATAACCATTTTAGGGGAAACCCAAAGCGAAGAAGGTTATAGAAAGTTAGAAGAGCGTAGACAGTCACTGGACAAAGGATCATCCGCTAGTGATAAAATAGTGCGCATAGATGGTGAGCTTTCAGGCGTCATCAATTTTTACGAGCAATTTGCAACCCTCGGTGATGACAAAGAAGATGAGCACGAAATTCATGGAGAGGGCGAGGACGATGTGTGGAAGAAGTCTGGCAAGTCAAAGTATCGAGTGTCTGTGAGGCCGAGCATTTACCTAACGAATATTGCTGAAGAAACCAACAGTCTCGGCGAGAGCGATATTGACGAGTTGGAATTGGTAAGTTATTACAAAGACAAATCCAATATGCCTGTAGATTATTTTTTTATGTGGCTTTCATTTCCACAAGTTTGCTTAGTGGCTAGTACCTATATACGGTGTGGTTTCCAAATATTAAAATAGTTTAAGTTGATATCAAAATAGTCGATTACGCGTACCTATACGCAATTCTGTATCCCTGAAGGGGTAAAAAAACGCATAGCTCCAGCTGAGATTAACATTTTGGAACAAATTATTCGTATCGGTCTTTTGTGTTCTCGAATGAATAGGACAAAATCACATCCCTATACGTATACCTACTACCTACAATGTAAATTGCATAGGGATGCGTAACTAAGCTATAACAGGTCCCGTTCAACTGAAAATCCTATTGTATGTAGAATGTAGAATCGATTGATTCTGATTCTGCCCGATTGGACACAAGGTAGATAGAAAATGACTCGATCCACATCCCTGTACCTACCACCGACCACAGATCGGAAGCCGGTAAGACTTTACTACCTTAGACGCAAAGGCTAAAATCGAACTGAAAGTGTACCATGGCTGGTAGGCGACAATACAATTGTGACTGTAACAATGGGGGCCCATCGTTGAATTCCTACAAATGCAATTTGAAATTTCATTCGACGTTAACGTTTTGAATCCTTTTATTCTCCGACCAATGGACATGGACAGGTCTGCCGGTTTGGACTCAAACTTCCTGTTCGTCATATCTCCGCGAGGAAATCATCTTCCTTCAAGGATTATGCATCGTTATTGCCCTTTTCGTGCTCTTGGACTCAAAGACAACATTATTGAATCAGCCTATTTCCTTCTTAGCAATTTTCTCTAGATATTTGTGTTGGCCTTAGTCTACATAATTAGGTGAAACTGAAATGTCCATTAGGGGTAGTTTACAATCATTCGAAAATTACTGTAAACCCATTGGATCCTTAGACTGCATTTGGCCCGGTATTTCGACGCAGAGATGCAAAGAGTCACAAAATATGAATTAGTTCCGACTTACATACAGTCAGCGACAGGGATATCCCTTTTTGTTCGATTGTCGCACTTATATCGCATGCGAGACAAACCATTCTAGCGTTTCGTTGAATGTACAAACCTTCGTCTTGCAGGTTTAGTTGCAGGTAGGCACTTCATCATTTGAATATTTCCTTTTGGTACGTCCCGAGTTTGTGCGTGTATTCCATCTCTATTTGCGCCGAGTTATTTCACCTATTCATTCATCTCACTCAAGCTTACCTACCTATTTGGCAAAATGAAATGTGCCCCGCAAATATACGTACATTTTGAATTTCAGTATCAACAAACGTGGAAACCCCGAAGTGTACTAGAGCCTCGGAACTACTTATGATATTTCCTCAAATGGTTTATAAAGTTAGTGTGCGCTGCTAGAGTAAGTTTAGTACACCTGAGAAAGTTTCCAGAATCGAGGACGTAGAGACAAGCACCCACTACGAAATTATTCAATTGAATGCAGGGGATTAGAAGCTACTGAAATAGGTTTATTTACATGGAATTGAAAATTCGAATTTTATATTTCTACTAGCAGCCCGTCCCGGCTTCGCACGGGGTAGAAAAAGACATTTTAAGACTCATTTTTCTACACCTTCGGTTACATTGTTCAAATTTTACCAAGGATCCCTAATTTTTTTCAAAATGAAATGTAGCCTATGTCAAATTGGAAGAATGTAGCATTCTATTGGTGAAAGAATTTTTTAAATCGGCCCAGTACTTTTTGAGCCTATTCATTACAAACATACAAACATACAAAAATAGGTACAAATCTTTCCTCTTTATAATATTAGTGTAGATTTACAACTAGCTTTTGCTCGTGAATTCGTCCGCTCTTTGTCCACTATATTGCTATTCGCGGCGGAGACAAATCCAAACAATCAAAGATCATAAAAATCTGTCCATCTGTTATTCATTTACATTCAAGTTCATTCAACCCAGAGATACACCTTTTGGTTCAGTTCGTTATAAGGGCTACCCAATAGCCGCGTTTTTTATACCTGTATTGTAGGTTCACCTACGTGCTAATCTATTTCTTAATTCCTTTGGGTACATAGGTGGTACGAAAAAATCCATAAATATCTACCTATTTTACTATAAGGTAGGTACTGGCAAAGTACTTACTTTGTTATTGCTTATCAATCCCGATCTATGGAGATCAAAAGCGTAAGATAGATTCCATTCTTGTGCTAGGCTTGCTGATCAAAATACCCACTTGACAATTTGTCGCCGTGAACTTTGTTCACTGCAATCCGCAAATTGGTGCCACATGTGTATCACACCGTCTAAACGGAACCATACATTACGCTGATTCTCTCAGCACACTCGACACGCTATACTACACCGTGGAATTTTAGTGGTTTTAAAGCCGAAGGTATTTAGTTGCACTCGTGATTCTGAGCCAAATTCCAAAATGTTACTTCAAAACGAGCGAAAAAAAAAAAACACTTCCCAATACAAACGGCTATCGCCAATCGACACCATTTGTATGGAGAAGTGAATTTTTTTTTCGCGCGTTTTGGAATGAAATTTTGTAATTTGGCTCAGAATCACCAGTGCAACAAAATACCTTCGGCTTTAAAACCACTAAAATTCCACGGTGTATACGTGATGCTGAAACAAACTAAGAACTAACAAAACAGCAGCCTTATTACAGAAGCTATCTCAATGGGCATTGATCAGTGAGGCATCGACTGTCGTAAATTGAAAACCATTTCGAGGATTAGGGATACTGATTACTATTAGGGGTTTAAATAAGTAAAATTAAAACGGATTATTAATATTTATCGCCAAAAATGTTTACTTAATTTTTCTTTAGATGACGTCATCATAGCCTCTAATGCGGTAGTTCCATTGCCTACAAATATTTAAAAAAATACATTGATCAACAACAACTGTAAAAGTGTCAAATAACTGAGAAAATATCCTTCTTGATGACTTGACACTGACATTTGTCAAACGTCAACATATTTTTATTGTTTAAAAGCATGAATGAATGCAATGAACTTAGTACATAATGCCAGTGGTAACGTCATACACAAAACTTTTAGAAATTAAAAAAAAAAAAATTACATAAAAAATTAAGAAAATATTTAAATTAGTTTCTTATATTTGTCTATATTTTAGATTTATAGAATAAAAAATAGGATTTGACGATGCCCATTGATGAATTCTGGGTCGGTCTGTGTATGTCGTAAGCAAAGTGGCTACAAAACAATAGGTAAAATTCAATCTTGAGATTAGGGACGATCAGTAAGCGATTGCTGTGTCGGCGCCACTTTCTAAGTATGTAACTTAGTAAGTTTAGTAAGTTACGTTAGTCCGATACATACATTTTGATCGTTACACGAATATCAAGTTACAAGAACCGAATGGCAAGAAAAAAAAGTTTGTCAAATCGCACTTGGATCCTGTAAAATTTTAAATCGGCAAATGTCACTTGACACTTGTAATATCTTAAAATTTCAAGCATTGTCTCAGTTTCAGTAGGCAGTTTTCCTGTAGCTATAACGGTTTATGGGCAGCAGCCCTCGCTGCCCACTTCAAAACTCTACCCTCTACATTTTATTATACAGGGTGTTAAAAGACCGCCAACAAAGCGGGAAACCACGTATTCTCCTCATCATAACGAAATTTTTTGCCCAGAAACTCTGCCTGGGAATTCAACGGTTTTCGAGATAATGACGTTTAAAGTCGGACTAAATTTTTTTTTTTTCTCAAATTACTCAGTATCTAGTAATCTTGGGGCACGGCAGTGCCCCCGCCAGGTCGAGCGCGAAGCAAACACTGCAGTACCATCCTTTACTGGAACCATTTCGCCGCATTTTCAGGCCCCTATTTGAGAACCTCTGGATAAGACCAGAACGCAGAAATTTTCGTCATCTAGTAAGCTATAATCACATACTTAAAATCCAAAATTTCAAGTCTGTAGGTCATTTAGTTCCAAAGTTAAGCGAAAGCAAAGTTTCGCATTTATGACACACACTCACTCGCTCACTCACTCATGATCATCATAATAGAACTAGTACTTCCCATAAACTCAGAGAGCTGAAATTTGGTACAGAGTTAGGGTTGAATGGCCACATAAAGGGAAAACTATAAAAACTAGGATAATCGAAGATCTGGAGTACCTGGTGACCCTGATTAGAAAACACAAGAGCCCTAATAGAACTAGTACTTCCCATAAACTCAGAGAGCTGAAATTTGGTACAGAGTTAGGGTTTAATGGGCACATAAAGGGAAAACTATAAAAACTAGGATAATCGAAGATCTGGAGTACCTGGTGACCCTGATTAGAAAACACAAGAGCCCTAATAGAACTAGTACTTCCCATAAACTCAGAGAGCTGAAATTTGGTACAGAGTTAGGGTTTAATGGCCACATAAAGGGAAAACTATAAAAACTAGGATAATCGAAGATCTGGAGTACCTGGTGACCCTGATTAGAAAACACAAGAGCCCTAATAGAACTAGTACTTCCCATAAACTCAGAGAGCTGAAATTTGGTACAGAGTTAGGGTTAAATGGCAACATAAAGGGAAAACTATAAAAACTAGGATAATCAAAGATCTGGAGTACCTGGTGACCCTGATAAGAAAACACAAGAGCCCAACCAAACTATTATAGATCGACATATACCGCCCTTACAAAAAATATTCAACTTGGTGGGCCGCTTCATTTGATGTCAAAAATCTAAGGTCTGAAGTATCTGATGAAGAACCCTCAGCTGGTATCAGCTTTATTAGAGATATTATGGTAATGCCCCTTTTACTATTGGTACATAAAAAAATCGACTGTCATTGCAAAAATCCAGCGTAGTGGGACACATCTTCATTTAATCTAGCCTATAGCGTCCCACTAGTGGTTCGCTCCGAACTATGAACTCGCGACCTCACTTACAGATGTATAACTTTGCTTACGCCATTCGCGCAGGCGCGCGCGCGCTTTGCATTTAAACTATACAACCCCATATCTCGGCAACCCATCGACCGATTTGGCTCATGTTCAAATTTAAAAATTCTTTTAATTTAGTTTACCCGCCTATCAAATTTCATAACGATCCGACCAAATTTACTCAAGTTATCGTCGAACAAACATTCATACATACAAACATACATACATACAAACGCCGGATTGTTCCAGCAGACTCGGAGGACTTCGCTCGCTTCGCTCGCTCGTTCAACAAGAAATAGTCGGACGATTAACTTTATTCTACTCGAACATTACACAAATTTAAAAACTGTGTCAAATAAGAAAATCAAATAAAAATTAATCAATATGCCCTCGTTTCTACAAAAAGAAGTGAAATCCCACCAAAAACATTCTGTAAAAACTAGCCAGGTCTCGATGGATCTGCTTGTTTATCTCTAAAAAAGTAATGAAATCTAGACATAGTCGTGCCAAGTCTAAGGTTCCTTACTGCGATTTCTTTATTATTATAGTTAATGTTGTGAGACTTGGCTGTTGAAGGGTACACAAGGGTACAAAACCAGGTGCTCCATGACACCATTGCACCAATCTGTCGCCAGAACCGCTTGTGTACCCTTCAACGGCCAAGTCTCACAACATTAACTATAATAATAAAGAAATCGCAGTAAGGAACCTTAGACTTGGCACGACTATGTCTAGATTTCATTACTTTTTTAGAGATAAACAAGCAGATCCATCGAGACCTGGCTAGTTTTTACAGAATGTTTTTGGTGGGATTAACATTTCTCCTCAAGAAGCCATATATTTTTTTATATATTTCTATCATAAAACGACGTTAAAATTGCAACCTGCGATGTATTTTTAACATCGGTTCCTCGAGCGTAAGTAACAAAAGTTTATGTCAACGCTTGCGCAATATGATTTTTCCGCGTTACACTTCCATGCGTAATAAAATATTTTCCAAAATTTTATTATAACCTAAAAGACCAAAATCATTTCCCAGCAATAATTTATCGAAAAAGTACTTTGTTTTGGTGTCTAGTATGCGTACCATTTGGGTCTGTTGGCGGTCTTTTAACACCCTGTATTTTAGTATGGAACGGCTGATATTTTTTTCGAAATTTTGTCCTGGTCCCAAAGTAATTATTGCTTGTATTGATGAGTGAAGCGAACCCCTTCAGTGTCACAGGACTTTTCTGTAACACCCTCTATTATAACAGAGCGGGAAATCACCCTACCCATGTAATATAATGGCATACTCTAACGGAAATTAGTCCGGCACTTTCAGAATCAGCCCATAAAAAAAAGATCCTTAGCTTAGACATTTTCGCGAGCAACCATCAGACACGCATTCAATGCAACGAGGTGGTCATACCTACTCTTCTGATCGGCTTTGGTCTAAGTAACTAAGTAAGTAAGTAAACTAGTAACTCTTTATTGTACAAAAGAAATCATTTTACATATTAGTTCAAGAGTTGTAGAATAAAAGAACAAATGGCGGTCTTATCGCTAAAAGCGATATCTTCCAGACAACCTTTGGATGGATAGAACTGAGAGCGAAAACACAGTAGCAGCAAATGCACAATAAAATAATATGATAGGATAAAAGACTACCATTTTCATACAATATGTCCTCAGTAGGCAGAGTTTATATGCGCATTTTAGAGCTTCTGGTCTCCATTTATGATACGGGTTCATAAACAAGATCCACGACCGACCGCGTAGAAATGAGGATTTATTACACCTCGCACATAGCCCCGGGGCTTTGCAAAAATTACACAAAGTGCGTGTTGTAATTTAGGATTGGGGAAGTGACCGTCGGCTTTGTTCGGCACTGAAGCGGTTTTTCATTGTCCTTCAACAATTAAGGTGGTGAAAATCATATTATTGGATTTTCAAGTCGCTCAATAAGTTTTACCTATAATAAGTTGTACCTACAGCGCGCCATTTCGCGAACAACTTTGCAAGCACATTCAGTTCAACTGGTAAACTAATGGGGATTTTTCCAAGCATCAAAATCCCCATTGGCACCGAAACATTTTTGCAACATGGCCAGTGTGAAAACATTTTGAGATAATCATAAAACACGGTATGGAAATATTCAGCGCTCAACCCAATATCAAACAAGTAAAAAGAAATGTTTAACCTTAAACAAATCTATCATTAGGAAGTGGATAATATACCTACTAACCTTTTTGGTGCTTTTTACTTCCTCTATGTGTTGTTCTCCTCCATCTTTGAGTCAGCTTTGAGACAATAAAAATTAATTATTTATTTTGGCAAAATACGAAGTTTCCTTTTAAAATCAAGAACTAGCATTAGACAGCATCCTCCATTTGGTCCTTCGAGCCGGATTAAATTGGGGTGTAAGTTTTGACCTTACTGACCGTTCCTGACTGACTAATAATTACAAAGCAAAACCTAGAGTCCATGAAATACTGTTTCGCCGAGTCTAGCTTCTAGTTTGATTAGTTTACCCCTGCCCGAACAAAGCAGTAACAAAACAACTAACATGCTAACTCCCCTTATTAGCGGGACAGTACGCTTGTGTCGAACCGCCTCGCTACACCTTTTGAGTTATTCACTAGGAAAATACTCGAACATAAAGGAACGTGTGTTTGTGTAGAAAGTAAAGGCCTCTCCACATTCACGCCAAGCATCTCCACGAAAAGTGTTTACACGCCGACCCTTGCGTCAGTTTTCTATATAAAAGTGACTCTATATTAAAGTGAATGTAGAGTCACAACCGCGCTGCTACACTCGTCTTTTCGCGGGAAAACTGAGACACGACATCGCGACAAACGTTTATTTGACAAGACAAAACTTGGGCGGTCATAAAAACTCTGACACGAGGTGGCTCAATCAATCGTGGAATAAAGAACAAATCGTCAGTACGATAAAAACGCTTCTAGAGGTGTCGTGCAGCCGTTTCTTTTGGATAAATATAAAATATAGATATACCTACCTAGGTAGGATACTGACATCAACTACGTGATGCGATAAAATTTGCAAGCAATGAATTGTGTTTCTGGTTATGATTATTACAGTTTACGGTAATTTGTCGTACCGTTGGCAACACTGAGAAACATCAACTGACCGCCGTTATAGTGCCGTATTATGAGCGCCATCAGTGGAGAAAAAAAAACTACGTTTTTTTTCTGAAAACGGGCCATTGTCAACCATTACTACGACTGCGCTCCCAATTTGGCTGCGCCGCGTGCACTGAATAACAAATACCTAGTTGCTTCAACTTAATTATTAATTGCGCTTGTTCATTCAACAGCAAATTGTTATTGCTACGGACGTAATCATATTGTCAATTAATATGCACTGCACATAACAATTTGTTAGTATCATTTTCATTCTGTTGTTTTGAAACTGTAAACGGACGCTGTTGAATTGAAAATGCATTAATTTAATGTTAATTTATTTTTGCATTTCATGTGCATCTCAGTACTTATCATAAAATACAAAAAGTTCTGTTTATTTTGATGCCGGTGATTATATAGGGTGTAGCTGGTTATCCATTGTCTACTGTATGCCATACACACCCTGTAGTATTTACGTAAAAAGGGACTTCATGTCATACCAAGAATAAAAAAATAATGTAACCTCAAAACGAATTAGGATAAAAGCTGCCAACAATCCCATAAACAAAGAGAGCAATATCCTCCGAAAGCTTGACGTCAATTTTACCCTTCAAATGTTGCAATTTCCAAGCAAAAAATCAGCATGGTGGGAGTCGGACTCGCGCACCGAGGATTCCGTACAGAAGTTACAATAGGCAAAAATTTTTTTCGTGATACAACTACAACGGTTGATCTAGGATTTTAGGTCAACTGGAAGTATGTTAACCTATTCTAAAACTGTTCTATTCTATGCTAGGTTCTATTAGGACTTCATTGGATAGGTTTGGTTAGTAGGTATAAAGGTTTTGAATCCCTTGCGAGTGTCAAAATAGGCGGCAAAACAATCGTATCTTTTGATTGCATTAATTTGCGTCGACTTAGAGATTTGATTTTGGCACAGCTCCAAGGGATTGCAGACCTGATTTTTTTTACAATATCATAGCTCCATGAGTTCCTGAAAATAAAAATAGGTAAAAAAACTTTTTAAGATAAACGGTTTTATGTTAAACATACATTGCAATGTTTAAGATAAATGTACTAAAAACCAAAAAATAATAAAATAGATACAGTCGTGGGAATTATAAACATATGCATAGACTAGACTAAAATAAAACCGTGGGGCACGTCAATTGTCTACAATCGTTGATTAAAATGTTTGTTTTGTAATGTTACACTATAATTAGGCAGTTGACGTGCCCCACGGTTTTATTTTAGTCTAGTCTATGCATATGTTTATAATTCCCACAACTGTATCTATTTTAATTTTTTTTGGTTTTTAGTACATTTATCTTAAACATTGCAATGTATGTTTAACATAAAACCGTTTAACTTAAAAAGTTTTTTTACCTATTTTTATTTTCTAGTTTTTAGTTTTTATTTCGCATTCTGTTTAATTCATATAGTACATTGTATTATACTGGTTGAGCACTTTCATTTGATACCCATATTGATGGGATCGATAAAACCTACGTTATCCGCCATTTTGTAGCGGCCGCCATCTTGTATTTCAATTTTTTATAGTATATTGTATTCTGCTTGTTGAGCCCTTTCATTTGATACCCATATTGATGGGATTGATAAAACCTACGTTATCCGCCATTTTGTAGCGGCCGCCATCTTGGATTTCAATTTTTTATAGTATATTGTATTCTGCTTGTTGAGCCCTTTCATTTGATACCCATATTGATGGGATTAATAAAACATAAATTATCCGCCATTTTGTAGCGGCGGCCATCTTGAATTTATAATGATAATGAATAAACATAATTGTATTGTCACCAAAATCCAAAGTGTATACAAAATTTCAGATTAATCGGTTGACAGGAAGAGGGTGAAATTTGAATTACTAAATTTGACCCAAGAAAGAATAAAGAATAAATATAAAAAAAAATAGGTAAAAAAACTTTTTAAGTTAAACGGTTTTATGTTAAACATACATTGCAATGTTTAAGATAAATGTACTAAAAACCAAAAAATAATAAAATAGACGTGCCCCACGGTTTTTTTTAGTCTAGTCTATGCATATGTTTATAATTCCCACGACTGTATCTATTTTATTATTTTTTTGTTTTTAGTACATTTATCTTAAACATTGCAATGTATGTTTAACATAAAACCGTTTAACTTAAAAAGTTTTTTTACCTATTTTTATTTTCTAGTTTTTAGTTTTTATTTCGCATTCTGTTTAATTCATATAGTACATTGTATTATACTGGTTGAGCACTTTCATTTGATACCCATATTGATGGGATCGATAAAACCTACGTTATCCGCCATTTTGTAGCGGCCGCCATCTTGTATTTCAATTTTTTATAGTATATTGTATTCTGCTTGTTGAGCCCTTTCATTTGATACCCATATTGATGGGATTGAAAAACCTACGTTATCCGCCATTTTGTAGCGGCCGCCATCTTGGATTTCAATTTTTTATAGTATATTGTATTCTGCTTGTTGAGCCCTTTCATTTGATACCCATATTGATGGGATTAATAAAACATAAATTATCCGCCATTTTGTAGCGGCGGCCATCTTGAATTTATAATAATAATGAATAAACATAATTGTATTGTCACCAAAATCCAAAGTGTATACAAAATTTCAGATTAATCGGTTGACAGGAAGAGGGTGAAATTTGAA
Organism: Zelleria hepariella; assembly: GCA_949319315.1. NCBI lineage: Eukaryota > Metazoa > Arthropoda > Insecta > Lepidoptera > Yponomeutidae > Zelleria > Zelleria hepariella. Next base: position 25,487,931 of record OX439382.1, read on the forward strand.
TTACTAAATTTGACCCAAGAATAATAAATAAAAAAAAAACAAACGGGGTGAGCTAAATAAAACCGTTTAATAATAATAATAATAAAACAAACGGGGTGAGCTAAATAAAACCGTTTAAAAAAGAGTTTAGACATACGGAAAAATGGACAGCGAAGTGATTCTATAAGGGTACCGTTTTTTTTTCTTTTGTGGTAGGGAACCCTAAAAATTACTCGATGCGGGGGTGAGGCAGGTGCCCGCGGGACAGGGGTGGGCAGGAATTTTCATTAAACGGGATGAGGAGGATTTTCATTAATAAAGTGATTAGAGCTCCGGTCGTGCCCTCACGTCACCGAATTCTAAGCGGCAAAAGATCAGCTTTTATTAAAGGTTGAATTTGGCGATACATAAATAATATACACAAGAATTAATTATGTTTTAGTATTACAATAGCTTAGAAAAACTTGTTATGATGGGATAAGCGAAGACAAGAGAGATTGTGGCAAACCAATCGCTCGATAGACGAATATTCCATCCGATATGATTTTATTATTTATTTTGTTACAATCATGTGTGTTAATTTAATTACTTACCTTAAACTACAATTAATTTTCATTTAAAATATCGCTCTACTATGCGATAAACTTATTTTTATGTTTATTATGTTTATGTACCCAGCGATCAAACCGGCGGAGACTGAGTAACAGGATTTTTGCTGAGTCTCCGACCTTTTCAAAAGTGTTAGTTATTTATGAAAACAACATGTATAATTTTTTGATTATTTTTGCTTTTGAATAAAGTACTTTTTATTTATTTATTTAGCTGCACGCTCCAGCCCCTGTATTTTCTAAAATATCCACCGTAAAAATAACGGTTTTTAAATGTCAAAAAATAGATTGTTCATTTCTATAAGGGCTATTTTCGAGTGTTTTGACGCTCGGAGGTTGAATTTTACATAATAGAGGCGCAGAGCGACCTAAATGCGAGTTAAATCTAGATGTACACACGACAGCACGTCGAGGCTTACACGCTAGCACTCTACTCCGTTACGTTACGGGTGACTTTACAACAAAACTGTACAGTCTGACGTGCTGTCGTGTGTACACACGAATTCACACGATAGCACGTCAAAGTGTACACTTTTGTTGTAAAGTCGCCCGTAACGTAACCGAGTATAGTGCTAGCGTGTAAGGGTCGACGTGCTGTCTTGTGTACACACGACAGCACGTTAGAGTGTACACTTTTGTTGGAAAGTCGCCCGTAACGTAACCGAGTAGAGTGCTAGCGAGTAAGGGTTGATTTTCTGTCTTGTGTACCTAACAGTGGTACCCTGCCCTCTTAAGCGAGGAGGCCCTGAAATATTTGTAAATTCGTAACTATTGACCTTGAAACTTCTGCTGAGAATCGGCTTAATTTACTGTTGTTTTGAAGCTTCCGCGTTTTTTTTTTTTGTTAGATTAGTTGCACCCTTAGTATGAACATTGCTGTGGTTTGAATACCTATTGGGAAGACTTTAAGACAGAACGCGGGTAGCCGGCTGCTCCATAGAAAAAATACAAAGAGGGAGACCTGCATGTTTCCTCCCTCCCCACCTCTGCCATGTCCCTATGTTTTTCTTTTTTTACCATATTAATTATATTAATAAAATTTATTTAAATAATTAAAATAATAAAAAAGGAAAATATAGGGACATGGCAGAGGTAAATATAGATTGAATGGCATAAACATATTTTTTCTAAAACAATTATCCAGGAAGGAAACAGGTCTCCCCTTTTGTATGAAGTTGAGGTTACCCGCGTACCCTCTTAAGACGCAATAAGTCTTACAACTAGCGCCGCCGCGTCGTATTTCGTCTTAAGGTTACATAATAATAATATGTTAGATATAATCATGCTAGATTCCGCTAGCGGCTAGCCCTTTAAAAACAAAATAACACAATATAACGAGGCGCTTGCGAAAAATGGAATAAAACATCAAAAGGATAAAAGTAATTTATGTAAGTAAACCTTTTTTCGGCAGGTGGAAATAAAATACTCAAAACAGACTGTTGGCAGGCATCGTAAGCAAAATGTATAAATGCCAAGTTTATTTGTTTGTTTACGTCGCAAGTATCGTTTATTGCACCAAGACCAAGACCAAGTTAGAGGACCTTTCTCAATGTTCTCTATCTGTTTAGGGATAGAGGGATTCATAACGGTCTTGAGTTTTTTTTGTAGTATCTAGGTAATAAAATTACCATGTTACACATTAGGTACTCGTGGAAATAAGTGACCGAAATCAGGAGACTATTACGGAGTCCCTGAAAATTGGGGGGGTCCCCGAAAAATGAGAAATATGGGTTGGAAGTTTTCCGATAGAATATCTCATTCCATTCGAAGAATTCAATAAGCCACGTAAACAAAGCCATGCGTAAAAGCTAGTTGAAATATATTATGTATCAACAAAAACACGTAAAATGAAATGAAAGAAACTCTGTAATGTATCCCTATCTTTTATTAAATAAATAATACCGCCGCTGCCGTTCTTTCTCTCTGATATTTTATTTACAACCATGATATCAAATAAGCCGAATGTATACCATATCACCGTGCAAACATTAAACCGCAATCAGTGTACCTACATACTATAGATGCGAAAAAAAAATCCTCTTTGACCACTTTAATTTATTTTGCTCAATGGATTTTCAGATATTTACTCAACGGATGGGTGGATGTTGTCAATTCATACTGATTACTATAACGCCAGAAGGGTTGGCAATTGAACATGTAATTTGATAGTCGGAGTTTGTTACTTACTTCATCATACCGTAAATCGTTCCAAACAGTTGGCATCCACTTGGGTTTAAAATATTGACATACAATCATACAAGTAGTTTTCTTTCGTTGTTCATGTGGATCAGCAGTACTTTTACAGCAAGAGTTGATATCTGCTCCGAAAGTTCCCCAGAATTTCCTCACGATTGCGTTCCTACATAATACCTAATCCCCTTCATCGAGGTTAAGTACGCTACTGGACGAAGGCGCCTAAGCTGCCAGGCATATAATTAAAAAAGCCTGGGACATCATCCGGGATAATTGGACTGTGAGCTTTGAGCCTGCGACGTCAATGCCTGTTTTTGGGATGATATTACATAATTAGGATCACGAAGAGCTGAGGCTTTTGCTTCTACGTAATTAGATGGGGTATAGGTACAGCGATCAGCAGCACTTACTCACATGCGTGAAGTGACCAATTGGTCGCTGAAGTGCCTGGGACATGATTTAGATTATTATTATTAATACATTTATTTCAAATTTAAAAATTCATACATTTTATTAGTAGTCTTACGCTATGTGTTAGTAGTTAAAATTAAATTAAATTCGATAAAATTGAGATAACATATTCATTAAATACAATTCAGCTTTACATGCTGGTTGGAGCAGTGATGCATGTAAGGCGAGTACGGATTAAGTACGCTTGTCCAGCTCTATACCATTCTATTAGCTTTAGTCGGTCTAGCCCACAATACAGATAAGAGACAATGTCAATCCATGTGGAACCAAGTTAGCAGCGGGTTACTTTACGATGTTTTTCCTTCACCACCTTCATTGCATCAAGTAAAATATTATCATGTCTATGACGCATGTGAAAATCAGCGCCGTTCGGTGACTTGTCACAGACCGACACGGCACACAGCTGAGCATAAGACCATTTGCCAAAAGCTTAGCTCTAAGTCCCCCTCTATAAAATATTTCCTTACAAAATCTCTCGGAATTTTTGTAACTAGTTTTTATTTTATGTGGTCTCGGCAAAAAAATATTTAACACATTCACCTACTCTGAAAATTTAAAACAGTTAAGTCGTGGCACAGCTCGTCTGATAAAACCATCCTATCCACTTGTAACTCCTTTTTTTTCTTTTTCGTCGCGCTCATTGAAATAATTCTAACCCCAAGATAATATTTTGACAACCTCGGTTTAATGTTTTTCGCAAAATATTTCTTTAGCCAAATAAAAACAAATTTTCCTGTTACTACTCTGAAATTCCAACCTCTCAAAATGTTGCTCTTTCTGTTGTTCCGGTTGGTGAACATAAATTAATCTCGTGTAACTGCGTCTTTATTTGAGAATCGGTTCAGAGATTAATGATTGAGGTCTTAGGCATATTATATTGAACAGCGATTCCTTTATGCATGATGACAAGCGATCCTGATAGCACGATTGATAAGTCACAAAGAGAGAGACAGTGGAGAAAGATAAACTGTAATAATAGAATGTATTTACGTCGCAAACACTGAGCGGGATTCGCGATAAACTAAACTTCTTATAACAACGCAAATAGGTGTGTGATGTGAAGACACTTGAGAGTCAATAGCATAGATAGGGACACGCACCAAATGTATAGGTATAATTCACAAATATACCCAGCAGTGGGCAGTGAAGGGCTAATCATGGTGATGATGATGAGCCTCAGTCCCGAAATCTACGATTTGTGACTTTGAAGTTTGAAAAGACTGGCGGACGCTAGTTCTGAGCTTTGGCGGTCGATTTCAGACGTAATACGCAATCTACCGAACAAAGAAACGTTGAATTGCATTTTTCTTTTATTCTTCAAAAATAGCTATTGAAAAATAAGTACTTACTTACCTACTTCCAATAGAACCCTGAAACCAGCGAAATCTTTTAACAACAAACGGTTATTTTTTTGACTTTTAGAACGTGGTGGGCGATAATACCCCTAATAAGGACTTTTGAACTTTAAAAGGAAATATCACTACAAAATACGTCATTTCGTCCACCTGAAAATGTAAACCATTGTAAGTACGTCATCAACCAACAAAATATTGTCTCTCCCTATGGCGAAAATTTTTTGACCATACCTGGTTCGGCAATCTAGCGGTCAGGCGGGAAAATAGACACGCTCAAGATCCAAATCCCCCCGACGGATAATTTCAGTGTGATCGGTGTGGCCGACTGTGCTGCTTCCAAATTGGCTTATTCAGCCACAGTAAAAAGTGCCAAAAACACTACGCTGCATAAACCGTCCGCAATGGACGAATATGATGATGATTATCTCCCTATACCGTGACACACTGATTGATAGACAGGTAACCGAAATAACTGGAGATAGAGCTCCTTTCGGGATTTACCTTTTTGGTGCCTTCTGAATTTATAGATTTTAATTAATATTTGTACCTAGTTAGTTTGTACGAATAAGATGGTGCCAAATAAACAATTTTCTTACTTACTTATCTAGGTAAATTAGATCTAAATTAGTTCCTGAAATTCATCCCCTACGGTCTAGACTTCTAGAGTCAGAATTATGCGTTCCGCGTTCACTGTAATCTACAGGGTGTTAAAAGACCACCGACTGACCCGAAAGGCACGCATACTACACACCAGCACTTAGTACTTTTTCCATAAATTATTACTGGGAAATGTTTTTTTTGTTTATTAGGTTATAATTTTGGAAAATATTTTATCATGAAATGGAAGTGTAACGCAAAAAAGGCTTGCGCAATCGTTGACATAAACTTCTGCTGCTTACGCTCGAGGTTTCTAGAATACATTAGGCGTTTAGAATACATTCCGGTTTGCAATTTTAACGTCGTCTTTTTGCAATTTTTTATCAGAAACCGTTGATTTTGGGTCCACTACGCCTTTCTGAAACATAGGTGAGTTTCCGAACTATAGTTCTTTGGGCAAAAATGTTTGTTGATAATGAGGACAATACGTGGTTTCCCGCTTTCTTGGCGGTCTTTTAAAACCCTGTATGCTCCCTATACTCCCTCCCGCGACGGTCACATGAATAAAAGGGGTCGCAGATCTGCGAACTCGACCGCTGAACTATTGACCGCTCGCTGTCAGATCATCGCCTTAGCCTTAGAGAGTGAAATGGGGTCCACAAGTATGCATGAAAATGTTTCTCAGGGCCGAAGTCACGGAGGAAGGCTATGAAAAGTGTTACCGAAACAAAGGCTATCGAACTGCATCATAAACAAAAGCACGTACAACGCTTACCACATAAGCTTTGCGATTGCGACCGTCAACTTTCCAATTACCTCACGCAAGCGATTGTCCACACAAGTCACATACGCTTAGATTGCAGATATGACATGAACTGACACGACTTGTAATGTCTTGACGTAACCAACGCCATAAGACACCCCGAGTGACATAATTTTGATGCGGTTGATGGCAATGTTTCTCTGTCAGAATGGCATCTTCAACAAAAAACGTTTTTGCTATACAAAAAAACATTCGGCTGAAAAAAAGCGGTGGTGGTGGTTTTTCGACATTTTCCACTTTTCCGTGTGGCCAAATATGGACACCTGCTATAATTTTGAATGTATTTAGTTGACGTGGTAGAGTCAATGGGAAATCGATATAGAGTTATCAATGTTGAGTACTGTAGAGTCGTGGAGTCACCAGCGCAATATTGGGAGAGATAAAATGAGGATAATCAGATCATCTCGCCGGATAGCGCGCAGTATCCTATCTGGACAGGGAAACCTGATCCAAGGCTGAATCAGTTTAGCACCTGGGATTTTATGGAATTTCAATCGCTTTACAGCGGGAAATGTTGGAATTTCCTCCTTTTTAAACGTTCCGTGTTGATTTAAGCAATCAGGCCGAAATGTAGCCCGACACGTTTTCGGCTAACAAGGTCTGTCATAATGAAAATACGATTAAAGGCCGCCCGAAATAACTATTACTGTGACCTATTTAAAACAAACGTTGCTACAGAAATGTCCAGGTAGCTTAGAATGTGCAACCATATCGAGGTTCATAGCTCCATACAATTTAATCTATACCGCTCTAAGAAGGAGAAGATCAAAATATCAAAAGATTTCGATGGAAAGATTTTCTTGTGGACTAAGCCAACTTTCAGACAATCATAGAAGACCAGTTGAAATACGATATCTTTGTAGCTTTTGTCATTATTTATGTCTATGATATCACTTTTAACATTGAAAAGTAATAAAATTCGAATATTCTCTCAATACGGCAGACTTTTAAAATAGGCTTTTGAAAGCCTCTTTTATGGGGCTCTCAAGATTTCTAGACGCAATTTCCACAACAGTATCGCTTTTCATAAAAGCGACTTGCTGTTGAGCTGACGTGACCTAGAAATCCTTTTGAGAATATCCGATGGATTTTATTATTTTTTTATTTGACATAAGCTCGTGGCTTCGGCTTCGGCTTCGTCATTTGAATCTTTGTCATCTTGCAATAAAAAAAACCGGCCAAGTGCGAGTAGGACTCGAAATTCATACATACATACGCTTCGCTCGCTCGTTCAATTATAAAGAAAGTTTCCTAATTCCAAGCTAAAACTGTTAATATAATTCAAGCACCATGTATAACGAACAGTTTTCCCCTATAGACGTAGATTTCCTTAGCACCGTAAGCTCCCTGGTTTCCATAGGCTCGAGGTCGCATTACGAGACGCTTGTAGAGTCCCCGAGGAATCTCTTGGCTCTCTTGCCTTGAGCGTAACCTGATGCTGCGTGTTTTGCAATCAGGCTCGCCTGATATTTTTCATAGTCGCACACTCAACAACAAGTAAACTTTTACATTTTCGTTGTTAATTTGCCCGTAACGTAACCGAATAGAGTGCACGCGTGCAAGGGTCGACGTGCTGTCAACTGTACACGCTACATGGAGCCATATCTATGTGGATACGATCGATATATCTTCCACCCTCTCTCTTGATCTACAACTACATAGAGCGGTATACAGACATAATGAGGGCTACCGTTTTAGTATTCACTAGTTGGCGCCACTGTCGAGTAAGGTCATGAACTTTTAAAGTTAGTTATTTCGGACGTAAAAAAAGAGTTTACTTACATTCAGATCATATTTAATAACTACCATAAAACTGTACCAATAAAACACATCGAGCAAGCCCCATTAAAAAAAAATCCGAAAGATAAAACTGTTTCAAAGCAGTGGTTAGTACTGGTTAGTAGCGAGACAGCAACTATTTGCCGTATTTAATCTCAGGTATTGCAAAATCCGCAATTGGCTTAAAAACAAACACACCGATGAGACAAAAGCGCCTCATCGGTGTGTTTGGAGTTCAGCCTAACTTCACCCCAGCTCATTTACCTTTTTCCTCCCCTGAGAGGAAATGCCTTCAAAATACACTTTCGTATACGAACATAACGCAACTACGTATAGGTATAGGACTGCTGCAGAGACATGGGCTTTGAATCTGCATATTTGTGGTATCTAGGTAACTTGTCGCATTCGCAACTGACTGTCGTTTCGTTGTTGGTTTGTAGATTTTAAGGTTTTTCTTCTTCTTCAGCATTTATTTGTCCTCTACTGGACGTATGCCTCTTCATGTTTTTTCCATTTTAGCCAGCCGGCGTCTATAGTGGTCCAGGTTGAGCCTGCTGCGGCCTTGATGTCGTCGGACCATCGTGCAGCTGGGGGTCTACCGGCTAAGACGAAGCCGATTACCATTGGTGAAAACCGAAGTTCGATTTTGGAAAAATGTACTGCCACCCAGTTCATTTTACTGCCACTCAGTAAATTTTTCATAAATCGAACTTCGATTTTCGCCACTGGTAATCGGCTTCGTCTTAGCCGGTAGACCGGGTCTGCCCACACTTTGCATTCATGTACAACCGAGTAGAGTGCTATCGTGTAAGGGTCGATGTGCAGTCGTGTGTACGCGGCATCCATAAAAATACTTTTCGGCTCCACCTGCCATCCTCTCGGCGACATACGTGTCCTGCCCACCACCGGCATTTGAGGCTGGAAGATAGCAGCGTGGCGGGAAATTCAAAATTTTCACAGTTTTTTACATTTTGTAGCTAAACTGAGCTATTTTTGTTCAGCGAAATTTTGAATATCCCGCCACGTTGCTATCGTCCTCCCTTAAGGCGCGCGCGCTTAAGATTTTTAAGGTTTTTAGATCCGCCTAATCTTAGAACATTTTATTAAAGTTCATAAGAGAATTTACTGTTGCTAAGCTTTTTATGGATTTTTGTATTTTACAGCTTCTACCTTTCTCTCTTCTACTAAAATCGATATCCGTAAACCTGTTTTTCCAAAATTAGCTTAATTCAGTAAACCAGTTACCATAATTCTTAAACATAAAGTACACTAATGTTAACAACTGGTTTTCCATCTTTTTTATTTCGTTGTAAGTATTTTTTTGTATTTTTTTTTTTGCATAATTATACAAAGGTCGTACAACAGACTAGCTATGTGATTTTCCCGCTTCATCAAGCTCACCCTTTTATCGCGGTCAAGCGGAGCACCTATTACTAGCTCATGTGAGGGTCAACGATCAGCTGATTGAGCAAACCAATTAGGTGAAATGTGATTCTGCGGAAGAGTGCTCCGTGAGTTGGGACTGTGTGGGGTGTGTTGAAATGGATGTAGCCAGTCAAAATAGAGGCCAGTTATAAAATAGCTTACACTTACTCAAGTAGGTGATCACAGAAAATTTAAATGCTAAATGTCAAGCCTTGGCTAATTTTAAAACTTAAACTTTCGTAAGCACTGCCTTAGCTAATGTCAATGTCAATCTCAAGATTATGAAATTTGGTGCATGGTTTTTAATTGTTGTATTATCTACCTTGATTTTGTTTTTTTTATTACATAAATAAAAGATAGATAAAGATTCACCAACTTATCTGTGAAGTGACAGAATCCGGAACTACGGTTAACGACCAATGAAAAGTGAGAATTCATGGGCCCGCCAATCAAAGCAACAATAAAACGCTGACAGCGAGACCACTCATTTCACAGTTAAGTTGGTGGATCTGTAAATATGCTGACAGCTACTCAAGTTTGACATTAGCCAAGGCTTGACATTAGCATTTGACTTTTCAGACCACCTACTTGAGATCGATCTCAAGTAGGTGATCTCAGACGACTATTAATGCCACCCTTAGTTAGGGTACTAGCTAGCTTTTGTCCGCGACTTCGTCCGCGTGAACTACTGAAAACAAAATGTCTGACCAAGTAAACATCTAGAATTCGATCTCAGAGCGTGGACTGCTCTTAATTGTCAGCTCTACCAAACTCTAGTTTTATTAGGGTCGAATCTCCTTCTTATCTTGCATCACGACATTTTATCCTGGGTGGACTCTTCACTAAGTTGGGCCAACTCCAAAAATTCTGCGCCCGTGGATTTTGGCGGCGCTGAGTTTCAGCGTTTTCAGCGGAGGCCCAAGAAATGAAACAAACGAAAACAAAACTATTACGGAAGTTGTTAAAAAACTCGGCAGTCGGCGTCAATAGGCTGTTGATGATGATGATGATTGGGTTTCCGAGCGTGTCAATGACCGTAAAAATAAAGGCCTTTACATCTACGAAATGAGATGATTTATATAGGGTCCAGTGGTACCTTCACTCACACTAGATAGGTGAAGAGAACACTCGTCGCTGCAGTGCTTGGGACCTTGTTTTAGATGGAGTAGGCTTGCCCAGCACCTATACCATCCTGACAGCTTAGTCAGCCTAGCCCACAGGAAAGACAATACGTGTGGAGCCAACTTAGCCGCGGGTTTCCTCACGATGTTTTCCTTCACAGTTAGCGAGTTGAATTTGTAGTAGCAATGACCGTACAATGCCTATATCCTGGGTCCCTGGTGCATGTTACACACACGTGTGCTCTCTTTGCAGAACAGGTCGCTGCCGCCCGCCGCCGTCCCCTCGGCTCTACTCTACGCACCGCCGGAACCTTTAGAGGTAAGTTTTATACATAGCCATAAACCATGACAAAGTAATCAGCTGCATATATTATTTACTGGTGATGTACGGCGTGTTACAAAAAAGGTGCTGTTGAACTTTAGACGGTCTGGTCACTCGAAAAGTCGCCCTGGTCTTCAATTACTCCAATGTGTATAGAGCAGCTCATATTTTTTTCGTGAATGCACCCCATATTCCTAGTTGCTTCAGCGACTTTATTGTAACTCTGTACAGAGATAAAGAACTTCCATAAGGAAACATTTATGAAGTTAGCCAAATTCTGCCCCAGGTTGAGCGCCGGCCAGAAGCCCCGTTTCACGACCGCCAATTTTACCACAATATCTAGAAATTGAAATTGAAATTCATTTATTGACACAAAAAAAAACAATCGAAGGTAATAAAATAACAAAGATACTGCAAAGATATTTGATACAAATTCGGTGGCTGATGATTGGTACAGTCGGCCACAGTCTCAGATACCCCTTTTTGTTCGATTGGCGCCCTTATGCCGCGCGTGTTAAGGGATGCCATGGGGTATCTGAGATTGTAAGAATAAGAATAAGAATAAGAATAAGTTTATTTGCGTAAAAAGTGATACATAGAGTGTTACAAAAGTATTTTAACTAGGTGTTGTTGATCAAGACAAGATTTTAGCTTCTGTTGCTGTGCTAGACTAGAAGTCTGTATTACAGCAATCAGTGCCTATTCCCCACCGTAGTCTCAGGGGTTCTAGTATTCAGTAGCAGGTTTTAATAGCATTTCAATACATGTAAACAAATTATTAAGAATAATGTGTTAATTCAATTACACAGAAAAAAGATAAAAGTAAAAAAATAAGAACAAATCCTCAAAAAGAATTTAGGCTCAATATGTAAAGAGTGTGAATGTTAGTGTAGGTATTTAAGTAACTCCTCTCAACGTGTAGTGTATGTATGTGCAGCGGTGTGTGTGGTGAGTGTGTGAAAGTGAGAGGGTGTGTGGATAGTTCAATATGAGGTGCTTGTTTTAAGAAGTTGTTACAGTAATAAGATTCTCGGTTTCATCGTATGTTTGTAGTTGCAGCCATTTAGAAACTTCTTTTTTACACTTAGATAGGCATAGTGGGTAAATGTTAAGCATTTTGTTCATATTATTGTATGTGTAGGGACCTAAGAATGGGATAAATCTTTGACTAAAGTCTGTGTTAAAGCGACGGTCGTATTGGCATACCTTGTAGCCTCTGCGTTTGTTTGTTAATGATTTATTGTATGTTAATTTAGTATGTTGTTTAATTATAATATCCAAAAGAAAAAGCTGTCGAACTGTAAGAACTTCACAGAATTGGTAAAGATCAGTAGTAGGAAAACGTAGTGGTTTAAACGTGCATACTTTAAGCACCGCTCTCTGTGCTATTTCCAATTTTATGAGAGATGTTTTGTGGGCACCACCCCAGCAAGTAATCCCATAAGTGATGATGGATTGACAAAGTGCAAAGTAAGTTTGCCTTAGGCGGAGTGGTTCCAAGACATGACGGAGAGTTTTAAAAATGAAAATGAGCTTGCGAATACGTGTGCTGACTAGGTCTATATGCTTGTGAAATTTAAGATTATTATCTATTATTATTCCTAAGTATTTTATGGACGAAACTCTTTCCAAAGTTGGACAAGAGCACGTAGTTGAATGATGGTAAGAGCAATCATGCGCAAACAGTTTTGGTCTATAGTTATCCCGAATAAGGTTGTATATGGAAAAGGTTATATATTTAGATTTTTCTATATTTAAGGTTAATACGTTGCTTTTGAGCCATTTTTTAACGTCGTTGAAGCCTTTTTGTGCCTTGTGGTGAACTTCTTCCCAGCTGTCTCCTGCAAAAGAAAGTGCAGTATCGTCTGCATACGAAGTTATTTTACCTTCGAAATGTGACAGCTCTAGGAGTTCATTAATATAAACCAGGAAAAGTGTGGGACCTAGTATACTGCCCTGGGGTACTCCATAATGCAGGGGAAGTTCTTCGCTGACCTGCATACCAAGTTTAACTCTTTGTGTTCTCTCACTAAGGTAGCTGCTAAATAATTGGTGTTCTTTACCGCGTATGCCAATTCGTTCTAGTTTATCCAGCAGGAGAGGAACAGAGACCGTATCAAAGGCCTTCGCCAAGTCTAGGAAGATTGTTAGTACTTTTTTTCGATTATCCAAGTTTGATGATATAAAATCTGTTAATTCCATTACTGCATCATTAGTACTTTTCCCTCTTCGGAAGCCGTATTGATTTTTAGATAAAAGGTTATTATTTTCTAAAAAAATTGTTAATCTATTACTAAGAATTTTTTCTAAAACTTTTGATATAGATGGGAGAATTGAGATTGGTCTGTAGTTATGAATACGGTCTCTGTCCCCACTCTTATAGATTGGTGTGACAACTGATCTCTTTAGAACTGATGGAAAAACACCGGATTCAAAGCATTTATTAAAAATTGACGTTAAAGGTGGAACAAATTTTTTTTTATATTTTTTTTAAACTTTATTAGGAATTCTGTCTATCCCAGCGGCGCTATCATTTTTCAGTCCTAGTATTAGTCTTTCAACTTCACCTTCATCTGTCTTTAGTAAAACGAACGAGCTTAAATTTTGTACTGGCGATACGTTTGTATTTATAGGGGGAGCGCTTTCAGTTGACTGCTGGGGTTTTACTATTTGCTCTGCTAGTGATTTACCTACGTTAACAAAGTATTTATTTATAGAATTTAGACATTGTTCTGCAGATACATTTAAGTTTAACAGTTCGTGGTGTGTCTTTTTTATTTTAGATGTGTTTGTTATTTCCTTTATGGCCTTCCAAATTTTTTTATTATCTTTTCCAGCTTGAGTTATCAGATCCCTTTCATAGTTTATTTTGAGTTTTTTGAGTAGTGAATTACAGTAGTTTCGGTATCTCGTATAGGTTAATTTAATAGTCTCGTTATTGGGAGATTGTTTTTGCTTCTTATGTAGTAGGTCTCTATTTTTTATGCATCTCAACAGGCCTGTGGTTATCCACGGTTTGATAATCCGTTTCCGTCTGGAGAGCTTCACTGTTTTGGTCGATTTCATGATTGCAGAATGGATACAATCGCAAAGGTAGGTCATCGCTACTTCAGGGTCAGTAGTACTGTAAATAGGATCAAGGTCAATCTCAAGAATTTCCTTTTGAAGTGCTTCTTCATCTATTTTATTTAAGCTTACTATAGCTGAATCACGATTTTGTTTATATTCCATGCAAAATACAGTTGTCTTGTGGTCCGTGAGAGAGGTCTGTACTACAATAGTGGAGGATCTATATTTAGTTTTTAAGAGAACGTGATCTATGCAGGTACCGCTCAAATCCCTAGTGATGAAAGTGTGGGCTGGTAGAAGACCGTGATAAGCCGTTAGAGTAAGGTAACGTTCTGCGTAATTATCTAAATTTTCTTCATTTTTGGCGGTGATTATGTTGATATTGATGTCTCCAGCTATTATTATGTTCTTGTAGTTGGCTAGTGATGTAAGAATGTTTTCTAATGAGTCGAGGAAGTTGTCTAATTTTTTATAAGAAGGAGATCGATATATGGCCAGTATAACTTGGTCTTGCCCGATTTTTACCATAAGACAATTACCGTCTAGTAGGTTTGGTTCTTCTATTTTTATTGATATGAGATCCTCTCTGACGTAGACCACAACACCATCGTTCTGCAAGTGATTATTTCTGGTGTAGAATGAAGTGTAGCCAATCAGATTTGGAATCGGTGGTAGATTTTTTAACCAACATTCTGTTAATACGAGTATATCACATGAGACGTCTAGATTTTGCAACAATATTTCAAAACCCGGCATGTTGCAGTTAATGCTTCGAATGTTTTATTCGAAGCATTAACTGATGTGTGGTCTACGTCAGAGAGGATCTCATCTCTCTGACGTAGACCACAACACCATCGTTCTGCAAGTGATTATTTCTGGTGTAGAATGAAGTGTAGCCAATCAGATTTGGAATCGGTGGTAGATTTTTTAACCAACATTCTGTTAATACGAGTATATCACATGAGACGTCTAGATTTTGCAACAATATTTCAAAACCCGGCATGTTGCAGTTAATGCTTCGAATGTTTTGTGTGATTAGTGTGAGACACTTAGTAGTATTTGGTAAGATATTTTTACATTCTCCGATTTCGCATTCATATGATTGGGATACAGAAAGACTGTCTATGTCATGAGGTAGGTCATTAAGGTTATTATTCATTTTTGTAGAGAAAGTTTAGTATGTTTGATGAATGGTTATCGGTAGAGGGGTGACGACCGAAGGTAGCAATATGCATTTCAGATTCTATTTTGTCGGCAATCCAGAGTCTATTGTAGTTTGTTTGAGTGTAAGCAGTTTGTTTTAGTGTGTGTGTAATGTGACTTGTATTTGTTGTTTGTATGTCGTTAAGGTGTGTGATTTTGGTGTTATAGTTGTGTAACAAAGATTTTCCTAAAAAATAGTGATGAATTAATGTTAAAACTAGTTTAAGGCTTAGTCAGACTGTGTTTTTAAGACTAAGAAGTTGCGCTTCAGAGGTCACTCTTATCTGTGGCAGTTTTTCGGCTCTGCGAAGGAAGACCTCACCACGCGAGGTCCAACAGAAGGAATACCCATTCTCCTTCGCGAAGGCTCTTGCTAGGTATAAGAGATGCTGCGCCTTTAGTGTGAGAGATTCCGATACAAAGATGGGTTTTTTCGGTTGAGCAGGATCCAAGTGGTTAGTGTTGAGTTTTTGGGCGTTGGGCTTATTTTTGTTAAATTTCTTGAGCGCGTCCATGGTGTTTTCCTTTTTAAGCACCGTACAAAACTCAACAATGATGGGCTGAGATTGGTCTTTCCTTGTGTTGGTTCTGTAGACCTCTTTTACATCTGACTCTTTTATTTCCACGCTAATGGCTGTTCCCAACTTCTGTACTATATTGCACAGGTCCTGTTTTGTTTCAAATTTTGCGCTTTCTTGGATTGCGACGGGGATGTTACGTAGTTCAATAGCCGAGGCTTTAGTTTTTCGCTCCAGGTAGTCTACTCTATCTTCCAGAAGTTTGATCTGCTTTAGGTCCTCCTTCTTTGCCGTCTCGAGAGCTGTAATTTTTTTCAGGAGAGTGTCATATTGCTCAGATATGAATGCAACACTTTTAGAGATCTCTACATTTTGTGCTTCAACTATTCCAACAGACGTCATCAGTTGCTTAAAGCGAGCGTCTTGTTCAGCAGAGAACGATGCAAACATACCTCGGAAGGATGCCATTATAGATCTCTCTTGAGAACCATCATCATCATCAGACTCGTCGCACTTTCTTTTGCATGGCTTTTGTTCAGGTGTACGCAAATCAGGAGCAGAACCACCAAACAAAGCTGTTGAGGCCGAGGACACATTTGTCTTGACTTGGCGAATTGTATCCTCTTTTGCCGAGGAAGGGCCTGCGGGTGTTTTAGGTGGCGAGCGGTTAACTAGCATCTTGGCAATTAGGGATTTTCTGACAGCTCATAAGTTGTAGTTCCAAATTTGTAACTAGATGTCGCTGACGAGACATGTTATTTTTTGTATGCCGGTTCGCGCTCGTTGGCCTTCGTATACGTCCAAAGACATTTAGGTATTAGTTGTGGAGCAAAATGAAGTGTTTTCGGATTTACCATTCACTCATACAAGAACATTAACAAAGTCGTGCACTTTTTCATGTACTGTAAAATGGAATGACAGCCACAACGATGAAAGATGAAGTCACAGAGCAATGAAGTGAAGAAATATTTTCGCTGTATTAAGCACTAATTTACTTTGTGATAGAAAACATGTCGTATCAACGCCATCTGTCACAGCTTTTAGAACTATTTTTTGTTTTTTTTTAGCTGTCAGAAAATCCCTTATTACACGGTAGGGGGTCTGGTGTGCGTTGGCTTGAGTCGATATTTATTTTACCGAGATCTATTGAATTGAGTAATTATGTTGGATGTATGGTGGAGGTTGCTATCGATTACTACCAAACAAGCAACAAAGAAAAAAAGACGATGTGTCGTGAGTGAGATTCGAACCCAGGATCCTCCGATCGTTAGGCGCGTGTACTACGACGGCGCTATGCGGCTGTTGATTGTAGTTGCGAAAAATGTCTTCTCTAGGTGGGTGGCGACGTCATCGGCTACTTTTTCGTCTAGGAACTGGTTTGCCAACCGGTCGGGCGGCCGTCGGTCGATTATTTTATGAAACTGCCTGTCACTCACGTAGTCCGTTGTTATATTGCTTGACAAAGTTGATTTATTCTTGCTTTCCTTTGCTTGAAAGGACCACGGGCACATTAGTATGAAGTCTGGGCCCACTGACAGTTGACACTTGATGAAATTTTTTACATTGTCCGACCTCAATAAACTTCATGTCAAATGAAAGCTCTTGAAGAGTACTTCAATTTATTATATGGCAGCTTAGTCAAAATCTAGCGCGAAAATGGTGTTTTGGGCACATTTGTCCCATTTTATGAAGATTGTCCGACCTCAATAAACTTCATGTCAAATGAAAGCTCTTGAAGAGTACTTCCATTTATTCTATGGCAGCTTAGTCAAAATCGAGCGCGAAAATGGCGTTTTGGGCATATTTGTCCCATTTTATGAAGATCGTCCGACCTCAATAAACTTCATGTCAAATGAAAGCTCTTGAAGAGTACTTTAATTTATTCTTTGGTAGCTTAGTCAAAATCGAGCGCGAAAATGGTGTTTTGGGCATATTTGTCACATTTTATGAAGATTGTCCGGCCTCAATAAAACTCATGTCAAATGAAAGCTCTTGAAGAGTACTTCAATTTATTCTATGGCAGCTTAGTCGAAATCGAGCGCGAAAGTGGTGTTTTGGGGATGGGCATATTGGGCCCACTGACAGTTGACATTTTACATTGTCCGACCTCAATAAACTTTATGTCAAATGAAAGCTCTTGAAGAGTACTTTAATTTATTCTTTGGTAGCTTAGTCAAAATCGAGCGCGAAAATGGTGTTTTGGGCATATTTGTCCCATTTTATGAAGATTGTCCGACCTCAATAAAACTCATGTCAAATGAAAGCTCTTAAAGAATACTTTAATTTATTCTATGGCAGCTTAGTCGAAATCGAGCGCGAAAGTGGACAATCTTCATAAAATGGGACAAATATGCCCAAAACCACACTTTCGCGCTCGATTTTGACGAAGGTGCTAAAGAATAAATTAAAGTACTCTTCAAGAGCTTTCATTTGACATAAAGTTTATTGAGGTCGGACAATGTAAATGTCAACTGTCAGTGGGCCCAATATGCCCATCCCCAAAACACCACTTTCGCGCTCGATTTCGACTAAGCTGTCATAGAATAAATTGAAGTACTATTCAAGAGCTTTCATTTGACATGAATTTTATTGAGGTCGGACAATCTTCATAAAATGGGACAAATATGCCCAAAACACCATTTTCGCGCTCGATTTTGACTAAGCTGCCGTAGAATAAATTGAAGTATTCTTCAAGAGCTTTCATTTGACATGAAGTTTATTGAGGTCGGACAGTCTTCATAAAATGGGACAAATGTGCCCAAAACACCATTTTCGCGCTCGATTTTGACTAAGCTGCCATAGAATAAATTGAAGTACTTTTCAAGAGCTTTCATTTGACCTGAAGTTTATTGAGGTCGGACAATCTTCATAAAATGGGACAAATATGCCCAAAACACCATTTTTGCGCTCGATTTTGACAAAGCTGCCATAGAATAAATTGAAGTACTCTTCAAGAGCTTTCATTTGACATGAAGTTTATTGAGGTCGGACAATCTTCATAAAATGGGACAAATATGCCCAAAACACCATTTTCGCGCTCGATTTTGACTAAGCTGCCGTAGAATAAATTGAAGTACTCTTCAAGAGCTTTCATTTGACATGAAGTTTATTGAGGTCGGACAATCTTCATAAAATGGGACAAATGTGCCCAAAACACCATTTTCGCGCTCGATTTTGACTAAGCTGCCATAGAATAAATTGAAGTACTCTTCAAGAGCTTTCATTTGACATGAATTTTATTGAGGTCGGACAATGTAAAATTTTTCATCAAGTGTCAACTGTCAGTGGGCCCAATGTGCCCATGGTCCTTTGTGCTATTCCATGGAGAGTAAACACTGTGAACTTTTAGTGGTGGACTTATGCGAAAATGATTGATTTAACTGTGAGTAATTAATATTTATCTGGGGACATTACGTAAACACGTCCGATACCCACTGTGCGACGGGGGGGGGGACCGTACATAAATAGATGATACCCTTTCTCCTAAACTAGGTCGCCCTGTATTTTAGGAGTCCAGTGAACACAAAAAGAATTTAAAAAAATCTAGCTAGCTAGTTAGCTCAATGACTGCATATGTGCCAGACACAGGCCACACGTCTCTATCGTTTGCTGCAACAACGCCTTGTTTTCGTTTTCCCCGCAGCTACTATGCGTGTTCCCGGAGCGTGCGTCGCGCGTATGCACGGCCGCCTGCGCCTCTGCAAAGCGCGCGGGCGGCGACGCGCGCGCTGTGCGCTCGACGCGGGAGGCGCTGGAGGCGCTGCGGCGCGACGCGGACGCGCGAGTGCCGCACGTCGTCGTCGTGGACGCGCGGCAGCCGCTACAGCTCGACGCGCAGCAACTTGCGAGGTACGAAATATAAACTGTAAACATTTTAAAATGTAAATATATTTTATCACTAAAAGCTCCTATCAAACTCTGCGGGGATTGTTCTCCTCATCGATATAACCGGTTATAACTTTATATGAACACGATATTGAAAGTTAAATGTATTCAGCTACTAATGAAACAAACTGGAGAAACAGAATGCTTTTTTTGAGACACCCCGTTATAAGTGATGTGTATTGCTGAAAAGAACGACCATCTAAAGTTCGCCGGGACACCAGTATTGTAGCTGGTTGGTAAGTTGCTAAGGCGACGCGCGCTGTGTGCGCTCTACGCGGGAGGCGCTGAAGGCGCAAGGTTGCAAGGTGAGTTATTATAGGTGTATTGTGAAAATTCTACGAAATAGAATAAAGGAAAATAAGTGAAATTCTTTGTTCTGTGTGTGTGTTTTGTGTGTATGTTGAGCGGTCTCTGGATTCATCTGCACAATGCAATTAAAGAATGTGGGTATTTTGGGGACAATTTTATTTCGAAATCTCGAGAATCATCAACGGCTTCATAACTTAATTTGGTGCAGTGGGCCTAGGCATCTGATGTTAGGGATCAGCTAACGTTCTTTAAAATTTCGAAGGTTGTTTGTATCATCAGAGCAGATATTTGATGAGACCTTTTTTTTGAACGAGCGAGCGAAGCGAGCGAAGTTCTCATAGTCTACTGGAACAATCCGGCGTTTGTATGTTTGTATGTATGTATGTATGTATGAATGTTCGTTCGACGATAACTTGAGTAAATTTGGTCGGATCGTTATGAAATTTGGTAGGCGGGTAAATGAAATTAATAGTTATTTGTTATGCAAGAATGCAAAATTATTGTTTGCGGCGAGTGCTTGTATTGAATACCAAGCTAGCGAAGGTTTAGCCTTAAAATTGAGCCACGAGCGTAGCGAGTGGTTCAAAAAAAGAAACCTGAGCGTAGCGAGGTATTCAGAAGCACGAAACGCAAATAATATTGCATTCGTGCGAAACACAAAACTTTTCATCTCACAGAAGCGAGGAAATGACTTTGTTAGCCATGCGGGAAAAACTCTATAGACAACTACTTACAGGCAAAACAGGTGAGTCAAATAATATCCTTTTAAAAGCATATTTTATTGTAGTTACGGCTGCCGCACAAAAGTTTTCAGCTTCGCTGGTATTAAAACCATTCGTTTTATTAATAACTAGTTGTGCCCGCGACTTCGTATGCGTTTTTACACATTTGACATTTAATTTAAATTCGACTGTGGAGGAAAACTCAAAAGGAAGGTTTTTTTTAACCCCCGACCAACAAAGAGGGGTGTCATAAGTTTGATAGCTTTGTGTGTGTGTCTGTTTATGTGTTTATGAGGGTGTGCCTGTCTGTGTGTCTGTCTTTGTGTGCCCTAATCTAAACAATACATTTATGATTAAATATGTTTTGTATAGATTAGGTATCGCCCGTGTAAGATACCAGGAAGCTTAGCATAAGAATTGCCTGGGAAGTATGAGGGTGTATCTCCCTCGACGTAGAGTGGGATAGATAAAGTTATAAGCCCATAGATAAGGTCTTACCCATTCTCATGCTAAGCCAGCAAGCAAAGCATAAGGTTGGGTTAGAGCGTATCTACCGCAAATAACTCTGTCTATCCCGCTTTACGGCAAACAAAATATATTTTTTTTATATCAAGTTGGGCTCAGTAGTGTAAATATTTAAAAAAAGGAACAAAAAAAATTTCAGCCTCGCGTGGGTTCAAACCCAGAAGTTTTCGACCGCGACGCAACAGTACTACATTTCTAACATCGATGAACTTTGTCCGACCTCCACCGAAAACCACTCACAATCAGAGATGGGTAACGACCCGGGTTATAACCCAATCGGTGGGTTATAACCCACTTGGTACCTATTATCGCCCGGTTAAAACCCATTTTGGTGGGCGATAACTAAAGTCTGTTTGGACTGTTCTACTCGTCCAGTTCTACTGATAAAACTATTCGGTTTTCTTTTCCGTTTAGTTCTCTATTAATAGAATTGATACTGTGAAGGTATTCCGGGAGGTTCTACGATATTTAAAAAATAAAACAGCAACAATAAAATATCCACACTGTCTCAGTTGCAAACAAAAGTATGCCAATGAGTCCTACTCAACATTCTATTTGAAAAGTATCTCTTGGTAATTTTGCGTCAAACTTATATTTACGAAGTTATTTGAGGTTACGTGCTTTTTTGTATGGGTGCGAAAACATTTTATGACATTACTCTTATTCTTCACTTAGCTTCACTTTCTGGTTTTGAAAAACGGAGTAGGTATATTATTTACCACATTTCATCTAAATATACTACATGCCGCAAATTCGGAAGGCAAAGTTTTTTGTTCGAAAGTCCGTTATTGGCTTAATCTTATCTTTAGACAATATTGAGAAACTGATTTCAATATTTTTTATTTTGGTTCAGTAGTTTGGATTTTACAACGTTTCAAAGATACGGTTTTATGACCTTCACGCGACGGTCTGCATACTGTTGGCGGTCATAGGAACAAAACATTTTAGCGCATAAAAACAAAACTATTGGACCAAAATAAAAAATATTGAAATTAGTTTCTCAATGTTGTCTAAAGATAAGTTTAAGCCAATAACGGACTTTCGAACAAAAAACTTTGCGTACCCAATTACCGCATTAAAAAATAATTAAATATTTTATGTTTTATTGTGGTTTTTACCTTAAAAACTGTTATTTTTTTACTTTACTTGACAAATTTTTCACCAAAAGTTGTTCAATAATGTAGTTCTGATGTTTTCTTAGGTTTGCACGAGCACTATACTTATTAACTACAGTTTTAAGAGATTAAACGGCCGAAAAAACAAAAATATAACATAACATATTTAATTATTTTCAAATGCGGTACTTGCGGCATGTAGTATGTTTAGATGAAATGTGATAAATAATATACCTACTCCGTTTTTCAAAACGAGAAAGTGAAGCTAAATGAAGAATAAGAGTAATGTCATAAAATGTTTTCGCACCCATACAAAAAATCGCGTAACCTCAAATAACTTCGTAAATATAAGTTTGACGCAAAATTACCAAGAGACACTTTTCAAATAGAATGTTGATTAGAACTCATTGGCATACTTTTGTTTGGAATTCAGAAGTTTTTTTTATAACCTGACATTATTCGTATTTAAGTTTCAACCAGTTAAGTTTCAACCAGCTTTTCTATCTGATGAAAATCGTAGCAAATAAGCAGGTCATCTTCATAATCATACAATTTATGGTGGGAAATAAGTTACTTAAAATTTTACAAAAATGTTTTAAATGTAAAAAAGTAACAAAAAAACACAAATATGTTATTACTCCCAAATGTGGTCCGTTGCGGTGTGTAGTATATTTGGGTGAAATGTAGTAAATAATATACTATATCCATTTTTAAACCCAGAAAGTGAAGCAAGTTGAAGCAAAGAGTCTTCGCTCCTATACAAAAAATCACATAAGCTCAAATAACTTAGTAAACATAAGTTTCACACAAAATTACCAAGACGTACTTTTAAAATATAATGTTCATTAGAACTCATTGGCATACTCTTACTTGTAATTCAGAAGTTTTTAAACTACGCGTGTCCGCGCGATTCTATGAGATCGTTTTACTGTGCGCCGCCGCCGGGCGCGGAGCAAAGCAAGACGAGCGGCTCCCTTAAAGTCCATCTACTTAAATGGAGGGTGCCCATACGTTACTGACCGTATGAGCACCCGAAAATCTTTTGTTAGGCTTTATTATAATTGTAATAGTTACCAACCTTCATTTATATGCTTACGAAAGAATCTGTGAATTTTCGGGGCGGACTTTGCGCGCTCATCTGCTCTCACTAAAGACTTCAGATTTCAATATTATGGTGGTTCAGACCGAACATAAAAACCAAAACCTTTGAATGCAAAACCTGCGAATATCTTTTTAAAAAATAAAAAGTGTTTTTACTAAAAAGCAATATGTCACTCTTACGGGGCTACTTGTCCGGCTAATCATTAGGGACCTCAGTCAGCTTTTCCATTATTGGGTCTGGCAATGCAAACATAAATAATTGTGGAAACTGAATTATTTTATGTTATACAAACTTATTTGATCAATTTGGTCTGAAATCGACAAATTTTCGAGCGCCGCGCGCGCATTTGTCAATTGTCCTGAGAAATCGTAATTACCATATTGTTTACGGGAAACATTTGTGAAATTACGAGTGTGTGTTTTCGAGAAAATCGTAAAAAAAGTTTAAAAAAAGTGAATATTTGAGTGCGCTGCGCGCGCGTTTAAAATTTTATACAAACAAGGTGGCCCAAACAAAACGTCAAGCGAGAAAATCTATTCAGCGGACATCAAGGGCTGCCCCAATTAATGTTATTTTCGAGAAAACATCACTGAAGTTGTATGGGAAAAAAAAGTTGAGGTCGGAAGGACTTTTTATTGACTTCAAAAACTTCCGCAAAGCCTTAGTCCTCAGAATGGTACAAAAATCCTGTCAGTTTAAACAACAAAACCTTACAAAACCTAACAAAAAAAACCGGACAAGTGAGAGTTTAACTCGCGTGGAGAGGTTTCCGTACAATGAGGAAGATCGGACGAACGAACGTAGGAAGATCTTCATACAAAGTCTACTAAGATATATTAATCGAAAATCCGAACCATACCGCGATCCGCGATGTAGGACTGTGGAGCGATATCTGTTGACTGAGTTGAGAAACTAATGCTACTAGAACAAAATTAATATTTTCCTAAGTAATTTTGTACACCATGAACTTCTTATAGGTTTTTTCTGTAATCTATAGAAAAATACCAATTTTCTGTTATTTTTCAAAATTTTAGGAGATAAGGGGGGGAATTTTAAATTTTCGCGTATTAAATAACTTCAAAACTGTTCATTTTACAATTATTACAAAATATCTATTTGAGATCCTTAAAACGAGCCCTTTCATTTGATGTCACACGATATATTTTATAAAACTTTTTAGTGAGTTTCCAATTTATCCCCCAAAAGTGGTTCCCATGTTTAAAATTTATTAATTTACGTTACACGTCCTTATTTGGGTCACCGACTTACACATGTTTCAACTCAATCGGTCCAGTAGTTTAGGAGCAAATTGGCTGTGACAGACGGACAGACAGACGCACGAGTGATCCTATAATGGTTCCGTTTTACCCTTTTAAGGTACGGAACCCTAAAAAATGGCTGAACATACATTGGGGTGATTCGGGTAGCTCTTGGTGTCAGGTATCTAGATTTTCTCGCTCGACGTCTATCTTTGGGCCACCCTGTATAATTCCAAACCATAGAATAGGCGGGCGATGCACGCCGAACTTAGTTTTTGGTAGTGTTATACGTTTTACCTCTTGTAACAGAGTGTATTTAGTTATCGCCCACCAAAAAAGACGATAATGGGTTATAACTGGGTGATTTGGGTTATAACCCGGTTTTAACCCAACTGGGTCGTTTGGGTTATAACCCACTACCCATCTCTACTCACAATTCCCTCCAGCAAGCATCATAACATAAGGCTGGGTTAGAGCGTATCTATGGCTCTATCCATCCCGCTCTACGTCAAACAAAAGAGTGAGATACCTATTGTTTTTAACCCATAGATAAGCTCTAACCCGGCCTTATGCTACGCTTGTAGAACTAACATTTTCCGCCAAAATAAAATAAAAACAAATGCCGATTTTTCATTTACAATATGCGCCCCAAATGCCAAAAGTCGTAGCGTGCTATACGTATCCTTATCATAACGAACATTTTTTCCCAAGGAACTATGCCTGGGAAATCAACGGTTTCTGGGTTCCGTATCACGTTCTTAATATACCTTCTTAAGAAGCCATATCAAAATTATGGATATTTCTCACAAAAAATCAAGTTAAAAATTGCAACCCGCAATGTAGGTTTTCGAAAGAATGTGGTTCAAAGTCGGACTTTTTTTTTTTTTGCACATATATTATGTTCAGTATCACGTTCTTAACATACCTTTTCAAGAAGCCATATCAAAATTATGAATATTTCTTACAAAAAACGAAGTTAAAATTGCAACCCGCAATGTATTCAAAACATCGGATAGCCTAAGTTACTCCCAGAAACGTGAGTTACGACCATGTTAAGTTTGGTTGAAAACTATTCAGCGGTGTTCGCGTTTATCGTGTTCATACAGACAGACATAAACCGTTTTTTTTTGCATTTTTGGATTCAGTATAGTACAAACCAATTTTATTGCCCTAGCTTTGGAAATGGAATCGGAAAATAGAACCTCAGCTCAAAGCGGAATAAAAAACAAAAAGTACAACGCCATGGCAGCGCCTCCAAATCCCTAACAGGTAGTTGCAGGCACGAATCCTTTCGCTCGAACGTCCTAATAAGGCTTTGACCGTGGTTAGTGAACTTATTGAACGAGCGAGCGAAGCGAGCTAAATAAAACTAGGATAAACTTAACAACCCCATATCTCGGCAACCCCTCGACCGATTTGACTCATGTTCGAACTTAAAAATTATTATCTTTGCCTCATTAACCTGCCTACCAAATTTCATGACTAAAACTCCGACGATCCGACTAACTAACGGTTTCGTTTCTTTCTGGGCCATTTTTTATTTTGCAATCGATTTAAAGTTTACTATGACCCCCCAATATCAAAGAGAATAATCCCCTGAACAGTATCTCCTGCCTAAAAGATTTTATTTCAGTGTTATTTTCGTGTACGAACAGTTTTTGTTTTCATGAAAGTTCCATTATAGGCGTTCAGATACTGCTTTACACGAGCGAGGTAAATGCTTTTGATTTGAAAACAATTTTTTTTTTCCAAAATACAAACATAAAATCATTTAAATATAGCGTAAAACTTGCCATTCGAGACATAGACCCTCATTATTTATTTGCGTAAGTTATTGACAGATGTTTATATTTTAACTAACGCGCCACCTGTAAGTTCTGGTTATGGAATGTTTCCCTTCGTTGCGAATTTTATCTGTGGTGTTTCGTTCGTGGCGTGGGGTGCATGTTGGTGTGTGTTGATGAGTCTGTGACTTTGACGGCTGACAGCTCCAGTATTCTGTGCACACGGCTCACCACAGAGTTCTGTGCACACGGCTCACCATTTTGTCAGTGTGGAGTGTGTGTTGCATTGCAATCAAATCATAACATTTTATACATGGAACCAGATAAAGATATTGAGGAGTGGTTGTTAAAATATGGTTTATAATTTAAAATTAGTCTATCTATCTATCTATCTATCTATCTTTAGTCTATCTTTTCTGGTCCTTGTTTAATTTCAGTCTTAGCCTGAGCCCCATACTATTGAGAAACAACACCTTTACTCAAGTTATCGTCGAACGAACATTCATACATACAAACATACATAAGTACAAACATACATACATACAAACATACAAACGCCGGATTGTACCAGTATGTAGACTCGGAGAACTTCGCTCGCTTCGCTCGCTCGTTCAATTATTTTACTAGCCAACCCATCAGACGTGGTCGTGACAAAAATCCTTAGAACAAAAACGCAGTCATACCTATACTGAATTTTCCTATTTTCCGGATAACTTTTTTCAAAGTTTTTCTTTCCCTAAGAGTCTTACTCTGACTAGTTATTTCTCTGTACTAGTAGATCTAATACGCTCTTAAAAATACTCACAGCCAAATCGGCCCATATTTTGGCAAAAAAAATATATTTGAGAATGCTTGTCCATGGATAAGTCCAAAATTTTCCGCCTTTGCAACATACCTACTATGGGGGCTGAAATCAAATCAGCTGTTGTGATGGATGATGGCAAATTGCTTTATTGATCGGTGATTGCTGCCACGCAGTTGGATGTGTCTGCTTTATCGAGCTTGCTTTACACATGACTTTCTGGGAGATACTCGTATTATGCTAACAGTGACATTACCATACGGTAACAGTTTCGTAGGTATGTGAATTTATGGTAAATGGATAGACAATATTATTCGAACGGGAATGGTTTCGATACGAACGAAAGGGTGTTAGAAGATTCAAGGTTTAATTTTCTACAATTTATAACTACTAAATTCAAAATTTTAAAAACCTCCGATGTTTAACTTCATCTTAGCATATCTCATAAACAGCTGAACCGATTTTGATAACACATAGGTACCTAAGAACACTCGCTAGAAAACCTGCTTTTAAATATTAAAAAAAAACCGTATCCAAATCGGTTCCCCCTTTTAAGACCTACAGTGCCAAAGACAGTCAGACACACACACAGCGGTCAAACATTATAAATACCCCCTTTTTTAAAGTTCAATCGTGATTCGTGCGTAGGCATTTGGAAGAAGAATTAGGCTGTCAACCTAATTCTTCAGCTTACATACGCCTGCCTGACACACTCGAGCCTTCTCAATTTGCCGCCCCCGTTCGGGGCGGTGAAAAATTGTGTTTCCACACATAATGGGATCGCCGGCGCGCCACTGGTTCCAGGGGATCTACTCTCTGGCTATTGCGGTAACAGTTCAGCTGGCCTATTTGCCGAGCATCCACTGAATGTACCTATCCGCAAGTAGAGCCACCGCGTTGCAGAAAACAGCCCGTTTTACCGTAACCATCCACCCGATATCAAGTTTCAAAAAAATATTTTACTTAAGGTTGGACGATAGCAACGTGGAGGAAAATTCAAAATTTTCGGTTTTTTTTATTTTTATTTTGAAGCTAAACTGAGCTATTCTTGCTTAGCGGTTTTTGTTCGCGGCAATAACATAGTATTATTTTCATTATTGTAAACAACAGAACAACAATAATTCAGCTGATTATAGTTTTTTGGGCAGTGCCACTGCTTTGTAGACCAATTTCCGCAAGAATCCGAGTTGCCACCGAGTTGCGGAAAACAGTCTGTTTTACCCGCTATCAACAGCAGTCAAAAAATATTGTGGAACTATTTTCCAAAATAAATGACATCCTTTCACAGATGACAGGAGAGGATTTTTCAATGAAAATTGTTTTATAAAAATAGTTAAGCCTAGAGATTCTCGTTTGACGGCCCGACCCGACAACTCAATTCTCCCAATATTTCAAAGGAGATTTATTCAGTTATCTGAAATTATTTATGACGTCACAGATTTTTTGGGAGAGTTGCTTTGAACTAAGTATTCATAGTAGAGCTTCTATCCTGCCTCTGGCCATCTGGTGCCTCAAATATGTTTACCTACAGATGAGTTGAGTGAGGTTATTGATTCTGATATTTACAGTGACACAGCTTTGACAAAATAATGTTCTACTTATAAATATTTTTATAAGGTTAATAAATTCGCTCGGGACAGGATTTGAATCAGCAACCTCTTGCATTCCGTGCAGGCGCTCTACCAATTATTGAGCTACCGAGTCAAGTACTTGCGAATTTTCCAACCTCATTGAAACTCGTCTTACGGACGACGTAAGTTCTTTATAAAGTTCCCTAGCACGGTTCAGTGCTTTAGAAAATACAAAAAAAAAACGTTGTACTTGTAGCTCCTTTGAAGCGAAGGAAAACATTGTGACGAACTTTGTCTTTCCTGTAAGCCGACTAAAATGAGGTGATGTTGTGCCGGGCAAGCCTACTGGCCAATGCCTAACTAACCTAATATCTCCGAGTGGCTTCGACATCTACAGGGTGCACTCTAAGTCGATAGCGGAACTTTAAGTAGGCTATCTACTTTTAGTGCTTCCTATTTTTGTATTTTTTCTGTGTAAGAATGTTCTTCTGTGTAAAAAATTTAACTCGCCCATTATGATCCTAGTGATCGAAATAAAATTATTTATTATAGTATACTATATATTTATGATCAATACAAACAACTTGTACTAGGTGGCGACAAAAATAGAGCGAAAAAAATATCAGCTGTTTCATACATTTGGCGCAGTACTGAGTAGACCTTTTGTATGGAACAGCTGATATTTTTTTCGCTCCATTCTTTTCGCCACCTAGTACAAGTTGTTTGTAGTGATCAGTAGACAGCCTCCTTAAAGTTCCGCTATCGACATAGAGTGCACCCTGTATTAGTGTGAGTTCAGCCCCTGTATTATCTAAAATATCCACCGTAAAATCACAGTACAATTAATCGTTTTTAAATGTCATATACAGGGCGTCCCACGGCTATGCCACATGGAGGGAAAGTACCTTAAATATTGTAGATGGAACATTTTACTGAAAGAAGACATTATTTTAATTTATAAAAAAATTTAAACTGCATTCATAGATATTAAAATAATTACATGGTTGAACCGGGAATCGAACCCGTTACATGAGAAAAATAATTACCCTGTAGTTTTATCATACCGATCGAAAGGCTTCATGATAAGGATTATTTTTTGCTAAGTAACATAGTGTCAGAAATAAAAGGAAGACCATGAATTTCAACATTTACCTGGTAGTATGCAACAAATCGAGCCGTATCCTGAGCTGAAAGACGCGTTAAATTTTGTCCATCGCAATGCGGCTGGCTGATTATAAAGAAATAATTCAAAAATGTGTTTCATTTTCATACTTTTAATCTTTTGTTACTGTGATTTTTATTGATAAATTGATTAATGTTGTATTAAAAATGTTAAAATTCATGGTCTTCCTTTTATTTCTGACACTATGCTATTTAGCAAAAAATAATCCTTATGATGAAGCCTTTCGATCGGTATGATAAAACTACAGGGTAATATTTTTTCTCATGTAACGGGTTCGATTCCCGGTTCAACCATGTAATTATTTCAATATCTATGAATGCAGTTTAAATTGTTTTTTAAATTAAAATAATATCTTCTTTCAGTAAAATGTTCCATCTACAATATTCAAGGTACTTTCCCTCCATGTGGCATAGCCGTGGGACGCCCTGTATATATTTTTTTTTTCATTTCAATAAGGGCTATTTTTGAGTGTTTTGACGCTCAACGGTTGAGTGGATTCTTAGAGAATAGAAGCGCTGATACCACTAGTTGCTGTTTAAATCATTTCTGTCTTAGATGCGAAGGCCCATGTTTTTCCTTTGAGGCATCCTACCCTATAATCCAAAGCATTTGATACTTACAATTTGATCCATCGCCTACATACTAAATGAACCGTGAAAAGAGGTAGAGAAATCAAGTGAACTACACAAAACCCGTCAGTAATCTCTTGTAATACTAACTTACATGTTAGGGCGGGTTGGAGCTGATATCAAAATTGCGAGTGGTGGACTCAGGTGGAGGCATGGAGTGTTATCTCTTCCGTACAGTGTCAATGGGGATTTTTCCAATTGTGTCAAATATACAAGCCAATTTTTAAATAGCTTTATTCCTGAAACGCGTCAACTTCTAAATGGCAATGCTCGCGAACGGAAGGACAATTTGAAATAAAAGCGATTAATATTGATAAATCTAAAAACCACGTTACTTAGTGCAGGTGTGCACCCCAGCGCCGCTAGTTAGCAAAAGGTGGCAACAGCCAGACTGACGGGTACCCTTAACTTCACAATTAGCTCGCTACTTTTTTTTTGAACGTTTCTTATTCTTTAAAAGTTCGATTTTGAACTTTCATGCCCCTCCACTTTCTACCACCTCTCCTGCTCATATTTGGTATTAGTTGTATTATATGCTCTTTGGTATTAGTATAACCGCCGCAAATATTTGTAAAAAATGCGCTTTCACCAAAGTCATAGAACAAAAGTTTTTAGAATTCAGATTTAGGTCCATTATACCAATCACAGTTTAAACCAAAAAGGCAAGTGTCCCTATCTGTCGATAAATTTTCATACAAAATGCGAGGTTTACAAGTCTGAGTTTAAACTGTGATTTATATTACGGCACTTAGAAGTTGACGTGTTTCAGGAATAAAGCCATTTAAAAATTTTTCCCTGTAGTTAGAGTCGCTGTCAAATTCAGTCTATTAATCTGTGGTTTCCTAATAAACCACAGATTGATAGACCGAGTTTGACAAAAGAAGAAGAATTAGGCTGTCAACCTAATTCTTCAGCTTACATACGCCTGCCTGACACACTCGAGCCTTCTCAATTTGCCGCCCCCGTTCGGGGCGGTGACAAATTGTGTTTCCACACATAATGGGATCGCCGGCGCGCCACTGGTTCCAGGGGATCTACTCTCTGGCTATTGCGGTAACAGTTCAGCTGGCCTATTTGCCGAGCATCCACTGAATGTACCTATCCGCAAGTAGAGCCACCGCGTTGCAGAAAACAGCCCGTTTTACCGTAACCATCCACCCGATATCAAGTTTCAAAAAAATATTTTACTTAAGGTTGGACGATAGCAACGTGGAGGAAAATTAAAAAATTTCAGTTTTTTTTATTTTTATTTTGAAGCTAAACTGAGCTATTTTTGCTTAGCGGTTTTTGTTCGCGGCAATAACATAGTATTATTTTCATTATTGTAAACAACAGAACAACAATAATTCAGCTGATTATAGTTTTTTGGGCAGTGCCACTGCTTTGTAGACCAATTTCCGCAAGAATCCGAGTTGCCACCGAGTTGCGGAAAACAGTCCGTTTTACCCGCTATCAACAGCAGTCAAAAAATATTGTGGAACTATTTTCCAAAATAAATGACATCCTTTCACAGATGACAGGAGAGGATTTTTCAATGAAAATTGTTTTATAAAAATAGTTAAGCCTAGAGATTCTCGTTTGACGGCCCGACCCGACAACTCAATTCTCCCAATATTTCAAAGGAGATTTATTCAGTTATCTGAAATTATTTATGACGTCACAGATTTTTGGGAGAGTTGCTTTGAACTAAGTATTCATAGTAGAGCTTCTATCCTGCCTCTGGCCATCTGGTGCCTCAAATATGTTTACCTACAGATGAGTTGAGTGAGGTTATTGATTCTGATATTTACAGTGACACAGCTTTGACAAAATAATGTTCTACTTATAAATATTTTTATAAGGTTAATAAATTCGCTCGGGACAGGATTTGAATCAGCAACCTCTTGCATTCCGTGCAGGCGCTCTACCAATTATTGAGCTACCGAGTCAAGTACTTGCGAATTTTCCAACCTCATTGAAACACGTCTTACGGACGACGTAAGTTCTTTATAAAGTTCCCTAGCACGGTTCAGTGCTTTAGAAAATACAAAAAAAAAACGTTGTACTTGTAGCTCCTTTGAAGCGAAGGAAAACATTGTGACGAACTTTGTCTTTCCTGTAAGCCGACTAAAATGAGGTGATGTTGTGCCGGGCAAGCCTACTGGCCAATGCCTAACTAACCTAATATCTCCGAGTGGCTTCGACATCTACAGGGTGCACTCTAAGTCGATAGCGGAACTTTAAGTAGGCTATCTACTTTTAGTGCTTCCTATTTTTGTATTTTTTCTGTGTAAGAATGTTCTTCTGTGTAAAAAATTTAACTCGCCCATTATGATCCTAGTGATCGAAATAAAATTATTTATTATAGTATACTATATATTTATGATCAATACAAACAACTTGTACTAGGTGGCGACAAAAATAGAGCGAAAAAAATATCAGCTGTTTCATACATTTGGCGCAGTACTGAGTAGACCTTTTGTATGGAACAGCTGATATTTTTTTCGCTCCATTCTTTTCGCCACCTAGTACAAGTTGTTTGTAGTGATCAGTAGACAGCCTACTTAAAGTTCCGCTATCGACATAGAGTGCACCCTGTATTAGTGTGAGTTCAGCCCCTGTATTATCTAAAATATCCACCGTAAAATCACAGTACAATTAATCGTTTTTAAATGTCATATATATATATTTTTTTCATTTCAATAAGGGCTATTTTTGAGTGTTTTGACGCTCAACGGTTGAGTGGATTCTTAGAGAATAGAAGCGCTGATACCACTAGTTGCTGTTTAAATCATTTCTGTCTTAGATGCGAAGGCCCATGTTTTTCCTTTGAGGCATCCTACCCTATAATCCAAAGCATTTGATACTTACAATTTGATCCATCGCCTACATACTAAATGAACCGTGAAAAGAGGTAGAGAAATCAAGTGAACTACACAAAACCCGTCAGTAATCTCTTGTAATACTAACTTACATGTTAGGGCGGGTTGGAGCTGATATATCAAAATTGCGAGTGGTGGACTCAGGTGGAGGCATGGAGTGTTATCTCTTCCGTACAGTGTCAATGGGGATTTTTCCAATTGTGTCAAATATACAAGCCAATTTTTAAATAGCTTTATTCCTGAAACGCGTCAACTTCTAAATGGCAATGCTCGCGAACGGAAGGACAATTTGAAATAAAAGCGATTAATATTGATAAATCTAAAAACCACGTTACTTAGTGCAGGTGTGCACCCCAGCGCCGCTAGTTAGCAAAAGGTGGCAACAGCCAGACTAACGGGTACCCTTAACTTCACAATTAGCTCGCTACTTTTTTTTTTGAACGTTTCTTATTCTTTAAAAGTTCGATTTTGAACTTTCATGCCCCTCCACTTTCTACCACCTCTCCTGCTCATATTTGGTATTAGTTGTATTATATGCTCTTTGGTATTAGTATAACCGCCGCAAATATTTGTAAAAAATGCGCTTTCACCAAAGTCATGGAACAAAAGTTTTTAGAAATCAGATTTAGGCCCATTATACCAATCACAGTTTAAACCAAAAAGGCAAGTGTCCCTATCTGTCGATAAATTTTCATACAAAATGCGAGGTTTACAAGTCTGAGTTTAAACTGTGATTTATATTACGGCACTTAGAAGTTGATGTGTTTCAGGAATAAAGCCATTTAAAATTTTTGCCCTGTAGTTAGAGTCGCTGTCAAAATCAGTCTATTAATCTGTGGTTTCCTAATAAACCACAGATTGATAGACCGAGTTTGACAGCTTTTTGACACTTGGAAAAATCCACATTATTCCGCAAATTCAAACGCCAAACGGTGATATAGACACCACAATACAAAACGGTTTAAAACTCGTTAAAATATTGAAATTTGTTGCTGTTTATTATTGTCTTCCGAAAGAGAAGCCTCTATCACCCGACAGGGTGATAGACAAACCCGGTCCAATATTGCGGCTTTGCCCTACCGAGTTCCGGTCAGGTTTCCGGCTGGCCGGCTCCCGCTCGGTTCAGTCAGAACTCGAGTTAAATTGATGGAGAGCTGGGTTGGAGTTCGCGATCAACTGTCGGGAGTTTACGACCGGTCGACTCACTGAACCGCTCCGGTTCTTGCTTCTATGTTTTTGTGATTGTAAGTTACACTTTTATTGTAAAGTCGCCCGTATCGTAAGTATCGTAACTGAGTAGAGTACTTGCGTGTACTCTTTCATAGAGTAATTTCATACGAAACGCGACTTATTTAAGCATTTTGATTTCAGAGGCATGTTATGTCCCGCATAATAACACAGTGAAAACAACTGGCTACCTAAAATGGTTCCAAAGATACAGCCCTTTTAAGGTCGGGTAGACAGACAGACAGATGAACGATCTTCTTAAGCTAGGCGTCCATTAGCGGCGGATCGGGCCGGGTCCCGGACCCGGACGCAACTTAAAAATACCCCTGCCTGTATTTATATGAAACAGCGAGCGTCCACTAGCGGCGGACTACTGGGCTGCGGCCCGCCCCGCCCCGATCCGCCGCTAGTGGACGCGGTTTCATAATTATAAATGCAGGCAGGCGGATTTTTGCGTTGCGATCTTGCGATGTGCCCCGGCCCGATCCGCCTCTAGTGGACGGCAGTCTTTAATCGGGAAAGAGAGTGGCAGAGTTTATTATTTCCCACGGAGACGGTTCACTTCAACGCTTTACCTAGAGTGGCACGTCTTTTATCCTGTCAGAGAAATTAAGTTTCAGTTTATAGCGTTTACTCGCTTTTTTCTTTCACCTCAGTCGCGTAATGAAATATTTTTCCCGGAATCAACTCTTACTTTTTTTTGTTATTCCAGCAGTGTTGGTACTTGGTACATAATACAAGTTATTTTTATTGACGACCCCTTTAAAAGCTTGTCTGTTGCACCAGCCTTGGTGGCATGACACCACTGCAAATGTTTTACCGTTCAGTCGACAGCATGACGACTTTTACATGCCTGCACTTTATTCGATTACTATACGGGTGACTTTACAACAAAACTGTACCTACAGTCTGATGTGCTGTCGACTGTATCATCGAGCAGCGTCTCATTTTACAAATACATGCCTAATGCCTAATACCTAATAATTAAATACTAATCCACAGCTTTTTTTTCTCGGCTTTGTTTCTCCATATCAACTCATGCGACATCTCGGACAAAATATTTTCGGACACTTTGTCCGAAATGTCGCTTTGTATTTTTAATATTTTTGAGGCGACATCTCGGACACTCTCAAAATATTGAACCTGTATCGTACAGTCAGATACTAAAGTATTCAAATATAATACACAGAGAAAGAGCGTTACCCCAGCTGCCTATTTTAGGATAGCTAAAGCTGCTTAAATGAGCCGTTTTCCTTGACAGTTAAAGCCTGAATTTAAGCACTCAGATAGCGTTCGGCTCATTTTTGATGAAAAAGTACTAGGCTTACATAAGGTGCTAGGAGGATAAACATCTCAGTTCTGACATCATTTTGTTCTAACTAACCCCGCGTAATGATGTGAGAACTGAGATGGTGATCCTCCTAACACCTTATGTAAGCCTAGTACTTTTCATCAAAATGGGGAGAGCATTAATGTTGAAGACTGCATGAGTACACAAGATATTATTTGCATGTGGGTATGTAACATTTTTATTAGTCTCCTCATAAATAAGATCTTAGGGAGTTTTTTATCCGACTGTACAAAACAGATTTATTTGTTAGTGTCCGAGATGTCGCCTCAAAAATATTAAAATAATAAAGCGACATTTCGGACAAAGTGTCCGAAAATATTTTGTCCGAGATGTCGCCTACTCAATGAAATTTTACTAAAACCCCAATAATGAAATATGAAATGTTGTCAAATTGTTGTGTGGTCTCTTCTTACACTTTTTTGTTCGTTAACACGTTAGAAATGTTATATTATGTTTATTTATGTCCGTTCCTTCCCTCTAGCTAGCCTCTAGTTCCTACAGTACATAACCAACAGGAAGCGAGCAAATAACATTGAATCCAAGCCCATATACCCGGAATTCTCGTATAAATTGCTCTCTCTCTCTCTCTCTCTCAAGAGGGGTCCCCATACAAAAAACGTTGTTTTATACTTTTTGCTCTATAGAAAAAAAGGTAAGACATACAAGCATCAAACATGGTATGATTATAGGACTTACTCCATAGTATAACAAAAAAATATAAAAAACGGTCATGCGCAACTCGGACTCACGCGCCGAGGGTCCGTATAACCAGTTTTTTTTATTGTATGGTGGTACGGAACTCTCAGTGCGCGAGTTCGACTCGCACTTGGTCAGTTTTTCTGTGTGTTTAGTCAGTGTTACAGTAGTGTTTTAATATAATATTACTCGTACTTATTTATAACGTTAAAAATTCGCTAGGGACAGGTTCTAAAGCCGCAAGGTCTGTTTAAAATATAGCACGGGTTTGTACTTTAAATAATATATTCTTACTTAGCTATGGATAACGGCTTTGAAAAATGAAAAATGACCTGACTAAACACACAAAAAGACTGGCCAAGTGCGAGTAGAACTCGCGCACTGAGAGTTTCCTACCGCCATACAATAAAATAAACTGGTTATACGGACCCTCGGCGCGTGAGTCCGAGTCGCGCTTGACCGTTTTTAGGGTTTCGTACCCGAAGGGTTCCACACGGGACCCTATTACTAAGACTCCGCTGTCCGTCCGTCTGTCCGTCTATCTGTCCGTCTGTCCGCCCGTTTGTCACCAGGCTGTATCTCATGAACCAAAGCTGGCTGCACCAGGCTGTATCAAGTTAGACAGTTGAAATTTTCACAGATGATGTATTTCTAATGCCGCTATAACAACAAATACTAAAAAACAGAATGAAATAAACATTTAAGGGGGCTCCCACACAACAAATGTGATTTTTTTGCCTTTCTTATAGAAGCGCGAGTCCGACTCGCACTTGGCCAGTTTTTATATTATTTTGTTATACTATGGAGTAAGCCCTATAATCATACCAAGTTTGTTGCTTGTATATCTATCCGTTTTTTCTATAGAGCAAAAAGTATGAAACAACGTTTTTTGTATGGGGACCCCTCTTATTTTTTAATATTTTTATTTTTTTTTTTCTTTGGTAATCTACTATAATAAAACATAATCTCTGAAAATTTCAACTAGCTACCTAGTACGGTTCCAAAGATACAGAGCCCTTTGAATGAGTGTTACGGTGTATGTGTCGGGTGCGTGTTGAGTTGTGACGTCACAGCAGCTGACGACCGCGCGCCCGCCGCACAGGTAGTTTAAAATTAAATATCTCCGCCAAAACACCGAATACAATTGAATAAGACAAAGAAAATAACGACAATACTAAAAAATACAACAACGATAAGTTGTTTATAG
Organism: Zelleria hepariella; assembly: GCA_949319315.1. NCBI lineage: Eukaryota > Metazoa > Arthropoda > Insecta > Lepidoptera > Yponomeutidae > Zelleria > Zelleria hepariella. The sequence goes on from OX439382.1 coordinate 25,525,622, forward strand.
TAATCTGTAGACAGCCTACACTCTGTATGTAAGTACATACTAGTTCACTACCAAAATACACATTAGCGAAGTAATATCAAACAAGGGATTGCAAATTGAACCTTACATGACAAAAAATAGGCACCTACACTCTTGAAAAAATACAGCTCCAAGTTAGCGCCCTTGAAGCTGTATTTTTTGCAACCTCTTCAAATTTGAATACCATTTCAGCCATGTCTGATGATAATACAAGCTATCTTATTAGAGAAGTTATACTGTACTAAGGCACACACGTTTTACAAGTTTAGACGCTATTAAAACTTGCCTCATGCGGGCGCCTTCTTTGACTGCAACTTTACCGGGTTGTTCCGTATTCATGACACGACTTTTCATGCTATAGGTATATTTTTCCGGATTCATGGTACGAGTTATTATTATTTCTACTCATGATTATTTTCTATTTAAGTTTCCGTTTTCATTTTACACGTGTTCCGTATTCATGCTACCAATAAAATACCATTTAATATTTTCACGTTGGTATGGTCAGCATAACAATTTCAATTATAAGATTGTTAAATCAGACTAGGTACAGTCGGTCACATGCTAGGATACCCATTTTTGTTCTATTAGCGCCCTTATGCCGCGCGCGGTAAGAGTTGCCATAGGGTATCTGTGACTGTGTGTGGCCGACCGTACCTACCTCAGTCTCTCCACTAAGGAACCAAATCATAAAACTAAAACTGCACACGCACGCACCTTTCGATACGCCCGTAGGCACTTTTGGTTATTGAAATAAAAAAAAACCGTGGGACTCGCGCACCGAGGATTCCGTTCCACCATTCTATGCATTTATTTGGAAGAAAAATCAAAACTAGGTAGGCGCTGTCGCCATCTAGAATTGAGGTTTGGAACTAATATAGAGATATAGAGGGCGCTAGTTTCTATGTCGTGTTACAACCCTCACTAGCATCATCAGGTATATTATTTTTTGTTCTTCTAGCATTAATTCCTCAACTCAGCCAACAGATGGCACTCTACAGTCCTACATCGTGTATCACGGTATGGCTTGGACTTTCGACTAATCTATCTTAGTAGACTTCGTATGAAAATCTTCCTATTGCACTGTACGGAACCCTCTCAACGCGAGTTAAACTCGCACTTGTCCGGTTTTTAGGCTTCCGTTACCCTCAAAGGGTAAAAGGACCCTATTACTAAGACTCCGCTGTCCGTTTGTCTATCTATCTGCGCGTCTGTCACCCGGCTGTATCTCATGAGACGTGATAGTTAGACGGTTGAAATTTTCACAGATAATATATTTCTAAAAATATATATCTATGCCGCTATAATAAAAATACAAAAAAACAGAATAAAATAAATATTTAAAGGAGTTTTTTGAACGAGCGAGCGAAGTGAGCGAAGTTCTTCGAGTCTACTGGAACAATCCGGCGTTTGTATGTATGTATGTATGTTTATTAAGTCGGATCGTTATGGTAGGCGGGTAAACGAAATTAAAATATTTTTTAAGTTCAATCATGAGCCAAAAACATATTGATTATATTTCTTGATTTTTAAGAACGTTGGTTATTTACATAATTTTTATATGTATAATATACAAGTTGATTATTTCTTACTTAATTTGTATGATTTCAATCCTATGATGTCCTATGTCACTTAAAACCTGAGTAACCGATCATCAATTTGCAAGGTATTATTGACCTACTTGTTTGCAGTGCTGACGTATAACGCATACGAGATTATCCCATTCCTCATGGCAATACAAAGAACAATTAATATTCCTCGTGCCAGTGTCCGTGGATGTCTTAACAAAATCCATACCCTTAAACTTCTCTGCCTAATATTTATTTCTTCAAATATTTTAGATTTTTTGCTGACCGTACTTAAAAGCAAATAATTTTTATTATAATGTATGGTAGCAGGAATCCGGAAAGGCTCGCGAGACGAAATGTAAAAAATAATAAAATAATTTCCATAGCATGAATACGGCAGTCAAGTAAAATGAATCCGGAAAAAATATTCGTGACATGAAAACTCGAGTCATGAATACGGAACAACCCACTTTACCTTGGTTGACTAGAGTTTAGCATAAGTAATACAAAATTGTTCTGTAATTTGTACATTCTAGTTCATAGACATGTGTGATGAATTGATGATTGATAGAGGGACATATTGTTCGCAATAAAGTCACGTATGGAGAACAATGGAAAATAAACGTGTAATGTTTATTTATTTTGTTAAAAATATACAATACATCTAAATTCCTGAAATATTTAATACTAGCGTCCGACCCCGGCATATCGCATAACATTCACAAAAATAAGAAGTGCTACATTTGTAAACCTTCCGTGGAAACCGCTTAGCGAATAACAGATAGACAAACGCAAAAAGCGACTTTGTTTTATACTACGTAGAGATAGAGATTGAATATTGCCCCGTATTGAAACATAGCATCCACAGTATACAACGTGTTACAAAACATCCTAACTCTTTTTACAGGGTGTAACCTACTGGTCAACAGGATGTCAATTCTGTAAAAAAAGGTGAAATAACAATTTTTATTTTATAACCTTATCATTGAAGATTTTTCATAACTTTTTTGTTCTTGGTTAAACCAAAAACAAAAAAGTTCAAATTGCTAATGCTCCAATTTAAAAATATGTTTGTGGGTGTAGGTGCATTTGCATAGGTTTGAGTTGTTAAAACATTGTGAAAGTCAATGAAAACAATATTTAAAAAATACTTGTCTCCCGCCACACCGTTCACATTTTATTAATTTAAAAATCAACGGTGCGTCATAGAGCAAAAAAAAATTTAGGTTGTGATCCCTATCACCGGGTGCTATTACGCTGTAAAAAGAGTTAGCATCTTTTGTAACACCTTGTATAGGACTTCGCAGACTGGGGCTGTAGCTAGGCAACTCTTATTACCGACGAGCTAAGTCATCAATGCGGTTAGTTGTACAAAACCGTTGTACAAAGCTTCTGCATTTTCATAATTAGCATAATTATTGCGCATCCAACGCTGTGCACATAAATGTTCTCCCATTTCAACCGCTGAGAGCTCGTCTTCTTTGTCTTTGTTAATATTTTTGGGTGCATCTAAGCTACGTTACATAATGAGATGATTTGCACTTCCATTTGCAGCTTATTGCAGTTGCATCGTAAGGAAACCCGCGGATTATAGTTGGCTCCGCACGTATTGAAATTGTCTTTCCTGGCTAGTACGACTAAGTCGACCCGTTTAGATAGGGCTACCTACTCCTCTAACTAAACGATTTATACAATGTAACCCCCTGTCAGCCAAGCAAGTCGGCCTAGCCCACATTGAAGATATTGCCAATCAATACGTGCGGAGCCAACTAAACCGCAGGTGACCTCACGATGTTTTTTCATACAAAACCGTTGCAGTCTGTAAACATAAAATGTTGTGTTTTTCTGTAAAGGTGTTTCACATGGAATAATAATGTGAGACCTATTTTTAATTAATGTAATGTGAAAAACTGTTGGAGAATCTTAATAAATAATAATAATAACGTTTCGTGGGCTTAAGGGTTGGTTGGTAACTACAGGAAAATACAGATTTCAAAACCTTTTGATTTTGTTGTTATTTCCTTAGCTTCTTGTATCAATTCAATTAACAAAGTATAAAATGTTTAATTTACAGTAGGTACTTACCCAATTTTAATTTCAGCTGAAATTCAGGGGTTAAATACTTGGGTTATTACCTAACCTCTTTATTACATTACCACCAACTACCATTGCTGGACTGAGCATTCAAAATCAGCCCGTATTCAATAAGCACTAAGCATTTCGGAAGACTTTAAAATCCGTAAAACAATTTTGGTAATTCCGTTCAGCCTAATAACGCTTCCGTGCGTTGAAAAATGGGCTTTACTACGATTGTAATAAGCAGTTATTAAGGGGAAAAGTTTTGGGAGCAATTCGTCTGCCCCTGAGTGTATATTCCGGAACTTGGTTAATTAAATTCGTGTTTTATTCGTTTTCGGCTTTAATTAAGGGAAACGAGGCTTTCGCGAGTGCTATGTGAGTGTGAGCTGCTTTATTTAATGACGAGGATCACCTGGAGGTGCTTAACCGAAAGGTTAGGACACCTCCCCTTTCATACATAGGTACAGTCGGCCACAGTCTCAGATATCCATTTTTGTTCGATTGGCGCCCTTATGCCGCGCGCGATAAGAGCTGCCATGGGGTATCTGAGATTGTGGCCGACCTTACATAACAATAGCTATAGGTATTATGAAAAGTTGCAAAAGTGGCGTTGAGTAGGTCATAGGTGTAGTCGGCCACACGCTAGGATACCCCTTTTTGTTCGATTGGCGTTATTATACCGCGCGCGTATGGTTCGCGGTAGGTACGGTCGGCCACAATCTCAGATACCCCATGGCAGCTCTTATCGCGCGCGGCATAAGGGCGCCAATCGAACAAAAAGGGGTATCTGAGACTGTGGCCGGATGTACATCAAGAGTTCGAGCAATTCGATGTTGACTGTAGCCAGCATCAGCTAAAGCTACAGCCCTTGCTGCACCAGTAGCGTCGAGGGGCATTACTTTCGATTTAATTCAACAGAGATGCTTCCAGTACCACGATCAAATGAAAAAAACCATGATTCATTAAAGAAAATCGCAAGCAAGCAAAATTAGGGCAGCGGTAAGACAGAAACTAAGAAAAGCAAATTCAGACAAAAACACAAAATGGCGTCTCAGAGGGCTTGTTTATGAATAAAAAGTGAATAAAGAGGTTTAAATTATTCAAAAAGTACCTTCTTAATAAATAATTATCAAACCGAAATCTGTATCCGTATAAAAATTACAACGGGCTTACTTTTTAGGGGTGGGCGGTTAATAGAGCCTGTGAGTGTATTTACGTTTTTTTTTTCTTATTTACCCCAAAAGTGGCCCCCATAATTAAAATTCCTCATTGACTTACATATGCGTACCAAATTTCAATTCAATCGGTTCAGTATTTTCGGATCAAATTGGGTGTGACAGATGGAAAGACAGATACACGAGTGATCCTATAATGGTACCGTTTTTTCCTTTTGAGGTACGTACGGAACCCTAAAAATAAACAAAATACACCAATATCGGAATTGCTCTAAATATTTTAAAGCACAGTAGGTAAACAAAGTACAAAATACACCAGCGGAGAGCATAATCCTTCGATCCTACTCTGAATCAATTGTGGATAGATAGAAAGATACAATCTCACCTAAACCATAAAATAATATCAAATGAGGGACCAAGTTCCTCTACCAAAGTCAAAGTAAACTATAAAAATATTTACATTGAAACATTGAAAGACAAATATAAAAGACTACTAGGTACTACCAAACATGTTCGTTACCTTTGCAACCTATTTACCTTTATTCATCCATCAACCACATATTTAAAGTTACATAGGAAGTTAAAAATAGAGCCTTGTCCACCAAGCATCTGCTTTTCAGTTTGAGCTCTAATAGTACGGTCGGACACAGTCACAGATACCCCATGGCAGCTCTTACCGCGCGTGGCATAAGGGCGCCAGTCAAACAGAAAGGGTTATCCTAGCGTGTGGCCGACTGTACCTAACGTTTTATAGATCAGTGATTAAAAAAACCCGAACGTCTTTTATTGCGGACGTATTAATTTGGGACGCTCCAAAGTACGCACCATTGGTCCAGCGCCTCTATAGGGTGATGTTTTCCAGTCCGACTGTCGCCTGAAAATCGTGAAAAGCTGACAGCAGACAGCGTCCGTACGTGCCCGTTGAAAAAACGCGGGAAAAAACGGTAATCCCCCGTCGGTGTACCTTCGATTTACGTCAGATGAAAGTAACGTCGAACAGGCTTTGCTTGGATGTCGATTATGTTTTTTTTTGTACAAAGAGGTTCGATGTTTCAGCTTATTGGATTTTTCACGTCAGCCTACGGCCATTAGCTACTTGTCACCTTCGCTTATTGGTGTAATTTTGGAGCCCGGTGGGTGCATTTTATTACTAAGTAGTAAAAAATTAAGCCCCTTCTGTCCATAACGACCGAATGTCAAAACGCCTTGATGACATTGTGCCTAAATTTCAATTTACCTTTGTATTCGAAACGGGTCGAATCGCGATTGGTTTTTAGGCAAATTAATTACCTTATTTATCCCGACGTTTCGGCCGCGTTACAGCTGCCGTGGTCGCGGGTAGACTGGAACGGAGAGTGTTTTAATTATTGTGGTGACAGTTGGGAAACTACCCTCACATCACTATTGTCATTTGCAGTTGGCCGGCACACAACACTCACAGTATCGGCGGATATGTCCGAAGATAAATCGCGTGACTTAAATTTATGTAACACTGGATTCCACGTTGATGATAGTTTGAAACCATCCTCCCGATTGAAATTTTTTATGCTTTTTGATCTCGATCGCCTCCCGTACCATTCTACGGTAGTAGTGTCGATCGGTGGAGAGGATTTTTGGTTGATGGAGTTCTATCCAGTGGTTAGTCCCAGCGTTTAGCAGATGTTCTGCCACAGCGGATTTATTCGGCTGTCTATTTTTCACCGCAGCTATGTGCTCTTTGACTCTTTCGGCGATAGAGCGTCTTGTTTGGCCAATATAGGAGCTCCCACAGCTGCAGTCTATCTTATAGACTCCCGCAGATAGTAAGGGTAAGACATCCTTTGGCGTCCGCAGTTGACTAGACAACTTGGAGTACGGTGTATATACAGTCTTCATGGAGTATTTATTCAGTACTGATCCAATTTTATCCGTAACTCCTCGTATAAAAGGCAGAAAAGCTGGTTGTCTGCTCACTTCAGGATATCTTTCCTTCTTAGGTTTTTGCTGTTGCCTACTACTCACTTTGTACCCATTCTTTCTTAGTACCTCCTGAACATGTTTAAGTTCTCCTTCTAAGTGTTCAGGGTCACATATGTTGAAGGCTCTGTTCGTCAGTGACGATATAACAGACTGAAGGTGACGTGGGTGATGATGTGAGGTGGCGTGCAAGTACCTGTCAGTGTGCGTTGGTTTCCGGTATACAGTGTGCCCCAAGGAACCGTCTGACTTGGCGATGATTTTCACGTCCAAGAACGAGATTGATCTGTCCTTCTCCAGTTCAAAAGTGAATTTGATTTTTGGATGAAGGGAGTTGAGATACTGTAAGTACTGTTCCACTTCTGGTTGACCACCTCGGATAATGCAGAAAACGTCGTCTACATATCGCTTCCAAAGCTTTACAGTAGATGGTCCGAGGTTAAGCGCCTTTTTCTCGAAGTACTCCATCCAGATATTAGCCATAACAGGTGCTAAAGGGCTTCCCATTGCAACGCCATCTATCTGGAGGTAGTACTGGCCTTGGTACAAAAAGTAGTTGCCCACCAGGCATTGGTCAAGTAGAAAAATGTACTCATCTTTTGTCCCATAATGCCTGAAATCCGTAATTGCGTTTTCTTACTAAGTAGTAAAAGTTAAGCCCCTCCGCGGATCCGTAACGACCGAATGTCAAAACGCCTCGATGACATTGTCCCTAAATTTCAATTTGCCTTTGTCCCATAATGCCTGAAATCTGTAATAATTAATTTCAGTTTGTCTACATCTCTTCGATCTGCAAAATTACCCCAAGAAACCCAATAAGACTCTAAAATTACAGTAAATGGGAAGCAACTATAATGACGGTAGTCACACCATGACGAGTTATGAACATTTCGTCGTTTCTAACTGAACTTCTCAGCTCTTACGAAATGCTAGAAATATATATTTTTTTAACTTTCATTTTGGCAACGAAAATAAGAAGGTCTGATTAAGTATTTTTGTGAAGGAAAATATGATTAGTGAAAGTTTTCTCGGTGATTAAAATGTTTGAAGTCACCTCTCAAAAACCCCTTTTTTTAATAATATGATTGAATTGAAAACGCTTTTTCGTTTTAATTTTATACGAATCCCTAGTTTAACTATGTAGCTAGTTTTTTGTGTTTTCTAAAGCACTAACCCGTGCTAGGGAACTTTATAAAGATAAGGTTAAAAACTTTTTTTTTTTTACTTTTTTGTAGCTAGTATTTAATTTTTCTGTAGGATTTTTCTTTACAATTTTATCTTGATGTAAAGTGACAAAAACAATGAAAACGCGCAACCATTTCCAACAAGAACGTCGTAACCGTCGTCACAGTGCGGCGCATCTTATTTCGAATATTATATCGATGATCCTTCGTGCGAAATTCCCTCTTTCGTGCTAATCGTACCTCACCTTAGTCACGTACATTTGCGAATGTGCGGTAATAATAATAATAAATAAATAAATAGTAATTTAATGCGGTAAAAACAAAAATATCGTGAGGAACAACTGGGAGGCGATCAAACTCCTATTTCGCATGCGTTATCAGACGTAACATCGAGCCTCAGACGTTGAATGAAATTAGCGATCCCAAAACCTCGAATTCGCCACTAAGTTGGCTCCGTACTATTGACTTTGTCTTTTCTGTGAACTTCGATCTAAACTGAGAACTTTGGACACAGATTGTAGGTTACAGTGAATTGGGTGGTGCGAGCTTACCATCCAAACACGTCCCAGGCACCGCAGTATCTGTTTGTTCACTTCACCCATCTATTTTCAGTGGAGGTGATGTAAATCATCTCCCATAGAATATGTACCTGAGCCAGATCTACCGGAGAGGCAGCGTAGTGTATGCCACAGCTCGCTGAACCGACTATCTAAAGCGGATGGTGGATAGTGAAGGAAAAATGTAACGTGCATTTGGTCTTTTGACGATTTTACCCGGAAAATGTAGACCCGGTGAAAACAGTAAACAGATCGCCTTCCTGGCAAAATAAAAATAATAAACAGTCTGCTTGTTTGCGTTGGTCTTGTATTTTTTATTTTTTCCTTGTTAGTCCATGGTTCCAGGAATCATCTGGGAGGGAAATTCTAAATCCTTGTTTATTCGTTACCTACCTTTATCGTTTAGTCTTTTGAGGAATATCCGAGAATTACATCACAATTACACACTAATGTTATTAACGCGATGTTTGTATGGATGGATGTTTGGATATTTGTTACTCTTTCACGCTGAAAGGGCGGGCGGATTTGGATGAAATTGACGTAGCTAAGCTGTCGTAAACTATTCTTGGTAAAATAAATTGAATTGGAATTAGTAATAAAATTGAATTTGCATTTGACAATGGGATGAGCTTCACCACTCGAGGATCCCATTTTTCTAGCAACCCGTTAAATTAGTTTTTGTTATTTCACTAGTTTAAGCCGCGGTGCATAGTGAATTAGATCGCGCGCAAAGAAAAATGCACAAAATCGATTCGTGTATCAAATACAAATATTAGGTAGCCATCGTAATATAAATACTAGGAATAAGCACAAGCCTACAATTCCAACTCTTAGAGCTCATTTCTCGGCAACTGTATACGCTTCTATAATAAGATCCCAACAGATATCCTAAGTTTACCAGAAGCCCGATTCAAAAAATGTGTAAGGCACACGTTGTGCCAAAAGGCCTATTACAGAATAGATGATTATCTAAATGACAAAGAAGTCTGGCACTAAACCAGTTCAGCGCACGATCACCACACTTACCAATGTGTTATTTTTTAAGTACCTACGTGCATTACAAAATGTATTATTTTTTAAGCACGAGATCCTTGGAGTTTCTTTACCATGCTTCTTCTCCAAGAACGATCAGAGCTAGTGAAGCTGGAGAAAAAAAAGTAGATAGATACTTAGTACTAGATAGTAATAAGTTTCTGATTTATATACCTTTTTTTTACTTTAGATAATATTTTGACGTTCAATGTAAATCATTTATTTATGGCATATTGAATAAAAACAATTGATTCTGATTCTGATTCTACACTAAACAAATCGAAAATGTTCACATATCAAACCCAGATAGCATTTTTTGGTAGCCGTTACGAAACTTGTCGACACTGAAAAGCCGACACCAGTAACATTTTTGGTCGCTGCTACGACTTTGTTTCGGTCGCTGCGACAAAAATGGGGAAGATCCCGACACGGTAACATTTGGTTTTTAAGTTACGACGCTGTATGGTAACAATGCGACGACAATTTCAGAAATCATTCGTTCATTCGTCAATTCATTCATTCTTTTCAACCTACAAGAAACAAAATAAGTAAATGTCATTGTCAAAGAAAACTCTGTCTGTTTCACCATAATTATTTTGACAGCGTAAGTTTATTTTTGAAATTAATTAGTTTTACACGTGTGTGTGTAGTATGACATTAGTGGGAAAAGAAATTTGTCGTATTATTTAACAAAATACATCGAAAATCATCGATGGGCCATCATATAATTGTATTTTAACCAGTTTATTGAAATGTTTGCATAGTTTTCACTCCAATTTTTGTTCATTTTCTCGACTCCAGACCTTTTAGTTTAATCAAACTGTACACTTTTTACGCTAATAATATGATATTTCATCAAAAATTGTCCATAAACTTACAAAAACATTTGTTTTCATAGTAGAATTATTCTAGTCGTATTTGGTAAAAAAGTTACGACACTGCGTCGACTTGCAGACACAAAGTTACTGAATTTCTAATATGGTGTCTCTCACTTTATTCTTTCCAGCGGTTCTGAAACTGTTGACACAGATCAAATATAGGGTCTTTCTAAAATAGAGTAAAATATTTTAAGGAGTCATTGTATCAATACAAAAAACTTTTACTATGGGACATAGTAAAATTTGTTCGAAAGACCCTATATTTGATCTGTGTGCTTCGAACAATCTTGCCAAATACAATGATCGTTTTTACAGGTATTACAAAACACGTGAAATGAACAGGAAACATCCAGCTCTAAAGTCCGTCGAAGGAGATTTACTTTATGTAAACGCTGATTTTGAAATGATGGAATACAAAGAAAATATGATTCAAGAAAAAAAACAACCTGCATTGAATCCTGTTATTGAAAACACCAAATTATGGCCCGGTTTCTGAGTTGAGAATTTTGCTAAGCAAATGGGTAAGTATAGTCCTGTCTCTGCAGATTTCTCACAAAAGAGCGTGACAGAGCGATAAGTAAGTATGTGCTTAGTAAAATTCTCAACTCAGAAACCGGGCCTTAGTGAAGCTACAGATGCTATCGAAGAAAATGTCTTAAGCGAATATATAAATAAAGCTGAGACAAGTTCCAATGTTATCGATATTCCAATGTCGCGCTCTTTTGTGAGAAATCTGCAGAGACAGGACGATACTTACCCATTTGCTTAGGTAGGTAGCGAATTTCTCAACTCAGAAACCGGCAGATATTATATTATAAATTAAGCAATCACTTCTTGGATCTTCATTTCGTCTCACAAAATCGTTGGTTTTCATGTAGTAAGTAAGTCGATGCGTGCCGGAAATAACGTTTTTTCGGCTACTTACTCATACTCGTACCTAGTTGGCATACAATTCAGATATATTTGAGAACCAGGTGTAGCTGGTTGATTTTGGTAACATTTTGTTTTGGAACTATGACGTAACATTACGAAACTTTGTGTACATGAATATCATTCCAGTAACAAAGTTGCCACTCCGTTACAACACATTTCATCTTTGATTGTTCGCTTGTTGAAAACTCAACGCAATATGTATGAAATAAAGTTGACATAAATCCGTACATATTGTGTTGACTCATCGACTATAAAGAGTTACTGAAACACTATCCGGTGAAACTGTGTAGACACTGTTACAACACATGTAAACCAAACTGAAGTCGTCTCAAATGCATACATATTTTGTCGACACAAAGACTACAAAGAGTTACTGAAACACGTTCCGGGCAAACTGTGTAAACACTAATACCACACATATAAACCGAAACGCACACAGTCGCATTGTTTCGAAACAATAACGGAACTTTGTCAATTTGTTACTGACTCAAATATTTTGCGACCAAAAAATGCTATCTGGGAACATTAGAATTAGGTGAGACCTATCTAACACAGCCAGTTTCTTGTTGATATCCATAAGAATAAGAATAATTTATTTACCATATAAGTTCGAATTTAGTTAACAATTTTGTACCAATTAAATGTGACAAAATCCATAACAGATGGCAAGATATTATTGCTGAAAAAAAAATGGCTATATTTTTTTTCAGCTAAAATATCTTCAAAAAACGTTTATTAATGTCAACATGAAACTGGCGGTTTTAGATAGGTTTCACCTAATTCCAGAGATGGGTAAATGCCCGGGTTAAAATCCACCGCTGGGTTAAAATCCATTTCTGCCCAATAAACGCCGGGCATTTTTAATAAAGGTCGGGCGGAAATTAAATTATTTTTTTACATAAATTCGGTTACAAAAGAACTTTATTTTGACGAGAATAGGTTGGGTAGGCTCTATGAAGCAAAAAAGGTCCTATAGCTGAGTGCCGGGAAACGCACCGTTTTTGAGTTACGAGGTCTTGAAAAATAAAAAACTGAAAATTATTGGCGGGCGTCGGGAAACCAGTAACTCGGGTTGGGTAGGTCCTAGTAAGCAAAAATGTTCCTGTAACTTGGTGCCAGGAAACGCACCGTTTACGAGTTATGAGACTTTGAAAAAAAATAACATAACTCAAAAACGGTGCATTTCTCGGCATAAAGTTACAGAACTTTTTTGCTCTCCAGGACCAATTCAACAGGTCTCCGATAAAAAAAATAATAAAAAAATTTTTTTTTTTTTTTTTGGTAATGAAACTTTTAAGTTCTGGGCCCATAGCGCCCCTTACACTACACCCCAACCAATGTTCTTTCCTTTTTCGTCGCATAATATTATCCCAATAGGGTTTTGTATACAAAAAAACTAATTTGTAGTGAATTTTCATTTATGCCCACCGAAATGGGCAGAAATCCATTTCTGCCCGATTAAAACCCTTTCTGCCCGATTAAAATCGTTTGGGCAGAAAAGGCAGAAATTCATCGCCCATATCTGCAATTCTAGTGTCTAATATGTGAAAATTTTCGATTTGTATAGGTAGTCTTTTTCTCGCGTGCATTTTTCTTTGCGCGCGGGCTATTCACTATGCATGGCGGCAGCGCCTTAAAACAGATATACCTAAATTATCTATGAATTTCACATGTCTCTATGCTCGAGCGATTTCAGCAGTGAACTTAGTCCCGTTCGAACGGTGGTTCAATGAAAGGATATTGCTTTGGAATACGCCTATTGGGTAGGATATTATAGGAAATACGCCCATTCGAAATACAATATGGCAGTGAATGTTATTGTTATACTCGTACCAACAGCTGCAACTGCAGGGAAATAACAGTTGGTTAGATTACATAAATACGTTTTATTTCTTTTAAACCCTCAGAAGTATTAAAAGCAATTTAGTATGCCAGTCAATAAAAGCCTCAAGCCTCGCAAACGCGCATATATCTACAATTTTTTTATGTATGTTATTAGGACCCCTCAGCGTACTTACAGCTTTCAACCGGTGTGAAGTTGGCTGACAAAACTTGGCTGACAAAATAACCCGAACAAATTAAGATGGTCGATTTTTCATAAGACGGTTTCAGGCCCTTTCAGGCCCTGAAATGCACTGAAAATTAAGAAAATGTTGCAGGTGCATGTCATAGGCCAAGCCCAAACACACAATCTATTATTTGAATTGATACATACTTATGTAAAAAAAGAAAACACTACAACTCGTCCTTCCCTCTAGATTTTCTCCCGAACAAGGCTTGTTAACACTCTGAATTGTATTTGATTATATTACCCGCACAGCCAGCTATCTGGAAACACCTAGTATAGACCCAGAATCCATTTAGAACTTCTCCTAAAAGACAGCTGACACTTTTATTTTCTTATATTTTCACCAAAACTCAACCTTTGGTTTAAATTTTCTCCCAAACCAGGCTTGTTAACACCCTGACTCGTAATTAATTGTCTTGTTGGCATAGTCAGCTCTCTAGAAACAGCTAGTGTATACCCAGAATCCATTTAGAACCTCTCCTAAAAGGCAGCTGACACTTTTGTTTTTTTCAACTTTTCAACAAAACTTCTCATTTGTTCTAGATTTTCTCCCAAACCAAGCTTGTTAACACCCTGAATCTTACTTGATTGTCTTGTTGGTACAGCTAGCTCTCTAGAAACAGCTAGTTTATACCCAGAATCCATTTAGAACTTCTCCTAAAAGATAGCTGACACTTTTATTTTCTTATATTTTCACAAAAACCCAACCTTTGGTTTAAATTTTCTCCCAAACCAGGCATGTTAACACTCTGGATTGTACTTAATTATCTTGGTGGCATAGTCAGCTCTCTAGAAACAGCTAGTGTATACCCAGAATCCATTTAGAACTTATCCTAAAAGGCAGCTGACACTTTTGTTATTTTCAACTTTTCAACAAAACTTCTCATTTGTTCTAGATTTTCTCCCAAACCAAGCTTGTTAACACCCTGAATCCTACTTGATTGTCTTGTTGGTACAGCTAGCTCTCTAGAAACAGCTAGTTTATAACCAGAATCCATTTAGAACTTCTCCTAAAAGATAGCTGACACTTTAATTTTCTTATATTCTCACCAAAACCCAACCTTTGGTTTAAATTTTCTCCCAAACCAGGCTTGTTAACACGCTGACTTGTACTTAATTATCTTGATGGCATAGTCAGCTCTCCAGAAACAGCTAGTGTATACCCAGAATCCATTTACAACTTATCCTAAAAGGCAGCTGACACTTTTGTTTTTTTCAACTTTTCAACAAAACTTCTCATTTGTTCTAGATTTTCTCCCAAACCAAGCTTGTTAACACCCTGAATCGTAATTAATTGTCTTGTTGGTACAGTTAGCTCTCTTTAAACAGCTAGTGTTTACCCAGAATCCATTTAGAACTTCTCCTAAAAGATAGCTGACACTTTAATTTTCTTATATTTTCACCAAAATCCAACATTTGGTTTAAATTTTCTCCCAAACCAGCCTTGTTAACACCCTGACTTGTACTTAAGGCGCTGTGCATAGTGAATCGCCCGCGCGCAACGAAAAATGCACAAAATCGATTCCTGTATCAAATACACTAAAAAAATCGAAAATGTTCACATATCAAACCCTAGAATTAGTTGAGACCTATCTAAAACAGCCAGTTTCGAGTTGACCTTCATAAACGTTTTGAAGATATTTTGCTTGAAAAAAAATAGGCGGCGCACTTTTTTTCAATAAAAATATCTTGCAATCTGTTATGGATATCAACACAAAACTGGCTGTGTGGCTGTGTTGAGACCTATCTAAGATAGGTCTCAACTAATTCTAGGGTTTGATATGTGAAAATATTCGATTTTTTTTGTGTATTTGATACAGGAATCGATTTTGTGCATTTTTCTTTGCGCGCGGGCTAATTCACTATGCCCAGCGCCTTAATTGTCCTGTTGGCATAGTTAGCTCTCTAGAAACAGCTAGTGTATACCCAGAATCCATTTACAACTTATCCTAAAAGGCAGCTGACACTTTTGTTTTTTTCAACTTTTCAACAAAACTTCTCATTTGTTCTAGATTTTCTCCCAAACCAAGCTTGTTAACACCCTGAATCGTACTTAATTGTCTTGTAGGTACAGCTAACGCTTTAGAAACAGCTAGTTTATACCCAGAACCCATTTAGAACTTCTCCTAAAAGATAGCTGACACTTAAATTTTCTTATATTTTTACCAAAACCTAACATTTGCTTTTAATTTTCTCCCAAACCAGGCTTGTTAACACCCTGACTTGTACTTAATTGTCTTGTTGGTATAGTCAGCTCTCTAGAAACAGCTAGTGTATACCCAGAATCCATTTAGAATTTCTCCTAAAAGGCAGCTGACACTTTTGTTTTTTTCAACTTTTCAACAAAACTTCTCATTTGTTCTAGATTTTCTCCCAAACCAAGCTTGTTAACACCCTGAATCGTACTTAATTGTCTTGTAGGTACAGCTTACGCTTTAGAAACAGCTAGTTTATACCCAGAACCCATTTAGAACTTCTCCTAAAAGATAGCTGACACTTAAATTTTCTTATATTTTTACCAAAACCTAACATTTGCTTTTAATTTTCTCCCAAACCAGGCTTGTTAACACCCTGACTTGTACTTAATTGTCTTGTTGGTATAGTCAGCTCTCTAGAAACAGCTAGTGTATACCCAGAATCCATTTAGAATTTCTCCTAAAAGGCAGCTGACACTTTTGTTTTTTTCAACTTTTCAACAAAACTTCTCATTTGTTCTAGATTTTCTCCCAAACCAAGCTTGTTAACACCCTGAATCGTACTTAATTGTCTTGTAGGTACAGCTAACGCTTTAGAAACAGCTAGTTTATACCCAGAACCCATTTAGAACTTCTCCTAAAAGATAGCTGACACTTAAATTTTCTTATATTTTTACCAAAACCTAACATTTGCTTTTAATTTTCTCCCAAACCAGGCTTGTTAACACCCTGACTTGTACTTAATTGTCTTGTTGGTATAGTTAACTGTCTAGAAACACCTAGTGTATACCCAGAATCCATTTAAAACTTCTTCTAAAAGGCAGCTGACACGTTTGACTTTTTCAACTTTTCAACAAAACTTCTCATTTGTTCTAGATTTTCTACCAAACCAAGCTTGTTAACACCCTGAATTGTACTTAATTGTCTTGTAGGTACAGCTACCGCTCTAGAAACAGCTAGTTTATACCCAGAACCCATTTAGAACTTCTCCTAAAAGATAGCTGACACTTGAATTTTCTTATATTTTTACCAAAACCCAACTTTTGGTTTTAATTTTCTCCCAAACCAGGCTTGTTAACACCCTAACTCGTACTTAATTGTCTTGTTGGCATAGTCAGCTCTCTAGAAACTGCTAGTGTATACCAAGAATCCATTTAGAACTTATCCTAAATGGCAGCTGACACTTTTGTTTTTTTCAACTTTTCAACAAAACTTCTCATTTGTTCTAGATTTTCTACCAAACCAAGCTTGTTAACACCCTGAATCGTACTTAATTGTCTTGTTGGCATAGTCAGCTCTCTAGAAACAGCTAGTGTATACCCAGAATCCATTTAGAATTTCTCCTAAAAGGCAGCTGACACTTTTGTTTTCTTATATTTTCACCAAAACTTGACTTTTGGTTTAAATTTTCTCCCAAACCAGGCTTGTTAACACCCTGACTCGTACTTAATTGTTTTGTTGGCAAAGTCAACTCTCTAGAAACACCTAGTGTATACCCAGAATCTATTTAAAATTTCTTCTAAAAGGCAGCTGAGACGTTTGATTTTTTCAACTTTTCAACAAAACTTCTCATTTCATCTAGATTTTCTCCCTAACCAGGCTTGTTAACACTTTGGATCGTACTTAATTGTCTTGTTGGTATAGTCAGCTGTCTAGAAACACCTAGTGTATACCCAGAATCCATTTAGAACTTCTCCTAAAACACAGCTGACACTTTTATTTTCTTATATTTTCACCAAAATCTGACTTTTGGTTTAAATTTTCTCCCAAACCAGGCTGGTTAACACCCTGACTCGT
This sequence comes from Zelleria hepariella, assembly GCA_949319315.1. Lineage (NCBI taxonomy): Eukaryota > Metazoa > Arthropoda > Insecta > Lepidoptera > Yponomeutidae > Zelleria > Zelleria hepariella. The sequence continues at coordinate 25,543,062 of OX439382.1, forward strand.
ACTTAATTGTTTTGTTGACAAAGTCAACTCTCTAGAAACAGTTAGTGTATACCCAGAATCCATTTAGAATTTCTGCTAAAAGGCAGCTGACACTTTTGATTTTTTCATCTTTTCAGCAAAACTTCTCATTTGGTCTACAGGGTGCACTCTAAGTCGATAGCGGAACTTTAAGTAGGCTGTCTACTGATCAATACAAACAAGTATTACTAAGTGGCTAAAAAAATGGAGTGAAAAAAAAAATCTGCTGTTTCATACATTTGGCGCAGTACTGAGTCGACCTTTTGTATGGAAAAACTGATATTTTTTTCACTCCATTTTTTTAGCCACCTAGTAAAACTTGTTTGTATTGATCAGTAGACAGCCTACTTAAAGTTCCGCTATCGACTTAGAGTGCACCCTGTAGATTTTCTCCATAACAAGGCTTGTTAACACCCTGGATTGAACTTATTTGTCTTGGTTACTCAGCTAGCTAGGTATCTGGAAATACATAGTCTATATCCAGAAGTCATTTAAAACTTCTTGTAAACTACAGCTGACGCTTTAAAAAATATATATTTTCACAAAAGCTCGAGATTTGGCTTAGATGTTCTTCCTAACAAGCAAGGCTTGTGTAGACCCTTAACCCGCGGTGAATAGTGAATCAGCCCGCGTGCAAAGAAAAATGCACAAATTCGATTTTTGTATAAAATACACTAAACAAATTGAAAATGTTCACATATCAAATAGGTGAAATCTATCTAAAACAGTCAGTTTTGTGTTGACATTCATAAACGTTTTGAATATACCGGTCATTCCTGAGAAAAGCGTTCTTCGCTGAGATCGGTGGCTTTTATTTTTTTTCAAGATAGGTGAAAACTAAAAATACACCGTAAAAGATGGCTTAAAAACTCGTCAATATGTCGATGAGGCACACCTGTAGGCTTTATAGATTAATAAAAAAAAAATCTTCTTTTTTGACAAGCCACCGATCTCAGCAAAAAGGCCACCGATCTCAGATAGTGTCTAAAATTATTATAAACAGTAATTACAGTGAATAATAAACGTTTTTTTCTAAATTTAAACGTCACTCATTAACTGACACAGATAAAAGGGGGCTAAATTAAGCAAAACATTTCTATTAAACATCATAAAAATTATCAAAAAAATCATATCTTTATTTTCATAAAATCATTGTAAAAGATCAATTCATAGGCTAAACATGCAAAATTATAGTCAACAAGCCTTCGCATCTATTTATACAGCGTCCAGTGGCACCTTCACTTACACTAGATGGGTGAAGAGACCAGTCGGCGCTGCAGTATCTGGGACATTGTTTTAGATAGTAGGCTTGCCCAGCACCTATACCATCCTGACAGCTTGGTCGGCCTAGCCCACAAAAGAAGTCATTACGTGTGGAGCCAACTAAGTTGCGGGTTTCATCACGATGTTTTTCCTCACATTAGGGAGGGGTTTAGCTACTTCAAATTTACAAATTTATGTAACTTTGAAAAGAAACAAAGTCATGTTACATGCCTGCGCTGGGAATCGAACCTGGTTCTCTCGCATCGGCGACCAATGCTCTATTATATGTGTGACTGTAATAATTATACACTAAAATTGTCTGTCTATACGGATTTTGCTTTTTATTTGCGAGAAATTACATTTCCTTGCAAAAAACAGTACCTTAATAGCTTAAATGAAGTCTAAACTTTAGTCCATAGAAACAAACTGATACATTTTGAATTAGTAATAGCATCTCATTCGGTGTGGTATCTAAAGAATCTGTGAAATTGATACAATATGTTGAAAACTTCTTTGAGATCCTTGGCTAATAACTGAGATCGGTGGCTTAAATCCACCGATCTCAGTGCCACCGATCTCAGAAATAACTAAAATGTAGCTATTTCTCTTAAACTATAGAAGCAATCGTATTTATTTTTACGACAATACCTACTCAGGGATATACGCATTCATGTACTTAGGACAGTTTAGTGTAGTCTTGTTTACTATACTAGCAAAACGTGCCACCACTTTCAGCTACCTTACCGAACCAAAGTTTAAAAAAAGTCAAGAACTTACGTAAAAGTTTAGGCATGAAAGATAGCGACACATACGAACCATAATAGTTGACAAGGACCATTTGACGATATTTTGCACCAGTAACTAGAAACTTGCCGCGTATTTAAGCTTGTATAAAAACATACTTTCGTTGCACGATTTAAACTTTGCTCGACGCGTGACATTTCTAGGAATGTCTACAGACACAAGAGTTTTCATTCTAATAGAATGCTGGATATACGATTGGATAGAGGCACTCATTGGGCATTTAGAAAGGTATAAATTAGCATAGTAGTGGGCACATGAGTAAAACCACAAACAAAAACATACCAGGCCCACACGCGTGTGACATGCAAAATACTCGCAAAATCACCCATTTTTTGACCTTCAAAGGGATATTTAGGCAATTTCCTCTATAAAATATTGTTTTTATTTGATATGCCTCAATGGGCCGTTAGTTAAGTAGACAATTAAGTGCTAATTTAGTACTGTGTGATGTATAGTTTAGTAGATACTAGGGTGTGACCAAAAAAATCGACCTCTCAAAGAATGACCCATACACCGTGGAATTTTAGTGGTTTTAAAGCCGAAGGTATTTAGATGCACCCGTGATTCTGAGCCAAATTCCAAATTTTACTCCAAAACGAACGAAAAAAAAAAAACACTTTCCAATACAAACGGCTATCGCCAATCGACACCATTTGTATGGAGAAGTGAATTTTTTTTTCGCGCGTTTTGTAATGAAATTTTGTAATTTGGCTCAGAATCACCAGTGCAACAAAATACCTTCGGCTTTAAAACCACTTAAATTGCACGGAGTATTTTGCTTGAAAAAAAAATAGCCCTTTACTAGACAATTAAGTACGATTTAGGGTGTTAACAAGCCTTGTTCGGGAGAAAATCTAGATCAAATGAGAAGTTTTGTTGAAAAGATGAAAAAATCAAAAGTGTCAGCTGCCTTTTAGGAGAAGTTCTAAATGGATTCTGGGTATACACTAGGTGTTTCTAGACAGCTGACTATACCAACAAGACAATTAAGTACGATCCAGAGTGTTAACACGCCTGGTTAGGGAGAAAATCTAGATGAAATGAGAAGTTTTGTTGAAAAGTTGAAAAAGTGAAACGTGTCAGCTGCCTTTTAGAAGAAGTTTTAAATGGATTCTGGGTATACACTAGGTGTTTCTAGAGAGTTGACTTTGCCAACAAAACAATTAAGTACGAGTCAGGGTGTTAACAAGCCTGGTTTGGGAGAAAATTTAAACCAAAAGTCAGGTTTTGGTGAAAATATAAGAAAATAAAAGAGTCAGCTGTGTTTTAGGAGAAGTTCTAAATGGATTCTGGGTATAAACTAGCTGTTTATAGAGGGCTAGCTGTACCAACAAGACAATCAAGTAGGATTCAGGGTGTTAGTAAGCTTGGTTTGGGAGAAAATCTAGAACAAATGAGAAGTTTTGTTGAAAAACACAAAAGTGTCAGCTGCCTTTTAGGAGAAGTTCTTAATGGATTCTGAGTATACACTAGCTGTTTCTAGAGAGTTGACTTTGCCAACAAAACAATTAAGTACGAGTCAGAGTGTTAACAAGCCTGGTTTGGGAGAAAATTTAAACCAAAAGTCAGGTTTTGGTGAAAATATAAGAAAATAAAAATGTCAGCTGTGTTTTAGGAGAAGTTCTAAATAAATTCTGGGTATACACTAGGTGTTTCTAGACAGCTGACTATACCAACAAGACAATTAAGTACGATCTAGAGTGTTAATAAGCCTGGTTAGGGAGAAAATCTAGATGAAATGAGAAGTTTTGTTGAAAAGTTGAAAAAGTCAAACGTGTCAGTTGCCTTTTAGAAGAAGTTTTAAATGGATTCTGGGTATACACTAGGTGTTTCTAGAGAGTTGACTTTGCCAACAAAACAATTAAGTACGAGTCAGGGTGTTAACAAGCCTGGTTTGGGAGAAAATTTAAACCAAATGTCAAGTTTTGGTGAAAATATAAGAAAATAAAAGTGTCAGCTGTGTTTTAGGAGAAGTTCTAAATGGATTCTGGGTATAAACTAGCCGTTTATAGAGGACTAGCTGTACCAACAAGACAATTAAGTACGATTCAGGGTGTTAATAAGCTTGGTTTGGGAGAAAATCTAGAACAATGAGAAGTTTTGTTGAAAAAAACAAAAGTGTCAGCTGCTTTTTAGGAGAAGTTCTAAATGGATTCTGGGTATACACTAGGTGTTTCTAGACAGTTAACTATACCAACAAGACAATTAAGTACGATCCAGAGTGTTAAGAAGCCTGGTTAGGGAGAAAATCTAGATCAAATGAGAAGTTTTGTTGAAAAAAACAAAAGTGTCAGCTGTCTTTTAGGAGAAGTTCTAAATGGATTCTGGGTATACACTAGGTGTTTCTAGACAGCTAACTATACCAACAAGACAATTAAGTACGATCCAGAGTGTTAACAAGCCTGGTTAGGGAGAAAATCTAGATGAAATAAGAAGTTTTGTTGAAAAGTTGAAAAAATCAAAAGGGTCAGCTGCCTTTTAGAAGGAGTTTTAAATGGATTCTGGGTATACACTAGGTGTTTCTAGAGAGTTGACTTTGCCAACAAAACAATTAAGTATGAGTCAGGGTGTTAACAAGCCTGGTTTGGGAGAAAATTTAAACCAAAAGTCAGGTTTTGGTGAGAATATAAGAAAATAAAAGTGTCAGCTGTGTTTTAGGAGAAGTACTAAATGGATTCTGGGTATAAACTAGCCGTTTAAAGAGGGCTAGCTGTACCAACAAGACAATTAAGTACGATTCAGGGTGTTAATAAGCTTGGTTTGGGAGAAAATCTAGAACAAATGAGAAGTTTTGTTGAAAAAATCAAACGTGTCAGCTGCCTTTTAGAAGAAGTTTTAAATGGATTCTGGGTATACACTAGGTGTTTCTAAACAGCTGACTATACCAACAAGACAATTAAGTGCGATCCAGAGTGTTAACAAGCCTGGTTAGGGAGAAAATCTAGATCAAATGACAAGTTTTGTTGATAAGATGAAAAAATCAAACGTGTCAGCTGCCTTTTAGACGTAGTTCTGAATGGATTCTGGGTATAAAATAGCTGTTTTTAGAGACCTAACTGTACCAACAAGACAATCACGTAAGATTCAGGGTGTTAACAAGCTTGGTTTGGGAGAAAATCTAGAACAAATGAGACGTTTTGTTGAAAAGTTGACAAAAAACAAATGTGTCAGCTGCCTTTTAGTAGAAGTTCTAAATGGATTCTGGGTATACGCTAGGTGTTTCTAGACAGCTGACTATACCAACAAGACAATTAAGTACGATCCAGAGTGTTAACAAGCCTGGTTAGGGAGAAAATCTAGATGAAATGAGAAGTTTTGTTGAAAAGTTGTAAAAGTCAAACGTGTCAGCT